>CM073473.1:33889963-35089963 GCA_037074535.1 Gleditsia sinensis | reverse complement strand
TGACATGAGAGAGTTATGATCTAATTAGTGAGGGAAGGTCACAGAACAAGGTCCAGCCGTGTTCTAAGTTTCAAGGCCATGTTTTGGGCTGGAAAACCTTGTTTTTCATTGTTTTCTAAAGGAAAAAGAACCTTGTTTGTTGAAGGAATTTTAGAAACCAATTGACCAAGAGAAATACTTCTAAAGTGATGGTTTTATATCACCAAAACATTATTTTCTTTACTTGATCTTAAAGGGCTTACATTGAATATTGATTTAAGATATTTTGAAAGAGTGATATAGATGGAAATACCTATTGAACATATGATTTGAAATATGCTCATGGTAAGAGTTGTGATGTATATTTATATAACTCATTGAGTATGAAAATGATATTTTTGCATTGCATTTGTTATTATTGACAAGTGTAAAGCTTGTGGTAAGTTGCTTAACGTATATGCATTGCATTTGACTTGAGTGAACATCGATGAATATCGGTGGGTTCTATGGCTATGACGGTACTAGGTAGGGGACGCCCTACTAGCCTGAGTGAGCTGATGAGGCCACCCAACCACATGAGAATAAAAGAGAAGCAAATGAGAATAAAAGAAAAGCAATGAGTGAAAATGTGTTTTTGTAGCTATGGCATGCGACGAGCATTGCGCAACATGAACAACTATGTTTTTCATGCATTAAGTGTGCCAGATTGCCGAGTGAGGCAGGTGTATTAAAAGTTATGATTTTATTATAAAAGCTTGATATTTTCTATAGTTTATACAATTGAACATAATATTTGTTTTTACACATTTTATTATAAAAGGTTGAGTCTACTGGGAACTCTGTTCTCACTATTTTGTGGTGTTATGTTCAGATAAAAGAAAGTGAGATGCTTCTATGGACGGCGTTGCCGGTAAAGATCCCGATGTCAGCCCCACCTCCTTACCCTTTGTGTTTCAAGGGTGGTGTGCTGTATGGGGTCTTTTATAGCTGTATTGTAATTATGACTTGTATTTTATCATAAATACTTATGCGAGATTTGTAATATACATATATGGGTATTTATGCATAATGCATATATATATATATATATATATATATATATATATATATATATATATATTGTTATGAGAAATGTGATGAAAAGGAAAAAAATTGGTGTTACATATCTCACCCAGTAGAGTGCAAGTCAGAATTAAAGCAATCTAAGGGTAATGCAATAATTAGAGAAAGAATTTGTCCAACAACATAGGCCATGCAAACATTTAGCACTCAAATAGCCCAAATGCTGTCTTTGTTTTTCAAGAAGTACAAAGCTAATTCAATGAATTAGATTATGAAGCACTCAAAGTACAGAGCATTAAACTACATAACTAGTTAATTGAGATATTCAAGCATAACAATAGAAACTATTCAGCAACTCAGAAACTCAAAGGTCAAATTCAAATTCCAAAATCAGCAAGGTTGGAATAATTAATTCAAAATTCAGTTTCAAATCAGTAACAAGTGCAACAAATTAGCTAGTAACGGTTAGCAGTAAATACATATGTAGGCATTCCAAATTTGAAAGAATTTTTGCCAAAACCTAGTGCAATAGGCAAAACAAACAAAGACCAGGACAAGAGGTAACAATATCCAAACTAAGTAATGCACCAAGTCAATATTCAGAATTATTAGTATGCAAGAAAGTTTTTAGCATTCAAAGCATGTATTCCCAAATACATCCATTCAGCTAGACATATATCATAAATTCAGAACCAAAGCTTTGGGAGTATTGCATTAATCTCAGAAGGAAACTTTCCAGCAAACTAGGCAATCCAAAATTAGAAAATTTTGGCACTTATGCATCCTAAATTTTGCAAAATTTTTGCCTAAACCAGTCAACCAAACCAATGCAGATAAAACATCCAGCGAGTCTAAAAATGGGAAGGGAATTCCAATTCAGAGGTTGAGATAAATAAATCAGAACATCAAGCAACATGAAAACCTATATAATGAGGAAAAATTTATCCAGCATTACTTGGTTATCAAGTGCAGAAATTTGGAAACAATCAAAGACTAGAGAGTTCAATGTAGCAAATCCAACAGATTAAAGCTCAAGTACAGAACAAAAAACAAACCACTTCAAAAATTTAAACCAGTGCAATCACCAATTCAGAATGTCCAATCCAGAAATTTCAAACAAATGGCAAGAAATTAAAAAATACCTGGATGGAAGTATGATGGAGATGCTGCAAAAAGCATCTAGCAATGCAATGCAATATGAGGTGTTGAAGTGGAATGTGGAATTAGGGCTTCGGGTTGGCTGGTGCAGGGAAAAAGGGTGTGGGTTGAACATTAGACTTGGGTGCAGGGATTGAGGGCACGGGATGGATGGGATTTTCTGGGTGTGTGTGTTGCGAGGGCTTCGAGTTGGCTGGAGTGAAAGGGAAGGAGTGCGTATAGGGGAAATTAGGCTACAGGTATGGTTGGCTGGGAATTTGAAGAATAGGGAGCTAGGTGAAGGGATTCTAGTTTGGGGAGGGAAAGTTGCAGGGAGGGATGAGGGAATGGTAGAGAGGAAGGGGGAATGGGATTGATTGAGGAAGGAGATGGGAAGGGAGGAGAAGAGGCTAGGAAGGGAGGGGAGAAGAGCACGAACAAGGGCACAGGAGAAAGGAGAATGAACACGGGTAAGAAAAGAAGAAAAAATGGGGGAAAAATCTCACCAGGGCTTGAAGCACGGCTCACCCATGCTTTGGGCTGAAATGCCAAATTTCCAAAAAAAGGCTCCGTGTTTAAAATCACGGGATAGGTGTGCCTGCTGCAACACAAAGCACGGCCATGGTGGGAAACACGGCCTGGCCGTGCTTTGTGCTGGAATCCAAATTCCCCAAGATTTTTCTTGTGTTAAGGAACATAGGGAGGGAGTGCTTGCTTTTGGGCGTAGGGCATGGCTGTGTTTGGTGACACGGCTTACCCGTGCTTGGTGCTAGAAGTGCCAAAATCTCCAAATTGTTGCCTGTGGCACGGGCCACCCGTGCTTGGTGCTGGATTTCAATTTCTTTCGAAATTTGCTTTAGTTTTCAATTCTCTTTGATTTCCTTTGATTTTCATCCTTTAATTCAACCTTGGGCACATGGGAATGGACTTGAAAATTAGATGGAAACACTCATTAAACTCCTAACCTAAGAAATTAACTAATTTTGAGATAAAATCATAAACTAGAAGCAAGAAAACAAAACAAAAAGAAACTTGAAAATTAAAATGTGGGTTGCCTCCCACAAAGTGCTTGTTTAAAGTCATTAGCTCAACTCCCTTTCATTCTTTTACTCAAGAAGGTTTGAAGAAAGTTTAAATGACTTTCTTTTTAATCCATTGCCTTCTTAGTATGATGCTTGAGGCTTTGTCCAATAGCTTTCAAGGCTCCTTTTAGCTCATTACTTTCTTTCTTAGCTCTATTGAGGTTGAGAGGAGGTGGCGTAGATTCTACTTTTGGAGCTTGGATTACCTCCTCAACATCCTGCTTTTATTTTCCTTATTTATCATAAATAAAAGAAATTTTCACAGAGTATAACTTAAGTGGGTTAGAAGAAGGAAAATTCATGACTTTCTCATTCATATTAGGTATAGGTAAGCCAATCATACAACAAAATTCATTTAGAGATAAAGAGTTCGTAGTATCATTCAAATTAAATTCTACTTTTTCATCCCCTACATTCAAAGAAAGCTTTCCATCTCCTACATTTATATTGGCACCAGTCGTAGCTAGGAAAGGCCTTCCAAGAATTATGGGGATTTTATCATCTTCCTCCATCTCTAAAATAACAAAGTCAATTGGTATATAAAACTTACCCACCTTTAGAGGAACATTCACTAAAATACCTACCAAATGCCTGATGGATCGGTCAACTAAATGAAGAGAAAGGGTGGTAGGCTTCAAGTTACCCATTTGAAGCTTCTTGCAAACCAAAAGAGGCATAAGGCTCACACTTGCTCCAAGGTCACATAGGGCTCTATTAATCTTCATATCACTAGTGGAACAAGGTATGGAAAAGCTTCCAGGATCCTTAAACTTTTGTGGCAGCTTATTTTGGATTAATGCATTTGATCCCTCTGTTAATGCCACAACAGCATGCTCTTCAATTTTTCTCTTATTTGAGAGGATCTCCTTCAGAAACTTAGCATATGAAGGCATTTAGGAGATGGCTTCTAGGAATGGGATATTGATATTTAACTTTTTCAAAACATCCAGAAACCTCCCAAACTGGTTCTCTAACTTAGCCTTAACTAATCTTTGAGGAAAAGGGATTGATGGCTTGTAAGGTGCAGGAGCCACATATTTGGGCTCTTCTTCCTTATTTTCCTCTTCTTCTGGTTCCTCTTCTCTTCTCTTCTCAGATGAAGCCTGAGGTTCATCTTTTTTTACTTCTCCACTTTTTTCAGATTCAGCCAACTGTTTACCACTCCTCAAGGTAATTGCATTACAATGCTCTCTAGGGTTCTCAATCTGGCCAAGAAATCTGCCAAAGTTCCTATTAGATAGGCTTGCTTGCTGTGTTATCTGAGTTTCCAACATCTTACTAAGCAAGCGTGTCTACCTTAGAGGCTAAATCTTTTATAGCCTTATTCATTGAGTGGTGATGTGCTTTGAACTCATCATTCTATTTTGATTGAGTAGTGATGAAATTTTCCATCAGAGCCTCTAAATTTGACTTTGGCTGAGGGGGAGTATTAAATAGCCTCTAATTTTGAAATCCAGGAGGTTTCCTAAAATTATTTTGAGGCTGATTCACATTAGGCTTGTATGAGAGATTTGGATGATTCCTCCAGCCTGGATTATATGTATTGCTGTAAGGATTGTTTTTTTAATTATTGTTCACAAAACTTACCTACTCACAATCCTGAGGAGCAGAGTTTCCAAGTTGGCATTCATTAGCCACATGATCAACAGCTTCACAAATCTTACATGTAGAAGATGGAGAAGTGGAATCAATAGCATTAATGCTTAACTTATCTAATTTCTGAAACAAGGCATCAACTTTAGAAGTTAGATGATTAAATGCATTAACTTCATACATTCCTGATGGTTTTCTTGATGGTTGCCTCTCACTAGACCAGGAGTAATGATTTTGAGCCATATCTTTAATTAACTCATAGGCCTTACCATTGTTTCGTTCATAATGGCCCCTCCTACTGCAGCATCCACAGACATACGAGTGTTGTAAATTAGTCCATTGTAGAATGTATGAACTATGAGCCACTTCTCCAACCCATAGTGTGGGCATATTCTGAGGAGCTCTTTAAATCTCTCCCAAGCTTTATATAAAGACTCACCATCTTTTTGAGCAAAGGTAGTGATTTGATTCCTAAGGTGAGCTGTCTTACTTGTTGGGAAGTGTTTGGTAAAAAAGTTTGAGAAAGCTGCTGCCATGTAGTTATTGACCCCGATGGAAGAGAATGCAACCATGCCTAGGCCTTGTCCCTCAGAGAGAATGGGAACATTCTCAGTATAATGGCATCAGAAGATACTCCATTCAGCTTCAAAGTATCACAGTATTCTAAAAATGCTGATAGATAGAGATTAGGGTCTTCAGTAGATGACCCTCCAAATTGATTCTGCTGAACCATCTATAAAAAAGAAGGCTTCAACTCAAATTTGTTGGCCTCAACAACTAGTCTGACAATACTGAGATTTAGGACATGACCATCTGGGGTGGTGAAATGCTTAAGAGAACGGTTATCTCTCTCTACCATGGTAGGTGCAGAATATTCTTGTTTTTGTCTTCTTCTCCTTCATAGTGTGTGTTCAATTTACATATCAAATTCAGCGACGAACTCACGTTCTCTTTGCATAAAAGAGAAACAAACCTATAAAGAAAGAAAAGAGGCAAAAATCAGCAAGATAAAAATTATGTAAAAATATTAAAAGAGTGATATAGTCTAGGTATTTCGCAATATATCTAATATTGACGATTATTCCCCAGAAACGGCGCCGAAAACTTGTGTCTGTTTTATAAATAACTGCAAGCGCATGGCGTTGCTGTAGCTAGTCCGGTGAGTACGGATCGTATCGCATAGAGAACAATGTCAACTACTAGACTTTATGAAGTATGCTAGCTAAATCTATGCAATGTGATGAGCGATTGTCTCACAATTAAACTAATAAGTCATCTCATTAATTAAAGCCGAGGGTTAGGGTTCACCACACTTATGATATTCAACATTCAACATATACCTCTAATTGCAATTATCTAGGTAATTGGGGATGGTTTAGCCTTAATTAACTAGCAACCTCTTTCAAGCATTACTAATCATACCTAGGTTAATCCAATTGCCTACTTTCGTGGTTCTTAGTTTAGCCTAGGTTCATTAAGTTCTATGCCAACCATGGAATACAATTAATCGGTTTTCTCTTGCCCACTAATTGATTCATTCCTAGAGAACCTTAAACTACTTTCATGATTAAGATATCTCTATTAGTTATTAGGTTTCAGTATTAATTTTCACCTTTCAGTTCATCAATTAATATCCTAAGACGTGATAAAACGTTGGCCAGACATTCATCAACTCATATGATCACTACATAATAGTCAATCCTAATTAACCATGGATACAATTAGGGTTCTAATGATTCAATTAGCACAGTTGATCATTACATCATAAGTGGGTTTACCAAAACCCTAGATCAAATCTACTCAAGCATAATTGAAAGAGAAAACATAATCAAATTCATTAAAGTAATCATCAATGTTCAATATAAACTAAAAGAAAGAGTCGAAGTAGAAGAAAGTGCATAATAGAAAGATATAACCTGATTTGTAGAATGTAGTAGAGATACAATGCTCAATAAATCTCAAATCTAACCTAAGAACATGAAAGTAATCACTAATCCTACTCTAAACCTAATCTTATGGTGTTTCCTAAGCCTAAAACTGAGTTAAAGTGAATATGAATGAGTCTTCATCTTCTTGGCTGCACTTCCCCATGTATTTATAATAACTTGACCACTCAAAACCCTAAAAAACACGTGGTGTATGGACACGAAGCACGACCGTGCTTCGGGCTGGAAATCTGGGAAATTTTCTACCTTTCGCATAGAGCACGGATTGGCTATGCTTCAAGCTGCCAGGCTCAGAATTTGCCAATTTCTTTAGGGTTGCCTCCTTACTTCCTCCTCAGCATGTTCCAAGTCCATATGTCTCCTCTCGTGAGTGTTTTCCTTGCTTCTTGGCCTATTTTGCTCACCTACAAGCATAAAACATGTCAAAGCAGTATCCAGAGCAAAGCATAACCAAAAGCAGGGGAATAATCACAAGTTTACTTTAAATTAGGGGATAATATATAGCCATTAAGTACTCAAATTTCTTCTTTATCATTTAGGCATCACATAATCAACTTCATCATTTAACAAATATGTATTACTAGACAATGTATGCCATGCTTGTGATTATAAGAACTATGGAAAATTAGCATTGTATTACGAAGATTACAAAGCATTCTTCTTCAATTTAATTTCTCTAATTATCATCTAGTTAATGGGATTCATTTAATGGCATTTGTAGTTAAAATAGGGTAAAACAGCTCTAAACACGGCCTAGCTATGCCTTGGAACACGGTCATGCTTAAGGTTATCACAAACATGCTGCAGCCTCTCAAACAACCTGAAGCATAACCTAGCCGTGCCAAGAAACACAGTCGTGTTTCGTGCTGTAGGTTCTTGTCCAGCCTGAACTTCCCTCTCTATTCTGTCCATAACTCTCTCACTTTAACTACAATTAAGGTGATTTTGGTGTAAAATCGAAATTATGATTTTGCGCGTAAGATCTGACCTATTTTCATTCATTAGGGCATAACTCTCTCATATTAGGTCCAATTGAAGTGATTCTAGAGGGCTTTCAATGATAAGACATAGGTTTTTTGAACATATATTCTAATTCAACACAAATCATGATATCTAGAACAATCCATTCAGAACATTGAATTCTATCCTATCAAAGCCAAATTTCAACACAATACATATGCATCCAAACCTTTTCTCTACATGGCTATTCATATGGTCATTCCAATATATGTACAAGCTACCTCAAACAATAACAACTTGCAAGTATACATACACACACACACACACACACACACACACACACACACACACACACATATATACATGTATCATCAAGATTTCAAGCTTCATGGTAGATTAATGTTAAACCTACTCTTAACACAACTTTTGGTTTTCTCCTTCTCTTTCTCTAACCACCCTTTGTCTCTTATCTTTTCTACCAAATCCCAGCATTTCCATTGTCCAAAATCCATCTAAGAGCTTTAGAATGAAGATGAAAGAGGATTTAGGGGCTTAGATGCATAGAAATTACCTTGATCTTCCTTCTTGTTGTTTTTTTCACTCTTCTCTCTTTTTCTCTTTTCTTCCTTCTTCTTCTTTTTTTCATGGACATGTATTTCTTTGCCTCTCACCCTTTTGGTTGACTTCTTTAAGAAGTCACCAAGAGAAAATATTAAAATAAGATTTCTTTTAGAAACCAATTTCTCGATGCTAACTATTGTAACATCCCTAAGATTTAGTAATTTTCATTTGTGTATGGATTATTAAAAGAAATAAAGGAGTAGGGATGTAATTAAAAGGTTTTAAGGATGAAAATGAAAACTTATTAATATTTTTGGGGTCAAAGTGTAATTTTCTAAAAGTTTAGGGGTCAAAATGTAAATAATAAATTTTAAAGGACTTCCTCCAACAATTAGCAAATTTCTATTTGGTCCCTCAATCTTTTTTTTAAAATCTTTCGTATGTTTATCGAGAGATCACTATTTACTCTCTCTCCTCTATTTTCTCTCTCTAGATCTGGAGTACTTTTGAGCATCCAATCTCAAAACTAAGGGTACCACTAGATTTAGGAGGAAGAGTACTATGATATTAGCAAAACATTTTTTCAAATCGGTCGAAGAATCGTTGCAGATCGGAAGTAGAAAATCTTAGAAAAAGTTAAACTTTGAAACTCCTATTTAGAGTTCTCAAATTGAAAATCTAATACCGTAGATGGATTCAGGAGAAAGATAAACTATAGGATATGAAATTTTTTAGCCGTTTGACAACTTTTGGTGTTATGAATAGTAAATTCGTCCGGCGTGAATAGGGATTCCGGTATGTGTTAACAATTCTCCGGCCAACATAAATGGCGATTTCAGCTGATATGAATAGTATTTCTAGCCATGAACAGTGACCATTAGTTAACTGTAACAACTCCATTTTTTTACATATATATATATATATATATATATATATATATATATATATATATATATATATATTTGTAAAATCTCATAAAATCATTACCTCTTTACTTCTAACTATTTAACTCATAATAACATTCAATTAAATTAACTAAGCATAATTAAGGTTTATGGTATACCATTAACACTGATACAATTCTGGATTCACATACACATCATTAATTAAAAACATATATACAAACGTCAAACATATATATATCTACATCTTATTCATCCATGTTGACTGATTCCGAGCATACAGGTGTGAGTGGCTGCACCTTCACCAGGATCTTAGCCAACACGAGCCAACGTATGCTAAAAGCCGGTCATAGAGAAAAACTGGATATTTAGCCTTCTGAATATAATATGGAAATATAGTGAGAATTAAATAACAATAAGTTCAACAATAAATCATAATTATCATCAATATAGCTCATCATGTCATGTTCATCTGTATATTCTATAGCAAATGTCTTAGGTCACATAAATACACTTTATCTATGAACATGAAAATCGTATAGTAATGACATGTATGGTATGAAAACTACTTTTAGAATATCATATGATGGCTATCAACTTATTTTTATATCAAGCTACCCTAGTCAAGGTGAATACTTTCTACTTTCCGGTACAGGATTTTCTCGCTCTGTCCCATATGGCACACTTTCTCTTTCTTTTCTCAATAGTATAATCATAGCCATAAGTAAGGCGTCCCCTACTGGTGCACCATATAGACTGCCATGTGACTATGCCCGTCTCTTTTCTTTTCTTTTCACATTAATAGTCAAAAATATGATTTCAATAACAAGTATGTTCATTATCTACACATGGCATAATTTATAATCAAAGCATAATCATTACCAAAAATCTCTGGTAAAATAGAATCATGCCATTTAACATAATCATTTTCAAATATCACTTTATAAAATATTTTCATGTCAAAATTACACACTTAAGATGTTAAGGAGTTCATGCAATGGCAATGGCTAGAGCATATACTAGTCATTTATTATTTTTATTTATAAGATTCTTCTTCTTTCTTAAATATTATTTTTATCTCTTCATTTTCTTTATGCTTGATCTCTAATCACTTTCCTCCTACTTACATCATTTTCAACATATGTTCTCACAAAGATTATAGGGCATTCTTCTTCAATTTGGTTTTTATTATTACCCTAGAGTTAATGAAGTTCATTTAGGGCAGAAATGTGTTGAAAATAAGTTTTACCTATAAAAACTCAATTTTTTTACATATATACATATATATATATATATATATATATATATATATATATATATATATATATATTTAAAATCCAATGAAGTCATTACCTCTTTACTTATAATTATTTAACTTATAATAACATTCAATTAAATTAATCAAGCATAATTAAGGTTTATGATATACCATTAACACTGATTCATTCTGGCTTCACATACACATCATTAATTAAAAACATCCATACAAAAATAAACACATATATGTCTACATTTTATTCATCCATATTGACCAGTTTCAGGGATATGGGTTCTGGAGGTTGCACCTTCACAGGGATCTTAGCCAACTCGACTCAATGTACCCTAAAAGCCGATCATAGAGAATATCTACATATTTAATTTTCTGAACATGATATAGAAATATATTGAGAATTAAATCCCAGTAGCTTCAATAATAAATCATAATTATTATCAATATTGCTTATCATGTCATGTTAATCTATATAAGCTACAAAAAATATCTTTGGCCATATGAATGCACTTTATCTATGCACATGAAAATTGTACAGTAATGACATGTATTGCATGAATAACTATTTTTAGAATATCATATTATGGCTATCAACTTATTTTCATATCAAACTACCCCAGTGAGGGTGAGTACTTTCTACTCTCTGGTACAGGTTTTTCTCGCTCAATCCGACATGGCACACTTTCTCTTTCTTTTCTCAATTTCATAGTCATAGCCGTGAGTAGGGTGTCCCCTACTGGTGCACCACATGGATTGCTTTGTAACCGTGCTTGTCTCTTTTCTTTTATTTTCACGTTAATAGCCAAAAATATGATTGCAATAACAAGTATGTTCATTATACTCACATACTATAATTTATCAAAGCATAATCACTATCAAAAGCCATTGGTAAAATGCAATCATATCATGATTATAACCAGTTTCGAATATCACTTTATAAAATATTTCTATGTTAAAATTACCCACTTAAGATGGTAAGGAGTTCATGCAATAGCAATAACTGGGGCATACATTAGTTATTTATTATTTTCATTTACAAGATTCTTTTTTTTAAAATATTATTTTCAGCTTTTCATTTTCTTTATGCTTGGTCTCTAGTTACTTTCCTCTTACTTATATAATTTCCATATAGTTAGTGAGGTTCATTTAGGGTAGAAAATATTAAAAATAAGTTTTACCAACTGCCAACACGGCTTGGCTGGTGCGTATTATCGCAGGTACACCCAAATTGATACCTTACCTCAAAACTAACCTATAGTAGTGGGAGTAAGGGTCGATCCCACAGAGACTAGAATTACCTTATGTGATTAGAAAAAAGTGGGGTTTGATAATTGCAAATAAAACCAAGTAAACAATAACGAAAGTAATTAAGAAAGAATGATTAATGAGAAAGGCGTTGGTTTCGGTTGATATCCACCGTCAAGGGATTGTATTGATATTTGACAACCTAATCAATTTGTAATTGAATATCTATCATTGGATTTCTAACCCTGTTCCTCTTTAAGTCTAGTAAATTAATGACAATCGCACCAATTAAACTCTAATTAACAAACAATCCTTTAGCACATCGGTAAAGTATAGCTTATTAACCGCATGAAGAACTAGAGAAACTAACAGAGCTAAACAAATATAAACACATCGGCTATATCTAATTTAGTTAATTATTCATCATAGGTTTAATGATTTATAATCCAAAATCCTCAAACCTATTTACCTCATGAATCACATAATTGAAAACTTTTTTCAAAACATAATTCAGCGGTAGATTAAGACAGATAATATACTAGTAGGCCTCTTAGCAATTAATGAATAATCATTGAGAAGAAGAACAGATAAATAATCAATACTCAATTCAAATTGAAATAATAAAATCAAATCCACATCTCCCAATGCATGAATATCCCTTGAGGTTTCAACCTACCTCAACCAACTAAAAAGACCTAGCCACGCAGGGCCATAAGAAAATCTAAAGAAGATTTCAAGAATGTAACTAAGAACTTGGATGAAGGATTGAATGAATTTTCTGCTTTCTTTCCTCCCTTTTTATAAATTAACTCCTTCTAATTGAAGTAGGAGTGTTTCTAAGTCAAATTTCAGACTATCGGGCTTCAATTGGAGTTGAAAAACCCTAAAAATCACGAATTTAGTGAACTGGTGTGGTGACAGGTGACGCAGCGCGTTGTAGAGGCACTGCAGCACTTCGGAAATCCAAAGATGAGGCGCCGCAGTGCAAATTGCTGGGCTGATGCAGCGCTTAAAAAACTCTAGAATTTGCCAAAGTGCCAAACATGAAAGTTGTAGGTATTTCTTCTTTCCATATCCGTTAGAATCACCTTAATCTGATCTAAATTAAAGGAGATATGACAACATTAGTTACCAAAGGTCAGAATTCATCCTGCTACACTGTGATTCTGATTTGCGAGCTCTGTAACGCTATGAATTCTCTCGAATTTGACTAAGTGTTCAACATAAAAGTTGTAAATGATTGTGTTATATTTTCACAGCCACTTGAATCACTTTGATTGGAGTTCATAAGAGGGAGTTATTCTCAAAATAGTTTAGAAAGGTCTAGAATCACTGCAATGTAGCATTTTTCTATGAATTTCTTATCTTTTTCTTATCTTTTCTTATTCCTTTGTTCCTACAACACAGAAAAAAAACTAAGCTAATTCCTAATTATATTTTACTTAAATCAAACAAAAAGTAAGTTCAAAGGTATTAATATCATGCTTAATTAAGATCACATCAAATACCCCCACACTCAACCTTATACTTGTTCTCAAGAAAAATAATCCCTAAAGACAAAAAACAACAATCAATAATGTAGTGAGTGTTAGGCTTACTAAATGTTTGCCTCATAATCATGCACAAGGTTAACACAAATGCAATATATTATTTTATCCTTCTAAATCCCTAGTGTGTGTGTTTTTGGGTCAATAAATTTTTTTTTACCCAGATGAGTTTATATATCCCAAAATTTTGATTGTAGATCTCTAATTAGTTTAGGATTTCCATATGCTTATTCATCATGCCACTCTCCACTAATGTAGGCCAAAACTACTTCTAAGATCAATAGGATTTTATTTAACTTGTAATGTGGCTAGGCTATAAGGTAAGATAAATGATACAAATTTAGTCTCAATCACTCAACACCACATGATTAGATTTGATCTCTTGAGCTTTCCTAAATTTGGGGTGATTTCTCCCCCCACACTCATTTTCTTATTTTAATTGAATTTAATCTATCCTTTTTCCTCAATTCTCTAATTTTTTTTCACAACATTCGGATTTTTCTTCTATTTCCTTTGCATAATTATTTTTTTCTCTTCATTGCATAATTCTTTTCTTTTCCTTGCTCCACCCTTCCACCCTTCTGTAAATAAAGCTCTACAAAACAAGTATTCAGAAAAATAATCATAGAGTGAGTGAATAAGATAAAAAATAAGGATATTCATACAAAATTTGACTTTCGGCTTGTTTGTGGTTTTTAGAAGGAAAAGTTCATTAAGCTCAAAATAGAGGAACTAAGGATATTTCATTGTTTAGGTTAGGCTTGCAAGACTCAATCTATCAAATAATGCCTAAATCATCTCCTAAATAATAGTATTAGCTTAAGATTTCACCTCAAGTAACATTCAAATAAGTTCTAGAATCCTGTGGAGATCATGAAATATATTTGAATTATATAAACTTTCTCTAAGTAAAAGATAAATTAAATGCCCAAAATTATTGTGCAAACATATTTCAGGATTCTAAAGTCAAAATTAATAAATTGCAAAAGGGATAAAATTGCACACAATCATGAATTTTCTATCTTTTTCAAGAGCTAAAAAAAATTGGATAGTCATATCATTGGCTATTGGTTGTGCCTAACATTCCAAAACATAAATTGAAACACTCACACAATCAGTCAACTTGCTAAACACAAGAAAAGTGCATTAATAGTGAAAATCAGAAATTTTGATGCTCATAATAGGGTCATCATGATTCAGAAAAATATATGTCCACCCCCACACTCAAAATTTACACTGTCCTCAATGTAAAAGAAATATAAGAATTAGGGAACGATATAGAAAAACATATGAGTTAAGTGAACTTCCCTGAATTTGTTTAAGTTAGAATGAGCGTGTTGCATTGCTGGATCTTGAATTTTCTGCTTTCCACTTTTTTTTTACTATGTTGGGTTGCCTCCCAATAAGCGCCTTTATTTAATGTCGTTGGCTCGACTCAAAGTTTCACATGTCATTCAAGGAGAATCCTTGATGTCAACTTTGAATTGGCTTGCCTTTGAATGTATAGAATTTTGAGGTTCAACTGCATTATGAAGAGGAAAATCAGCATTAGTCAAATGTTTAATTAAATGAGAACTCAACTTACTTGGGAATAACCAATGTCTTGAGTAGCTTTTGGCATCCAATTTAATTTGATCTTTTTGAGTTTTTTCCAAAGCAGTGGGCAGCTTTCCTTTATCTTTGAGTAAGGCTTATTTATTTGAGATTATCACTGAGGGTGGTTCTCCGCTGTATATGCCCTTTAAGTGGCTAGGGAAGCTCTTTAAAACTAGGTTAGGATTCTACAAAATAAAAGGTACAGGCATCTTATTAGAAATTGGTAACAAAATAGAAAGATCCTTACCTGTTTGCTGCACTTTTGGTGCTTCCTCTCTTGCTGAAATATTCTCTTCAAATTTGGCATCAAGGGTAGATTCCACAGCCTCCTTATTAGTAGTCTTACTATTGTCAACTTTCAAGTCATCTTTTTCATTAAGTGCAGAATTTTCCTCTTTTTTCACTAATAATGCTGGAGCTATGCTTTCAATTTCTGAATTCTGAGCCTCTAATCGATTGACTGGTGTTGTAAGTTGTCCAATTTGATTTGTTAAGCTTTGAATGCTAGCCCTTACCTCTTGTTAAAATTGATGTGTATTATGTACAAGAGATTTAACAATTTCTTCTAAAGAACTACTTACCCAGGAATCCTGATATGGAACTTGTCTAGAATAATAGACTTGTTGGTTATGCTGAAAATTTGTAAAATCTTGTTCTTCAGGCCAATTTTGTGCATTCCCATACCTAAAGTTGGGATGATCCTTCCATCCAACAATTTGGGACTAGGCTAGGGTCTCCATTAAGACATACTAGTGAGGTATGTAGTTCTCACAATGCATGAATATCCCTTAAGGTTTCAATCTACCTCAACCAACTAAAAAGACCTAGCCAGGCAGGGCCATAAGAAAATATAAAGAAGAATTGAAGAATGTAACTAAGAACTTGGATGAAGTATTGAATAAATTTTCTGCTTGCTTTCCTCTCTTTTTATACATTAACTCCTAATCAGAGTAGGAGTGTTTCTAGGTAAAATTTCAGCCTATCGGGCTTCAATTAGAGTTGAAAAACCCTAAAAATCGTGAATTCAGCGACTTAATGTGGCAGCGCTCTGGAAATCCAAAGACAGGGCACCGTGGCTCTCTTAGGCCAGGGCCGCAACGCTTGTTGCTGAGCTGACGCAACGCCGCGATGCTCTCTTGCATGCGCCACGATGCCCAGAAAACTCCATACTTTGCCAAAGTGCCAAACACAAAAGTTGTAACTCTATGTCGCTGCTTTCCATAGCCGTTGGAATAACCTTAATCTGATATAAATTGAAGGAGATATGACAACATTAGTTACCAAAGGTCAGAATTCATCCTGCTGCATTGTGTTAGCTTTTCACAACCACTTGAATCACTTTGATTGGAGTTCATAAGAGGGAGATATGCTCAAAACAGTTCTGAAAGGTCTGGAATCGTTGCAATGTAGCATTTTTCCATGAATTTCTTATCTTTTTCTTATCTTTTCTTCTTCCTTTGTTCCTACAGTACAAAACACAAAACTAAGCTAATTCCTAATTATATTTTACTTAAATCAAACAAAAAGTAAGTTTAAAGGTGTTAATATCATGCTTAATTAAGATCACATCATTGGCCTTGTTCTAAGACACGAATAGGGCTTACACATCTTGAAGTAACCCAAAACATGACTTGGCCGTGTTTTGTGACCTTTCCTCACTTATTCAACCAGATATCTCACATACAAACTCCAGTTGAGGCTATTCCAAAACTATAAAATGTTAAGACACTTATCTATAGCTTTCATTTTATCAATTCTTAAGATTCCTTACGAATTATTCCCAAATAATCAAAAACCAAAATGCTTACATTTACCAACTTGGATTCTAGACTAATTCTGACCTCTTCTCATTAATCACCAATATCGCCCTCATATGGACTCCAAATTAAGTGATTTCAGAGCCTATAAATCGAAGAGACATATATCTATATTTATTTTGTTAACAATTTCCTTTAATTCCATTCAAAGTTTTCCCAAAAATTCAAATACAGAAGCATGCTTAACATATTCTTCTCTAATTAGCTAGTTTATGACCACTTCTTACTAATATGGCCATATCTTCCTAATATGGATTCTAAATTGAATGATTCTAGTGGCTAAAAATTCATGAGACATATATGTATATATATATATATATATATTTTATGTTAACTATTTATTTTAGTTTCCTATAGATTCTTCCTAAAAATTCAAGCACAAAAGCTTACCTAATAGATTCTTCCCTGGTTAACCATTTACTGACCACTCCTTACTAATTGGACCATATCTCCCTTATTCAAACTTCAAATTGGGTGATTCCAGTGACTAAAAACCTGTGAGACATATATCTATGTTTTTCTTGTTAAACATTTCTTTCAATTCCTAATCGATTCTTCCCATAATTTTAAAAATAGAAGTTTCCCTAATTACTCTGAAATCCAATTTTCTTAGCCTAGACTTTCCTAATGTTCTAGTTCAACCTTTTATTAATTCTTCTTCCATTTTTCTTCCAAATTTCCACCTAACCATAGAACTAATCATATCAACATTTAATTATATTTCTTACTTAGTTTAACATATTCCATCATCCACTTCAAAAGAAAGACAGAATCAAATCATGCATAACTAAGTGTTGGTGTGTACTGTCGCAAGTACACCCAAATTGATACCTTATCTCAAAACTAACCTGTAGTAGTGGGAGTAAGGGTCGATCCCACAGAGATTGGAATTACCTTATGTGATTGAGAAAAGGGAGATTGATAATTGTAAATAAAAACAAGTAAAGAATAATGAAAGTAAATAAGAGAGAGTGATTAATGATAAAGACGTTGGTTTCAGTTGATATCCACCGTCAAGGGATTGCATTGATCATTAATAACATAATCAATCTGTAATTGAATATCTATGGTTGGGTTTCTAACCCTATTCCTCCTTAAGTTTAGTAAATTAATGACAATCGCACCAATTAAACCCTAATTAACAAGCAATCCTTTAGTACATCGGTAAAGCATAACTTATTAACCGCATGAAGAACTAGAGAAACTGACAGAGCTAAACAAATATAAACACATCGGCTATATCTAATTTAGTTAATTACTCATCATAGGTTCAATGATTTATAATCCAAAATCCTTAAACCTATATGCCTCATGAATCACAAAATTGAAGACTTTGTTCAAAATATAATTCAGCGGTAGATTAAGAAATATAATATACTAGTGGGCCTCCCTAGCAATCATATGAATAATCATTGAGAAGAAGAGCAGACGAATAATCAATACTAAATTCAAATTGAAATAATAAAATCAAGTCTACATCTCACAATGCATGAAGATCCCTTGAGGTTTCAATCTACCTCAACCAACTAAAAAGAACTAGCCACGCAGGGCCACAAGAAAATCTAAAGAAGAATTGAAGAATGTAACTAAGAACTTGGATCAATGATTGGATGAATTCTCTTCTTGATTTTCTCTCTTTTTATAGATTAACTCCTCCTAATTGAAGTAGGAGTGTTTCCAGGTCAAATCATAGCCCATCGAGCTTCAATTGGAGTTAAGAAGACCTAAAAATCGTGAATTCAGCAAACTGGTGCGGCGACGAGCGCCGTGGCGCTACGAAAAGCTTCTGACGGGGCACTACGGTGCCTAGCCTAGGTCTGGCGCACTCTGGATTCTGACGCTTGAGTGCCACGGCACTGGGTATCAGGCACCGCGGTGCTCGGTGCTTCTGGGCAACAAATGCTACGGCGCGCTAGGGAGCGTCACGGCCCTCTTAACCTGCATTGACGCAGCGCCGTGGCACTCTATTGTGAGCACCGTAACAGCTAGAAACCTCCAAAATTTGCCACAGCACCAAACACAAACGTTGTACCCCTATGTCTCTTCTTTCCATATCCGGTGGAATCACCTTAATCCAATCTAAATTGAAGGAGATATACTAAAATTAGTGACCAAAGGTCAGAATTCATCCTGCTGCACTGTGATTCTGATTTACGAGCTCTATAAAACTATGCAATATCTCGAATTGGACCAAGTGTTCAACATAAAAGTTGTAAATAATGGTGTTATATTTTCACAGCCACTTACATCACTTTGATTGGAGTTCATAAGGGGGAGATATGCTCAAAACAGTGCTGAAAGGTCTGGAATCGCTGCTATGTAGCATTTTTCCATGAATTTCTTATCTTTTTCTACTATTTTCTTCTTCCTTTGTTCCTACAACACAAAACACAAAACTAAGCTAATTTCTAATTATATTTTACTTAAATCAAATAAAAAGTAAGTTTAAAGGTATTAATATCATGCTTAATTAAGATCACATCAAGTGTTTCTCAACAGAAATTTCTCATGGTCTTCCCCTAGGTGTTTAAGGCCATACTTAATTTACCAACCTAATCACCTTCCATCCAATTTTACCATATTTAAATATACATAAAAGCAGCATAAAAGCCATAAATTTTTTCCATCCATAGCTATATCCATGCAGAACTTTTCATACCAACCAAAGTATTCAAAACATCCATCACATGCAAAATCAACATTTAACATGATATAGCAACATCCATGGCCAATCATCAAAGTAGCGAATATTATAAATTTCTTCAAAGTTCTAAGATCAAAATTTGATATAAATGTTACAAATTTCAAAGCTTTTCTTCATAAAAGAGATATTGTGAAACCTACCTAAAGATCTTCCTAGCTCACTTAGTGATTTCTTTTTCTTTTTTTCTCTTGAAAGAAGTAGCAAGATTCCTCCCTTCCTTTAGCTTTTTCATTAGCTTAAATAAGAGAAGGAGGGTGAGTTTTGAACCACAAGGATAAAGAGAAAATATGGATTCAAGTAGAGATTAAGCTATCTTACCTTGAGAACTTAGTCCTTTAGATTTCTCCTTCTTATTCCTTCCTCTATTCTCCTTACTTTCTCTCCTTTCCTCACTCTACCTTACTTCTATTTTTTTCTCTCCCTCACTTGGACGAAATTATAATATTATAAGTGTTGGTTTTGCTTAAATAAAATATCAAATGGTTGACCTTTCATAATGGTAGGTCTATCTTATCATAATTAGGATGGACTTGGTTATTTTTTGTGGGAAGACAACTCATGTTCTTGTCTTCCTCTCACTTAGTCAAGATATGCATAGCAAAAGGAGATTTGTATTTGAAAATCATGATAAAATGTTTTCAAGACAAGGGACAAGATCACTTTGATTTAAGGATTCATTTCCTTTTCCTTTTGTCTCACTCAAGTATGTTAGGTTTGCCTTCCTAGTTGGCAAATTTCCAGCCCTTGAGTTTTCCTTACTTTGTTGAAATTATTTGTATAGGATAAGGATGTTTTGTCATAATGCCATGTATTATTATATCATCACATGGCTTGCTAAATTTATTAGTGTAAGATATAGATGTTTTATCCTAATGCCAAGTGACCTAATCTTAATTATTATTACATTACTATTTCATCACATGGTTCTTATTTTTCCCTCTTGGATTTAGGCTCATTCTTGCCCATTTCCTTTGCTTTGGCTGAAATTTTACATCTCATGGAGGGCTTGGTCACATTTTAATAATTTTTGGGCTATCGATTCAACTTCTATATCCTAGTCCAAGTCTATGTTATATCTCTTGCTTAGGATATCCAATTGACTTTTCTAGAAACTCATGTTAAGTGGAGAAACAAACTCTATGAAGTTTCCATAGGTGGAGGTCCAATGTATGGGTAGAGATGTTAAACTTAGTAACTCTAGCTCTTGAATTAGGAAAAATTACCCTAATCCAATCTTCTTGAAATTTTAATACATTTACTTACTTTAAAAATTTATCTTCCTTCCCAAGAATTTTGCCTCTCTTTAGGAAGTTATTTCTAATTTTTCCTATTAGGTTTTCTCTCTTTACCTATTCCCTTAATGTTAGAAATATTTTCTTTGCATACACATAGGGTGAAGAATTTCTAAGTCTTATATTTTTTCTTAGATATCAAAAAAATTGTTTAATAAGTTTTATTTCCCTAATTAAATATTTATGTACCTTTATTAATAAAAGAAATGAAATTAGGGATGTTACATTTCTAGCTCCCAACACAACTTGGACAAGTTCCATAACACGGCCTGGACATTTCCTATAACACAAGCATGCTCTAGGCTTTAAAAACCCCTTTCCCGAACCGAACACAACCATGCTCTGTGTTGTGTTGTCCTCTGATACAGGTTTTTGTCTTGCTTGATCTTTTCTCACTAATTAGAGCATAACTTCCCTATTTCAACTTCGATTAAGGTGATCTTAGTGTCCATTTAAAGATAAAATAATCCTATAAAACCCTTATGTTGAACATTTTAGTAAAATTTTAAGTAATGTTTGTGTTATTACTCCCTCAAATTCAATGTTATTTCTTCTCTGGTAGGTTCTAACCTCTACTTACAAATCTTACCATATTTCCTTTATATGGATTCCAAATTGAATGATTCTAGTGGCTAAAAATTCGTAATACATATATCTATATTTTTAATGCAAAACCATTTCTTTTAATTCCCTACATATATTGCCCAGAAATTCAAACAACGAAACTTACCAAACATGTTCTTCTCTGGTTAACTAGTTTCTGACCACTGCTTACTAATCAAACCATATCTCCCTCATTTGAACTCCAAATTGGTTGATTCCAGTGGTTTAAAATTTGTGATACACACATATATATATATATATATATATATATATATATATATTAATTCCTAACCGATTCATCCCAGAAATTCAAAAATAGAAGCTTCCCTGGTTACTCCGAAATCCAATTTTCTAACCAAATCCTTCCTAAGGTTTTAGTTCATCCTATTATTACATCATCTTCCATTTTCTTCCTAATTTAGATCTAACCATAAGATTACTCATTTCAACATTTTAATTACATTCCTTACACTTAATTTAACATACTCCATTATTTACTTCTCAAGAAAATAGAAATCAAATCATGTATTGTTAAGGTTGTTTACCAACAAAAATTTCTCATGGTCTTCTTCTAAGTGATTACGGCCATACTCATTTTATCAATCTAATCATATTCCATCAATTTTTCACCATATTCAAATATACATAAAAGCAGCATAAAAATCCTAAAATTTTGCTATCCATAGCCATACCTATGTAGAACCTTCTACACCAACCAAAGTATTCAAAACATCCATCACATTCAAGATAACAACATGTAACATGATATAACAACATCCATGGTCAATTATCAAGGTAGAAAATATTGTAAATTTCATTAAAGTTCTAAGATCAAAACCCCATATAAATGTTACAAATTTCAAAAAAAATTTTAAAAAAGAGATATTGTAAAAACTACCTAAAGATGTCCCTTGATCACTTAGTGAATTCTTTTTCTTGTTTCCTCTTGAAGGAAGTGACAAGATTTCTCCATTCCCTTATCTTTTCCAGCAACTTCAATAAGAGAGGGAGGGTGAGTTTTAAATCCCAAGGATAAAGAGAAAAGAAGAATTCAAGTGGAGATTAAGCTAACTTACCTTGAGTACTTAGTCCTCTAGACTTCTCCTTTTTCTTCCTTCTTCTCTTCTCCTCACTTTCTCTCTTTTCCTCAGTCTACCTTGCTTTTGTTTTTCCTCTCCCTCACTTGGACAAAATTTTAATGTTATAAAGTTGGTTTTTCTTAAATAAATTATCAAGTAGTTCACCTCTCATAATCATGGGTCTACCTTATCACAATTAGGATGCACTTCGTTGCTTTTTAGGGAAAGACAACTTATGTTCTTATTTTCCTTTCCCTTAGTCAAGATATGCATAGCAAAAGGAGATTTGTATTTGAAAATCATGATAAAATGTTCTGAATACAAGGGACAATGTCCCTTTAATTTAGGGAATCATTTCCTTTCTTTTGTCTCACTCAAGTATTATAGGTTTGGTTTTCTAAGTGGAAATTTTTTAGCATTTGAGTCTTCCTTACTCGATTGAAATTATTTGTGTAGGATAAGGATGTTTTATCTTAATGCCATGTATTATTACCTACTATATCATCACATGGCTTGCTAAAATTATGAGTGTAGGATATAGATGTTTTGTCCTAATGCCATGTGACCTAATCTTGATTATTATTACACTACTTTTTCATCATATGGTTCTTATTTTTTCCTCTTAGACTTGGGCTCATTCTTGCCCATTTCCTTTGTTTTGGCTAAAATTTTATCTCTCATGGAGGATTTGGTCACATTTTCATGATTTTTGGGCTATCGGTCCAACTTCTATATCTTAGTCCAACTCTATATTATGTCTTTTGCTTGGGCTATCCAATTGGCTTGCTATTTACTCAAGTGAAATGGAAAAAAACTCTGTCCATATGTGAAGGCCTAATGTATGGGTGGAGATGTTAAACTTAGGATCTCTAACTCTTGAATTAGGAAAAATTACCCTAATCTAATCTTCTTGGAATTTTAAGACCATTACTTACTTTTGAAAATTTATCTTCCTTGCCCAAGAATTTTACCTCTCTTTAGGATGTTATTTCTAATTTTTTCTATTAAATTTTCTCTCTTTATATATTCCCTTAATGTTAGAAATATTTTCTATGCATACACATAAGGTGAAGAATTTCTAAGGCTTATATTTTTTTCTTAGTTATCCAAAAATTGTTTAATAAGTTTTATTTTCTTAATTAAATATTTATGTACCTTTATTAGTAAAAGAAACGAAATTAAGGATGTTACATTTTTCTCCCCTCAAAAGAAATTTTATCATCAAAATTTTAGAAATTATCTAATAAGAACAATTGCGAATATTTCTTCCTTGTGATTTCTTCCAGCTCCCAAGTTGATTATTCCAGAGTCAAACCTTCCATAACACCTTAACCAGGGGAATGATCTTAGTCCTCAATTGCTTCACATCGGTGTCCAATATGGATGTCGATACTAACTGGTATGTCATGTTCTCCTTTATTTGGATTGGTTCATCCCGTATTATATGTAAGGAATCTAGAAGATACTTTCGAAGTTGTGATACATGGAAAACATTATGTAGGTTGAACAAATTAGTTGGAAGAGCAACTTGATATGCTAATGTCTCCACTTTTCTTAGAATTTGGTAGGGTCCTAAAAATCGCAAACTTAGATTTCTGGTCTTGAGAGACCTACCAACTCCAGTAATCGAGGAAACCTTTAGAAATACATGGTCTCGTTCCTCAAACTCCAGAGGTCAATGTCTCTTATCATAGTAACTCTTTTGCTGACTCTGAGCTATAAGTATTTTGTCTCGTATCATCTTTATTTGATCAATGGTTTGTTGAACTAGGTCAGGACCAAGTAAGTTCTTTTCTCCTACCTTAAACCAATATAGTGGAGACTGGTACTTTCTACTATATAAAGCTTCTTAGGGGCTATCTTATTACTAGAGTGATAACTATTATTATAAGTAAACTCCACTAAAGGTAAGTACTTATCCTATCTTTTACCTTGCTCTATCACACATGCCCTCAACATATCTTCTAGGGTTTTAATGGTCTGTTCTGTCTGCCCATTAGTCTGAGGATGGTAGGTAGTACTAAACCAAATTTAGTTTTCAAAAGCTTCTTGCAATGCCTTCCAAAACCTCAACATGAACCCTGGATCTCTATCAAAAACAATATTTGAGAGAATTCCATGAAATCTGACTATTTCCTAGACATATAGTTGAGCCAATTTGTCCAGTGAATAGTTAATCTTTATAGGCAGAAAGTGAGCAGATTTGATTAATCTGTCTACTATTACCTAGATAGAGTTATGTCGAACTGAAGTCTTAGGTAAGCCCATCACAAAGTCCTTCGAAATATTGTCTTATTTCCATTTAGGGATCTTAAGAAGTTGTAGAAATCTCATTGGCTTTTGATGCTCTACCTTTACCTTCTGACAAATTAAATATTTTGCCACAAACTTAACAATGTCCTTTTTCATACCTAGCCACCAGTACATCTTCTTTAAGTCATGATACATTTTAGTGGATCTAGGATAGAATGTGTACTTACTCTGATGTGCTTGCTGCTGGATCTTAGTCCTTAACTCTTGTTCTTAAAGGACACAAACTCTTCCTTGATATATGATTACTCCATCTTTCGCGATAGAAAAATCATCTTGTTCTTTGTGATCCTGTAAGTATTGGTTGTGAGCTTGAGCCACTTTAATCTTGGCTTTAAGATCACACTCTATACTTAACCCATTTATGATTAGCTTCTTTGGGGGAAGAGTAGTGACCAACTTCAAATTTTGAAACTTCTCTAGCATCTGCATCTCATACACTATCATCTACTCCATGTATAGAGATTTCCAACTCAAGGCATTAGCTACAACATTCGCCTTTCTTGGATGATACTTTATCTTAAACTTGTAGTCATTGAGAAATTCTACCCATCTTCGTTGCCTCATATTTAACTTCTTCTGATAAAAAAGGTACATAAGACTCTTATGATCACAGCATACTTCAAATGTTGCTCCCTATAAATAATATCACCAAATCTTTAAGGCAAACACCACCGCTGCCAATTCAAGATCATAGGTTGGATAATTCCCTTCACAGGGTCTTAGTTGCCTAGAGGCATAAGCAACTACTCTCTTGTCTTGCATTAGCACACACTCTAACTGACATGCTATAATTTTAGCATATTTTATGTTACTTTTTATTTTATTTAAATATTGAATAAATAAGATTTAATTAATTTTTGTGTTTTATGTTTTAGGAATAATAAAGAAGAAAAGAAGAGAAAAATAGAGAGAAAATCATGAAAAATGCTAATTTCTAACCTTTCATCACTAATGGAGGCATATCTCTCTCATTTTAGCTCCGATTGAGGTGATTCTAGCGGCTATGGAAAGAAGAAATATAGGGCTACAACTTTTAAGTTCGGCACTTCAGCCAGATCCATAAGATTCTGGGCGCCACGGCGCTCAACCCAGGGTGCTGCGGCGCCTGAGCATTTTCGACACAGCCCGCCGCGGTGCTGACTGAGGATGCCGCGGCGCCCCGTGACATAATTTCTGTAGCGCCGCGGCAGCCAACGCCGTAGAGACTTACTGATTTCGCGATTTTAGGTCTTTTTCACTCAAATTGAAGGCTGATGGACAGGGATTTTGACCTAAATACATTCCTACTTTGATTAAGAGTGGGGAATATATAAAAAGAGAGGCAAGCAAGCAGAGAAGGGATCCAATTCTTCATCCAAGTTCTTCAATTCTTCTTTAGATTTTCTTATGGCCCTGCGTGGCTAGTTCTTTTTAGTTGGTTGAGGTAGATTGAAACCTCAAGGGACCCTTATGCATTGTGAGATTTGGAATTGTTTTCAATAGTTCAATCTTAACTAGGTATTGTTTATTCATCTGCTTTTCTTTTCTAAATGATTTTTTCATGTGATTGCTAGGAGGCCTACTAGTATATTGTATGTCTAAGTCTACTGCTGAATTAGGTTTTGAACAAAGTTTTCATTACTTGATTCATGAAGCAAATGGGATTAAGGATTTTGGATTATAAACCATTAACCCTATGATGAATGATCAACTAAATTAAATATAATCAATTTGCTTATATTTATTTAGCTCTATCAGTTTCTCTCGTTCTTAATGCAGTTGATAAGTTAGACTTTGCCGATGTGTTAAAGGATTTTTTATCAATTAGAGTTTAATTGGTACGATTGTTATCAATTCACTAGGCTTAAGGAGGAACTGGGATAGAGTCCCAATGATAGATATTTGGTTTAAGATTGATGATTTTGTCAATGATCGATGCAATCCGTTGATGGTGAATATCGACCGAAACCAACGCTTTTCTCATTAATTACTCTTTTAACTATTTTCATTATTGTTTAATTTACTTTATTCACAATTATCAAACCCCCTTTCTTGATCACATAAGGTAATTCCAGTCTCTATGGGATCGACCCTTACTCCCACTACTACAGGTTAGTTTTGACGTAAGGTATTAATTTGGGTGTACCTGCGACAGTGAGCACCAATTTTTGGCGCCGTTGCCGGGGACTGCGTCATTACTTTTTGTGATTTTTTTTATTTATACCTGTCACTCATTCTTCTAATTCTCAAGATTTACAGTTCAATCCAGATTTTGGAAAATCTGTATACAGGCACAGAAGAGGAATTCAAGAAGACATTGATCAGGATACGGAGGAAGTGATCATGGCGAGGCATCCCACTTTGAAGGAGCTTGCAGCTCCTGATTTGCATCAGCAACCCTTATGCATTAATTTTCCTAATCTTGATGACAATGTTAATTTTGAGTTGAAATCTGGATTAATTCATCTCTTACCAAGTTTTCATGGTCTTGCAGGTGAAGACCCGCATAAACATCTGAAGGAGTTCCATGTGGTATGTACCAGTATGAAGCCCCCTGGAGTAACTGAGGAACAAATAAAACTCAGGGCTTTTCCTTTTTCCTTAAAAGATTCAGCCAAAGATTGGTTGTATTATTTGCCCTCTGGTACTATCACTACCTGGAATGAGATGAAGAGAATGTTTTTAGAACGTTATTTTCCTGCATCTACGGCCGCTACTATTAGGAAAGAAATATGCAGCATTAGGCAATTGCATGGTGAAACGCTTTATGAATATTGGGAAAGGTTTAAGAAACTTTGTGCAAGCTACCCACATCATCAGATTAGTGAGCAGTTACTAATCCAATATTTTTATGAAGGTCTTTTGCAAGGAGATAGGAGCATGATAGAACTCCTGAGGCAGCCAGAATCCTGATATCAAATATGGCTGCCAATTCACAACAATTTGGCGTTAGGCATGATCCTCCTATTAGGCATGCCCAGGAGGTAAGTACTACTTCTCTTCAGAATCAAATATCTAAACTTACTTCTCTTGTACGCCAAATGGCTACAGGTACACTACAGCAAGTTAAAGTATGTGGAATATGCTCAGCCACAGGACACCCAACTGACATATGTCCTACACTTCAAGAGGAATCCACAGAACAAGCGAATGTTGTAGAAGGTTTTCCTGGCCAACCAAAAAGGTATGATCCATATGCCAATACATACAACCCTGGATGGAAGGATCATCCCAATTTTAGATATGGGAATGCAAAAAATAGGCCTGCAGGACAAAATTTTCAACAAAATCAGCAAGCCTATTATCCTAGACAGAATGCACCCCAGGATCAACAAGTAAGTAATCCGTTGGAAGACATTGTGAAAAGTCTTGTACATAACTCTCATCAATTTCAGCAAGAGACAAGAGCTAGCATTCAGAACCGGACAACTCAAGTAGGTCAGTTAGCAACCACAGTGAGTCGATTGGATGCTCAAAACTCAGGTAAGTTACCTTCACAAACGGTGGTAAACCCAAGGGAAAATGTGAGTGCAATCATGCTTCAAGGTGATAAAGAAATTGAGACCCCAATGCAAGAGTTACATGCACCAACAGAGCAAGAGGAAGACAAGAATGATGCAACCATGGTAGGTAAGTATCCAAAAGGTAAATCTGAACCTTTTTCTGAACATAAATCTAAACCTCCCTTTCCTAAAGCTTTGAAGGAAAATAAGATGAATGAGAGAACTTCTGAACTATATGATAACTTTAGAAAGTGCGAGGTAAATCTTCCTCTTTTGGATGCAATAAGTCAGGAACCTCACCATGCCAATTTCTTAAGGGAATTACACACCCAACAGAGGAAGCAGAAGTTGAAAGGAGCTGAGAAAGTAAAAGTAGGTGAGCATGTTTCTGCAATTATTCAGAGAAAATTTCCTATAAAATGCAAGGACCCAGGTA
Source organism: Gleditsia sinensis (assembly GCA_037074535.1). NCBI lineage: Eukaryota > Viridiplantae > Streptophyta > Magnoliopsida > Fabales > Fabaceae > Gleditsia > Gleditsia sinensis. The sequence continues at coordinate 35,061,357 of CM073473.1, read as the reverse complement.
TGTTTTCTATTCCCTGCTCTATAGGCAACAATACATTTGATAAAGCCATGCTAGATCTAGGAGCATCTATTAATGTCATGCCATACTCTATCTATGCATCTTTAGCACTAGGACCTCTAAAAGAAACTAGTGTTATAATACAATTGGCTGACAAATCTAACACCCTCCCTGAGGGTGTAGTTGAGGATGTTTTAGTACAAGTTGGTGATCTGATTTTTCCTGCTGATTTTTATGTACTTAACATGGAGAGTGGTGATCAAACAACTCCCATTTTGTTAGGGAAACGATTCTTAAAAACATCCAAGGCCATAATAGATGTTCATAGTGGCACACTGACAATGGAGTTTAAAGGAAAAATTATGAAATTCAGTAATTGCAGTGCCATGAAAGATCTCACTGCCTATGCTATTAATATGGTAAATTCTATAGAACAGGATGTTGAGCCTTTAGAGACAAAGGTTGAGAAATCAGCCTTGAGTGTTCACTTCCAGGAGAATAATGTAGAAGCTCCAAAAGTGCAGCAAACAGGTAAGGATCGCTTTACCTCAGCACCAAATTCTAATGCAAATGCACCTTCTATTTTGCAGGATCCTGGGTCTAATTTGTCACCTCTTCCCAATCACTTGAAATACTTAGAAGTAGGAGATGCATCACCTATTTTAGTTGTCAAGAATTTGGGTGTTAAAAAAGAAGATGAATTGATGCATATTCTTCAAGAAAAAAGAAATTCCATTACAAAAACAATTGCAAACCTTAAAGGCATAGACCCGACTATAGAATTGCATCAAGTTCTAGAATTGAAAGGAGTTAAACCTTTTAAAGGTAAGAAATCTCTCCCTTGGTTAGGACCACTTGTTATTATTAATGTGGCTTCTGGTTATGCAGTTGAATTTCAAGGATTGAATTAGTCTTAAAAATTTAAAGTGAACATCAAAGAGCCTCCATGAACAAAGATAGGGAGCTGAGTCGAGCCAATGACGTAAAATAAAGGCGTTGGTTGGGAGGCAACCCAACAACCATTCTTCTTCTTCTTCTTATTTTTTCTATTCATAGTTTAATTTTTCTTTTAAAAAAAAAATTTGCAGACCTGCGGACGCACATGCGCCGCGGCGCTCTGCGTTGCATCCTTTCCTCCTCCAAATCCACTTTCTTACCTTAAATCAACCATACCCACCTCTCATTATGTTATCTTGCTTACATTACATGATTTTTCATCTTCGTTTGCAGGATTAAAACACCCTTTTCAGCATTTGAGTTGGATTCCAAGGAATTTTTCTAGGGTTCTAAGGCATATTTGATCTTGCCATCTCCAACCACAAATCAAGCTAATTGGGTACGGTTCTCTTCATTTTTCCTGCTGTAATTGATTCCCATCCTTAATTGCTACTGGTTTGCACTGAATTGGGAATTCTAGTTGAGCATCAACTACTCATTCTTCCAAGATTTTAAGAGCGCCCACAAGGTGTTCGATAAAATGTCTTAGTGAGCTTTCCAAGGAAATGGCTTCAAAAACTTCTAAGTTGAGTATCTCAAGAAGGAAGACTAGAGCTGAGGACCCTCCAGCATTCGACACAGTGGCATTTGTGACTGAAGCGGTTTATCAACACCATATCAAAGTGGTGGTGCATAAGCCTATCATTCCAGAACGTGGATTTATTATCACCGAAGGGCTACCTCACAGAGACAATATCCTCCATAGGCATTGGGAGATTTTCTGCAGAAACCCAGAACCCGGAGTTATCCCTGTAGTACAGGAGTTTTACTCCAATGCAACAGTCACGAACGTCATCAAGCACGGGTTAGAGGCAAGATGGTGCCATTCACTCCGCACGCCATTAATGAATTCTATTCACTGCCTGATATTGAGGATGATGAATATACAACGCTTCTTCAATCATACATTGACTTTGACGACGTTATATGCACTCTATGCTACAGGGTGGCCTCCTGGAAATGGGATAGCAATGGCCATCTGGTATACTTTGCTAGGGCTGATATGAATAAAGTGGCTAAAGCATGACACTATTTCTATCAGCAAGATTCATGCCCAGCTTCAACATGAGTCAAGTCAGGAGGGACAGGGTCATTTTGCTTTATGCAATACTAAAGGGCCTTTCTATTGATGTAGGCAAGATTATTCATAGGAAGATGCTCGGTTGTATTAGTGCTAGAGGTGGATCCCTCTTTGCCCCCAGTTTAGTTACTGGTCTATGTCAGAAGGCGGGAGTAAGCTGGGATTCCACTGAGGCTCTCATTCACCCAATGAAACCTATTTCCTTTGCAGACATATAAAAATACAAAGTCCATGAAGAAGCAGCAGAGGAGGAGCTAGGGATTCAGCCAGTACCTACAGAGGAACCGGGCAGCAGCTCAGCTCCACCACCATCCCAGCATACCATTGAAGATTTATGGGAGCGCACAGAGTGTCTAAGCCATCAAATGAATGATCTGGCCCTCTACCAGTACTCTATTGCACAGCATCATCATGCATGTTTTAGCCAGTTAGCTCATGCCTTGAACCTCCCAATTGCTTTCCCGGCACCTCCTGAACCACCCTTTAGGCCTGCACCTGAGCATGATGAGATGGATGGTGATCACTAATCAGGGAAGTTCCACTGAACCCCTCCTTATGTTATTACTTGTCCCTATTATATTCTTTTTTTATATTCTTACATTGCGGACAATGTATGTTTTTAAGTGTGGGGGGTCACTTTATAATTCAGCTGGATGACTGTATAATAAATCATACACTTGTGCACTTTCCTACTTTGATGCATAACTATAATTTTATGATATGTGCACTTTTAATCCTGTCATGAGGTGAGCATGTGAACAAAATTTCAATTTATAAGTGTGTTAGTGAAACCAATAGCCAATGATATAACTGTTTAAATTCCTTATAGCTCTTGGGAGATGTAGGAAAGTCATAATTATGTGTAATTTTAATTTCTTTTCAATTTATGATTACCTATTTTCTAAAAATCCTGAAATTCTTTTGCACAGTAATTTTGGATATTTAATTTCTCTTTTACTTAGAAAAAGATTATATAACTCAAAAATATTTTATGATCTCATTTAAATTTCTAGAACTTATTTAAATGCTACTTGAGGCGAAATTCTAGGCTAATACTAACAATTAGGAGATGATTTAGGCATTTTTTTTTTATGAGATTGAGCCTTTCAAGCTTAACCCAAACAAGTAAATATCTTTAGAACCTCTATTTTGAGCTTAATTAGCATGTTATTCTATACCCACAAAACAGCCAAGACCAAATTTTGTGATTAATACCTTTATTTTTTCTACCTAATTCACTCACTCCATGATTAATTTCTGAAATCTTGTTTTGTAGATCTACATTAATGAAAGGTTGGAAGGGTGGAGCAAGGACATTCAAAAAAAAAATCTCAAAAGACTAATGAAAGTCTATCCAGTGATTGAAAAAGAAGAAATAGAGAATCAAAGAAAAGTAGAATGTAGAAAAGCAAGGAAATAAGTGTGGGGGGAAAAAATTCCCCAATCTTGAGAATTAGATCAAATAGATCAGAGTTAATCATGTGATGTTAGGAGATTGAGCTTTAAATTATATCTTATATCTCACCCCATAGCCTAGCCACATTACAAGCTGAGTTAAGTCATTTTGATCCTAAGAAGTAGTTTTAGCCTACATTAGTGGAGAGTAGCATGAAAAATAAGTCTATGGAAATTTTAAATAGAGAGCCATGCTATAATTGTTGAGATGTATAAACTCATTTTGGTAAAAGAAAATTAAATTATTCAAAGACACACACTATGGATTTTAGGGAATAAAATTATAAATTGCATTTGAATTAAATTTTGCACATAGGCATGAAAATTTTCTAAAATTTCTTCAAGAGCATACAATTTTCACTATGAGGCAGCATATTGGTAAGCCATTCACTCATTTCAAATATTGAATTCTGTTTACATGAATTAATTTGCTTCAGGACAAGCAAAAGAGTAAGTGTGGGGGTATTTGACATGCTATAATTTTAGCATGTATTTAGCATATTTTATGTTACTTTTTATTTTATTTAAACAGTGAATAAATATGATTTAATTAATTTTTGTGTTTTATGTTTTAGGAATAATAAAGAAGAAAAGAAGAGAAAAATATAGACAAAATCATGAAAAATGCTTATTTCTGACCTTTCATCACTGATGGAGGCATATCTCGCTCATTTGAGCTCCGATCGAGGTGATTCCAGTGGCTATGGAAAGAAGCAACATAGAGCTACAACTTTCATGTTCGGCACTTCGGCAAAATCTAGAAGATTCTAGGCGCCGCAGTGCTCACAAAAGAGCACCGCAGTGCCACGTTAAGACAAATCCGGAGCGTCGCAGTGCTACCCTGCGCGGCACGCCACGGAGCTACCCAGGAGGCAGCGCCGCGGCGCTCAACCCAGGGCACCGCGGTGCCTGAGCATCTTCAACACAGCTCGCCATGGCGCTGACTGAGGGAGCCACGGCGCCCCGTGACACAATTTTCGTAGCGTCGCACCGCTCTACTTAAGCACCACGGCGCCCAACGCCGTAGAGACTTACTGATTTCATGATTTTAGGTCTTTTTCACTCAAATTGAAGGCTGTTGGGCATGGATTTTGACCTAAATACATTCCTACTTTGATTAAGAGTGGGGAATATATAAAAAGAGAGGCAAGCAAGGAGAGAAGGGATCCAATTCTTCATCCAAGTTCTTCAATTCTTCTTTAGATTTTCTTATGGCCCTGCGTGACTAGTTCTTTTTAGTTGGTTGAGGTAGATGGAAACCTCAAGGGACCCTTATGCATTGTGAGATTTGGAATTGTTTTCAATAGTTCAATCTTAACTAGGTATTGTTTATTCATCTGCTTTTCTTTTCTAAATGATTTTTTCATGTGATTGCTAGGAGGCCTACTAGTATATTGTATATCTAAGTCTACTGCTGAATTAGGTTTTGAACAAAGTTTTCATTACTTGATTCATGAAGCAAATAGGATTAAGGATTTTGGATTATAAATCATTAACCCTATGATGAATGATCAACTAAATTAAATATAATCGATTTGCTTATATTTATTTAGCTCTATCAGTTTCACTCGTTCTTAATGCAGTTGATAAGTTAGACTTTGCCGATGTGTTAAAGGATTTTTTATCAATTAAAGTTTAATTGGTACGATTGTTATCAATTCACTAGGCTTAAGGAAGAACTGGGATAGAGTCCCAATGATAGATATTTGGTTTAAGATTGATGATTTTGTCAATGATCGATGCAATCCCTTAATGGTGAATATCGACCGAAACCAACGCTTTTCTCATTAATTACTCTTTTCACTATTTTCATTATTGTTTAATTTACTTTATTCACAATTATCAAACCCCCTTTCTTGATCACATAAGGTAATTCCAGTCTCTGTGGGATCGACCCTTACTCCCACTACTACAGGTTAGTTTTGAGGTAAGGTATTAATTTGGGTGTACCTGCGACAGTGTGCACCACTAACCATTTCTTTGAAGTGTCACTATACACTTCAAAATGTCCTGTGGGGTTTGGAATAATTAAAACTTGAGGAATGGTTTATCTTGTCTTAAGCTCTTGGAAACTAGCTTTATACTCATCAACCCATTTGAAGGGACTTCCTTTCCTGGTTAATTTACTCAATGGTAAGGCCATACGAGAAAAGCCTTGTATAAACCTTCTGTAGTATCTTGCCAAACCTAGGAAACTTATAACTTCTGTAACCGTCTTTGATCTCTCCCATTAAATCACTACTTCCATCTTGCTAGGGTCTACAGCTACCCCTCTATTGGAGATGACATGTCTGACAAACTTTACCTCTGATAGCCAAAATCTATACTTTTCCAATTTGGCATACAAATTTTTCTCTTTCAGTACTTACAACACGATTTGGAGATGTTGTTCATGTTCTTTCTCAATCTTAGAATATATCAAGATGTCATCAATTGACACTACCACAAATTGATCTAGGTAGGGTCAAAAAATATGATTCTTGTAGTCTATGAAAATTACTAGTGCATTTGTCAACCCAAAGGGCATTACGAGAAACTCCTAGTGCCCATAACTAGTTGTGAAGACTATTTTTGGTACATCCTCCTCTTTGATCCTAATTTGATGGTATCCCGACCTCAAGTCAATCTTAGAAAAGATGAAGGCTCATTTTAGTTGATCCAATAAGTCATCTATCCTTGGGAGAAGGTACTTATTTTCGATATTCACCTTATTCAGCTCTCTGTAGTCTATGCATAGTCTCAGGCTCCTATCTTTCTTCTTAACAAACAATACAAGAGCTCCAATACACTCTGTAACAACTCCATTTATGTAACAATTTTTTTTATATTTGTAAAATTCCATGAAGTTATTACTGCTTTAATTCAAACCACTTGACTCATAATAATAATTAATTTAACCAAGCATAGTTGTTATTAACAGTGATACAATACTGAGTTTCCATACACACCATTATTTTACAAACATTTATACAAAGGTCTAAAATATACATATTAGCCCTAATCATCTATGTAGACTACTTCCGGGGACACTGGTGCAGGTGGTGGCACCTCCATCGGAATCTCAGTCACATCTACTACAAATATATCCAATATAACTGGTAGTTGCCTAAGGTAGGGCACCTCGATCCAACGTATGGAAACAATAAGTGTCATGGAGAAAATATGCATAATTATTCTTCTGAACATGATATGGAAATATAGTGAGAATTAAATCCCAGTAGGTTCAACAACAAATCATAATTTACCATCAATATAGTTCATCATATCATGTCCATTTGTATAAACTATAGAAAATATCTTTAGGTCACATGAATGCACTTTATCCATGCACATGAAAATTGTACAATTATGACATGTATGGCATAAATACTATTTTTTAGGATATCATATGATGACTATCAATTTATTCTCATATTAAGCAACCCCAGTCAGGGTGAGTATTTTTTACTCTCCGGTATGGGCTTTTCTAAATTAAAGGAGATATGAGAAAATTAGTGACCAAAGGTCAGAATTCATCTTGCTGCACTGTGATTCTGATTTGCGAACTCTGTAAGGCTATGAAATCTCCAGAAATTGACCAAGTGTTCAACATAAAGGTTGTAGCTTATTGTGTTATCTTTTCACAGCCACTTGAATCCCTTTGATTGGAGTTTATAAGAGGGTGTTATTCTAAAAACAGTACTGAAACGTCTAGAATCGCTGAAATGTAGCATTTTTCCATGAATTTCTTATCTTTTTCTTCTCTTTTCTTCTTCCTTTGTTCCTACGACACAAAACACAAAATTAAATTAATTCCTAATTATATTTTACTTAAATAAAACAAAAATTAAGTTTAAAGGTATTAATATCATGCTTAATTAAGATCACATCAAATACCCCCACACTCAACCTTTTGCTTGTACTCAAGCAAAATAATCCCTAAAGACAAAAAAAACAACAATCAATAATGTAGTGAGTGTTAGGCTTACCAAATGTTTGCCTCATAACATAAAAATATACTCTAGAAAAATTTGGAAGGTCATAATCATGCACAAGATTAACATAAATGCAATCTATTATTTTATCCTTCTGAATCCCTAGTGTGTGTGTGTTATTAGGTCAATAAATTTTCTTTTACCTGGCTGAGTTTATATATCCCAAAATTTTGTTCGTAGATCTCTAATTAGTTTAGGATTTCCATATGCTTATTCTTCATGCCACTCCACTAATATAGGCCAAAACTACCTCTAGAATCTATAAGATTTTATTTAGCTTGTAATGTGGTCAGGATATAAGGTAAGATAAGGAATATAAATTTAGGTTCAATCACCTTGCACCACATGATTAAATCTGATCTCTTGAGCTTTTCTAAATTTGGGGTGATTTCTCCCCCCACACTCATTTTCTTGATTCAATTGAATTTAATCTATCATTTTTCCTCAATTCTCTAAATTTTTTTTCACAGCATTTGGATTTTTCTTCTATTTCTTTTGCATAATTCTGTTTTTTTCATAATTCTTTTCTTTTCCTTGCTCCACCCTTCCACCCCTTTTTTTAAATAAAGCTCTACAAAACAAGTATTCAGAAAAATAATCATGGAGTGAGTGAATAGGATAAAAAATAAAGATATTCATACAAAATTTGGCTTTCAGTCATGTGTGGTTTTTAGAAGGAAAAGTTCATTAATCTCAAAATAGAGAAACTAAGGATATTTCATTGTTTAAGTTAGGCTAAAAAGGCTCAATCTATCCAATAATGCCTAAATCATCTCCTAAATAATAGTATTAGCCTAAGATTTCGCCTCAAGGAGAATTCGAATAAGTTCTAGAATCTTGTGAAAATCATGAAATATATTTGAATTATATAAACCTTCTCTAAGTAAAAGATAAATTTAATGCCCAAAGTTATTGTGCAAAAATATTTTAGGATTCTAAAGTCAAAAGTAATAAATTACAAAAGGGATAAAATTGCACACAACCATGAATTTTTTACATTTTTCAAGAGTTACAAAAAAAATTTGAATAGTCATATCATTGGTTGTTGGTTGTGCCTAACATCCCAAAACATAAATTGAAACACTCACACAATCACTCAACTTGCTAAACATAATAAAAGTGCATTAATAGTAAAAATCAGAAAATTGATGCTCATAATGGAGTCACAATCATTCAGACAAATATACTTTCACCCCCACACTCAAACTTTACATTGTCCTTAATGTAAAAGAAAGATAAGAGTTAGGGAAGGATATAGAAAAACATATGAGTTAAATGAACTTCCCTGAATTTGTTTGAGTTAGAATGAGCGTGTTGTGTAACATCCTAAGCTCTTAATAAAGTTAGATAAATTTAAGGATGAGTAGAAAATACATATGAAAAATCAAGATGCTTAGTTCTATGATTTTAAGGCAAGCATAAAATAGGTAATATAGTTAATGTAAATAAAAAATTCATAGGATTATAATGGATGGAGAGAGGACACAAATACATTTTTTTTTTAGATATTACTAGTCTAGGATTAGTGATCAATTAAGATATACATGAACAAGGATTAAAATGTATAGTTGATGATAGTAAAAATCTTTATAAAATGTAGAATCATTTCATGGTTAGAAATAATATAAATAAAATATTTTTGGATCATAAATTAGAGGAACATGATACAAATATATTCCTTAAGATGCTACTAATTTAGGATTAGGAAAATAATAAGGAAGGAAAAAGCATTATGTGATACTATATAAATATATATATACATATTTATTCTCACCTCCACCATACACATTATTATATATATATTTGCACATGCAAAAGGAGGAGATTTACGTAGGTATATATATATATGCATTTATCCCATTTACACCATGCATAATAGCCACCCATGCATGTACGTAAAGGTGAAACAAAAAGCCAGCAGCCTTGGTGAGTTAAATATACACATGCATGCAGGGAATATATGCTGAAACATGCAATTAACCTTGCTCCACATTCAGCATAAAAACGTCCCATGTTTTCTCCTAAACCAAGCAGTAAAAACACACCCACTCTTGCTCCACCCAGCCAGCAGAAACCTGCCCTACACAGCAGAAGAATAACCACCCATCTGCTCTAAGAGACCAGCAGAAACATGGCCTACAAGACAGCATTTCACGCCACCCATGATCCCACATGCAACCAGGAAAAACATCCAGCTGGAACATGCCCCACATCCAGCATGTTCAGCGCCAAATTCAGCAAGTAGAAAACATCCCACTTGACAACATCTCCACACCCATATGTGCTCCATAAACCCAGCAGAAACCCATGCCTCCACATGTGCAAACTCACGCTCCATCTCTGCCCAAGAAAACTACAGCTCACACTCACACTCATACAACCAGAAAAACTCTTCTTTTGATCTGTCATACACCCACTCTCTCACTGACCACAATACACTAGAGCTACCCATGCACACACTCACTTGGAGAGTAGCAGAAAACCGTTCCCTCCCTTGCTGAATCCAGAGGATTCCAGCGCCCAGCAACCAGACTCCCTATTGCTTTCACGCCAGCAGGAGAAAAGAGAGAGAAGAGCTCCAAAACAAAAACTGAAGAGGAAGAGGAAGGAAGGGGGAGAGAGTAGCCAGCAAGGAGAAGAAGGTTGAGAGAGAGGGAAGCTGCAATTTGAGAGCCATAGGAGTAGGTCTACATAAGGTAAGTCTGCCTTCTTCTAAAAATCCGATTTTGAGTTTATTAGGTCAATTTTCGGGCCTGCATGTAGGACTCTATGTCGAGAATATGAAAATGTGTTCAACATAGAAGTTGTAGCCCTATGTCTTAGCTTTCCATAGGATTTGGAATCACCTAAATCGGACGTAAAATGAGGGAGATATAGGCCACGAAGTGATGAGAGGTCAGAATCGGGTTTAGAGTCCAGGCTGGTGAAGAATAGCTTCGGTTTTCAAATTTCTGGGACTAATACATAAGGAATATGAAGTCGTGGTTAACATGAAAGTTGTAGATAAATGTATCACGGTCACATACCACTGGAATCACAAATTTTGGAGTCCATATGAGTGAGTTATGGTCTGATTAGTGAGCAAAGGTCATAGAGCATAGAAGAGTTAGGTTGAGAAAATAGAAATCTTTTTGTACCCGAAAATAGTGGCTTATTAAATTGGGTAAATGACCTTTAAATTATCTTATTTTTTTGTGAGAATAGTCTTAAAACATTAATAATCAATTCTGGAAAGTTTCATAATTTTTGAAAACCTACAACTAGGTCGTTTACAACTAATATAGTGTTGACGATAATTTCCTGGACAGCTTAGACTGTTGATGGAAAGACAAAATATTGAAGGGGTTAGATGTTGAATTTTTGTATAATAATTTTAGGACATGTTAAAGGAATCCCAATTAATCATTATACTAAATTGTAGAAAATTCTGGGCAGTTGAAAGTACATAATAAAATGTATAAATTTGGTAGTCTGAAAATGAGGCAGAACAGGCCATAACCGGGGACAGTCTTAAAACGTGGGATATTTGAGGGGTCAAAAGAATTCGTTTTTATTTGAAATTTTTATGGTGATTATATAACATGTCTATAATGCTTCATATAAAATATCATGAATTTTTAAGTAGTTTTACTAATCCAAATGGATGTAAAACCGAATAGAAATGAAACTGAAACTAAATTGTACTGTCCTGGGTATGGAGGTAGTTTTTGGGGTTGAATGGAATATTTAAGGGCTGAGAGAATGTAGAAATAAAATAGACATATAAAGGTTCCTCCATACAAAATTGTAGAATTTTTAGAGGACTTTTGTCATATTTAATAATAACCCCAAATCTAAGCAAAATCATAGTTTTATTTGGAGGAGCAGAAGCTCTTAAACTAGGTATTTATGGCTTTAGGACCTAATGTGCATGCATTAACCAAGAATTCTTGTATGTTTTAGTTTGAGTTGCTGGTAGTAACCTTGGCAGCCTTGGAAAGGAATTGATTGTGCTGGAATTGAGGTAGCTAGCCTTTCCTTAAAACACTCTTTATGCTTATGAATTTGAAATTATGAATTTTCACTGATTGCCTGACTTTGATGCTATGATGAATGTTGGTCTAAAGTTATGTTATGTATGCATTCTCGGGAATTAAGGGGGTGCACAAAAGGGTGCCAAGGTAAGCCCTATTTCTCTCACGATTGGCCAATAATAGGAGATGCATAGCCCATTGCAGGTATGGCCGTATTGACTGCATTGGGTAAGTAGACCATGATGTTATGGGTCCCTAGTGTGATCAAGATGCCGTATGTATGATGTATGGTCAGTGCTATATTTTTCAGTGAAATAATTTGAGATGTTTTAAGGAATGGAATGTGCACTATTTTTCCAAAAATTTTGCTAGCTATTGAGATTGTCATCTCACTTTTTATATCCACATAATCATATTCCAGGTACTCCAGCCAGAAGTGAGCAACAGGGGTCTCAGGGTTGACTCATATGTTCATGGTTGTAATTGCTTTGGTTGTGTAATATTTATGTGGGACAGCGTAATTAAGTGCCAAGTTCTTATTAGACAGTGTATAATGTGATGTAATGTAAACTATGGACTATACTCCTTTCCTTTATGGCATGAGATCATTTATGTTGTAAGTATTACATAGCATGCTTAGGTAATTACCTAGGTGGAATTGAATTTTTAAAGTGCTTAGGATAGCCTAAAGCACATTTATGCTTATGCAAGAAGGATTACAAATGATATAAATGAATAGGTAAAATTATGGGCTAGTTAGACAATGCCAAAAAAAAAAATTATAAATAATAAGGAACATTCTACGATTTAGATATAAGAAAATGACGCTAGAAGTTTAGGGGTTACATGTTGCATTGCTGGATCTTGAATTTTCTGCTTTCCACTTTTTTTTTACTATGTTGGGTTGCCTCCCAATAAGTGCCATTGTTTAATGTCATTGGCTCGACTAAAAGTTTCACATGTCATTCAAGGAGGATCCTTGATGTCAACTTTGAATTGGCTTGCCTTTGAACGTGTAGAATTTTGAGGTTCAGCTGCATTATGAAGAGGGAAGTCAGCATTAGTCAAAGATTTAATTAAATGAGAACTCAACTTACCTGGAAATAACCGATGTCTTGAGCAGCTTTTGGCATCCAATTTAATTTCATCCTTTTGATATTCTACCAAAGCATGGGGTAACTTTCCTCTACCTTTGAGTAGGACATATTTATTTTAGGTTATCACTTGGGGTGGTTCTCCGCTGTATATGCCCTTTAAGTGGCTAGGGAAGCTCTTTAAGCCTAGGTCAGGATTCTACAAAATAGAAGGTACAGGCATCTTATTAGAAATTGGTAACAAAATAGAAAGATCCTTACCTGTTTGTTGTACTTTTGGTGCTTCCTCTCCTGTTGAAATATTCTCTTCAAATTTGGCATTCAGGGTAGATTCCACAGCTTTTGTATTAGTAGTCTTACTATTGTCAACTTTTAAGTCATCTTTTTCATTAAGTGCAGAAATTTTCTCTTTTTGCACTAATGATGCTAGAGCTAGACTTTCAGTTTCTGAATTCTGAACCTCTAATCGATTTACTGGTGTTGTAAGTTGTCCAATTTGATTTGTTAAGCTTTCAATGCTGGCCCTTACCTCTTGTTGAAATTGATGAGTATTATATACAAGAGATTTAACAATTTCTTTTGAAGAACTACTTACCTGGGTATCCTGATATGCAACTTGTCTAGGATAATAGATCTGTTGGTTATATTAAAAATTTGTAAAATCTTGTTCTCCAGGCCAATTTTGTGCATTTTCATACCTAAATTTGGGATGATCCTTCCATCGAAGATTATAAATGTTTGAATAGGAATCATGCCTCCCTTGTGGTGGCCCAGGGAAACCACTAACCATATTTACCTGCTCAAATGATTCTTCATAGAAAGTTGGGTACCCATTAGAAGGATACCCCATGGCTGAATGATTTACATAGCACTTCTCACTTTGCATATTTTCTACACGTTGATGAACAAGAGAAGTTAAATTTGCAAGTTGCTGTTCAAGGGAAGAACTACATACCTCACCAGCATGTCTTAATGAAGACCCTATCCTAGTGCCAAATTGTTGAAAATTGACTGCCATATTAAAATTTATTAAAAAAAAGAAAAGAAAAAAAATTCACAAAAGGTAAATAGACACAGTCCCTGGCAACGGCGCCAAAATTTGGTGCGTACTGTCGAAGGTACACCCAAATTGATACCTTACCTCAAAACTAACCTGTAGTAGTGGGAGTAAGGGTCAATCCCATAGAGACTGGAATTACCTTATGTGATTGAGAAAGGGGGGACTGATAATTGTAAATAAAACCAAGTAAACAATAATGAAAGTAAATAAGAGAGAGTGATTAATGATAAACATGTTGGTTTCGGTTGATATCCACCGTCAAGGGATTGCATTGATCATTGACAACATAATCAATCTGTAATTGAATATCTATCATTGGGTTTCTAACCCTGTTCCTCCTTAAGTCTAGTAAATTAATGACAATCGCACCAATTAAACCCTAATTAACAAGCAATCCTTTATCACATCGGTAAAGCATAACTTATTAACCACATGAAGAACTAGAGAAACTGACAGAGCTAAACAAATATACACACATCGGTTATATCTAATTTAGTTAATTATTCATCATAGGTTCAATGATTTATAATCCAAGATCCTCAAACCTATTTGTCTCATGAATCACAGAATTGAAGACTTTGTTCAAAACATAATTCAGTGGTAGATTAAGACAGACAATATACTAGTAGGCCTCCTAGCAATCATATGAATAATCATTGAGAAGAAGAGCAGATGAATGAATAATCAATACTCAATTCAAATTGAAATAATAAAATCAAATTCAAATCTCACAATGCATGAAGATCCCTTGAGGTTTCAATCTACCTCAACCAACTAAAAAGAACTAACCACGTAGTGCCATAAGAAAATCTAAAGAAGAAATGAAGAATGTAACTAAGAACTTGGATGACTGATTAAATGAATTCTCTGCTTGCTTTCCTCCCCTTTTATAAATTAACTCCTCCTAATTGAAGTAGGAATGTTTCTAGGTCAAATCCCAGTCCATTGGGCTTTAATTGGAACTAAAAAGACCTAAAATTTGTGAATTCGGAAAAATGATGCGGGGGCGAGCGCCGCGCCGCTACAGAAGTAACCATCGGGGCACCACGGCGCCCTGGACCAGCGCCGTTGCGCTTATTGCTAAGCTGATGCAACGCCACAGTACTCTCTTGCGAGTGCCGTAGCGCCTAGAAAACTCCAAAATTTTCCAAAGTTCCAAACACAAAAGTTGTAGCTCTATGTTGCATCTTTCCATAGCCACTACAATCACCTTAGTCTAATCTAAATTGAAGGAGATATGAGAAAATTAGTGACTAAAGGTCAGAATTCATCTTGCTGCATTGTGATTCTGATTTGGGAGCTTTGTAACGCTATGAAATCTCCTGAATTTGACCAAGTGTTCAACATAAAAGTTGTTGATGATTGTGTTAGCTTTTCATAATTACTTTGATTGGAGTTCATAAGAGGCAGATATGCTCAAAATAGTGCTGAAAGTTCTGGAATCACTGCAATGTAGCATTTTTTTATCTTTTTCTTCTTCCTTTGTTCCTACAACACAAAACACAAAACTATGCTAATTCCTAATTATATTTTACTTAAATCAAACAAAAAGTAAGTTTAAAGGTATTAATATCATGCTTATTTAAGATCACATTAGTTACGTTTCTAGAGATGTTTTAAAATTTGATTGATGGCTGTGACTTGGTCTCGAATTGTTATAGCCAAGTTGTGAAAGGTTTCTTCTGCATTGTTTACATGGTTCATCCATGGTGGTGCCATATCATACTGTGGTAAAAACAGAGTTGTGCTGTAATTGAGTTGATCAAGCCCAATAGTTAGTATAAAAAATATTTAAAATAGTCAAAACACCACATCGGCATATAAATAGGGAACACTAGTAATTTCTTATCTATATGAAATCACTGATCCCCAACACAACATAATCACAAACACACTTAAGACACTAGAACATCAATTCAGATAACCATCCATCCACTAACAATCTAGGATCGATTTTCTCTTATACCAATTATGTAACAACTCCATTTTTTTACATATATACATATATATATGTATTAAATCCCATGAGCTCATTATCTCTTTACTTCTAACTATTTAACTCATAATAACATTCAATTAAATTAACCAAGCATAATTAAGGTTTATGGTATACCATTAACACTAATACAATTCTGGATTCACATACACATCATTAATTAAAAACTTATGTACACAAGTCAAACACATATATGTCTACATCTTATTCATCTATGTTGACCAGATCCAAGGATACGGGTGCGGGTGGTTATACCTTCATCGGGATCTTAGCCAACTCGACCCAACATACGCTAAAAGCTGGTCATAGGGAAAATTTGCATATTTAGTATTCTAAACGCGATGTGGAAATATAGTGAGAATTAAATCCCAATAGGTTCAATAATAAATCATAATTATCATCAATATAGCTCATGTCATGTTCATCTGTATAAGATACAACAAATATCTTAGGTCACATGAATGCACTTTATCTATGCATATGAAAATCATATAGTAATGACATATATGGCATGAATAACTATTTTCAAAATATCATATGATGGCTATCAACTTATTTTCATATCGAGTTACCCCGGTCAGGGTAAGTACTTTCTACTCTTCGTTACGGGATTTACTCCCTCCATCCGACATGGTACACTTTCTCTTTCTTTTCTCAATAGTATAATCATACCTGTAAGTAGGATTCCCCCTACTGGTGCACCACAAAGACGGCTATGTGACAGTGCTCGTCTCTTTTATTTTCTTTTATTTTCATTTTAATAGCCAAAAATATGATTTCAATAACAAGTATGTTCATTATACTCACATGCCAGAATTTATCATCAAAGCATAATCATTAACAAAAATCATTAGTAAAATGGAATCATGCCTTGAACATAATTATTTTCAAATATCAATTTATAAAATATTTCCATGTCAAAATGACACACTTATGATGGTGAGGAATTCATGCAATGGCATATCTAGGGCATATATTAGTCATTTATTATTTTCATTTATAAGATTATTTTTCTTTCTTAAATATTATTTTCATGTCTTTATTTTCTTTATGCTTGAGCTCTAGTCACTTTCCTCCTACTTACATCATTTCCAACATATGTTCTCACAAAGATTATAGGGCATTCTTATTCAATTTGGTTTCTCTTATTACCCTATAGTTAATGAGGTTCATTTAGGATAGAAAAAGTGTTGAAAATAAGCTTTACCAGGTCCCAACATATCCTGGACGTGTTCTATAACATGGATTAGCTATTTCCAATGACACAGCCATTCTCTAGGCTTCAAAAAACCCTTTTCCGCATTGAATACGACCATGCTCTGTTGTCGTGTTGTCCCTTTATACAAGTTTTCGTCCAGCTTGACCTTTTCTCACTAATGAGGGCATAACGCCCTCATTTTAACTCCGATTGAGGTGATATTGGTGTCCATTTAAAGATAAGACAATCCTCTAAAATCGTTATGTTAAACATTTTAGTGAAATCTTAAGTAATCTTGGTGTTATTACTCCCTCAAATTCAATGTTATTTATTCTCGAGTGGGTTCTGACCTTTACTTACTAATCTAACCATATCTCCATCATAAGGATTTCAAATTGAATGATTCCAGTGGCTAAAATTTTTTGATACATATATCTATATTTTTAATGTAAACCATTTCTTTTAATTCACTACATATGTTGCCCAAAAATTCAAGCATAGAAGCTTACCTAACAGATTCTTCCCTAGATAACCAGTTTTTGACCATTGCTTATTAATTGAACCATATCTCCCTCATTTGAACTCCAAATTGGGTGATTCCAGTAGCTAAAAATTCATGATACATATATCTATATTTTAAATTCCTAACCAATTCTCTCTAGAATTTCAAAAATAGAAGCTTCCTTGGCTACTCTGAAATCTAGTTTCTAATCAAATTCTTCCTAAGGTTTTAGTTCATCCTTTTATTACGCCATCTTCTATTTTCTTCCTAATTTACATATAACCATAAGATTAATCATTTCAACATTTTAATTAGATTCTTTACACTTATTTTAACATATTCCATTACTACTTCTCAAGAAAATAGAAATCAAATAATGTATTATTGAGGTCGTTTCCTAACAGAAATTTCTCATAGTCTTCTTCTAAGTGTTTAAGGCTACACTCATTTTATCAATCTAATCATATTCCATCAAATTTTCATCACATTCAAATATACATAACAGCAATATAAAAACCCTATATTTTTGCTATCTATAACCATAGCTATGTAAAACTTTCCACACTAACCGAAGTATTCAAAACATTCATCATAGGCAAGATCAACATGTAACATGATATAGCAACATCCATGGCCAATCATTAAGGTAGAAAATATTGTAAATTTCATCAAAGTTCCAAGATCAAATCCCATATAAATGTTACAAATTTCAAAAAATTTCTTCAAAAAGAGATATTGTTAAAACTACCTAAAGATCTCTCTTACTCACTTAGTGAATTCTTTTTCTTGTTTCCTCTCGAAAGAAGTGACAAGATTCCTCCCTTCCCTTATTTTTTCTAGTAGCTTAAATAAGAGAGGAAGGGTGAGTTTTGAACCCCAAGGATGAGGAGAAAAGATGGATTCAAGTGGAGGTTATGCTAACTTACCTTAAGTACTTAGTCCTCTAGACTTCTCCTCTCTTTCTCTCCTTTCCTCTCTCTACCTTACTTTTTTTTCCTCTCCCTCACTTAGACAAAATTATAATGTTATAAGGGTGGTTTTTTCTTAAATAAATTATCAAGTGCTTCACCTCTCATAATCATAGGTCTACCTTATCACAATTAGGATGTACTTGGTTGCTTTTTTGGGGAAGACAACTCATATTCTTGTCTTCATTTCCCTTAGTCAAGATCTACATAGCAAAAGGAGATTTGTATTTGAAAATCATGATAAAATATTCTTAAGACAAGGGACAAGGTCCCTTTAATTTAGGGATTCATTTCCTTTTTCTTTTGTCTCAGTCAAGCATGATTGGTTTGCCTTTCAAATTAGCAAATTTCCAGTCCTTGAGTCTCCCTTGCTTGGATGAAATTATTTGTGTTGGATAGGGATGTCTTGTCCTAATGTCATGTATTATTACCTACTATATCATCAAATGGCTTGCTGAAATTATGAGTGTAGGATATAGATGTATTATCCTAATGCCATGTGACCTAATGTTGATTATTATTACACTACTATTTCATCACATGGTTCTTATTTTTCCCTCTTAGATTTGGGCTTATTCTTGCCCATTTCCTTTGCTTTGGCTGAACATATACATCTCATAGAGGGCTTAGTCACATTTTCATGATTTTTGGGCTATCAGTCCAACTTCTATATCCTAGTCCAAGGTTATGTTATATCTCTTGCTTGGGCTATCCGATTAGCTTGCTAGAAACTCATGTGAAGTGGAAAACAAACTCTCTGAAGTGTCCATAGGTGAAGGCCCAATATATGGGTGGAGAAGTTAAACTTAAGAACTCTAACTCTTGAATTAGGAAAAATTACCCTAATCCAATCTTGAAATTTTAAGACCTTTACTTGCTTGAAAAAATTTATCTTCCTTACCCAAGAATTTTGCCTCTCTTTAGGATGTTTTTTCTATTAGGTTTGCTCTCTTTACCTATTCCCTTAATGTTAGAAATATTTTATATGCATACATATAAGGTGAATAATTTCTAAGGCTTATATTTTTTTCTTAGATATCAAAAAATTGTTTAATAAGCTTTTTTTCTTAATTAAATATTTATGTACTTTTATTAATAAAAGAAAAGAAATTAGGGATGTTACATTGACCGAGCTGTGACATGCTTGAGCATTATGTAAAAGAGTGGATTTTCAGTACATATGTAGTATGTTAATTATGCATCAACAAAAGTTATGATTTTTTCTCAAAAACTTGATATTTTTCTATAACTTATACAGCTGAACATAACATCTTCCCTTACTGTGTACTTGGGATTATTTGATGGTTCTGATATGGAATCATCCCAATATTTACATGTGAAGTATTTTGGTACATAACAAGATTTATTTTATGACTATACCATATTGTATTTGGTTTTGAACCTCTAAATATCTTTTGAAATGAGAATATTTGAAATAGGGGTCCCATATGAATGTACTTTTGAACTGTATTTTCTATATGAAAAATTTTAAGATATGAGTGCATTCATATGCTAACCTAAGAGGTCATAGGAGGTATTATCTGCTAATTAAGTTATCAAACTCCCTACACGATATTTTCATATTTTTCAAATAAGAATACAGAGTCTGATCCTATAGATAGGTGATCAGTTAAGTGACATATTCTCTGAGTGAGTCTACGTTGCTTTTAAGGTTCACATTATTTGAATTATATTGTATTTTGTATTCTAGAGTATGCTCTGTGCACCATCAGCAGTATCCTTACTTCTGTTGTTACTTTGATATCTATAAGCTTAGTCTGTATATTGTGTATACATGGGAATACCTATATATAATTGTTTTCAATGATAAAGGAGTGTATTATGCATGTTACGGCAAATATAGGTTTGTACATTATGTGTTTCGCGTGCCGTTAAATTAGGGGCATGACAACTATGTCCTCCAACCAAGCCAAAATTACAAGTTTGCCACTCCATTAGATTATGACTAACCCCTTGACTAAGGCCTTGTTTGGCTTCCTCAAATTCTCCAAATGGTTTAATTCCTCTTTTAAGAAGATGCCAATGGGTTTCGGGGTCACACCGAAAACATATATCTATCTCATTTCTTGATGTTTGATTATATCCCCAAGAAATTAGGAAAATTACAATTTCTCTCCTTCTAAATTTCTCATTTAAGATTTTGCCACCTCACATTAATAGATTGTAAGCCATATCGATGACCATTAAATGGGCATATCATAAAGGAGGGATATATCAAAGAGTTGGTCAAAACCTCAAGTCACTTATAGTTGAAGGAAAATTCACCCACCCTTATGTGAGCATTTTGGACAAGCATGAGGGAATGAAGGAGAGCCAAAATTCAAGAAGGAAATCAAGCCTCACATGATGCAACACTAAACCATAATGATGAGAAATCATAACCTCTTATTGAGTGCAAGATAAGTAACCTATTAAGTGTGTAATAAGTAAAACTAATGAGTAATAAACAAGGAAAATGATTACATGATTTTAAGGTAAAATATCCATCCCTTGGGTAAGTGTTTCAGCCAAGCTTGAAAGAGGGAAGAAGGTCTGAAATTCTTGCTAAGAAATGGTTCCATATATGAGAAATTAATGATCCATAATGATACCCTATTGAGTGATCAACAAGCAAAGCAATTGACAATATGTTTAAAAAAATAATTGACCACATGTTTAAAACATTTAACCATATAATCCTTTTAACATTCTTACCACCCATTTGAAGAATGTTTTTAGGCCAAGAAATGAAGAGAAAACCTAAGCATGTCATTCTACAAGAAACCATCATAAGATTCCATGATGATGTACTAAATGGGTGCTCCACAAGTAAAGAAAGTAACCTCATGATTGGAGACCATTGACCCTAAAAATTTTAAAATACATTGGCCACTCTATTGGGAACCATTTCTGCCAAGTGGAAACAGAAAAGAAGCAAAAGCAAGGAGGAGAAAAGCGAGGAGAAGAAAGGGAGGAAGATGAAGAAGAAGTATAGGAGAATCAAATAGCACAATGTAATGTAGTTCATCATCAACCAAACCTCTTCTTTCCCTTTACCTCTAGGGCTTAGAACTCATTATTTTTCCCTTAAATTTGCTGCTAGAATAGCAAGAAGAAGGAAGGAATCTTGCCACTTCCAAGGAGAAAGTAAGAAGGAAAAATTAGCTAAATAAGTTTAAGAAGAATTATAGGTAGGTTTAACAATATTTCTTTTGAAAAGAACTTTGAAATTTTGTAATATTTGTATGCGACTTTGATCCTAGGACTTGGATGAGATTTGTTATATTTGCTATGCTAGATGATTTCCCATGAATGCCTCTATTTCTTGTAAATCTTACATGTGATGCTTGGAAAGTTCTTAGATTTGGTTTTGAATTTCTTGCATATCATGGCTATGGGTGCCAAAATTTTGGGGTTGTTTCTAATTTTTTCTCTTAAGTATTTTATCCTCAAAATTTTGGAATATGCTAAGAGAGGTTTTCAGTTTTGGGGGCTTATATATGGTTGCTAGAAAATCTGGTCCATAAAGGTTAAGGAATAATTAAGAATGGCATAGTAAATTATTAGAAGTAACTAAAAGCACTAGAAATAGCTAAAGTATCAAGGCTTGGCCTTGGGAAAAATTTAATGTAATGACTATGCATGAGAATATAATAGTTGTTAATGATGCAAAGTTGACCAATTTGGTAGGGATAGTAAATATTTAGGAATAGATGAGGCTGAAATTAAAGAGGAATAAAATGGATAAAAGAATGAACTTAATCAGAGAAATGAATTTTGAGTAACTTGAATTTTGGAGATTTAAAATAGCTAAGCATAACCCAAAGAATTAATAAGAAATAAATTTTTTTAGCAAGAAGGCTAGAAAACCCAAGATAGTGTACGAGAGTTTTATGTTTTCAAATTTATGGGAAAAATTCATTCTTAATTCAAAGAAATAGTTAACATAAAATTAATATCTCTGTGTCTTATGGATATATTCCATTGAAATCATCCAATTTGGAGTCTATATGAAGGAAATATGTTCCAATTAGTAAGGAAAGGTCATAACCAACTCGTGGTGTAATAATAGTGACTTTGAGGATGCTAAAACACTTATAGTGTTTGGGAGTTTCCTAAATTCTTAACATAATTGTATACTTCTATCTTATTTTTCCACAGGCTTTGGAATCACCTAAATTGGAGTCCAAATGAGAGAGATATGGCCTAAACAATAAAAAAATGTCTAGACTTACGGAAACCAAAATGCTTTGACACCTAGAAATTGGTTGATAAATTAAGTATAAGGATGTCTACTAATAAATCAAGGATAATAAGAAGGGGGATATCCAAAGGAATTTGAAAATAAGTGTTTAAGAGCATATGTTGAAAAAGAATAATTTTAAGTGGGACTAGTTTTAGAAGAAGATCAACTAGATGCTAAAAATGGAGGAAAATAATTTTATGTGTTTGAATTTTGTACGAACGTTTTGATTAATGATGTGTATGAGAACTCATAATTGTATCAATGTTAATGGTAGAATTTAAACTTTAATTATGATTGGTTAAATTAATAAAATGTTATTATGAGTTAAGTAGTTAGAAATAAATAAGTAATGACTTCATGAGACTTTATTAATATATACAACTATAAGAAATAGAATTGTTACACATTTTGGAAGAGAAAAAGAGAAATTTAGACTATGAGATGAAATATTAGGGAGAAAGGTAATAGGGGAGGCAAGCAGCCCTTAGCCATAGGTTATAGACCCTTCCAAATAGATTTCTCAATAGCTAGATGTGGTAAGTGTGGACATATACATGGAAATAGACCTTGCTATGCTAGATAAGATGCTTGTTATAGTATAATTAAAAGGGCTACCTTACGAAGTAGTGTCCACAAAAATAAGATAGAAAGCTTGAGTAAAAACCACAAGCAAAAGGAAGAATGTTCACTTTGAGCAAAAAAAAGGCATCACAATTGACATGTTGTAAATTAAGCATTTTTTTAGCATGATTTAAGTTACTTTTTGCTTAATTTAAGTAGAATATATATAGGAATTAATTGAGTTTTTTTTTTTAGGAAAAATAAAGAGGAAAAGAAGAGGAAAATAGAGAGAAAATTATAGAAAAATACTTATTTCTAACTCTTTGTCACTAATTGAGCCATATCTCTCTCATTTGAACTCCGATTAAGGTGATTCCAGTGGCTATGTAAAGAAGAGAGATAAAGCTACAATTTAGAACCAGAGCACCGTGGCATTGGTCTCAAATTCCACGACACCCGAGTACTCAAGAACTAAGCACCATGGCACCCTGTGCTTAAAAATCTATAGCGTCACGGCTCCCGTTGCAGCACCAGAATGCTCAAGTCATAATTTTTAGGTCTTTTTAGCTCCAATTGAAGCTTGATAGGGCAAGAACTGACTTAAAAAAAATTCTAATTCATTTAGGAAGAGTCAATCTATAAAAATGGGGAAAAGCAAGCATCAAAGGAATCAAATTCGTAATCATCTTCTTCAATTCTTCTCTATATTTCTTTTCAATCATCTTCTTTTTATTGATAAAGGAAGATTGAAACCTTAAGGAATCTTCATGCATTGTGAGATTTAGATTTGATTTTATTAGTTCAATCTTAATTGAGTATTGATTATTCATCTACTCTTCTCTTTTCAATGATTATTCTGGTAATTGTTAAGAGGCTTATTAGTATATTATTTGTCTTAATCTACTACTGAATTATGTTTTGAACAAAGTTTTCATTATTATGATTCAAGAGGCAAATAGGATCAATGATTTTGGACTATAAATTTTTCAACCTATGATGAATAATTAACTAAATTAAATATAGCTGATGCGTCAATATTTTTTAGATCTATCAATTCCTCTAATTCTTCATGAGATTAATAGGTTAGACTTTATCTATGTGCTAAAGGATTTCTTATTAATTAGAGTTAATTGAGGTGATTGTCATTAATTGCTAGACTTAAGGAGGAACAGAGTTTGAATCCTGATGATAGATATTTAAATTAAGATTGATTATGTTGTCAATGATTAATGTAATTTCTTTACGATGGATATCAACCGAAACCAGCACCTTTATTATTAATCACTCTCTTTTTAATTACTTGCATTCTCATTTACTTTGTTTTACTTTGATTTATCAAACCCCATTATTAGAATCACAAAAGGTAATACTAGTCTCTATGGGATCGAATCTTACTCCCACTACAGGTTAGTTTAAGAGGTAAGGTATTATATTTGTTGTACCCATAACAGTATGCACTAAATTTTGGCACAGCTGTCGTGGACTGTATCCATTACCTTCTTGTGATTTTCATTTTGATTTATTCCTTTGACTCGTTCAGCTAATTCTCAAGATTTACAATTCAATCCATATATTGGAAAATCTATATATAGGCACATAAAAGTACCTCAAGAGGACATTGATTAAGGAAAGGAGGAAGTAATCATGGCTAAGAACCCCACTTTGAAAGAGTTTGCAACTCCAAATTTACATTAGCAACCTTTATGCATTACTTTTCCTAATCTTGATGAGAATGTCAATTTTGAATTAAAGTC
This sequence comes from Gleditsia sinensis, assembly GCA_037074535.1. Lineage (NCBI taxonomy): Eukaryota > Viridiplantae > Streptophyta > Magnoliopsida > Fabales > Fabaceae > Gleditsia > Gleditsia sinensis. The sequence goes on along the minus strand of CM073473.1, from coordinate 35,036,462 downwards.
TGGATTAATTCATCTCTTACCTAATTTTCATGGTCTTGTAGGTGAAGAACCATATAAGTACTTAAGGGAATTCCATGTGGTATGTACCAACATAAAGTCCCCTGGAGTGATTGAGGAATAAATTAAACTTAGGGTTTTTTCTTTTTCCTTAAGAGACTTAGTCAAAGATTGGCTATATTATTTACTATTTGGCACTATCACCACTTGAAATGAGAGGAAGAAAATATTTTTAGAACTTTATTTCCCTATATCTAGAGCTGCTAATATAAGAAAAGAAATATACGGCATTAAGCAATTACATGGAGAGACACTTTATGAATAATGAGAGAGATTTAAAAAGCTTTGTGCAAGCTACCCACTTAATCAAATTAGTCAACATCTATTAATCAAATATTTCTATGAAGGTCTTTTCAGGGAGACAGAAGCATGATAGTGCAGCTAGTGGAAGAACATTAGTAGATAAGACTTCTGAAGTAGCCAGAATCCTGATATCAAATATGGCTACCAACTCCCAACAATTTGGCATTAAACATGATTCTCCAGTTAGAAATGCTCTTGAGATAAGTACTTTTATCCTTTAGCAACAAATATCTAAACTTACCTATCTTATACGCCAAATGGCTACAAGTACACTGCAGCAAGTTAAAGTTGGTGGAATATGTTCAGCAACGAGGCACCCAACTGATATGTGGCCTATACTTCAAAAAAAATCCACGAAACAAGCCAATGTTGTAGGAGGTTTCCCTAGATAACCAAAGAGGTATGATCTTTATTCTAATATATATAATCCTATATGGAATGGTCATCCCAACTTTAGATATGGGAATGCATAAAATAGGCCTCCAGGACAAAGTTTTACAAATTTTTAGCATGATCAACAGGTCTATTATCTTAGATAGAATACATCTTAGGATTACTAGTTAAGTAACTCTTTAGAATAAATTGTTAAATCTCTTACACATCACTCTAAGCAATTTTAGCAAGAGACAAGAGCTAGCATTTAGAGCTTGGCAACTCAAATAGGTCAATTGGCAACCACATTTAGCTGGTTAGATGCTCAAAATTTAGGTAAGTTGCCCTTTCAAACTATGGTAAACCCAAGATAAAATGCTAGTGCAATTTTTTTAAGGAATGGCAAGGAAATTAAAGGTCCACCATCACCCTCTTCTCCTAAGGAACATAAGAAATTAATTAAGGAGAATGAAGCATCTATGGGTAAGTCTCCATCTACTTCAAATTAAGAATTGGTTCCTCCTTTTCCAGAAGCTCTTAAAGAGAATAGTCTACACGAGAAAACTTCTTACTTATATGAAACCTTTATAAAGTATGAAGTTAATATTCCTCTTATGGATGTTATTAAATAAGTGCTAAAATATGCAAAGTTCTAAAAAAATTGTGTACTAAAAAAAGAAGGCAATAATTGAAGGGATTTTAAAAGGTACAAATGAGTCAGAATGTATCTGCCATGATACAAACAAAACTCTCCACTAAATGTAAAGATCCATGTATATTTACTATTCCATGTAAAATTAGGGATACTCGTGTTGAAAAGACTATGTTAGATTTAAGAGCTTCCATAAATGTCATGTCATATTCTATCTATACTTTGAAATTAGGACCATTAAATTCTACTAAAGTGGTAATCCAATTAGCAGACATGTCCAATGCATATCCTAAAGGAGTAATTAGGGATGTCTTAGTACAGGTAGATGATGATTTGGTTTTCCTTGTAGATTTTATTTGCTTAACATGAAAAATAGGGATTTTAATTCTCCAATATTATTAGGAAGACCATTTTTCCAAACCTCTAAAACTAGGATAGATGTTCTCAATGGTACACTTACCATGGAATTTGATGGTGAAGTAATAAAATTTAATATGTATGAACCCATGAGACATCTAGGTGATGATACTCTTGTTTATTCTATTGATTTAATTAATTCTTTGGTACATGAGGTGTTTAAATTAGATGGAAAGGATAAACTGAAGGTGATTATGAGAAAATCCAACGAAGATGATGGTCAGATAGACCTAGATGTAGAAACAAATGAGGAATTGGCTGCACTAAATGAGCTTTCAGTAGAACCACCAACAAGTAAGGTTGCTTACATGGAATTACCTATTTCTAATATTTCTCTTTTACCTTCTGTTGTGTTATCCCCTACTCTTGAATTGAAGCCACTTCTTGATCACCTCGAATATGCATTTTTGGGGGAAGGAGAAACACTTCCTGTCATTATCTCCAGCAAGTTTGAAGCTAATCTAAAGGAGAAATTAATTCAAGTTCTTAAAGCACACAAAACTATAATAGGATGGACCATAGTTGTTCTTAAGGTGATAATCCCTTCCACATGTATGTACAAAATATTAATGGAGGAAGGAGTTAAACCATCTAGACAACCCCAAAGAAGGTTAAATCCTCCTTTGATGGAGGCAGTGAAAAAAAATTCTTAAACTGTTAGAGGTTCGGTAATATACCCTATTTCAGACAATCATTGGGTGAGCCCAATGCAAGTGGTTCTCAAGAAAACAGGAATAACTATGGTGAAAAATCAGAATGAGGAATTAGTACCCATACGAATTCAAAATGGGTGAAGGATTTGTATATATTATAGAAAATTAAATTATGTAACCCGAAAAAACCATTTTCCTTTACCTTTTATTGATCAAATGCTTGAAAGGTTGGCTGGTAAACCTTACTATTGTTTTCTTAATGGCTATTTTTAAATTGCAATTTCTCCTGAAGACTAGGAAAAGAAAACTTTCACTTGTCCATTTGGGACATTTGCATATAGGTACATGCCGTTAGGGCTTTGTAATGCCTCTACCACTTTTAAAGGTGTATGGTTAGCATATTCTCATATTATCTTGAAAAAAGTATTGAGGTATTATGGATGATTTCACAGTTTATGGGGATTCATTTAATGATTGACTGCATAACCTATCACTAATTTTGAAAAGATGCCAAGAAACTAACCTTGTTCTAAATTTTCAAACATGTCATTTTATGGTTAAACAAAGTATAGTTTTAAGGTCATGTTGTCTCTAAAAGGGGAATAGAGATAGATAAAGCTAAAATTAATGTTACACAAACTCTACCTTATCCCACTTATGTGTGGAAAGTTCGTTCTTTTCTTGGCCATACAGGTTTTTATAGAAGATTCATAAAGGACTTCTCTAAGAAAGCATCACTAATGTGCAAATTGCTTCAAAAAGATGTACATTTTGAATTTAATGAAGAATATAGGGAAGCTTTTGACAAATTGAAGGAGTCTTTGATTTCAGCACTAATCATCCAAGCACCAGATTAAAACCTCCCTTTTGAAATTATATGTGATGCTAGTGATCATGTAGTTGGAGCAATACTTGGCCAAGGAGTTATAAAGGCATCCCATGTGATATATTGTGCCTCTAGAATATTGAATGATGCCGAAAAGAATTATACCACCACTGAAAAAGAACTCTTAGCTGTTGTCTTTGCATTAGAAAAATTCATATCATATTTAATATATACTAAATTTATTATTTTTACTGATCATCCAGCTTTGAGATACTGGGGTATTACTTCTTATAGAGTTTGATTTGGAAATTAAAGATAAGAAAGGGTCTGAAAATAATGTAGCAGATCACCTTAGTTGCTTAATACATGTGGAGGAGAAATTGAAAATTAAAGAATCATTCCCAGATGAAAATTAATTTTCGATTTCAGTTCATATGCCATGGTATGCAAGTATTGTAAATTATTTGGCTACTAATCAGTTACCTCTTCTTTTGACCAAGGCAGCTAAAGATAAGATTAAGAGTGATGCCAAATACTACATATGGGACAATTCTTACATATGGAAGCAATGCTCAAATCAAATTATAAGAAGGTGTATTTCTGACTCTGAAGTTTTATCAATTCTAACCTTCTGTCATTATTATGTATATGGAGGACATTTAGGGCCAAAAAGGACAGTAAAGAAAGTATTAGACTGTGATTTTTAATGGTCTACTCTTTTCAAAGATTCATATCATTTTTGTAAGTCATGTATAAATTGTCAGAAAATAGGTAATATATCTAAGAAAAATGAGATGCCACAAATACCAATATTATTTTGTGAAATTTTTAATTTTTGGGGTGTTGATTTCATGGAACCTTTTCCCTTATCATTTGGGTATAATTATATTTTGCTGACTGTGGATTATGTCTCAAAGTGGGTGGAAGCTAAACCCACTAGGGTGAATAATTCTAAAGTGGTTGCAGATTTCATTAAATCACATATTTTCTCCAAATTTGGGATCCCAAGATCAATATAGGTGATAGAGGGACACATTTTTGCAATAGAAAAATTAAAGATCTATTAGCAAAATATAATGTCACTCATAAACTGACAACTGCATACCACCCTTAGACTAATGGGTAAGCTGAGGTATCTAATAGAAAAATAAAAAATATCATTAGTAAGACAATAAATTCCAACCGTAGGGATTAGAGTCTCAGATTAGATGATGCTCTTTGGGCATACAGAACAGCATATAAGACCCCAATTGGTATGTATCCATACAAGTTAGTATTTAACAAAACTTGTCACCTTCCAGTTGAATTAGAACATTGAGCATTTTGTCCTATAAAGAAATTTAACATAAATTTGGAAGAAAGTGGAAAATACAGGAAATTACAGCTTCAGGAATTGGAGGAAATTATAAACGAGGCCTATGAAAATGAAAATATCTGTAAGGCCAAAACTAAGCTCCTACATGATAATATGATCTTACGTAAGGAGTTTATTAAAGGACAAAAAGTCCTCCTCTATAATTCCAGGTTTTGATTGTTTCTAGGTAAGTTACATTCTATATGAGAAGGACCATTTATTGTTACTAATATTTTTCCTCATATTGAAGTTAAAATAAAAAGCATGGATAATCAAAATACCTTCAAAGTCAACGGCCACAAGCTTAAAACATTCTATGAAGGATTTCAATAATAAGATATTATATTTAGTGTACTTGCGATAGTACATGCCAACAATCTTTTGATATGATACAAGGTAGATGTTATATTCATAGTTTTCCCTTACTTGCACTATTTGACTTGGGTGCTAATAACTCATTTATATCATATGAATGTGTGAAGAAATTACAATGCCCTGTGTTTAATCTTCTTTATGATTTGTCTGTTATAACTCTTACCGGAGAAAAAGTGTTCACATCTTCTGTATGTCTAACATGTCCCATTTTGGTATGTAAAAAATATTTTGAAATAGATTTAGTCCACTTACCCTTAAATGGCATTGACATCATTTCAGGCATGGATTAGTTATTTGAAAACCAAGTTATGCTAGATTGTTGTAATCGAACCATTGAATTTTTACCTCCCTCTTAGGAAGACTTAAAATCTAATATATTGAATGCCAACCAGTTTGGTAGGAAACTAAGAAATAAAGCCTTGTGATACAGTCTTTTGTATTCCTCAAACTCAGAGGTTAAGCAAGAACTTGCTAAGATTCCAGTAGTTTATGAATTTTCTAAGGTTTTTGCAATTAGAAATCTCTGTGTTTCCCCTAGAGAGAGATAAAATTCTCCACTGATTTAGTGCTCGGATCATGACCTATTTATATTAAACTGTGTAGAATGTCTTCAAAATAGTTAAAGGAACTTAAAAACCAATTAAAAGAATTATTGGCAAAGCAATTCATTAGACCAAATGTATCACCTTGGGGAGGTCATATGTTGTTTATGAAAAGGAAGGATTAAAGCTTGGAACTAAGTATAGATTATAGACAACTAAACAAAGTAACCATAAAAATTAAATATACTCTCCCTAGGATAAATGATTTATTGGATTAATTGAAGTAAGCTACTACTTTTTCAAAGATAGACCTGAGATTATGATATCACCAAATTAAGATAAGAAAAGAAGATATTATAAAGACTTCCTTTAGAACTAGATATGGATACTATAAATTTCTAATAATGCCTTTTGGATTGATAAATCCACTTGCGGTCTTCATGGATTACCTAAATCATATATTCAAACCTTATTTAGATTAGTTTGTAGTAGTGTTCATAGATGACATCTTGAAATATTCAAAGAATGAAGAGGAACATAAACAACATCTTAAAATAATGTGTCAGGTGTTAAAGGTAAAGAGCCTTTTTGCAAAATTGGAAAAATATGAATTCTGGTTAAAAGAGGTAAAATTTTTAGGACATGTTATTTCGAGTGAAGAAGTAGTTGTAGATCCCAGTAAGACAATAGCAGTACTAAATGGGAGAGACCGAAGACAGTTACTAAAGTTAGGAGCTTTTTGGGGTTAACTAGGTACTACAAGAGGTTCATACAAGAATTTTCACATATAGCATTGCCCTTAACACAGTTAATTAGAAAGGCAAGCCCTTTTAAGTGGACCTAGGAATGCAAAAATAGTTTTCAAGAAATTAAGACCTAACTAGCTACCCCTCTAATGTTAGTCATCCTTGATCCTTTAGGACATTTCAAGGTATATAATAATACATCTAAAAAGAAATTAAGATGTGTTCTGATGCAAGATAAGAGTGTGGTTACCTATGCTTCTAGAGAACTAAAATCGCATGAAGAAAACTACCACACCTATTGTTGTTGCAAAAGTATATATGCAATGTCAGTACGCAAGTGCACGTGTCATGACCAAGTAATACAATGATGAGTGAGTATCGTCCCACAAGGAAGTGTGCTAGAAATTACTATAAAACTTTTGACTCATGAAATGCTGTAGCAAAATTATTTTGGTTCACAATATATGAAGTTCAAGTGCAAATAAGGCTAAACAAAACCTAACACAACTTGAAAAAGTTGAGATACACTAGGTTTTGGAAAAACATATCTTAGGTGAACTAGGGTTGCTTCCGAATTGCCATGAACTTCTGCACTCATTTTGCTCTAGAAATTCCTATAGCAATTGCTCAAATGGCCAGTTTTCTCTTGAATGGGTTCCTTTCAGACTACCATCCCATGTACCCCTGGGATTCAGTCCTACATTCCTGTATAAAGCCAAGCCCCAGAGTTACGCGTAAAGTCCCAACTATTTGGTCATATAGGACAACTATATATTCCTATATTAGTTGTGCTTTGGTCTTTAACCCAACCCATAACATCCAACCTTTTTGCATCATCCACCACTCGTCCAGGTCAATGTTAGCCTTAGCCTTCTACTATTAAATTTCAATTAACAGAAGAAGTGTAAAAAATGCAAAAGCAGTTGAATGACAGAAGCAATGCTGCAGCAAAATCATTTATAAATTAGAATGTGCATGTGTTCACTGCAACCCATCTACAACCCTAGCTGGAAACTTAGCCCAGCCTTATATCCAAACCAATTACAAGCATTAAGATAACCAACATATAGTGAAGAGTAATACAACTAAAGGAAAAATTAAATTTAGCACTAAAACAATAAATCACAGAAAGAAAGAAAGAAAGGGAATCCTCAGCAGGGGTCCTCTTCTTCACATCCAGTGCCTCCTCCTACAGGGGTGGCTCGTCCTGGGCAAGAATGTATCCTCATAGCCCACTCCTGTCAGGGATTTCTGGGCTTCCTTCCATCATTTTTCCTATCCCTTCATATTTCCTTTTACACTTTTATGTTCTCCTTTCACCCCCTTCCGTGTCTCTCTCTCTTTTCTTCTCTGCTCCATGCTTTTTATAGACAAGCATTGTGGTCCTAGTGAGATGGCCTGGTCTACTGTAATTCTTCTTACTTTTTTGTCAGCACATCTGCCAGCAGCTTTGTCTCCACTTCCAATAGTGGAGGCAGTCCTTGTGCCTCCTAGCACTCTGCTGTGTCAGTTGGGTGCTCTCTTTTTCCATACTGGGCAGTGACCGTACCTGCTGTAGCAGCCCTGACTCGCTGCCACCTACACTATATCACAAAAGGTTAGCTTCCCATCTTATGCATCGTATTAAAAGGATTAAGATCACCCAATATCACTCGGTTTGTTGCCTGTTTTGGTATGCATGCATACTAAATTTTCATAGCTAACGTAATGGGTGGTTTTATATTCATGGGAGGCAAAACATACTATTAAATCAGGGGGAATGAATGCTAATAAATCAAAATGCAGAGTAAATGACCTTAGAAAAGCATAGAAGAACTCTAATGAATTAGAGTTATCAATTCTCCCCAAACTTAAAGTCTTGCTTGTCCTAAAGCAAATTACTCTATTCACTAAACCAATTCTATTAAGCTCCAGCCCTCCCCTTTGTCTAGTTCCATGTGGTGCTACTGCTAGCCTCCACTCTCAGAGTTGTTTAGGAAATACTGCCTGTCTTCTCCTTTCCTTCACTTCACCCCAAACCTCCTTTGTGATTGTGTGTGTGATATAGTCAATCTTTCAGGAACTACTTGGATCAAGATCAGTTAAGGTCCTATGATTTTACATGCTAATATATCAATTCCCTTTAACTAGAGCAAAATGGCACACATTAAAGGCGTAACTATAGTAGCAATTAAGGGGGTGGATCAACTTTATCTCTCTCTCTTTCTTTTTTTTTGCAGCATAGGTCATTGGTGCCTTTTGACGCAAATGCCAACATTTGAGATGAAGGCACCCAGTTACTTAGCACTATCACCTTTAAGTGCTATTCTACTTATACATTAATGTCACTATTTTACACAAAAGCACGCATGGGGCTCATACATACCCCTAGTTACTAAGGGACTATAGAGGCATTGGAGTGGCAACTACTTTACTTTTCTCTCTTTTTTTTCTTCTTCCCCCAAACTTAAGCCTTTCTGATAATAGCTCATGCCTCTTTCTGTCATTCAGCAGGAGGCTCACAACATTAACTCTAAAATCCTAGGTCCAATTCTTGAAAAATCACCAAGTTTTTCTTGCTAAGACTGACCATAGTCCAGTGTTCATAGAAGAAGGTTTCGGTTGTGAAGGTTTGACATGCAGAATTCCTATTTTTGTTATCAGTCAAGTTCTAGCCCTTCCTCATAAAGCTTCTTAGAACTAACAGCAGGCCATGAAATACACATGCCAGACTCATATCTTTTTCTTTTATTTTTCTTTTTATAAAAGATTGATTATAAGAGCTTCCTAATTGCTAAAATCTAATTACTCATCAGACATAAACCCATATTCTTACACAATCAACACTAATTCCATCTCCCCATAAACTTAAAGATAAGCAGTGCCCCCACTTCTTATTATATTGCAAACCCAACAAAAGAGGCAAAAGAAAAATGCATGATAAGACAGGAACAACAAGCATGTAAAGCTTGTTGAATAAAAAAAATTAGCAAAAAGGAAATAGAGGGGAAGGGGACTTCCCTAGGGTGCTTGCAGGATTGCTGCAACATCCAAGTGGCATGGACTCCCTTAAGATTTTGATGAGTTGCAGAGCCCACTCCTTCGCTGAGTTGATCTTTGTGGGCTATGGAGTTTGGCCTTTCCCTTCTGCATGGCTGCTACCCTTTTAGCAAGTGGCTCTTCATCCTAGAAGGACGCATCTTCCTCTTAAGTCCTCTGTGGGCTTGTCTTCTACTAGTTACTCTGGGATGAGTCTTGGGATTCCTCGCCCTCTTCAGTCTAGGGCTCCGATGCTCTCTGTTCTTCCCCATATGTGGTATGGAATAGGTTTGTGTAGAATTCAGGGAAGGGGAAGAATTGCTTGAAATTCTGCTCAAGCTTTTTTCTGGAGGAAAATATCCTTCTTTTGTTGGTATTACCAGAATTGTTGCTGGTGTTTCAGGAATAGTGCTTGCTACTGCAGGATGGTGGCTTGTTATTGTAGGAGTAGCTGAAAGGTCTTATCTACTGGCTAGGGGGGCTGAGGTTGATGCTGCTTGGCTTTTGGAGTGTGGAGGGGCTTGTGTGGTGACTAGTGGCTCAATGTGAGCTATGGTGGAGGAGCTTGGTCTTATCTGGCTTTCCCTTGTCTTGCACAATGCGAGCTATAGTTATGATGCTTATGGCGGCTCCCATCTTGAGTGTTTCTTCATCCATTGCCATGGGTACCTTGCTATCGCAGCATAGTAGGGTGATAAGGGAAAGGAAGATCAGACTGCCCTTTTTTCAACTAGCGCATACTCTTATTTGCTCATTGATGACCCTTCCTACATTAATGGGCCTCCCTAAAATGATGCCATCAACCATGGCCACCCTATCTCGGCTTACAGTTTTCCCTTGAATGGAGGGTAAAAGGTGAGTCTTTAGGAAGTGATACCACACTTTAGCCGCAGGCACCAAAGAAATTTGGTTTATGGTTACATCACCCTGAGAAGATTTGTCTTAGGTGGAGCCTGGTATGCACACTCGTACCATCATTTCCTCCCAATCTTGTTTTTGTAGAGACTCTAAATGCATTGCATAGTTTTCATCCTCATCATTCAATTTGTAGGCTTCATTTATAGTGGCTCAGTCGAATAATATGCGGGTCTCCCTAACCCTAACCCAGTCCTTGGCATCCTTTGGGAAGTTAGCATAGAACTCTCTTACCAGTGGAATAAGAGCAGGCTGGGGGTGTAATGCAAAATTTTCCCATCCCCGTTGCTTCACTATTGTTGCCACATACATTGGCAAACCCATATCCTCGAACGGTGTAAAGGTAAAGCCTTTTTCTATGCAGAAAGTCCTCTGGACTATTTCTTTGCCGTGCCTCCTCTGGTTTTCGTCCGAGGTGAACTTGTTCATCTTGCTAGCCTTCCTTGCTATCGTCTTGATTCTTGGCATTGTTTACAAGTTGAAGGTCTTAGAGAGGATGTTGTTCTTTTAGGCAATGGGGTTTTTAAGTTGTGAAGGGTACGGGAATGCAAAAGGCAGGGCTTGAAGAACTAAGAGAAGGCAAAAGGTGTGCAAGAATGGGTTAAGGGAGAATGTGGAGGGTTGTGACTTCTGGTTTCCTTATATGTTCCCGCCCCCTTTCTCTCTTTTTTTCGACAAGATAGGATTGGGCCTTAAGTGTTAGGCTCATTCCTTTATGTTCAGGTATCAGAGTACCGAAGCCTTGTCTTCTTCCTCAACCCAGCTTCTTTCTTCTACTTTCCATCCCGGGGCCCATTGTCCTGCATCATCACGATAAAGGAAAACTCTTTGCCTAGGGTTAGTTACTATTACTACAGCATTTTGCGAGGGAAATTGTGAGATCAAGAGTTTCCATTTTGATGCTCCTAAAGACCTGCAACGTTAACACAGATGAAATCAAAAGCATAATTCAAGCTACCTAATACTGTAAAATAAAATGATAATTTATGAAAACATGGGTTGCCACCTATAAGCGCTTGTTTTATAGTCAATAACCTGACTTCCTCCTTTTTTAACCTTCTTTCAATGGAATTGAGGTGTGCTGGCATTCCACATCACCTCCCAAGTAGTGCTTCACCCTCTGTCCATTCACCTTAAATGTTCTCCCTGATTTTTCTTCCTCTAATTTGATGGCTCTAAAAGGGAAGACCTTGCTAATTCGAAAGGGGCCAGACCAACGGGACTCTAGTTTTCCAGGGAACAGAGTTAGCCTAGAATTGAACATCAACACCTTTTGTCCTTCTTCAAAGCTTCGTGACTGAATCTTCTTATCATGCCATTGCTTTGTTTTTTCTTTGTACAGTTTAGCATTCTCATAAGCTTGGCGGTGAAATTCATCTAACTCATTTAGCTGCAACATCCTTTTTTCACCAATAGCTTCCAAGTTAAGATTTAAATTTTTGACTGCCCAATATGCCCAATGTTCTAGTTCTACAGGTAGATGACAAGTTTTGCCAAATACTAACTTGTAAAGAGACATCCCTAAAGTTGTTTTATAGGCTGTTCTATTGGCCCACAATGCATCGTCCAGCCTTGAGGACTAGTCTTTCCTATTTAGGCCAACCGTTTTTTCAAGGATCCTATTGATTTCTCTGTTGGAGATTTCAGCTTGCCTGCTGGTTTGAGGGTGGTATGGAGTTTTCACTTTGTGTCTTACTCCATATTTAGCAAACAATACCTTAAATTACTTGTTACAAAAGTGAGATCCTCCATCGCTGATGACGGCTCTAGGAGTTCCAAATCTTGTGAAAATGTTCCTTTTAAGGAACCTAGTCACCACCTTTGCAGCATTAGTTGGAAAAACATTTGCTTCTACCCATTTTGAAACATAATCAACAGCTACCAGGATATATTGGTTCCCAAAACTCAAAAGGAATGGCCCCATGAAATCAATTCCCCATACATAAAACAATTCCACTTCTAGAATGTTGTTGAGAGGCATTTCATGTCTTCTGGATATATTTCCAACTCTCTGGCATCTGTCACATTGCAGCATAAAAGAGTGGGAGTCCTTGAATAGAGAATGCTAGTAGAAACCTACCCGTAGTACCTTATTTGCAGTCCTAATGCCTCCAAAATGGCATCCATAGGGTGAGGCATGGCATTGCTGCAGGATTTGCTCCATTTCTTCCTTTGGAATGCATCTCCTAATCATCTGATCAGCACACTGCTTGAAGAGGTATGGTTCATCCCAGTAGTAAGAATTGACATCATGCAGGAATTTTTTCTTCTACTGTAAAGTTAAGTCCGGTGGCTGTAGTCCACTTACTAGGTAGTTCACATGATCAGCATACCATGGCATACCTTCTTGGATATGAGAAGGAGTTGCTCATCTGGAAACTCTTCATTGACCTCTTCTACATTTACTCTGTTTAGTTACAGTCTAGAGAGATGGTCAGCCACCTGATTCTAAGTTCCTTTTCTATCCCTGATTTCTAGGTCGAACTGTTGTAGTAAGAGTACCCATCGAATGAGTCTAGGATTTGAGTCCTTCTTCTTGACTAAGTGCTTAATGGCAAAGTGGTCAGTATACACAATCACTTTTGTACCTACCAAGTAGGACCTGAATTTTTCAAAAGCAAACACCATAGCCAATAGCTCATTCTCTATTACAGTGTAGTTGAGTTGGGCTCCTGTAATGTCTTAATAGCATAATATATGGAGTGAAACACCTTGTTCCTGTGCTATCCAAGAACAACTCCTAGAGCTACATCACTTGCATCACACATGAGCTAAAAGGGTGAAGCCCAACCAGATGCCACGATAATAAGTGATGTACTTAGCTTCTCCTTAATATCACAGAATACTTTCGTACAGTCTTCATCAAAGCAGAAGGCTTTGTCTTTCTCGAGCAAAATGTATAGGGGTTTTGTAATATTGGAGAAATCTGTGATGAACCTTCTATAAAATCCTGCATGGCCAAGGAAGCTTCTAATGCCTTTAACTGAAGTAGGAGGAGGCAGCTTCTTAATGATCTTCACCTTGGCCTTGTCAACCCCTAGCCCTTCATGAGAAACTTTGTGGCCCAGCATAATCTCCTCATTTACTATGAATTGACATTTCTCCCAGTTGAACACCAAGTTTGTTTCCTCGCACCTTTGAAGGACTTTGACAAGGTTTTCCAAACACAAATTAAAAGAATTCCTAAAAACTAAAAAGTCATCCATAAAAATTTCCATAAACTACTCTACCATTTTAGTGAAAATTGCCATCATACATCGTTGGAAAGTTGCTGGAGCATTGCATAACCCAAATGGCATCCTCCGAAATGTAAAGGTGTCATAAGGGCATGTGAATGTAGTCTTGTGTTGATCTTCGCGTTCTATAACAATTTGATTGTAGCCTAAATACCCATCTAGGAAATAATAATATTCTCTTCCTACAAGTCTGTCTAACATCTGGTCAATGAATGGCAAGGGAAAATGGTCTTTCCTGGTGCTTTTGTTTAGCCTCCTATAGTCCATGCAAATCCTCTAACCAGTCACAACCTTAGTGGGTATGAGCTTATTGTTTTCATTCTCCACCACAATCATGCCTCCTTTTTTAGGAACACATTGGACTGGACTAACCCAGGAGCTGTCTGATATAGGGTAAATAATTCCAGCATCCAGCCATTTGATGATTTCCTTCTTTACTACCTCCTCTATGATTGGATTGAGCCTTCGTTGAGGTTTAATGGATCTTTTTTCATTGCTCTCCAATAGGATCTTGTGCATACAAACTAAGGGACTAATACCCTTAATATCAGCAAGAGTCCATCTTATAGCTCTTTTGAATTTTTTTAATGTCTCGATTAACTGCCCTTCTTGCTCCTCTGTCAGAAGTGCTAAAATGATTATAGGGAGAGTGGCTGCCCTTCTAAGGTTGGTGGTTCATCTATTGATGTCTTTGGTAGCTTAAACTGTCGCAAAGACATATCCAATGGCTAAACCATTAGTCCTTGCTTTTCAATGCCATGTTTTGCTTCTATCCAGGCCCATTCTTCATCATTTCCCTCTTCTGAATCTAAGCCATCTTGCCACTCAGTTGGTGATGGTCCTCTGTAGCAATTTTCAAATTGTTCAGATGTTAATGTATCTATCACTGATATAACTGAGTATTCTTCCACTTCACTAGGGAAACTTCATAGACAAAAATACATTAAATGCGATCTGCTCATCTTGAACGCTCATTATTAACTCCAAGTTTTGGACATCAATTAAGGTTCGGCCAGTGGCTAGGAATGACCTACCAAAAATGATTGGCACTTTTGCATCAGCTTCATAATCCAGTACTATAAAATCAACTGGAAAAATTAATTTATCCACCTTAACTAGTACATCCTCGATTTTTCCTTCTTGATGTGCTATAGATCTATCTGCCAGTTGTAATGAAACAGTGATGGGTCTAGCCTCTCTAATCCCCAGCTTCTTGAATACTGACATAGGCATTAGGTTGATGCTTACACCCAAGTCACAGAGAACCTTGCCAAAGTACTGGTTTCCAATGGAGCAGGGAATAGTGAAGCTTCCTAGATCCTTGAGTTTGGGTGGCAGCTTATTTTGTAGCACAACACTGCATTCTCTCGTTAGAGCAATAGTTTCAAATTCCCCAAACCTTCTTTTCTTAGTTAAGATGTCCTTCATGAACTTGACATAGTTAGGCATTTGTTCCAGTGCTTCTACCAAGGGAATGTTAATGTGCAGCTGCTTGAGGACGTCCAAAAATCTTCTAAACTAGTAGTCTTGCTGTTGTTTCTGGAATCTTTGGGGGAATGGTAAACGTGGCATGGTCTGCTGCATGTTTTGCCACGATAAAGTAGTTGTGTTTTGCTATGGTAAATCTGTAGAATTTTGTTGTGGTAGATCTGCAGAATTTTCTCCAATGGTTCCTACTTTCTCACTTGCCTCCTTAACCTCCCTCTGCTTGTCTTTTTTCTTATCTAGGGGTACAGTAGGGTCCTTTTGGTCCTGTTTCTTTGCTTAGGGTGCTTCCACTACTTTTCCACTCCTAAGAGCTATAGCCTTACAGTGCTCTTTCCCTTCTCTCCTAGGGACTTCAGTATTGCTTGGAAGTTTCCCTAGTGGTATGCTTTTTAATTCATTGGCAAGCTGCCCAACTTGAGTCTCTAGATTCCTCAATGATGTAGCTTAAATTTGAATCACGACATCATTTCTCGCCTTGTATTCCTTGAGCAAGGACTCCAACGAAGTGGGAGTTTCATTCGGCCGATGCCTTTGCTGCTGAAATCCTAGGGGGGCCTGTGGTCTCTGTGGGGCAGAGTTGCTTCCCTGTCCAGTACCGTAGTTACTCCAAGAAAAATTGGGATGCTGCCTCTAACCTGGGTTATACGTGTTTGAAAAGGGATTGTTGTTGTGATTCATGTTTCCCACATAGCATACTGACTCCAGATTTGAAGGAAAACTTTCAAATAAATGAGGCCCATTGCACATAACACAAGATACTCCATTTTCCTAGACTGCATTAGCTACTTGAGGGTGAATCATTTGCTGGTTTTTCAAAACATTCACTAATGAAGCTAGTTAGGCTGTGAGAGAAGTGACCTCACTCAATTCAGGAATACCTGCAGTTTTTTTTCCAGTTGAGACTCTGTCCATAGGCCATTGATAATTGTTACTAGCCATCCTTTCGAGCATCTCATATGCCTCATTGTATGTTTTGGATAGAAGTGCCCTATTAGCTGCTACATCCACTATGGTTCGTGTTTGAGCATTAAGGCCATTATAAAAGGTCTCCATTTGAATCCAGTACGTGATTCCATGATGGGGACATCTCCGTAATAGTTCTTTGTACCTCTCTCAGGTGTCATATAGAGATTCTTCGTCTAATTGCTGGAAGGATGTCAAATCATTCCTCAATCTTGCATTCTTGGTAGGTGGGAAGTATTTTAGGAGAAACTTCTCTGCCAAATCACTCCAGTTGGCAATAGAATCAGGTGGCAGAGAGTTCAGCCATGCTTTAGCTCGATCTCTTAATGAATAGGGGAATAGTTTCAGCCTTAAAATTTTATTTGTCACCCCATTCACTTTGAATGCATCTGACTTCAATGAATACTCTCAAGTGAAGGTAAAGGTCCTCTGTAGGCATCCCAGTGAATTGGCTCGCTATCTGTAGCATTTGGACATCACAGGCTTGAGCTCAAAATGAAGAGCTTCAATTTCTGGTCTTACTATGGTCGGGTTCAATCCATTCAGATTTGGTTGAACGTAAGCAATCAAGACTCTATCTCAGTTATCCATGTTGTCTGCACCTCTCTGGTTGGCAATTTTTGCTTTTTGCTGAGGTCCCAACAGTCCTCTCCTTCTTCATAGAAGAGTTCTCTCTATTTTAGGATCTATAGACAATAGCTCCCTATTGGACCTACTCATGCACTGAGTTCACCTGCCTAAATTAACACTAGGATGACTAAGGGATAAAAGTCTTTCGCACAGTCAAATGTTTAATAATAATTTCTAGTTGACATTTCCCTGGCAACGATGCCAAAAACTTGTTGTTACAAAAGTATATATGCAATGTCAGTACGCAAGTGCACGTATTGTGATCAAGTAATACAATGATGAGTGAGTATCGTCCCACAAGGAAGTGTGCTAGAAATTACTATAAAACTTTTGACTCGTAAAATGCTGTAGCAAAATTATTTTACTTCACAAGATATGAAGTTCAAGTGCAAATAAGGCTAAACAAAACCTAACACGACTTGAACAAGTTAAGATACACTAGGTTTTGGAAAAACAGATCTTAGGTGAACTAGGGTTACTTCCAGATTGCCATGAACTTCTGCACTCATTTTGCTCTAGAAGTTGTTATAGCAATTGCTCAAGTGCCCAGTTTTCTCTTGAATGGGTTCTTTCTAGACTACCATCCCATGTACCCCTAGGATTTAGTCCTACATTCCTATATGAAGCCAAGCCCCAGAGTATGTGTGAAGTCCCAACTATTTGGTCATATAGGACAACTATATATTCCTATATTAGTTGTGTTTTGGTTTTTAACACAACCCGTAACATCCAACCTTTTTCCAGCCTCCACCACTCGTCCAGGTCAATGTTAGCCTTAGCCTTCTACTATTAAATTTCAGTTAAGAAAAGAAGTGTAAGAAATGCAAAAGCAGTTGAATGACAAAAGCAATGCTGCAGCAAAATCATTTATAAATTAAAATGTGCATGTGTTCACTGTAACCCGTCTACAACCCTAGTTGGAAACTTAGCCCAGCCTCATATCCAAACTAATTACAAGCATCAAGATAACCAACATGTAGTGAAGAGTAATACAACTAAAGGAAAAATAAAATTCAGCGCTAAAACAATAAAGCATAGAAAGGGAGGAAGGGAATCCTTAGCAAGGGTCCTCTTCTTCACATCCAGTGCCTCCTCCTGCAGGGTTGGCTCATCCTGGGCAAGAATGTATCCTCACAGCCCACTCTCGTCAGGGATTTCTAGGCTTTCTTCCCTCATTTTTTCTATCCCTCTGTATTTCCTTTTACATTTTTATATTCTCCTTTCACCCCCTTCCGTGTCTCTCTCTCTTTTCTTCTCTACTCCATGCCTTTTATAGACAAGCATTGTTGTCCCAGTGAGATGGCTAGGTTTGCTGTAATTCTTTTTACTTTTCAGTCAGCATATCTGCCAGCAGCTTTCTCTCCACTTCCAGTAGTGGAGATAGTCCCTGTGACTCCTAGCACTTTGCTGTGTCAGCTGGGTGCTCCCTTTTTCCATGCTGGGTAGTGACCGCACCTACTGTAGTAGCCCTGACTCATTGTCACCTACACCATATCATAAAAGGTCAGCTTCCCATCTTATGCATCATATTAAAAGGATCAAGATCACCCAATATCACTTGGTTTGCTGCCTGTTTTGCTATGCATGCATACTGAATTTTCACAGCAAATGTAATGGGTGGTCTTATATTCATTGGAGGCAAAATATACTATTAAATCAGGAGGCATGAATGCTAATAAATTAAAAGGCATAGTAAATGACCTTAGAAAAGCATAAAGAAACTCTAATGAATTAGAGTTATCACCCATGATCTAGAATTAGTTGTAATAGTATTTACTTAAAAAATCTAAAGACAATACTTATATATAGCAGTGCTAAAGGTGTATAGTGATCATAAAAGTCTTAAATATTTCTTTGATAAAAATGAACTTAATATGAGGCAAAAAAGATGGACAGAGTTCCTCAATAATTATAAATTTAAACTGAAATACCATCTAGAAAAATTCAATGTAGTAGCCGATGCTCTAAGTATGAAATCCTTTCATTTGAGCTAATTAATGATGAATGAAATCAAATTACTTAAAGAATTAAGGAATTTAAGGATAACAGCTATATCCTCACCTAGACAAATTACTAATCAAAATTAAGTAATATGGGTACTAGTAGACAAATTAACTAAGTCTACTCACTTCTTACTAATCAAAATTAAATACTACTTAGATAGGTTAGTCCATATGTTCAAGAAATTGCTAGGATGCAAGGAAGACTACTCGATATAGTTCTAACATAGACCCAAGAATTACTTCTAGGTTTTGTAGGGCTTTACAATAAGCTTTTGGTGCCAAATTACACTTTAGCACTACATACCATCCTAAAATTGATGGCTAAACTGAATGAACAATTCAAACCTTAGAGGATATGTTAAAGACCTATGTTTTAAAGCAAGAGAAAGGAGGGGACAAATACCTACCATTAGTGGAATTTGCTTACAATAACAATTACCATTTTAGTATCAAAATGGCACCTTATGAAGCATTGTATAGTAAGAAATATAGATACCATTTGTGTTAGTATGAAATAAGAGAAAAGAATTTATTAGGCCCTTATCTGGTACAAAAAAACTTCAAATTAAATATAAATAAGTTAGAGTAAAATGCTTGTAGTTCAAAGTTAGCAAAAAGTTATTTTGATAAGAGGAAGAAACATTTAGAATTTGATGAAGGAAAGTATGTATTCCTTAAAATCTCCCCTACAATTGGCATTGGTCGAACCCTTAGAGTTTAAAAGTTAATTCCTTGATATCTATGTCCTTTTCAAATCCTTAAAAGAGTTGGATCATCAGCCAATCAAATTGTACTCTCACCTTATTCATCGAATCTCCAAGATGTTTTTCATTTTTCCTAACTCTAAAAATACCTTCCTGACCCTTCACACATAATACAAGATGAATCAGTGCAAGTAAATAAAATCTTAACTTATAAGCTGGAGCCAATAAATATTGGTGAAAGAGGTGTAAATAAATTGAGGAATAAAACCATACCTCAGGTTAAAGTATTATGGGAAAGATTAACTCCAGAAGAAGCTACCTAGGAAATGAAAGACACTATAAGACAGAGATATCCTCAACATTTTAAAAAAGGTAATTTTAAATTTTGAGGACAAAATTTATTTTTAAATTAGGAGAATTGTAACATCCTCATTTTTTCATTCCTTAAAAAAGTAAATAAATATGTGTTAGATGGTGAGGAAGAGGAAAATAATTAAAGTAAAGTGGTGGGAAGCTTCCAAAAAATGCTAAAATAAAATACATTAAAAAGTTTTTTTAGTAAAACACCTAAATAGTCAAGAAAAAGGGAGGAGATTAGTTTGGATAACTTCCATAAGATAGAGTGAGATAAGATGACCCTAATATCTTTGAAAATATTTTTTTAAGAAATAGATATAAGAGCTACACATTTTAAGAGAATTAAGAAGGGAAACATTGGAAATTTAAGCTAATTAAGGTTAAAGCATTAAGTAAGAGGTTAAGTTATATGAATGACCTTGATTAGTAATCTAAAATTTATTAGTATCACCTTAAAAAAGAATTAAAGCCATTAGAGGGAATTAGAAACATCCAAACAAACCATAAAGGAGAGATAAGGTATAATGATGGAACTATGAGAAAGTTGGCACTCACAAAAGTCGAATTAGGAGATGAATTATTGTCCAAGCCAATTTTTTTATTAATTTACTTATGAAGGCAATGCAAGGCACACTTAAGGTGGGAACTTCAACTAAGGGAAAGGAAAGAAGAAAAAAAGGAGTTAGCCAAGACATCAAAGATAGAAGAGAAAGGAAAGAAAAGAAATAAAAAGAAGGTTCTAAGGTCAAGCATCTTCCTCCTACCTCCATAACACATCTTCAACTTTGTTTCAAGCTTCTTAGATCTACCATTTAATCATTAGAAAGTGCAAAAAATAGTGGGAAAAGGAAAAAAAAGGTAATGCCAAGAAGGGAAGATTCAAATAAAACAAAAGGAAACTTACATAGGTAGTTGTAGGAAGTTGGTGGTGCGTACTGTCGCAGGTACACCAAATATAATAAATACCTTACCTCAAAACTAACTTGTAGTAGTGAGAGTAAGGATCGATCTCATAGAGACTGGTATTACCTTCTGTGGATAAGAAAGGGGGGATTGAATATTAAAAGTAAATTAATAAAGTAAAAAGATAATTATTGCAAATAATAAAAGAGAGTGATTAAGAATGAAAGTGTTGGTTTCGATTGATATCCACCATCAAGGAATCTTACTAATCATTGACAACATAATCAATCTTAAATTGAGTATCTATCATTGGGATTCTATCCCTGTTCCTCTTTAAGTTTAGTAATTGATGATAATCACTTCAATTAACCCTAATTAACAAGTAATCCTTTAGCACATCAGTAAAGTATTAACTGTATGAAGAATTACAGAAACTGGTAGAGCTAAACAAACATAGACACATCGGCTATATTTAACTTAGTCAATCATTCACCATAGGTTTAACAATTCATAATCCAAAATCATTAATCCTATTTTCCTCACGAATCATAATAATAAAAACTTTGCTCAAAATATGATTCAGTAGTATATTGAAACAATGAAATCACTAGTGTGCACCCTACATCTCAATTGAAACAATCATGGGCATAAGTGTAACATCCCTAATTTTGTTTCTTTTATTGATAAAAGTACATAAATATTTAATTAAGGAAATAAAATTTATTAGAGAATATTTTAGATATCTAAGGAAATATAATCCTTAGAAATTTTTCACCTTATGTATATGCATAGAAAATGTTTCTAACATTAAGAGAACAAATAAAGAGGGAAAACCTAATAGGAAAAACAATTAGAAATAACATACTAAAGAGATGCAAAATTCTTGGATAAGGAAGATAAATTTTTAGAAACAAGTAAAGGTCATAAAATTTCAAGAACATTGGATTAGGGTAATTTTTCCTAATTCAATAACTAGAGTTACTAAGTTTAAAATCTTTACCCATACATTGGGATTTTATCTATGGAAACTTCATATAGAGTTTTTCCACTTCACATAAGTTTCTAGCAAGCCCATTGGATAACCTAAGCAAGAAATAAAACATAGACTTGGACTAGGATATAGTAAATGGACCAATAGCCCAAAAATTATTAAAATGTGACCAAGCCCTCCAAGAAAGGTATAATTTTATCCAAAACAAAGAAAATGGGTAGGAATAAGCCCAAATCCAAGAGGAAAAATAAAATAAAATAAATTACGTAATGATATAATAATAATAATAAAGATTAGGTTACATGGCATTAAGACAAAAATTTAGCAAGTGGTGTGATTTTACATTCATCATTTAGGCAAGTGGCATGATAATACAAGACTTTAGGACAAAAACATCTATATCCTACACTCATAATTTTAGCAAGTGGTATGATAATACATGGCATTAGGACAAAACATTCCTATCCCACACAAATAATATCAACCAAATAATGGAGATTCAAGGGCTAGAAATTTGCCACCTAAAAAGGCAAACCTATCATACTTGTTTAAGACAAAAGAAAATGGAAATGAATCCCTAAATCAAAGGGACCTTGTCCCTTATCTTAAGAACATATCATCATAATTTTCAAAATATAAATCTCCTTTTCCTATGCATATCTTGACTAAGGAAGAGGAAGACAAGAACATAAGTTGTTTGTTTTCCAAAAATTCAACAAAGTGTATCCTAATTGTGATAAGGTAGACTCATGATCATGAAAGGTGTATTATTTGATAGTATATTTAAGCAAAACCCACCCCTACAACATTTTAATTTCGTCCAAGTGAGGAAGAGAGAGAAATAGAAGCAAGGTAGAGTGAGCAAAGGAGAGGAAGAAAGAAAGAAAGAGGAAGGAGAAGTCTAGGGGACTAAGTGCTCCAGGTAAGTTTAACAATATTTCTTTTTGAAGAAAACTTTTGAAAATTATAATATTTATATGAGATTTTGATCTTAGAACTTTGATAATTGGTCATGATGTTACTATATCATGTTACATATTGATCTTCCATGTGTTGTATGTTTGAATACTTAGACTGGTATAGAAAGTTCTGCATGGGTATGGCTATGATTGGCAGAATTTTAAGCTTTGGTGTTTTAATTTCTGGGAACAATCTAGAAGGAATTAAAATAAATAGTTAACATAAGAATTAAAGATATATGTGTCACAGACTTTTAGCCACTGGAATCATTCAATTTGGAGTCCATATAAGGTAGATATCGTCTGATTAGTAGTCAAACGTCAGAAAATGGTTTATCAGGGAAGAATATGTTAGGATAGTTTTTGTATTTTAATTTATCGGAATTATTTCTATGGAATTAAAATAAATGGTTAACATAAGAATTATAGCTATGTGTGTCACGGAGTTTTGGCCACTGGAATCATTCAATTTAGAGTTCATATGAGGTAGATATGTTCCGATTAGTAAACAAAGGTCAGAAAATAGTTAATTAGGGAAGAATATGTTAGGATAGCTTCAGTGTTTTAATTTCTGGGAAAATTGTATAAGGAATTAAAATAAATGATTAACATATTAATTATATATTTATTTGTCCCGGATGTTTAGCCACTGGAATCACTTAATTTGGAATTCGTATGTGGGAGATATAGTCAGATTAGTTAGTAAAGGTTAGAACCTACCCGAGAAGAAATAATATTGAATTTAAGTGAGTAATAACATCAAGATTTATTACTATTGTGCTGATATGATTACAATAATAGTTTTAGATAATTGTCTTAGATTTCCATAGACACCAAGATCACCTCAATCAGAGATAAAATGAGGGAGTTATGCTCTGATTAGTGAGCAAAGGTCACAGAGCACGGCCAGGCCGTGTTCAGAGTGCTTCAAGCACGGGCTAGCCGTGTTCGGGGCTGTTTTTGAGTACATTTAAAGTATTTTTAAAGCATGGCCGTGTCCAAGAACATGGCCAGACCGTGTTAGAAGCTAGTTAAGCTTATTTTCAACATTTTTCTACCCTAGATGAACCTCTTTAACTATAGGGTAATAGTAGAAATCAAATTGGAGAACAATGCTCTATAAATTTGTAAGAACATGTGTTGGAAATGATATAAATAAGAAAAAAATTACTAAAGGCCAAGCATAAAGAGAAGGTTAGATATGATGAAAACTTGCATCAAGAAAATAAAGAAATAAAATTAATATTTAAAAAAGAAGACGAATCTTATAAATGAAAATAATAAATGACTAGTATATGCCATAACCATTGCCATTGTATGAATTCTTACCATCTTAAGTGTGAAATTCTGCCATGGAAATATTTTATAAAGTGATATTTGAAATGGTTATGTTCATGGCATGGTTACCAATGATTTATGGTAATAGTTATATTTTGATGAACATACTTGTTATTGAAAGCATATTTTTGGCTATCATTGTGAAAAGAAAAGAAATGAGCATGGTCACATGGCAATCCGTGTGGTGCACCAGTAGGGGACGCCCTACCAATGGTTATGATCATGTTAATGAGAAAGGAAAGAGAAAGTGGGCCATGTCGGACGGAGCGAGAAAAGCCCGTACCGGAGAGTAGAGGATACTCACCCTGACCGGGGTAGCTTGAAATGAGAATAAGTTGATGGCCATAATATGATATTCTGAAAATAGTTAATCCTGTCATACACATCATTACTGTATGATTCTTATGTGCATAGATATAATGCATTATGTGACCAAAGATATTTTCTGTAGTTTATACAGCTGAACATGACGTGATGAGCTATATTGATGATGATTTATTGTTGAACTTACTGGGATTTAATTCTCACTATATTTCCATATCATGTTCAGAAAATTAGTTATGCAGATTTTTCTATAGCTCTTGCTTTTAGTGTATGTTGGATCGAGTACTTTATGTTGGGCAGATCCCAGAAGCAAATAAAATGTTTGTGGTCGAGTTTGCTTAGATCCCGGTGAAGGTGCAACCACCAGCACCTGTATCTTCGGAATTGGTCAACCAGAATAAATAAGATGTAGATTTTTATGTGTTTGATATGTTGTACGTATGTTTTGATTAATGACATGTATGTCAACTTTGTATTGTATAAATTAAATAAATGTTATATTGAGTTAAGTTGTAACGAGGTAATAACTTCATGGTATTTTAAAAAAAATTGATACTTAAATGGAGTTGTTACAATAAGAATGGATGAATAATCAATACTCAATTAAAATTGATATAATAAACTTAAATCCATATATCACAATGCATAAAAAATCCTTGAGGTTTCAATTTTCCTCAACCAACAAAAATAAACTAGCCACGCAAGGCTATAAGAAAAACTAGAAAAAAATAAGAAGAAACTTGAGAAATTGCTCCTTGAATCTCTTTAATGGATTGAATCCCCCTTTGATGCTTTTTTTTCCTCTTATTTATAGGTTAGGAGAGTACTAAATGAATTAGGATTGATTTGAGGGTTGTTCAAGGTCTTCTGGGCTTCATTTGGAGTCAAAATAACATAAAAATCGCATTTTTTTTCTTTTTGCACTGGCTACAGGCACCATAGTAGCCTCTGGCAATGTCGCGGCACTCAAAATTTTGGGTATCAGGTGCTGCAGCACTCTGTTGCAGTGCCCCATGTCTAAAGGTCTGTAGCACAGCTACGCTACCTGCTAGGCACGCTAGCACCGCTGTGCTGATTTCCAGGAACTGTGGTGCTATGATTTTGTCATAAGCTTCGAAAGTGATAAACATAAAAGTTGTAGACCTGTCTCTTATCTTTCTATAGCAGCTGGAATCACCTTAATCGGAGCCAAAATGTGGGACGTATACATAAATGAGTGACCAAAGGTCAAGATTCATCTATTAAACTGTAATTTTGAATTTCAAGCTCTATAACACTCTGAAATATCCCGAATTGGACATAGTGATAAACATAAACGTTATATATACTTGTCTTATAGTTTCATAAACACTTGAAACACTTCGATTGGAGGTCATATGAGATAGATATGGTCTACTCAGTTCTGCAAGGTCTGGAATCACTATAATTCATATTTTTTCCATGAATTTCTTATATTTTTCTCTTCTTTTCTTCTTCCTTTGCTCCTAAAATACAAAACACAAAATTCAATTAATTCCTATTCATATTCTACTTAAATCAAACAAAAAGTATGCTTAAAATTTTTAAAATCATGTTTAATTATAAACACATTAGTTGGCTCTAGGTAGGTTTAACAATGCCTTATGGTTAAAAATCCATGTTTTCAACAAGATTAATATGAAGCTTTAATGTTCTATTTTCATAGTTTAAGAAACTAAAAATGTTTATTTATTACTAGCCATGTGAAGTTGACAATGGATGTACATATCTTGTATGTGTGGTACTCAAGAATATGTTTTGAATGGCTATTAATCATTGCTTGAAATGGTTGGATTTAGGGTTGTTTTAATTATATGATTAGTGTCTTTTGATTATATGATAATACAAATGGCTGGAGTAGGAATAAAATGGTGTGTAAACCTTAAATCTTGACAACTAGGGACTTGGAATTAATGAGAAGAAAAAATTGTATTTTAATGCTTTTGAAGGGAGTTCAACTGAAATCTAGCTCCCTTGTTGATCAAATGCTATTGCGGCATTAAATAATACCTATTGGAGTGATCAAATGGGGAAGGAAATGGTTGGATTGTGTATTGATTAAATAGGCCAAGAAAGGGAGAGATAAGTACATACCATTGTAACTAAAATTTCAATTAATAACTAAGAGGAATTAGTATAAGATATGAATGGAATGGGTAGGAAATTAAGTGGGACAATTATAAGCAAAATATAGGGAAGTGAGTGAAAGAAGGAAATAAAATTAAAAGATCTTTATACCAGCTAAGTTGAATGGAAAAGAAAGAAAGATTTTTATTAAATGAATAGTGATTTTTAACACTTGTTGGTAATTGAGTGGTGTAAAAAGATTATTAATAGGATAGGTAAATAGGGCATAGTATGACTTAAATAAAGATAAGGAAAAAGTTAAAGAAAGACATAGATAGGGGAAAGTAAAAGTTTACAATTTAAGAAGATAAGATGACATTTCTTTAGCAAGTAGAAATATGATTTAGGGTTAATTAGGGTTAGTGTTAAGGAGGGAAGGATAACTTAATATAATTGAGTAAAGATAAGAAAAATAAAAGAACAAAAGAAAATTGGAAATCCAAAAGAAAGGTTGATAAATATCTAAAACCAATATTATCTAATTACAAGAGAATTAAGGTTCACAAATTTAAAATTCCAAACCATAGCTAATATTATCATAAAATAAGTGTAAAAGAATACAATTTTAGAAATTGAAGGGGTTTAATTGTGTGTAATTTAGATAAAGATAAATAAGTTAATATACATTAAATCCAAATAAAAATGGCTTTTTTTCCTGAAGGTAGCCACGATTTTGATGGAAACTATTCCTTTCATTCAAATGTATGTGGTACAATGAGATGATGAGCTTGTATGTATATACATGACATGTATATTGGCATAATAATAATCTGTAATGATATATGTGCAAGCAAGAAATCAATGACATTGAGTTAAATATTTAAATGGCATAATACCAGTAGTAATTTATGACTGGCATATTTATGTGTTATATATTTAACTCAAAGAAAATGATGTCATATATAGCTATTATGGAATAAAGCCAAAGAATAAGCATATGAGAAAATACGAAATATCACATAGTTTTCATGTTGGTACCAGATAGGGAATGCCCTATCCATGAATATGTAAATGAAAAACATGAAAACTTTAACAATGCCTGGACAAAACAAGGCTCGTTCAGGGCTGAGCAACAAGGGGGAAAGGCTCACATTGACCTTGTGATAGTGGAATGTGAGTAGTAGAGAGGAAAAACTCACACAATCCTATCAAAGATACAATGGAAAGTACAATGATTAGACATTATATGAATATATTTTAAAGAAAATACTATCAGGTTTTTTTGGGCAATTTCCTTTACAGCCAAGAATATTAGTGATTTTTTTACATTATGTGTACCATGTTCGTGCCATAATACATACCCTAGATGTGTATCTTTTTACATGGCTAATTATACTATGTAGTACATATATTTGAACATAACATGGTTAATATGTACGAACTTTGATTATTGTTAAACCTATTGAGAACCCTAGTTCTCATTAGTATTTCATGTTGTGTTTAGATAGCATTGAGTAAATATGTCGCTCATTTTATTGTCCCTGTTTATTAAGATCCAGCGGGCCGAACTACCCTACCTGGGACACATTTTGACCATTTAAGATTTGATTTTGATAATCTAATTTGATATTCCAAAGCATATGCCTCATCCACCCCTAGCACCAGAGGAGTAGTATGTTGACTATTAGTCACATATATATTTATATATGTTACTAATGATAGCCTAACAACTGATTAGGGTTTTGAAAGTAACTAAGTATGCTTCTACTTTTTGTACTACAGGTAGTACCTAAGGTTACTATTGTATGGCTCATAACCATTGATGTAAAATGTTAGTCTAATATCAATGAAAAGCTTTACAACTTTGAATGTATCCTATGTACGAATATGCTTGCTCGATTACCATCACTATATATATAACAATTTGTAGTCATTACAAGTTCAAACGTTACTCCCACTACTACAAGTTAGTTTTAAGGATAAGGTACTTTATTTATTTTTGGTGTGCCTACGACAACACATTACCACTCACACTACTACAGGTATTGTTGTTATAGGTTTTATTTATTTTTGGGTGCCTGTAGCTGTAACAACTCCATTTATGTAAATGTAACAAATTTTTTTTTAAAAAAATTCCATGAAGTTATTACTACTTTAATTCTAACCACTTAACTTGGAATAATAATCACTTTAACCAAGCATAATTGTTATTAACAGTGATACAATATTGAGTTTCCATACACACTATTATTTTACAAACTACACACCATTATTTTACAAACATTTGTACAAAGATACATATTAGCTCTAATCATCTATGTCGACTACTTCCGGGGACAGTGGTGCGGGTGGCACGTCCACCGAAATCTCAGTCACATCTACGACAAATACATCTGAAATAACTGAAAGTTGCCTAAGGTAGGGCACCTCGATTCAACGTACAGAAATAATAAGTGTCATAGAGAAAATCTGCATATTTATTCTTCTGAACATGATATAGAAATATAGTGAGAATTAAATCCCAGTAAGTTTAACAATCAATCATAATTTACTATCAATATAGTTCATCATGTCATGTTCAGTTGTATAAACTATAGAAAATATCTTTGGTCACATGAATGCATTATATCTATGTACATAAGAATCATACAATAATGATATGTATGACAGGATTAATTATTTTCAGAATATCATATGATGGCCATCAACTTATTCTCATTTCAAGCTACCTCGGTCAGGGTGAGTATCCTATACTCTTCGGTACGGGCTTTTCTCACTCCATTCGACATGGCCCACTTTCTCTTTCTTTTCTCATTAACATGATCATAACCGTTGGTAGGGCGTCCCCTACTGGTGCACCACACGGATTGCCATGTGACCGTGCTCATTTCTTTTCTTTTCACAATGATAGCCAAGAATATGCTTTCAATAACAAGTATGTTCATCAAAATATAACTATTACCATAAATCATTGGTAATCATGCCATGAACATAACCATTTCAAATATCACTTTATAAAATATTTCCATGTCAGAATTTTACACTTAAGATGGTAAGAAGTTCATACAATGGCAATGGCTATGGCATATACTAGTCATTTATAAGATTCGTCTTTTTTTTTAAATATTAATTTTATTTCTTTATTTTCTTGATGCAGGTTTTCATCATATCTAACATTCTCTTACTAATTAGAGCATAACTCCCTCATTTGAACTCCGATGTAGGTGATCTTGGTGTCAATTTCAAAATAAAACAATTATCTAAAACTATGCTATTGAAAATTGTAGCAAAATAGTAAGAAAGAAAGGTGATATTACTCCCTAAATGTATAGGGTATTTCTTCTCGAATAGGTTCTGACCTCTACCTATTAATCAGACCATATCTACTTCATATGGACTCCAATTTGAGTGATTCCAGTGGCTAAAAATCCATGACACACATATCTATAATTCTTATGTTAGTCATTTATTTTAATTCTATACAAATAATTCCCAGAAATTAAAATACAGAAGCTATCCTAACATATTCTTCCCTGATGAACCATTTTTTGACCTTTGACTACTAATCAGCTCATATTTTGCTCATATGGACTCCAAATGGAATTATTCCAGTGACTAAAAATTTGTGAAAGACAAAGCTATAATTCTTATGTTAACCATTTATTTTAATTCCTTACAGATAATACCTAGAAATTAAAATACAAAGCTATCCTAACATATTCTTTCCTGATGAACCATTTTCTGACCTTTTACTACTAATCGGACCATATCTACCTCATATGGACTCCCAATTGAATGCTTCCAGTGGCTAAACCTCCGTGACACACATAGCTATAATTCTTATGTTAACCATTTATTTTAATTCCAAACAGATAATTCCCAGAAATTAAAATATAGAAGCTATCCTAACATATTCTTCCCTGATGAACCATTTTCTGACCTTTGATTACTAATCGGACCATATCTACCTCATATGGACTCCACATTGAATGATTCCAGTGGATAAAAATCCATAACACACATAGCTATAATTCTTATGTTAACCATTTATTTTAATTCCATACAGATAATTCCCAGAAATTAAAGTACAGAAGCTATCCTAACAAATTCTTCTCTGATGAACCATTTTCTGACCTTTGACTACTAATCAGACCATATCTACCTCATATGGACTCAAAATTGAATGTTTCTAGTGGCTAAAAATCCGTGAGACACAAAGGGATAATTCTTATGTTAACCATTTATTTTAAGTCCATACAGAGAATTCCCAGAAATTAAAATACAGAAGCTATCCTAACATATTCTTTCATGATGAACCATTTTCTGACCTTTGACTACTAATCAGATAATATCTACCTCATATGGACTCCAAATTGAATGATTCCAGTGGCTAAAACTTCGTCACACATATATATTTAATTCTTATGTTAACCATTTATTTTAATTCCCTACAGATAATTCCCAGAAATTAAAACAAAGAAGCTAAAAATTTTGCCACCCATAGCCATACCTATGCAGAACTTTCTATATCAGTCTAAGTATTCAAACGAACATCACATGCAAGATCAATATGTAACATGATATAGCAACATCATGACCAACTATCAAAGTTTTAAGATCAAAATCTCATATAAATATTATAAGTTTCAAAAGTTTTCTTCAAAAAGAAATATTGTTAAACTTACCTGGAGCACTTAGTCCCCTAGACTTCTCCTTCCTCTTTCTTCCTCTCCTCCTCTCCTTTCCTCACTCTACCTTGCTTCTATTTTTCCTCTCCCTCACTTGGACAAAATTATAATGTTGTAAGGGTGGGTTTTCTTATATAGACCACCAAATAATTCACCTTTCATGATCATGGGTCTACCTTATCACAATTAGCTTACACTTGGTTGAATTTTTTGGAAAACAAACAACTTATGTTCTTGTCTTCCTCTTCCTTAGTCAAGATATGCATAGGAAAAGGAAATTTGTATTTTGAAAATTATGATGATATGTTCTTAAGATAAGGGACAAGGTCCCTTTGATTTAGGGATTATTTTCCATTTTCTTTTGTCTTAAACAAGTATGATAGGTTTGCCTTTTTAGTTGGCAAATTTCTAGCCCTTGAATCTCCATTATTTGGTTGATATTATTTGTGTGGGATAGGAATGTTTTGTCCTAATGCCATGTATTATCATACCACTTGCTAGAATTATGAGTGTAGGATATAGATGTTTTTGTCGTAAAGCCTTGTATTATCATGCCACTTGCCAAAATGATGAATGTAGAATCACACCACTTGCTAACTTTTTGTCTTAATGCCATGTAACCTAATCTTTATTATTATTACATTATTATATCATCACCTAATTTATTTTATTTTATTTTTCCTCTTGGATTTGGGCTTATTCCTATCCATTTTCTTTGCTTTGGATAAAATTCTACCTTTCTTGGAGGGCTTGGTCACATTTTCATAATTTTTGGGCTATCGGTCCAATTACTATATCCTAGTCCAAGTCTATGTTTTATTTCTTGCTTAGGTTATCCAATGGGCTTGCTAGAAACTTATGTGAAGTGGAAAAACTCTATACGAAGTGTCCATAGGTAAAAGCCCAATGTATGGGTAATGATTTTAAACTTAGTAACTCTAGTTCTTGAATTAGGAAAAATTACCCTAATCCAATGTTCTTGAAATTTTATGACCTTTACTTGTTTCTAAAAATTTATCTTCCTTATCCAAGAATTTTGCATCTCTTTAGTATGTTATTTCTAATTGTTTTTCCTATTAGGTTTTCCCTCTTTATTTGTTCTCTTAATGTTAGAAACATTTTCTATGCATATACATAAGGTGAAGAATTTCTAAGGATTATATTTCCTTAGATATCTAAAATATTGTCTAATAAATTTTATTTCCTTAATTAAATATTTATGTACTTTTATCAATAAAAGAAACGAAATTAGGGATGTTACAGTAGCAGCACTACCAAATTTTGGCATTATTGCTTGTGAGTGTTTCTAGTTTATTTTTGTGAATTTTGTGATTCTTATTCTTATTTTTTTTATGGCTGCAACTTGATTCTCTAATCAAAGTGATTTGTAGTATAATCCAAAAATAGAAAGAACTTTGTGCAGGTCAAGGAAAGAAGGTTAAGGAAGAAAAGAATAATGGCTAGAAATCAATCTTTAAAAGAACCTATTGCTCCAATTTAAAATTTACAAAGATCGAGACAACTTTTTTGTTTCAGAAGATAGAGTAATCATGTATCAAGGAAGGGTTTGTGTCCCTCGAGAACAAGAGTCGAGGACTAAGATCCTACAAGAAGCACATAAGAGTAAGTACACAGTCCATCCCAGATCCACTAAAATATATCTAGACTTACAGAGGATGTACTGGTGGCTAAGAATGAAAAAGGACATTGTTGAGTCTGTGGCAAAATGTTTAATTTTTCAGAAGGTAAAGGTAAAGCATCAAAAGCTAGTGGGATTTCTATAACCTCTTGAGATCCCTAAGTGGAAATAGGACAATATTTTGATAGACTTTGTGGTAGGCTTACCTAAGACTTCAGTTAGACATAACTCTATCTAGGTAATAGTAGACTAATTAACCAATTCTATTAACTTTTTGCTGATAAGGATTAACTATTTACTGGACAAATTGGCCCAATTATATATCTAGGAAATAATTAGACTGCATAGAATTCCTTTAAATATCATTTTTGATAGAGATTTGAGGTTCACGTCGAAGTTTTGGAAGGCATTGCAAGAAGCTTTTGGAACCTAGTTATGATTCAGTACTGCCTACCATCCTCAGACTGACAAGCAGACAAAATGGACCATTCAAAGCCTAAAAGATATGTTGAGGGCCTGTGATAGAACAAGGTAAAGGATAAGATAAGTACCTACCTTTAGTAGAGCTTTCTTATAATAATAGCAATCATTCTAATATTATGATGACCCTTTACAAAGCTTTATACAATAGGAAGTGTCGATCTCCACTCTATTGGTTTGGGTTCAGAGAAAAGAACTTGCTTAGTCCTGACCTAGTTCAACAAACCACTGAGCCAATTAGGATGATACAAGACAAAATACTTACTACTCAGAGTCGGCAAAAGAGTTACTATTATAAGAGACATAGACCTCTGCAGTTTGAGGAAGGAGACCATGTATTTCTGAAGGTTTCCCCGATTACTGGAGTTAGTAAGTCTCTCAAGACTAGAAAGTTGAGTTCGTAATTTATAGGACCCTACCAAATTCTAAGAAAAATGAGGACATCAGCATATCAAGTCACCCTTCCACCTAATTTGTCTAACCTACACAATGTTTTCCATGTATCACAGCTTTGGAAGTATCTTCCAGATTCCTCACATGTAATACGAGATGAACTAATCCAAATAAAAGAGAACATGACATACCAGCTAGTACCAGTATCCATATTGGACACCGATGTGAAGCATTTAAGGAATAAGACCATTCACCTGATTAAAGTGTTATGGGAAGGTTTAACTATGGTAGAAGCAACTTAGGAGCTGGAAGAAGTCTTGAGGAAGAGAGATCTGCAATTGTTCTTATTAGGTAATTTCTAAAATTTTGAAGACAAAATTTCTTTAAGGGGAGGGAATAAAACATCCCTAATTTTTTTATTAAACAATTTTTAGTTATCTAAGAAAATATAAGCCTTAGAAATTCTTCACCTTATGTGTATGCATAGAAAATGTTTTTAACATTGAGGGAATAGGTAAAGAGAGAAAACCTAATAGGAAAAATTAGAAATTACGTCCTAAAGAGGGGAGAAATTCATGGGTTAGGAAGATAAAATTTGGAAGAAAGTAAAGGTCTTGAAAATTTAAGAAGATTGGATTAGGATAATTTTTTCTAATTCAAGAGCTAAAGTTCCTAAGTTTAAAATCTCCACCCATACATTTGGGCCTTCACCTATGGACACTTCATGTAGAGTTTTTTCACTTCAGTGAGTTTTTAGAAAGCCAATTAGATAGCTCAAGCAAGAGATATAACACAGACTTGGACTAGGATATAGTGGTTGGACCAATTGCCCAAAAATCATGAAAGTATGGCCAAGCCCTCCATGAGAGGTGGGAATTTCAGCTAAAGCAAAGGCAATAGGCAAGAATGAGCCCAAATCCAAGAGGAAAAAATAAGAACCATGTGATGAAATAGTAGTATAATAATAATCAAGATTATGTTACATGGCATTAGGACAAAACATCTTATATCTTGCACTGATATTTCATCATGCCATGTGATGAAATAGTAGGTAATAATACATGACATTAAGACCAAACATCTATATCCTACAGTCATAATTTCAGCAAGCCAGGTGATGATATAGTAGGTAATAATACATGGCATTAGGACAAAACATCTCTATCCTACACAAATAATTTCAGCCAAGCAAGGGAGACTCGAGGGCTAAAAATTTACCATTTAGAAAGGCAAATCTATCATACTTGAGTGAGACAAAAGAAAAAGGAAATGAATCCTTAAATTAAGGGGACCTCGCCCCTTGTCTTTAGAATGTTTTATCATAATTTTTAAATAATAAATCTTCTTTTTGCTATGCATATCTTGACTAAGGGAGAGGAAGACAAGAACATAATTTGTCTTTCCCCAAAAAGCAATCAAGTGCATCCTAATTATGATAAGGTAGACTCATAATTATGAGAGGATAACCATTTGATAATTTATTTAAGCAAAAACTACTCTTATAACATTCAAATTTTGTCCAAGTGAGGGAGATCGAAAAAATAGAAGCAAGGTGGAGTGAGGAAAGAAAAGAAAGAAAGGAGAAGAGAAGAAGGAAGAAGAAGGAGAAGTCTAGAGGACAAAGTACTCAAGGTAAGTTAGCTTAATTTCCAATTGAATCTATTTTTTCTATTCATCCTTGGGGTTTAAAACTCATCCTCCCTCTCTTATTAAAGCTACTGGAAAAGATAAGGGAAGGGAGGAATCTTGCCAATTCCTTCAAGAGGAAACAAGAAAAAGGATTCACTAAGTGAGTTAGAGAGATTTTAGGTAGGTTTAAAAATATATCTCTTTGAAGAAATTTTTTGAAATTTGTAACATTTATATGAAATTTTGATCTTACAACTTTCATAAAATTTATAGTATTTGGTACTTTGATGATTGTCTATGGATGTTGCTATATCATGTTACATGTTGATCTTGCATGTGATGAACGTTTTGAATACTTCGGTTGGTGTGAAAAGTTCTGCATAGGTATGGTTATGGGTGGAAAAATTTTAGGGTTTTTATGCTATTGTTATGTATATTTGAATGTGGTGAAAAATTGATGGAATATGATTAGATTGATAAAATGAGTATGGCCTTAAACACTTATAAGAAGACAATGAGAAATTTTTATTAGGAAACACCCTTAATAATACATTATTTGATTTCTGTTTTCTAGAGAAGTAGATGATGGAATATGTTAAATTAAGTGTAAAGAATCTAATTAAAATTTTTAAATTAGTAATTTTACGATTAGATGTAATTTAGGAAGAAAATGGAAGATGACGTAATAAAATAGGATTTCAGAGTAACTAGGGAAGCTTTAATTTTTGAAATTCTAGGAAAAATTGGTTATGAATTAAAAGGAACGGTTAATATGAAAAATATAGATATATGTCGCATGGATTTTTATCCACTAGAATCACTCAATTTGGATTCCATATGAGGGAAATATGGTCAATTAGTAAGTAGAGGTCAGAACTTGCCCGAAAAAAAATAACATTGAACTTGAGGGAGTAATAACATTAAGATTTCTTATGATTTCACTAAAATGTTCAACATAAGAGTTTTAGAGGATGGTAATAACTTTAAATGGACACTAAGATCACCTCAATAAAAGTTAAAATAAGGGAGTTATGCTCTAATTAGTAAGAGAAGGTCAGGCTAGATGAAAAACTGCATCAGGAGACAACACACATCACAGAGCATAGCCATGTTCTTGGATAGGGTGAGGCCATGTTCAGTGCGGGTAAGGGCTTTTTGAAGCCTAGAGCATGGTTGTGTTATAGGAATGGCCAAGTCGTATTACAAGACACGGTCATGCTGTATTGGGAGCTAGTAAAGCTTATTTTTAACATTTTTTACCCTAAATGAACCTTATTAACTATAGGGTAATAATAGAAACTAAATTTAAGAGGAGTGCCCTATAAAATTTGTGAGAATATGAGTTGAAAATGATATAAGTAGGAAGAAAATGAATAGAGGCCAAGCATAAAGAAAATGAAGAGATGAAAATAATATTTAAGAAAGAAGAAGAATCTTATAAATGAAAATAATAAATAACTAGTGTATGCCCTAGCTATTACCATTGCATGAACTCTTTATCATCTTAAGTATGTAATTTTGACATAGAAATATTTTATAAAGTCATATTTGAAAATGATTATGTTCATGGCATTATTGTATTATACCAATGATTTTTGGTAATGATTATGCTTTGATGATAAATTATGGCATGTGAGTATAATGAACATACTTGTTATTGAAATCATAATTTTGCCTATTAATATGAAAAGAAAAGAAAAGAAAAAGACAAGTACGGTAACATGGCGGTCCTTATGGTGCACCAGTAGGGGACGCCCTACTCACGTTTATGATTATACTAATGAGAAAAGAAAAGAAAAGTGTGCCATGTTTGATAGAGTGAGAAAAGCCTATACTAAAGAGTAGAAAATATTCACCCTGATCAGGGTAGCTTGATATAAGAATAAGTTGATAGACATCGTTTAATATTATGAGAATAGTTATTCATGCAATACATGTCATTATTGCACAATTTTCATGTGCATAGATAAAGTGCATTCATGTGACCTAAGACATTTGCTATAGCTTATAGAGATGAACATGATATGATGAGCAATATTGGTGACGATTATGATTTATTGTTGAACGTACTGGGATTTAATTCTCACTATATTTCCATATCATCTTCAAAAAACTAGATATACAGATTTCCTCTATGGCTTTGGTTTTTAGTGCATGTTGGATCAAGTTACTCTATTTTGTGCAAATCCCAATAAATAACAAGGTGTTTGTGCTCAAGTTGGCTAAGATCTCGGTGAAGGTACAACTACTTACACCCGTATCTTCAGAATTTGTCAACATGGATGAATAAGATGTAGATATATATGTGTTTGACTTTTGTATTGATGTTTTGATTAGTGATGTGTATGTGAACTCAAAATAGTATCAGTATTAATTATAGACCTTAAACCTTAATTATGCTTGGTAAAATTAATTGAATGTTATTATGAGTTAAGTAGTTAGAACTAAAGAGGTAATGACTTCGTGGGACTTTATAAATATATATTTAAAAAAAATCGAGTTGTTACATAATTCAGGGACATCCGATAAAAATGGAGTTATTACATAAGGCATTCTTTGTTATAAGCTATATAGCAAAACATGCTACCTTGTAATTATATTTTCCCCTTGCTAAACCTCTTTAAGGATTATTGCCATTATTTTTCTGAACCTACCTTGCAATCTTAAATGAAAACTAAAAAAAATTGTCTTTACCTAAGCCATAGAGCTAGAGGAGCATTGTTCATCATTATGATATGTATGGATGTGCAAGAAATAAGTATGGCGGTGTATAGCTTTATAGTATGGCTGGCTATAATTTGTGAAAAGGAACATATTTTCATTCTCAATTAGTGAGCTTTATTAATGATATTTTTATTGAAAAGAAAGAAATAACAAGAAAAGAAAAAAGAGAAAGAAAGGAGAGAAAGATGCATACAAAGATGAAATATGGCTTAAATTCATTAAAGCTAAGCTGAAGAAACAATTAAAGAGAGTGAATATATATATATATATATATATATATACATACACCCTAATCCTAAGCCTCATTACTTCCCTTGAAAGTCATTATGACTTGTGCTATGTTTATGATATGAGGGGTGAAGTGTAACATCCCTAATTTCCTTTCAATTATTAATAAAGGTACATAAATATTTAATGTAATAGTGCGTACTGCCGCAGATACACCCAAATTAATACCTTAACTCTCAACTAACCTATAGTAGTGGGAATAAGGGTCAATTCCACAGAGACTAGTATTACCTTATGTGATTGGAAAAAAGGCGGATTGATAATCGTAAATTAAGTAAAGTAAACAATAATGAAAATAATTAAGAGAGTAATTGTTGAGAAAGGCGTTGGTTTCGGTTGATATCCACCGTCAAGGGATTACATTGATCATCGACAACAAAATCAATCTATAATTGAATATCTATCATTGGGTTTCTAACCATGTTCCTCCTTAACTCTAGTAAATTAATGACAATTGCACTAATTAAACCCTAATTAACAAGGAATCCTTTAGCACATCGGTAAAGCATAACTTATTAACCACATGAAGAACTAGAGAAACTGACAGAGCTAAACAAATATAAACACATCGGCTATATCTAATTTAGTTAATTATTCATCATAGTTTCAATGATTTAAAATCCAAAATCCTTAAACCTATTTGCCTCTTGAATCACAGAATTGAAGACTTTGTTCAAAACATAATTCAGCGGTTGATTAAGACAGACAATATACTAGTAGTCCTCCCTAGCAATCATATGAATAATCATTGAGAAGAAGAGCAGATGAATAATCAATACTTAATTAAGATTGAAATAATAAAATCAAATCCAAATCTCACAATGCATGAAGATCCCTTGAGGTTTCAATCTACCTCTACCAACTAAAAGTAACTAGCCACGCAGGGCCATAAGAAACTCTAAAGAAGAATAGAAGAATGTAATTAAGAACTTGGATGATTGATTGAATATCTTCTCTGCTTGCTTTCCTCCATTTTTATAGATTCACTCCTCCTAATCGAAGAAGGAGTGTTTCTAGGTCAAATCCCGGCCCACAATAAGAAAAATCATGCAAAAGGTGTTGCCGCACATCATGCTCTGCATTCTCACGCCCTCCCTACAGAAACCACGAGGGAATACCTGTAAAAACACAAAGAAATTCCAACAAAACACAACTTCCTTTTTCTCTTGAGTGGTGGAAACCAACATCCAAGAATCATGCTATTTGGGTATTATTTTGGGCAGCAAATTCAAAACCCATTCTTCATACAATCAGCACCCAAGAGGGAGAGAAGGCAGCCAGAAAACTTAGAGCTAAAGGGGGAGAGAAACCAAGATGAAAAGCAAGCTGAAATTTGAGAACCATAGGAGCATTTTTGTACCAGGTGAGTTTCCCCTCTTGAGGAAAGTTGGTTTGTAGTGAGTAAAGCTCATTTTGGGTTCTACATGGGTGATTCCTGAGCATGAGATGCAAGATGTTAAAGTTCAAAGCATGGAACTCTAGTGGTAGGGAACAATCTTTGCCATCTAAGTAATAAACATGCTGAAGGTTTAGACCGTGTTCTTGGATTGTTTGATTGGATAAATGGCCTTTAAATTTTCTAATATTTGGTGACCAAAGTATTGAAATATTGATAATCAATTCTAAATTTTTTTTATTTTTGAGAACCTAAAAATAGGCCATTTACAATCAAAAAAATCTGCTGGACAGCTCAGGCTGTTGATGGAAATACTAAACATTTAAGGGGTTAGATGTTGAATTTTCTTCTGAACTTTTGTGACATGTTATAAGGATCCTAATTAAGGAACCCACCAAATTTTAGAAAATTCTGGGTAGGTTAAAGCATGTAATAAAATATGGAAATTATGTGATATAAGAAGTGAGTCAAAACAGACTAGAATTGGGAGGCAGTCATAAAAAGTGTGTTCTTTGAGGGGTCAAATGAATTAGTTTTTACTTGAATTTTTATGATGATTGTATAACATATTTAAGATGCTCCATATCAAATATCATGAATTTTGAAGAAGTTTTACCCATCAAAAGGAATAGAAAACATAATGAAAATGAAACCAAAACCAATCTACACTGTTTAGGGTTATGGAGGTAATTCTTAGGGTGAATGGAATAGTTAAGGGTTGAGAGATGCACAAAATAAAATAGACAGGTAGAGGAACCTCCATGGCAAATTTAATAATTTTTATAGGACTTTTTCATATTTAATAACAACCCCAAATATGAATGCAATGTTCGAACGCAAGTGCACATGTCGTGACCAAGTAATAAAGTGATGAGTGAGTATCGTCCCATGAGGAGTGAACTAAAATTGTTAAGGAGACTTTTGCTGTGTGAAATGCTGTAGCAAAAATAGGTTGGTTTACAAGATAAAATAAAGGTGGATCAATTAAATGCAACTATAACTAGAATGAGAGGTATTAGGGTGTAAAGAAAATGGAATAGGGAGGTCTATGGTTGCTCAGGGTTGCCATCCACTATTGTACTCATATTTGTTCTAGGAATTGCTACAGCAATTGTCCTAAGTGCCCAGTTCAGTCTTGAATGGAGTCTTCCCAGACTTCCATTCCTTACATTTCTGAGGTTTAGACTTGCATTCCTGTAGCAGTCTTCACCC
This sequence comes from Gleditsia sinensis, assembly GCA_037074535.1. NCBI lineage: Eukaryota > Viridiplantae > Streptophyta > Magnoliopsida > Fabales > Fabaceae > Gleditsia > Gleditsia sinensis. The sequence continues at coordinate 34,995,802 of CM073473.1, read as the reverse complement.
CCGAGTTGTGCATAAAGCTCTATCGCTGGGGAGATGGGGGACCATATATTCCAATATTGGCTGTCCCCATATATTCAAACTATTTTTCTAGCCTCCATTCCCCTCTCGGGTGAATATTGGCCTCAGTCTACCTCTACTAACTTCCGTTATCAGGGGAATTTAAAATATAAACACAGTTGAATGTAAAAACAGTGCTACAGTGACATGTGTTATACTAAAAGTGTGCTCAAGTTCATTACAACCCTTATGCAACCCTAGCTGGAAACTAGCCAAGCCTCATGGTTACACTGGTTACAAATATCCCAGAATCATTGGTATACATCTCGAGTGATAAAAGAAATACAAGTGCAGTCTTTGATAAAAATAGAAGAAAAAGGAAAACACAACATCGAACAATGGAATTCAGGGATTGCAAACTATCCCGTGCTCTAATGCTTCTCGGCAGTGTGTCGCTACTCTCCCTTTTACACCCCATCTCTTGTGTCTCTTTTCGTCTCCCCCTCTATCTCTCTTTATGGTTCAGCCTTGTGGTCCCAGTCAGCTCCCTGGATTTTACTGACATTTCCCCTGCTCTGCAGTCAACGTCCTTGTGTCAGCTTTTTCCCTCCACTTTCAGTAGTGGATGCCTTTCTACATCAGCCCAACCAGTAGCTTGCATTATCAATTGGTTGCTGCTTTCTCCTGCTAGGTGGGTGCTGCACCTTCTGCGCAGCTCTGCTCCTCTGCTACCTGCACCATAGCAGCAAAATCAGTTCTACATGTAAGACAAAAAGGGGCAACTCACTCAATATCACTTGTGTTGCTGCCATAATTGCCACAAATGTTTACAAAATTGCTGCAGCAAACGAGATGGGTGCTGTTATATCCAAGGGAGTCATTCCATTTAATTAAGTCCAGGAATAAGAGTGCTCAATGTATCAAAATAGTGCAGTTAACATACTCCGAAAGCTCATAAAAACTGCAATAAGTTGCAGTTATCAAATCCCCCCAAACTTAAAGGATTGCTTGTCCCCAAGCAATTTGTTCTGTTTACCACACTTTTTTTTCAATTAATTTTAGATCTTTTCTCTCCTGCCTAATTCCATATAGTCTTGCTAATAGCTCTCAACTCTCAGGATTGTTCCCTATAAGAAACACCATAAGCCTTCTACCCAATCTCAACCAAAACCCTATTTAAAGTTGTGTGTGTGTGATATGGACAGTTTCCCCAAGAGTCTCTTGGGTCAATATCAGCCAGAGTTCCTAAGATTTTATGCTAATATATCAAGCTTCCTTCCTTAGGATGAGTTGGCATATTTCAACATAGGCACAGTCTGGGCAACACATATAGGGGGTAGTTACGGATTTCCATTCTCCTTTTTTTTTCTTTTTTTTTACTACTAGATATTATTTAGCAGAGGTCATTAGTGCCTTTTGACGCGAATGCCAACATGTGTTGATGAGGACACTCGGTTACTCAGCCTTATCACCCTTTAGTAGCATCCCACTCATACTCTATGTCCCTGTTTTACGCAAAGGCACACATGGGGCTCATGCATACCCCTGGTTACTAAGGAACTACAGATGCATTGGAGTGTCCACACTTCTCTCTTTATTTTCTACTTCCCCCCCAAACTTAAGCCTTTCTCACAAATAACTTATGCCTCTTTCCTAATTTCACAAAAGACTCTCAATATTGGCACTAAAAAAATTTAAGTCCAATTTCTGAAATTACCAATTTCCTCTTGCAAAAACTGCCCATCTTCTGTGCTCGTTAAAAGAAGGTTCTATGTGTGATTGGGCAAGGGTGTAGGTCTCCTATTCTAGTTTTTAGTGGAATTTCCAACCCTCCTCATAGAGTATCCCAGAACTATAGCAGGATAAGGCTTATCTCCCTGTGTTTCTCTCTTGTTGTTTTTTTTATACTAAAAGTGAAACGGACAACAGTAAGTTATAGTATGGTCTTTAATGACACAGTCAGGCAGAGGCACAAACAAACCAAAGCACAAATAAACAGGAACACACAATAAACAAAAACAAGGTCAAAATATGCCTCAGGAAACACTACAACAATAACTAAGATAATAATAAGATAATTCTCCAGTAGATGCCACAGCAAGCATTACAGCAAAACATTATATGACACCCCCCCAAACTTAAGGATGAGTAGTGTCCTCACTGTTGATCAAATGGCCTAAAACACAAAAGACACCCAAAAACAAAAGCAGAGGCAAAGGAATTCCAAATGCAGCAAAGAAGGAATAAGAGATAAGGGAACTTCCTGATGGTGCTAGTAGGGATGCTGCAGCACCCTAGGGGCATTGACCCCCAGAAGACCTTGAAGAGCTTCTGAGCCCACTTCTGCGCTGTGTTGATTGTTGTGTGGCCTTCCTTTTACGCATCATTGCTTCCCGTTTTGCAATGGGCTCATCATCATCAGAGGACTCAGTTCCCACTGGTGTCTGTTGGGGTTCTGGGTGGGGCTCCTTGTTGTAGGAGGAACCTTCAGAATCCTTGTGCTGTTCTATCTACGGCTCAGGTGCTGGGCTTAACTCCTTAAAGGTGGTATGGAGCAAGTCAGTGGGAAACTCTGGAAATAGGAAAAATTGTTTATAGTTCTGTTCGAGGGTGGTGTGGAGGGCAAAATCCCTTTTCTACTCATAACGCCAAAACGTTTGTTGATGTTGAAAAAGCACAGCTTGCTGCTTGAGAATGGTAACTTATTGATAGAGGATGAACTGCAGGGTCTTATAAGCTGTCTGGGGGGCAGAGGAAGAAGCAGAGGGTCCGACAGCTTGTGGAGGATCTCGAGAAGCAGCTTATGAGTGTGGGATTGTTTTTTCTTGAACAATCCGTGCAATGGTGATGGCGGTGATGGGACTGGTGTCCTTCAATAATTCTTCATCAATGGAGACTGGAACTCCACGATTCTTGCACAGGATAGTGATGAGGGAAGGGAAAAGTAAACTTCCCTTTTTCTGGTTTGCGCATACTTCGATTTAGCCACTTATAATTCGACCAACGTTGAGTGGTCTACCGGATATGAGTACGTCCACCATTGCTACTCTGTCTCGGCTCACTGTCTGCCCATGGGTGGAAGGTAGTAAGCGGGTCTTGAGGAAGTGGTACCACACCTTTGCTGCAGGTACCAAAGAGACCTGATTGATAGTGGTGGAGCCCTGAGGGGACTTATCCCAGGTGGTGCTAGGAAGGCATACCCAGGTAAGCATAGCGTCCTAGTCCGGATCCTGCAGACCCCGTAGATAGTCCTTATACTGGTCTTCCTCGTCTGGCAGATTGTAAGCCTTGCTTATGGAGGCTTGGTCAAACCGAACCCTAGTCTCCCGAACTGTCACCCACTTCTCATTGTCTGGTGAAAAGTTTGCATAGAATTCCCAAACCAGAGGGATAAGGGCAGTTTACGAGTGTCTCGCAAAAGCTTCCCAACCCCTTTGTTTGACCACAGTGCCAACGTACATTGGCACTCCCAAATCCTCCATGGCTGTGAAAGTGAAACCCTTCTCTGCACAAAAATTCTACAGTAGGATCTCCTCATCGTTTCTCTGTTTGCTTGCTTTAGAGGTGAACTTCTTCACCTTGCTCGCCTTCTGGGCCACCGTCTTAATTCTCGACATGGTTGGTTACGGGGGTTTGGAAGGGGAGGTTTCTGGTATGAAGGAGGTGAAGGAGCTGTAGGAGTTTTGGGAACTCGAGAGAGATACTCGAGGGTGAAGGGGGTGGGGGAGTTGCAGAGATTTAATGAGGGTGGAAGAACGTGTTTTCGTGACTTATGGGCTTCTGCCTTTTTTCCGCCCCCATTTTGCTTCTGACAACAATTTTTGAATTTTTTTTAAATAGCATAGCAGAGGGGAACCCCTTGATTTAGGGCTGAATGCATTTGCTGTAGCAACGTTTGCAGCAAAAACTGGCTTGCCTAGGATTTTGCTGCAGTAGAGGTGGCTTGTTCTTAATCCTGCTATAGCAAAGCAGGGACTATCTTTCATACAGTTTTGCTGCAGCAAAACAAAAAAAACTGGTTCTGCAAACTTCTATGCTTCCCATCCTACGTAACAAACACAAATGCTATTAGATTCATGATTTAAACTATCTAAAAATATCAAATTAAACAACAAATTTAAACATGGGTTGCCTCCCATGAGCACTTGTTTTAGAGTCAACAGCCTGACTTTCTCCTTGCTCATTCCTCTTGCAGATGGGTTGAGGTGTGATGTCTATCCACATCTCCTCCCAGATAGTGCTTGACCCTTTGTCCATTAACCCTGAATGTCCTTCCTTCCTTTTCTTCTTCCAATTCTACAGTTCCGAAGGGGAAAACCCTGCTAATGTGAAAAGGACCAGACCAACGAGATTTTAATTTTCCAGGAAACAAGGTCAGCCTGGAATTATACAGCAGCACTTTCTGTCCTACTTTGAAGTTCCTTGGTTGTATCTTCTTGTCATGCCATTGCTTTGCTTTCTCCTTATACAATTTGGCATTCTCATAAGCCTGCCCTTAGAATTCATCCAGCTCATTTAGCTGCAGCATCCTTTTCTCACCAGTAGCTTCCAGATTCACGTTTAAATTCTTCACTGCCCAATATGCTCGATGCTCTAGCTCTACTGGCAGATGACAAGCCTTCCCAAACACCAACTTGTATGGTGACATGCCCAGTGGTGTTTTATAAGCCGTTCTATAGGCATATAGTGCATCATCCAACCTTGAGGACCAATCCTTCCTCGTGGGCCTACTGTTTTCTTCAGAATTCTCTTGATCTCCTTGTTGGAGACTTCAGCTTGTCCACTCGTTTGTGGGTGATAGGGTGTTGCCACCTTGTGCCTTACTCTGTATTTAGTTAGGAGTGCTTTAAACTGCCTATTGCAGAAATGGGTCCCTCCATCGCTTATGATGGCTCTAGGGGTCCCAAACCTTGTAAAAATATTTCTCTTCAAAAACCTGGTCACCACTCTGGCTTCATTAGTCTGAGATGCACTGGCTTCCACCCATTTTGAAACATAGTCGAGGGCTACTAGGATGTATTGGTTGCCGAAACTCGAAGGAAATGGTCCCATGAAATCTATTCCCCATACATCAAATAATTCCACCTCTAGGATATTGTTCAGTGGCATTTCGTGTCTTCTAGATATATTTCTTATTCTCTGACACTGGTCACATTGTATCACGAAGGAATGAGAGTCCTTGAATAGAGAAGGCCAGTAGAACCCGGCCTGCAGTACTTTGTTTGCAGTTCTTACTCCTCCAATGTAGCCTCCATAAAGGGAAGCATGGCATTGCTGTAGAATTTGCTCCACCTCTTCTCTGGGGATGCATCTTCTTATCATCTGATCAGTGCACTGTTTGAATAGATATGGTTCATCCCTGTAATATGAGTTCACTTCATGCAAAAATTTCTTCTTCTGTAGGAGTGTCAAGTCTGGTGGGAGCAGTCCACTCACAAGGTAATTTACATAATCAGCATACCATGGCACACCATGTTGGGACAGGAGGTAGAGTTATTTATCTGGGAACCTCTCGTTAATTTCATTTTCTCTTAAGATGTCCCCTTTCAGTCTGGAGAGGTGGTCTGCCACTTGATTTTCAATTCCCTTTCTTTCCCTGATCTCCAAGTCAAATTCCTGAAGTAAAAGCACCCACCTAATGATTTTGGGCTTGGAGTCCTTTTTCTTAATCAAATGTTTGATGGCAGAATGGTCTGTGTGCACTATCACCTTTGCTCCTACCAGATATGATTTGAACTTTTCAAACGCAAAAACTACTGTAAGCAACTCATTTTCTATCACTGTGTAGTTCAGTTGGGCACCTTGCAGTGTTTTGCTTACATAATATATAGAATGAAACAGCTTGTTCCCACGCTGCCCGAGGATAGCTCCCAATGCTGCTTCACTAGCATTGCACATTAGCTCAAATGGAGAGGTCCAGTCTGGTGCCACAATGACTGGGGCTGTACTCAATTTCTTCTTGAGGTCACAAAATGCTGTCATACAACCTTCATTAAAACAGAAAGTTATGTCCTTCTCGAGCAAACTGCATAAAGGTTTGGTAACCTTAGAGAAGTCTTTGATGAACCTCTTATAAAATCCTGCATGACCCAGAAAGCTTCAGATGCCCTTGACAGAGGTGGGCGAAGGCAGTTTCTCAATGATTTCCACCTTGGCCTTATCAACTTCAAGTCCTCTTTGAGAAACTTTATGCCTCAGCACAATTCCGTCTTTTACCATAAACTGGCACTTCTCCCAGTTCAGCACCAAGTTTTTTTCTTCACACCGCTGTAAGACTTTAGCAAGGTTTTCCAAACATAGGTCAAAGGAATCCCCGAAGACTGAGAAGTCATCCATGAAAATTTCCACAAATTGCTCAGCCATCTCTGTAAAAATTGCCAGCATGCATCGCTGAAACGTTGCTGGAGCATTACAAAGTCCAAATGGCATTCTTTGAAATGCAAAGGTACCATAAGGACATGTGAAGGTGGTCTTATGCTGATCTTCAGGTGCTATAGCAATCTGGTTATACCCTGAATAGCCATCCAGGAAACAATAATATTCCCTTCCCGCAAGTCTATCTAACATTTGATAAATGAATGGCAAGGGAAAGTGATCCTTCCTGGTTCTTTTGTTTAGCTTCCTATAATCCATACAAATCCTCCAGCTAGTCACCACCTTGGTAGGGATGAGCTCATTATTTTTGTTTTCCACCACAGTCATGCCCCCTTTCTTAGGAACACATTGGACTGGACTCACCCAAGAGCTATCTGATATGGGGTAAATGATTCCAACATCCAGCCATTTGATGCTCTCCTTCTTTACCACCTCCTTCATTATTGGGTTGAGCCTCCGTTGGGGTTCTATGGACCCTGTTTCATTACTCTTCAAAAGGATCTTGTGCATGCAGAATGAAGGGTTGATTCCTTTAATATCAGCTAGTGTCCAACCAATAACCCTCCTGAATTTCTTTAGTGTCAGGACCAATTTCTCCTCTTGTTCTCCTATCAAAAGTGCTGAGATAACTACAGGAAGAGTGGCTGTTTCTCCTAAATAGACATACTTGAGGTGTGCTGGCAACGACTTCAGTTCCAAAACTGGTGGGTCTTCCACTGATGTCTTCAGCGGCCTTGATTCTGATGGGGTTATATATAATGGCTCCTTCACTGGCCCCTGCTTCCTAATGCCATGTCTGACATCAATCTAGGCCCATTCTTTCTCGTTCTCCTCTTCTGAATCTGAGTCTTGTGTCTATGCTACTGATGGTGGGTCCTTGCAGCATTTTCTTGACTGTTCTGATGCCAATGTGTCTATTACAGACACAATTGCACACTCTTCTTCTTCACTGGGAAACCTCATGGTTTAGAGTACATTGAATGTAACCTGCTCATCCAGGACTCTCATGGATAATTCCCCTTTCTGGACATCAATTAATGTCCAACCAGTTGCTAGGAATGGTCTGCCCAGAATAATTGGTACCTCTGCATCAGCTTCATAGTCCAGTATTATGAAGTCTACTAGGAAGATGAACTTGTCCACCTTAACCAGGACATCCTCTATTTTTCACTCTGGATGGGCAATGGATTTGTCTGCCAATTGTAATGTGACTATGGTAGGCTTTGCTTCTCCAATTCCTAGCTTTTTAAAGATGGCCATTGGCATGAGGTTGATGCTTGCTCCCAAGTCACAAAGTGCCTTGCCAAAATACTAGTTCCTGATAGAACAAGGTATGGTGAAACTGCCTGAATCCTTAAGTTTGGGTGGCAGCTTATTCTGCAGCACAGCACTGCATTCCCTTTTGAGAGCAACTATCTCAAACTCGCCAAATCTTTGCTTCTTGGTCAGAATGTCCTTCATGAACTTTACATAGTTAGGCATCTACTCTAGCGCTTCCACCAGAGGAATGTTAATGTGCAGCTGTTTCAGGACATCTAGGAATGTTCTAAAATGCTGGTCATTCTGCTTTTTCTGGAATCTCTTAGGGAAAGGGGGTAGCTTAGTTTGCTGCATGCCTTGCTGCGGTATAGTTCCCGAGTTTTGCTGTGGCATAGCTGCAGCATTTTCTCTAGAGATGGTTGCTTCCTCGCTTACCTCCTCCTCTTGATTTTGCTTGTCTTTCCTTGTTTCTGGGGGTACAGTGGAGTTTTTCTGGTCTTGTCCTCTTGCTTTTGGTGCCTCCACCATCTTCCCACTTTTTATAACTATAACTTTGCAGTGCTCTTTCCCTTCTCTCCTAGGGACTTCAGTATTGCTTGGAAGTGTCCCTGGAGGTCTGCTTTTTAGTTCATTGGCAAGCTGTCCCACTTGAGTTTCCAAATTCCGTAATGAGGCTGCCTGACTCTGGATTATAGCATCATTCCTTGCCATGTATTCCTTCATCAGGGATTCCAGTGAAGTGGTGGTTTCGTGAGGCTGCTGTCTTTGCTGATGGAAGCCAGGGGGAGCCTATGGTCTTTGTGCAGCAGAGTTACTCCCTTGTCCCGTACCATAGTTGCTCCAGGAGAAATTAGGGTGTTGCCTCCATCCTGGGTTATACGTGTTGGAGTAGGGATTGTTATTGCGATTCATATTTCCGACGTAGCACACTGATTCTGGGTTTGAGGGACAAGTTTCAAATAGATGTGGTCCATTGCACAAAACACAAGATGGTCCAATCTCCTAGACTACATTGGCTGTTTGAGGGTGGCTCGATTGCTGGTTTTTCAAGACATTAACAAGCGAGGCTATCTGAGCTGTGAGAGAGGTAACTTCACTCACATCATGCATGCCTGCCATTTTTCTGCCCGTGGAAACTCTGTCCATAGGCCACTGATAGTTATTACTAGCCATTCTTTCAAGTAGCTCATATGCCTCATTATACGTCTTGGACAATAGTGCCCCATTTGTTGCTGCATCCACTATAGTGCAGGTTTAAGCATTAAGGCCATTATAAAAGGTCTCCATCTGAATGTAATAAGGGATTCCATGATGAGGGCATCTCCGTAAAAGCTCTTTATACCTCTCCCAAGTCTCAAACAATGATTCGCCCTCTAACTGCTGGAAAGAGGCGATGTCATTTCTCAATCTGGCATTTTTGGTGGGCGGGAAATATTTCAACAGAAACTTCTCAGCCAAATCGCTCTAGTTAGCAATAGAGTGGCAGAGAGTTCAGCCACACTCTTGCTCGATCCCTTAATGAGTAAGGGAACAACTTTAACCTGAGCACTTCTTCTGTTACCCCATTCATTTTGAAAGCATCCGTGACTTCCACGAATACTCTTAAGTGAAGATGAGGGTCCTCTGTAGGCATTCCACTGAACTGGCCTGCAGTCTACATCATCTGAAACATTACTAGCTTGAGCTCAAAGTGTAGAGCTTCGATCTCTGGTCTCACAATACTCGGGTTCAACCCATTCAAGTTTGGTTGAACATAAGCATTTAGGGCTCTATCTCTATCGTCCTTGTTGTCTGCGCCATTCTGATTAGCCATTCTTACCTGCTGCTGAGATCCTAACTGTCCTCTTTTTATTCTCAAAAGTGTTCTTTCTATCTCTGGATCTAGAGGCAGAAGTTTTCTGTCAGCTCGGCTCATGCACTGCGTTACCTGTTCAACAAAACACCAGAGTGAATGATAGTTATAACTAAAAACACTTTACACAGTCAAGTAACTAAGAACAATTTTTAAGTTGACACTCCCCAGCAACGGCGCCAAAAACTTGTTGGCTTTCATGCAAAGATGAATGCAATGTCCGAACGCAAGTGCACGTGTCATGACCAAGTAATAAAGTGATGAGTGAGTATCGTCCCACGAGGAGTGAACTAAAACTGTTAAGGAGACTTTTGCTGTGTGAAATGATGTAGCAAAAACAGGTTGGTTTACAAGATAAAATAAAGGTGGATCAATTAAATGCAACTATAACTAGAATGAGGGGTACTAGGGTGTAAAGAAAATGGAATAAGGAGGTCTAGGGTTGCTCAGGGTTCCCATGAACTATTGTACTCATATTTCCTCCAGGAATTGCTACAGCAATTGTCCTAAGTGCCCAGTTCAGTCATGAATGGAGTCTTCTCAGACTTCCATTCCTTGCAATTCTGAGGTTCAAACCTGCATTCCTGCAGTAATCTTCACCCCCGGGTTGTGCATAAAGCTCTACTGCTGGGGAGATGGGGGGCTATATATTCCTATATTGGCTGTCCCCATATATTCAAACAGTTTTTCCAGCTTCCATTCCCCTCCCGGGTGAATATTGGCCTCAGTCTACCTCCACTAACTTCCGTTATCATGGGAATTTAAAATATAAACACAGTTGAATGAAAAAACAGTGCTGCAGTGAAATGTGATATACTAAAAGTGTGCTCAAGTTCATTACAACCCTTATGCAACCCTAGCTGGAAACTAGCCAAGCCTCATGGTTACACTGGTTACAAATATCCCAGAATCATCGGTATACATCTCAAGTGATAAAAGAAATACAAGTGCAGTCTTTGATAAAAACAGAAGAAAAAGGAAAACACAACAGCGAACAATGGAATTCAGGGATTCCAAAACTATCCCGTGCTCTAATGCTTCTCAGCAGTGTATCGCTGCTCTCCCTTTTACAACCCCTCTCTCGTGTCTCTTTTTGTCTCCCCCTCTGTCTCTCTTTATGGTTCAGCCTTGTGGTCCCAGTCAGCTGCCTGGATTTTGCTGACATTCCCCCTGCTCTGCAGTCAGCGTCCTTGTGTTAGCTTTTTCCCTCCACTTTTAGTATTGGATACCTTTCTGCATGAGCCCAACCAGCAGCTTGCATTGTCAGTTGGTTGCTGCTTTCTCCTGGTAGGTGGGTGTTGCACCTGCTGTGCAGCTCTACTCCTCTGCTACCTGCGCCATAGCAGCAGAATCAGTTCCACATGTAAGACAAAAAGGGACAGCTCACTCAATATCACTTGTGTTGCTGCCATAATTGCCACAAATGTTTACAAAATTGCTGCAGCAAACGAGATAGGTGCTGTTATATCCAAGGGAGTCATTCCATTTAATTAAGTCCAGGAATAAGAGTGCTCAATGTATCAAAATAGTGCAGTAAACATACTCTGAAAGCTCATAAAAACTGCAGTAAGTTGTAGTTATTAATGAACAAAATCACAGTTTTGTTTTGGGGAGTAGAAGCTCATAAACTAGAGACTTATGATTTTAGGTGCTCATATTCATGCATTAACCAAAAGCTCTTATATGTTTTTGTTTTTATTGCTGTTAGTAACATTGGCAGCCTTGGAAATGAAGTGATTGTGTAGGAATTGAGGTAGCTAGCTTTTCCTTAAAACACTCTTTATGTTCATGAACTTGAATTTATCAATTTTACTAGTTGCTTGACTTTTATGCTATGGTAAATGATGGTATAAAGATATGTTATGTATGCATTCTTAGGAATTAAGGGGGTGCCCAAGGTGTGCCAAATAAGCCTTATTTCCCCCATGTATTGGCCAATAATAAGAGATGCATAACCCTTTTGCAAGTATGGGACTCCATTAGGTAAGTAGACCAAAATGTTATGGGTCCTTAGTGTGATCAAGATAATGTATGTATTTATGGTCAGTGCTTATGTTTCAGTGAAATAAATTATGTCCACATAATCACATTCCAGGTACTCCAACAAGAAGTGAGCAACAGGGGTCCCAAGGTTGACTCATATGAATATGGATATGTGATTATTTCCCTGCATTGGTTATGCTTTGCTTTAGATACTACTTTGGTTTGTTTTATGTTTGTAGAAGAGAAAAAGAGGCCATGAAGTAAGGGAAAACCCTTATGAGAAGTGTCATATGGACTTGGAACAAGCTGAGGAGGAAGCAAAGAGGCAACCCTGAAGAAATTTGCAAGAAAAGAGACTTGCAGCCCCCAACACAGCCAGGCCATGCTCTATGCAAAAGATGGAGAGAAGTCTTAGAATCTAGCCCAAAGAATGGCTTGGCTGTGTCCTAGAACACGGTCATGCTTCGTGTCCGTACACCACATGATTTTTAGGGTTTTGAGCAGCCAAGATGGTAGATATACATGGGAAAACGCAGAGGAAGAGATGGAGACACATTCAGACTTACTTTTACTCTATTTTAGGATTAGGAAACACCATTATATTAGGTTTAGAGTATGATTAGTGTTTACTTTCATATTTTTAGGTTAGATTTGAGATTGATTCAACATTGTATCTCTATTACATTCTGCAAACAGGTTTTAACTTTCCATTCTGCACTTACCTCTTCTTCAACTCCTTTCTTTTGGTTTGTATTGAACTTTAATTATTTACTTAATAAATATGATTTTGGTTTCTGTTTCAATTATGCTTGAGTAGATTTGATCTAAGATTTTGGTAAACCCACTTATGGTATGATAATACTGAACTATTGAATTGATTGTTGGAATCCTAATTGTATTATCCATGGTTAATTAGGATTGACTATTATACATTGATTATATGAGTTGATGAATGTTTGGCCAATGTTTTATCACATCTTAGGATATTAATTGATGAACTGAAAGGTGAAAATTAATATTGGAACTTAATAGTTAATTAGGGATATCTTAATCATGAAATTAATTTAAGGTTCTCTAGGAATGAATCAATTAGTGGGCACGAGAAAATTGATTAATTGAATTCTAAGGTTGGCACAGAACTTAATGGACTTAGGTTGAACTAAGAAGAACGAAAGTAGGTAATTGGATTAACCTAGGTACAAATAGTAATGCTTGAAAGAGGTTATTAGTTAATTAAGGCTAAACCATCCTCAATTACCTAGATAATTGCAATTAGAGGTACATATTGGATGTTGAATTCATAAGTGTGGTAAACCCTAACCTTAGGCTTTTATTAATTGGATTACTTATTAGTTTAATTGTGACAAACTCTCATCGAATTGCATCAATTTAGATAGCATACTTCGTAAAGTCTAGTAATTCACCATTGTTCTCTATAGGATACGACCCATACTCGCCGAACTAATTATAGCTACACCGTGCGCTTGGAGTTATTTATAAAATACACACAATTTCTTATGTCGTTGCTGGGGAACAATAGTCAATATTGGATACTTTACAAAATAGCTAGACTATATCTTTTTTCTTTTTATTTTTTTACATATTTTATCTTGCTAATTTTTGCCTCTTTTCTTCTTTTGTAGTTGTGCAGCTATTTTATGCAAAGAGGTCATGAACTCTTTGCTGAATTTGATCCGAAAATTGAACACACATTGTAACATCCCTGATTTTTCCCTAAAATACTAATGGGTATTTACGTAATTTTTAATTTAAGGGTCGTATTGTAATACTTTTAGAGAGTACCAATTATGTAATTTCAATAGACTAGTAATTTTGTAACTACTTTAAAGTGTTATTTTAGTATTTATACGATTTTTAGTATTTATACAATTTTTGGTAGAATGGCATTTTGGTATTTCCAACCAAGTAGCTTGGAAGTGTTTCTAAAACACTTGAATGGTAGGCTGGAAATGTGTCTAAAACACTTGAGTGGTAGGCTAGAAGTATTTCTAAAACACTTGAGTGGTAGGCTAGAAGTATTTCTAAAACACTTGAGTGGTAGGCTAGAAGGATTTTTAAAACACTTGAGTGGTAGGCTAGAAGTATTTCTAAAACACTTGAGTGATGATGATGGTCTTGACTATCAAAGGGGAGGGGGAGTGATCAGAAAAAATTCAGAAAGGAGAGAACAAGAAGAAGAGAGAGAAAGAAGAGAGAGAAAGTGAAAGAGAAAATCAAGGTAGGTTTTCTTGATCCAAATTCTTCTATAATCATCTTTTCTTCAATAGATCCTAAATCAAGGTATTGATGTAGGTTTTGGTGGTGAGAAATTGGTACACAAAGTTTAGGAAGCTTGTTAAGGTAGGCTTAACACCTACTCTCCACAAATTTTGATGCAATTTATATGTTTTACAAGTGATTAATTGTGAAATTGTGCAACATGTGGGCTGTATATTATGTGGATTTTTCTGTTCTAGTTATTTTGAATTTCTGGGCAAAATCGATAACAATTTTAAAGACAGTATCAACATAATAATTGTAGCTATGTGTCTTACAAATTTATAGGCTCTAAGAACACCTAATTTGGAGTCAATATGAGGGAGATATGACCTAAGAAGTAAGCCGAGGTCACAGAACACGAAGAGTCTAGAATCCAGAATTTGTAAATATGAGTGTTTTAGTTTTTGAATGTCTAGGACAAATAAGTAAGGAATTGGAAAATATAGTTAACATCAAAGTTGTAGGTAATTGCCTTAGGTTGACATAGACACTAAAATCACCTTAATCGGAGTTAAAATGAGAGAGTTATGGTCTAATTAGTGAGGGAAGGTCACAGAACACGAAGAGTCTGGAATCCAGAATTTGTAAATATGAGTGCTTTAGTGGTCGAATGTCTGGGACTAATCCGTAAGGAATTGGAAAATATAGTTAATATCAAATTTGTAGGTAATTGTCTTAACTTCACATAGACACCGAAAACACCTTAACCAGAGTTGAAATGAGAGAGTTATGGTCTGATTAGTGAGGGAAGGTCACAAAACATAGTCCAGCCGTGTTCTGAGTTTCAAGGCCGTGTTTAGGGCTGGAAAACCTTAATTTTCACTGTTTTCTATAGGAAAAAGAACCTTGTTTGTTGAAGGGATTTTAGAAACCAATTGACCAAGAGAAATACTTCTAAAGTTATGGTTTTATATCACCAAAACATTATTTTATTTACTTGATTTCAAAGGGCTTACATTGAATATTGATTTGAGATATTTTGAAAGAGTGATATAGATGGAAATACCTATTGAACATATGATTTAAAATATGCTCATGGTAAGAGTTGTGATGTATATTTATATAACTCATTGAGCATGAAAATGATGTTTTTACATTGCATTTGTTATTGATTGACAAGCGTAAAGCTTGCGATGAGTTGCTTGGTGCATATGCAATGCACTTGACTTGAGTGGACATCGATGAATATTGGTGGGTTGTATGGCTGTGACGGTACCAGGTAGGGGACGCCCTACTAGCCTGAGTGAGTCGATGAGGCCACCCAACCAAATGAGAATAAAAGAGAAGCAATGAGTGAAAATGTGTGTTTTTATAGCTATGGCATGCGATGAGCATTGCGCAACATGAAGAGCTATGTTTTTCATGCATTGAGTATGCTAGATCGCCGAGTAAGACAGGTGTATTAAAAGTTATGAATTTATTATAAAAGCTTGATATGTTTTGTAGTTTATACAGCTAAACATAATATTTGTTTTTACACATTTTATTATAAAAGGTTAAGTCTACTGGGAACCCTGTTCTCACTATTTTGTGGTGTTATGTTCAGATAAAAGGAAGTGAGATGCTTCCATGAATGACATTGCAAGTAAAGATCTCAATGTCAGCATCAGCTCCTCACCCTTTGTGTTTCAAGGGTGGTGTGCTATATGGGGACTTTTGTAGTTGTATTGTAATTATGACTTGTATTTTATCATAAATACTTA
The DNA here is from genome assembly GCA_037074535.1 of Gleditsia sinensis. NCBI lineage: Eukaryota > Viridiplantae > Streptophyta > Magnoliopsida > Fabales > Fabaceae > Gleditsia > Gleditsia sinensis. Next base: position 34,980,352 of record CM073473.1, on the reverse strand, counting down.
TGCGAGATTTGTAATATACATATATGTTTATTTATGCATAATGCATATTATTATGAGAAATGTGATGAAAATGAAAAAAAAAATGATGTTACATAGTTGGTATCAGAGCAGGTTGATCCCAGGCGACCATTGGGTGGGTGGTCACCTAGGTTGACTTAGTAGAGTCTTACATGGTTATGCGATAATGTTGAGTAAGGTAGCATATAAATTCAGTAGAAAATTACTAGTGTTTCCTAACTGTATACTTGAGTGGTGTGATGTTTACTGTCAGTTTCTTAAACCACTGTTGAGATTGATCACCTCGACAAAAAACTAATATTTTGCTTCACTAATACAATAAGTGTTGCCACCACCAAGAAAGAATCCGACAGGCAGCTCGGATGCTACTTTAAACAACATAGCTGCAGCTATGCAAGCTCAGGCCACTGTAATGAATCAAATTTTGCAGCATCTCCAGCATATTACCACAGAAGGGATTAGAGGAAACTCGGGGAATGAGAGGAATCGTTAGAGAGACAGAAACGAAACTAGAGAAGGAAATGCATGGTTTGAATTCCTGAAGACTCGACCACTGACTTTTGTGGGTGGATATAAACCCGTAACTGCTGAAAGGTGGCTAGTTGAACTGGAGAAAATCTTCAAAATCTTGAATTGTGCTGATGAGCAGAAGGTTAATTTTGCGGCTTATATGCTATAGGAGGAAGATGAGTACTAGTGGAGGGGAGCCAGTGAACTACTAAGTCATCAAGGTTGTGAGGTTACCTGGTAAGTATTCAGGGAGACTGTCTTGGATAAATATTTCCCCAGAAGTGTGAGAGCTGAGAAGGAGATTGAATTCCTTCAGCATAGACAAAACAACCGAACCGTGGAACAGTACATTGCAAAATTTGAGGAATTGTCAAAGTTTTCAGACTATATGAAACATAATCCGAATGAATCATGGAAAGCAATCAAATTTGAAGCAGAGATGAATCTGAAAATCCATAATACTGTGGTGGGTTTCGAGATCCGAGAATTTGTTCCATTGATTAACAAAAGTCAGCTGCTGGAGAAGAGCCTGAAGACAGTGGAAGAAGATAGAGAAAGACGGGTTCGGTGGAAGCGAAAGAGGGAATTTCTGATTATGGATAGAAACCACAGAGGAAAGGCTGTTATAAGGGGTAAACAACCTACAATGGTGGGACCCAGACCTTTTCCATAAAAGCCGGTGACAGATCCGTGTGGGAAATGTGGACGATACCATAAAAATGGATCATGTTACTTCAATTCCATTACTTGCTTCTAGTATGGACAAAAGGGGCATATTGCACAGCAATGCCCACAAGGAAAGGGGAAAGGGATTGCACAACCTCATCGAGCACCAGGAAGGGTTTTCACTTTGAGCGGTGCTGAAGCAAAGTCCACTCCTGATTTGATTCAAGGTACATGTTATATCAACAATATACCTTTGATTGTATTGTTTGATTTTGGTGCAAGTCATTCTTTTATAGCCATAGAATGTGTGGGGAAGTTACAATACCCTAATATTGAGTTACCACATGAGTTAGCAGTAGTGACACCTACGGGAGGAAACGTAGTTACCTCCTCGGTGTGTTTGAATTGTTTTGTTGAGATGAGTAATAGATCTTTTGTAGTGGATCTGGTCTGTCTACCCTTGGACAGTATTGATGTCATCTTGGGTATGGATTGGTTAAGTAAGAACCGAGTCCTTCTAGATTGCTACAATAATACTTTTGAGTTTCTCGTGGAGCCTCTGGAGAACCCGATGTCAGCACCACCTCCTCACCTTTAGTGTTTCAAGGGTGGTGTGCTGTATGGGGACTTTTGTAGTTGTATTGTAATTATGACTTATATTTTATCATAAATACTTATGCGAGATTTGTAATATACATATATGTTTATTTATGCATAATGAATATTGTTATGAGAAATGTGATGAAAATGAAAAAAAAATGGTGTTACACACATTACGAAGGAGAAGAAGAAGACAGCAACAAGATCCCGCTGCAACTACCATGGCAGATTACGATAACCGATCTCTTAAAGATTTCACTGCCCCGGATAGAAATAGCCTAAACACAAGCATTGTCAAACTAGTTATTGGGGCCAACAATTTTGAGCTGAATCCTTCTCTTCTTCAAATGGTTTAGCAAAATCAATTTGGAGGGTCACCTACTAAAGACCCCAATCTTAATCTTTCAGTGTTTCTGGAGTATTGTGACACACTAAAGCTAAATGTTGTATTTCTGATGCCATCAGACTAAGATTGTTCTTATTCTCTCTGCAGGACAAGGCCCGTGCATGGTTTCATTCCCTTCCATTAGAGTCAATAACTACATAACAGCAACTTTCTCAAGCTTTCTTGGCCAAATACTTCCCACCAAGTAAGACAGCTCATCTTAGGAATCAAATCACTACCTTTGCTCAGAAAGATGGTGAGTCTTTATATGAAGCTTGGGAGAGATTTAAAGAGCTCCTTAGAATATGCCCACACCATGGGTTGGAGAAGTGGTTCATAGTTCATACATTCTATAATGGACTAAGCTACAGCACCCGTATGTCTAAAGATGCTGCAGCTGGAGGAGCTTTGATGAATAAAATAGTGGATGAGGCCTATGATTTAATTAAAGATATCACTCAAAATCACTACTCTTGGTCTAGTGAGAGGCAGCCATCAAGAAAACTATCAAGTATGTATGAAGTTGATGCATTTAATCACCTAACTTTTAAAGTTGATGCCCTATTTCAAAAATTAGATAAATTAAGCATCAATGCTGTTGTTTCCTCTCCATCTTCTGGATGTGAGATTTATAGAGGTTTTCGTCATGTGGCCAATGAATGCCAACTTGGAAACTCTGCACCTTAGGATTGTGAGCAGGTAAGTTTTGTGAATAACCAAAGAAACAATCCCTATAGTAATACCTACAATCCAAGCTAGAGAAATCACCCAAATCGTTCATACAAGCTAAATACAAATCAGCCTTAGAATAATTTTAGGAAACCTCCTAGATTGCAAAATTAGAGGCCATTCAATCCTCTTCCTAAACCAAAGTCAAATCATGAGGCTCTAATGGATAATTTCATAACTAAAACGAAACAGAATAATGAGTTTCAAGCCCAGCACCACTCAATGAATAAGGCTATAAAAGATTTAGCCTCTAAGGTTGACTGGTTTGCTACCTATAGTAAGATGCTAGAAACTCATTTTGCACAGCAAGCGAGCCTATCTAATAGGAACTTTGGCAGACTTCCAAGCTAGATTGAGAACCCTAGGGAGCACTGTGATGCCATTATCCTAAGAAGTGGTAAACAATTGGATGAATCAGAGAGAAGAAGAGAAATAAAAGAAGATGAACCTCAGGCCGTGTAACATCTTTAATTTCGTTTCTTTTATTAATAAAGTTACATAAATATTTAATGTAACATCGTTAATTTTGTTTCTTTAAAGATACATAAATATTTAATTAAGGAAATAAAATTTATTAGACAATTTTTAGATATCTAAGGAAATATAATCCTTAGAAATTCTTCACCTTATATGTATGCATAGAAAATGTTTCTAACATTAAAGGAACAAGTAAAGAGAGAAAACCTAATAGAAAAAAAATTAGAAATAACATACTAAAGATAGGCAAAATTCTTTGGTAAGGAAGATAAATTTTTGTGAAGTAAAGGTCTTAAAATTTTAAGAAGATTGGATTAGGGTAATTTTTCTTAATTCAAGAGTTAGAAATTTCTAAGTTTAACATCTCCAATCATAAATTGGGCTTTCACCTGTGGACACTTCATATAGAGTTTTTCCACTTCACATAAGTTTCTAGCAAGCCCATTGGATAACCTAAGAAAGAAATAAAACATAGACTTGGACTAGGATATAGAAGTTGGATTGATAGCCCAAAAATTATGAAAATGTGACCAAGCCCTCCAAGAAAGGTAGAATTTTATCGAAAGCAAAAGAAATGGGTAGGAATGAGCCCAAATCCAAGAGGAAAAAATAAAATAAAATAAATCATGTGATTAAATAATAGTGCGATAATAATAAATATTAGGTAACATGGCATTAAGACAAAAATTTAGCAAGTGGTGTGATAATATTTATATCCTACATTCATAATTTTAGCAAGTGGTACGATAATACAAGGCATTAGGACAAAACATCTATATCCTACACTCATAATTTTAGCAAGTGGTATCATAATACATGGCATTAAGACATAACATTCCTATCCCACAAAAATAATTTCAGCCAAGTAAGGGAGATTAAAGGGCCAGAAACTTGCCACTTAGAAAGGCAAACCTATCATACTTGATTAAGACAAAAGAAAAAGGAAACAAATCCCTAAATCAAAGGGATCTTGTCCCTTGTCTTAAGAGCATATTATCATAATTTTTAAAATACAAATCTCATTTTCCTATGCATATCTTGACTAAGGAGGAGGAAGACATGAACATGAGTTGTTTGTTTTCCAAAAATCAACCAAGTGCATCCTAATTGTAATAAGGTAAACGCATGATCATGAAAGGTGAATTATTTGATAATCTATTTAAGCAAAACCCAACCTTATAACATTAGAATTTCATCCAAGTGGGGGAGAGAAAAAACATAAGCAAGGCAGAGTGAAGAAAGGAGAGGAAGAGAGAAAGAAAGAGGAAGGAAAAGTCTAGAAGACTAAGTGCTCAAGGTAAGTTAGCTAAATCTCCACTTGAATCCATCTTTTCTCTTCATTCTTAAGGTTAAAAACAAAACAAAACTCACTCTCCTTCTCTTATTTAAGCTGCTAGAAGAGCTAAGGGAAGGGATAAATCTTGCTACTTCCTTTAAGAGGAAACAAGAAAACGAATTCACTAAGTGAGTTAAGGAGATCTTTAGGTAGGTTTAACAATATTTCTTTTTGAAAAGTTTTGAAATTTGTAACATTTATATGGAATTTAGAACTTACAACATTGATGATTGGTCATGGATGTTGCTATATCATGTTACATATTGATCTTGCATGTGATGTATGTTTGAATACTTAGGCTAGTTTAGATAGTTCTGCATAGGTATGGCTATGGTTGGCAAAATTTTAAGCTTCTATTTTTAAAATTCTGGGAAGAATTGGTAAGGAATTAAAATAAAGGGTTAACAAGAAAAATGTAGATCTATGTCTCATAGAGTTGTAGCCGTAGGAATTACTCAATTTGGAGTTCATATGAGGTAGAAATGGTTCGATTAGTAAGCAGTAGTCAGAAAATGATTAATCAGGGAAGAATATGTTAGGAAAGCTTGTGTGTTTGAATTGCTGAGAAAATTCTGTAGGAAATTAAAATAATTAATTAACATAAAAATTATAAATATATGTGTCACGGAATTTTAGCCATTGTAATCACTCAATTTAGAATTATTATGAGAGAGATATGGAAAGATTAGTAAGTAGAGGTCAGAACCTACCCAAGAAGGAATAACCTGTCAATAGAGGGAGTAATATCACAATAATCTTTAATATTTGACTAAACTATTAAACATAATAGTTTTAGATAATTGTTTTATCTTTAAATTGACACTAAGATCATCTAAATCGGAGTTAAAATGAGGGTGTTATACCCTGATTAGTAAGAGAAGATCAGATAGGATGAAAACCTACATCGAGAAAATAAAGAGATAAAAATAATATTTAAAAAAGAAGAAAAATCTTACAAATAAAAATAATAAATGACTAGTATATGCCATAGTCATTGCCATTGCATGAACTTCTTACCATCTTAAGTGTGTAATTTTGACATGGAAATATTTTATAAAGTGATATTTGAAATGGTTATGTTCAAGGCATGATTACCAATGATTTTTGGTAATAATTATATTTTGATGTGAGTTTAATGAACATACTTGTTATTGAAATCATATTTTTAGCTATTATTGTGAAAAGAAAAGAAATAAGCACGGTCACATAGCAATCCGTGTGGTGCAGCAGTAGGGGACACCTAACCAACGGTTATGATTATGTTAATGAGAAAAGAAAGAGAAAGTGTGCCATGTCTGATGGAGTAAGAAAAGCTCATATCAGAGAGTAAAAAATACTCACCCTGACCGGGGTAGCTTTATATGAGAATAAATTGATAGCTATCATATGATATTCTAAAAATAGTTAATCCTGCCATACATGTCATTACTGTACGATTTTCATGGGTATAGATAAAGTGCATTCATGTGACCAAAGGTTTTGTTGTAGCTTATACAGATAAACATGATGTGATGAGCTATATTGATGATGATTATGATTTATTGTTGAACCTACTGGGATTTAATTCTCACTATTTTTCCATATCATGTTCAGAAAATTAACTATGCAATTATTCTCCATGACACTTATTATTGTTGTACGTTGGATCAATCTGTTCTATCTTGGACAACTACCGATTATATCGGATATATCTGTAATAGACGCAACTAAGATTCTGGTAGAGTTGCCGCTACCCGCACCAATGTCCCTGGAAGTAGTCTACGTGGATGATTAGGGCTAATATGTATATGTTTGACTTTTGTACAGATGTTTATAAATTAATAATGTGTATGTAAACTCAGTATTGTATAAATTAAATAAATGTTATTTTGAGTTAAGTTGTAACAAGGTAATAACTTCATGGAATTTTATAAATATAGCAAAAGAATTTTGTTACATAAATGGAGTTGTTACATAATTGGTATCAGAGCAGGTCAATCCTAGATGGCCAGTGGGTGGATGGTTATCTGAATCGATCTTATAGTGTCTTGAGTATATTGTGGTTGTGTTGTGTAGGGGATCAATGATTTCATATAAGTAAGAAATTACTAGTGTTTTCTATCTATATGCCGAGGTTGTAACAACTCCATTTAAGTATCAATTTTTTTTAAAATACCATGAAGCTATTACCTTATTACAACTTAACTCAAAATAATATTTATTTAATTTATACAATACAAAGTTTACATACATGTCATTAATAAAAACATACGTACAACATATCAAACACATAAAAATCTACATCTTATTTATTCTGGTTGACCAATTCCAGAGATACAGGTGCGGGTGGTTGCACCTTTACCGGGATCTAAGCCAACTCGACATAAACATTTTATTTGCTTCTGGGATCTACCCAACATAAAGTACTTGATCCAACGTGCACTAAAAGCCAGAGCCATAGAAAAATCTGCATAACTAATTTTTTGAACATGATATGGAAATATAGTGAGAATTAAATCCTAGTAAGTTCAACAATAAATCATCATCAATATAAAATCTCCATCACGTCATGTTTAGCTGTATAAACTACAGCAAATATCTTTGGTCACATGAATGCACTATATCTATGAACATGAGAATCGTACAATAATAACATGTATGACAGGATTAACTATTTTTAGAATATCATATGATGACTATCAATTTATTCTCATATTAAGCTACCCCAGTCAAGGTGAGTATTTTCTACTCTCCGATACGGGCTTTTCTCGCTCCGTCTGACATGGCCCACTTTCTCTTTCTTTTCTCATTAATAAGATCATAACCGTTTGTAGGGCGTCCCCTACTAGTGCACCACACGGATTGTCATGTGACCATACTCATTTCTTTTCTTTTCACAATGATAGCCAAAAATATGCTTTCAATAACAAGTATGTTCATCAAAATATAATTATTACTAAAAATCATTGGTAATCATGCCATGAACAGAACTATTTCAAATATCACTTTATAAAATATTTCCATGTCAGAATTTCACACTTAAGATGGTAAGAAGTTCATACAATGGCAATGGCTATTGCATATACTAGTCATTTATTATTTTCAATTATAAGATTCTTCTTATTTTTTAAATATTAATTTTATTTCTTTATTTTCTTGATGTAGGTTTTCATCCTATCTAACCTTCTCTTACTAATCAGAGCATAACTCCCCTCAATTTAACTTCGATGTAGGTGATGTTGGTGTCAATTTCAAGATTAAACAATTATCTAAAACGATTATGTTGAATAGTTTAGTGAAATATTAAGAAATCAAGGTGATATTACTCCCTCAAATTATAATTTATTTCCTCTCAGATAGGTTCTGACCTCTACCTACTAATATGTCCATATCTCGCTCATAAGAATTCCAAATTAATTTATTCTAGTGGCTAAAAATCCATGACACATGTAGCAATAACTTTTATGTTAATCATTTATTTTAATTCCCTACAGAATGTTCCCAGAAATTTAAACACAAAAGCTATCCAAAAATATTCTTTCCTGATTAACCAATTTCTGACCACTGCTTACTAATCGGACCATATCTACCTCATACGGACTCTAAATTGAGTGATTCCGGTGGCTATAATTCTTTTATTGATAACCATTTATTTGACTTCCTAACAGTATCTTATGTTAACCATTTATCTATAATTCTTATGTTAACCATTTATTTGACTTCCCTATAGAATCTTCCCAAAAATTCAAAAACAGAAGCTACCCTAACATATTCTTCCCTAATTAACCATTTTCTGACTACTGCTTACTAATCAGACCATATCTACCTCATATGGACTTTAAATTGAGTGATTCTAGTGGATAACAATCTGTGACACATATATCTATAATTCTTATGTTAACCATTTATTTTAATTCCTTACAAAAAATTCCCAAAAATTAAAACACAGAAGTTATCCTAACATATTCTTCCCTGATTAACCATTTTCTGACCAATGCTTACTAATCGAACCATATCTACCTCATATGGACTATAAATTGAGTGATTCTAGTGGATAAAAATCCGTGAGACATAGTTCTACATTTTTTATGTTAACCATTTGTTTTAATTCCTAACCGATTCTTCCCAGAATTTTAAAAACAGAAGCTTAAAAGTTTGCCATCAATAGCCATACCTATGCAGAACTATCTACACCAGCCTAAGTATTCAAACATACATAATATGTAACATGATATAGCAACATCCATGACCAATCATCAAAATCTCATATAAATATTATAAGTTTCAAAAGTTTTCTTCAAAAAGAAATATTGTTAAACTTACCTGGAGCACTTAGTCCTTTAGACTTCCCCTTCCTCTTTCTTCCTTTCTTCCTCTCCTTTCATCACTCTACCTTGCTTCTATTTTTACTCTCCCTCACTTGGACGAAAATTCTAATGTTGTAAGGGTGGGTTTTGCTTAAATAGACCATCAAATAATTCACCTTTCATGATCATGGGTCTACCTTATCACAATTAGGACACACTTGGTTGAATTTTTGGAAAACAAACAACTTGTTCTTGTCTTCCTCTTCCTTAGTCAAGATATGCATAGAAAAAGGAGATTTGTATTTTGAAAATTATGATAATATGTTTCTAAGATAAGGGACAAGGTCCCTTTGATTTAGGGATTCATTTCCTTTTTCTTTTGTCTTAAACAAGTATGATAGGTTTGCCTTTTTAGGTGGCAAATTTCTAACCCTTGATTCTCCATTATTTGGTTGAAATTATTTGTGTGAGATAGGAATGTTTTGTCCAAATGCAAAGTATTATCATACCACTTGCTAAAATTATGAGTGTAGGATATAGATGTTTTGTACTAAACCCTTGTATTATCATATCACTTGCTAAAATTATGAATGTAGGATATCACACCACTTGCTAAATTTTTGTCTTAATGCCATGTCAACTAATCTTAATTACACCATTATTTCATCACTTTATTTTTATTTTTATTTTTATTTTTCCTCTTGGGTTTGGGCTCATTCTTGCCCATTTTCTTTACTTTGGTTAAAATTCTACTTTTCATCATGAGCTTGGTCACATTTTCATGATTTTTTGGCTACCGGTCCAATTTCTATATCCTAGTCCAAGTCTATGTTTTATTTCTTCATTGGGCTATCTTATTGGCTTGCTAAAAATTTATGTGAAGTAAAAAAACTCTATATGAAGTGTCCATAGGTGAAAGCTCAATTTATGGGTGGAGATACTAAACTTAGTAACTTTTGCTCTTAAATTAAGAAAAATTACCCTAATTTGATCTTCTTGAAATTTTAAGACCTTTATTTACTTCATAAAAATTTATCTTCCTTACCTAAGAATTTCACCTTTCTTTAGCATGTTTATTTCTAATATTTCCTCTTAAGTTTTCTTTCTTTACCTATTCCACTAATATTAGAACATTTCTATACATACACATAAGGTGAATAATTTCTAAGGATTATATTTCCTTAGATATCTAAAAATTGTCTAATAAATTTTATTTCCTTAATTAAATATTTATGTACCTTTATCAATAAAAGAAATGAAATTATGGATGTTACTTTGAATACTTTTGTACTTTCATTAATACATGAAACGAAATTAGGGATGTTACATTTCTCTCCCCCTAAAAGAAATTTTGTCCTCAAAATTTCAGAAATTACCGAATAAGAACAATTTCGGATATTTCTTCCTCATGACTTCTTCTAGCTCCCAAGTTGCTTCTTCTGGAGTCAAACCTTCCTATAACACCTTAACTAGGGGAATAGTTTTGTTCTGCAATTGCTTCATGTCAGTGTCCAATATAGATGCTGGTATTAGCTGGTATGTCATGTTCTCCTTTATTTTGATTGGTTTATCTCGTATCACATGTGAGGAGTCTGGAAGATACTTCTAGAGCTGTGATACATGGAAAACATTATGCAAGTTGGAAAAATTAGGTGGGAGAGCAACTTGATATGTCGATGTCCCTACTTTCTTCAGAATTTGGTAGGGTCCCAAAAATCAAGAACTTAGCTTTCTTGTTTTGAGAGACCTACCAACTCCAGTAGTTGGGGAAAGTTTCAGAAATACATAGTCTCCATCCTCAAACCCTAGAGGTCTATGTCTCTTATCGTAGTAACTCTTTTTCCGACTCTGAGCTATACGTATTTTGTCTCGTATCATCCTGATTTGTTCAATTGTTTGTGGAACTAGATCAGGACCCAACGAGTTCTTTTCTCCTACCTCAAACCAACATAGTGGAGATTGGCACTTTCTACCGTATAAAGCTTTATAGGGGGCCATCTTAATACTAGAGTGATAGCTATTATTATAAGCAAACTCTACTAAAGGTAGGTATTTATCCCATCCTTTACCTTGCTCTATAACACAGGCCCTCAACATATCTTCTAGGGTTTGAATGGTTCGTTCTGTCTTCTCGTCAGTCTGAGAATGGTAGGCAGTACTGAACCGTAGTTGAGTACCAAAATCTTCCTGCAATGCCTTCCAAAACCTTGATGTGAACCTCGAATCTCTATCAGAAACGATATTTAAGGGAATTCCATGCAGTCTAACTATTTCCTGGACGTACAATTGGGCTAATTTATCCAGTAAATAGTTAATTTTTATGGGCAAAAAGTGAGCAGATTTGGTTAATCTGTCAACTATTACCCAGATAGAGTCATGTCCCACTGAAGTCTTAGGTAATCTGACAACAAAGTCCATTGAGATACTGTCCCATTTCCATTTAGGGATCTTAAGAGGTTGTAGAAATCCCGCTGGCTTTTGATGCTCCACCTTCACCTTTGGACAAATGAGACATTACGCCACAAACTCGGCAATGTCCTTTTTTATCCCTAGCCACCAATACATCCTCTTTAAATCTTGGTACATTTTAGTGCATCCAAGATGGACTGTGTATTTACTCTAATGCGCTTCTTGCAGGATCTTAGTCCTCAACTCTTATTCTTGAGGGACACAAATACTTCCCTGATACATGATTGCTCCATCTTCCATGACAGAAAAATTACCTTGGTCTTTATGATCCTGTAAGTATTGATCGTGAGCTTAAGCCTCTTTGATCTGAGCTCTAAGGTCACACCCTATACTTAAACCAATAATGACTAGCTACTTTGGAGTAAGAGTAGTGGCTAGCTTTAAATTTCGAAACTCCTCTAGCATCTGCATCTCATACACCATCATCTGACCCATGTGCAGAGATTTTCGACTCAAGCCATCTGCTACAACATTCGCCTTTTCGGGATGATACTTTATCTCAAACTTGTAGTCATTGAGGAATTCTACCCATCTTCGTTGCCTCATATTTAACTCCTTCTGATCAAAGAGGTATTTAAGACTCTTATGATCACAATATACTTCAAAGGTTGCCTCGTACAAATAGTGTCGCCAAATCTTGAAGGCAACACCACTGCCGCCAATTCAAGATCATGGGTAGGATAGTTTCCTTCGTGGGGTCTCAGTTGCCTAGAGGCGTAAGCAACTACTCTCTTATCTTGCATCAGCACACATCCTAGCCCTTTCTTTAAAGCATCACTATACACTTCAAATTATCTTGTGGGGTTTGGAATAATTATAAAAGGAGGAATGGTCAGTCTTGTCTTAAGCTCCTAGAAACTAGCTTCACATTGATCAGTCCATTTGAAAGGACTTCCCTTCCTGGTCAATGGCAAGGCTATACGAGAGAATTTTTGTATAAACCTCCTATAGTATCCTGCCAAACCCAGGAAACTTCTGAATTCTGTAACCGTCTTTGGTCTCTTCCACTGAATCACTGCTTCTGTCTTGTTAGGATCTACAGCTACCCCTCTATTAGAGATGACATGTCTGAGAAACTTCACCTCTGACAGCTAAAATTCACACTTCTCCAATTTGGCATATAACTTTTTCTCTTTCAGCACTTGCAGCACGATTCAGAGATGTTGTTCATGTTCTTTCTCACTCTTAGAATAGATCAAGATGTCATCAATGAACACTACAATAAATTGATCTAGGTAGGGTCAAAAAATGTGATTCATGTAATCCATGAAAATTGCAGGTGCATTCGTCAACCCGAAGGGCATTACGAGAAACTTATAGTGTCCATACCTAGTCCTGAAGGCAGTTTTTATACGTCCTCCTCCTTGATCCTAATCTGATGATATAATGACCTTAAGTCAATTTTAGAAAAGATGGATACTCCCTTCAGTTGATCCAATAAGGCATCTATCCTAGGGAGAGGGTACTTGTTTTTGACAGTCACCTTATTCAGCTATCTGTAATCTATGCATAGTCTCAAGCTCTCGTCTTTCTTCTTAACAAACAATGCAAGATCTCTACAAGGTGATACACTCGGTGTAATGAATTGCTTGTCTAATAGTTCCTCAAACTATTTCTTGAGTTCCTGTAATTCCTTCGAGGCCATTCTATATGGTGCAATAAAAATAGGCCCTATCCCAGGTAGGACATCAATAGAGAACTCTATCTCTCTCTTGGGAGGTAAGCCTGGAATATCTTATGGAAATACTTCAGGAAACTCGTTGGCTATTGGGATTTCATCAAGCTTCGATTCGACTTCTAGGTTTGATAAATACAAGAGAATGTATCCAAGTACTCCATTCTTCAACTCCCTATTAACTTGATTGGCATTAAGCATCAATAACTGGACCTCCGCTTTCGGAGTAGGAGATAGAAATTCAACGGTCTTGTTACAATAATTCAACAAGACTCGATTTTTAGACATCTAGTCTAACCCTAGAATGACCTCAATACCTCTTAAAGGTAAACAGACTAGGTCTACAGGAAAAGTTTTCTCCTGGATGGTGACTTGACAGTCCTTACATACAGAGGAATTTAATACCCTTTCCCCTATAGAGATTACTACAGATAGCTCATAGGGAGTTTCAGAAATAAGAAACTGAAACTTCCTAATACATTCTTCCGATATAAATGAATAACTAGCACAAGAGTCAAATAACACCATAAGAGCAAATCCATAGATATAGCATGTATCTTGAATCATTTCAAAAGATTGAGCTGCCTCTTGGCCACTCAGGATGAAAATCTTTCCTTTCACTTGAGGCCTCTATTCTAGCTGCTTCCCCACATTCTGTGGGCAATTTCTCGCAAAATGACACTTTTGTCCGTAGTTTAAGCAGACATCTTGTCCCATGTTGCATGGCCGATTACCATGCATGTGTCTGCACTTAGCGTACTTGACTAGGGCGAGGTCTTGTTGGAAAGGTCTGGGACCCACAGTCAATGGCTTCTTACCAGCTCCATATCCACTTCTTCTCATGTTCTTGCTAGGGTTGGGAAAATTTTTCTTCCTTTTCCATAGATTTCGCCTTTGCTTTTCGTCCTCCACTGCCTTAAAACTTTTCTCCAAGAGTCTGCATTTATTGATTAGAGGCACAAACTCCCTAATCTCCATAGCTACAACAGCATTGTTTATGTCCGGGTTCAGTCCCGCTTCGAACTTAATAAACTTCCATGCTTCATCAGAGTTAAATCGCATATAAGAGGAGAACTTAGACAATTCCTCGAACCTCGCGATGTATTGGTCTATAATCATGCTACCCTATTGGAGTTGGAGAAATTCGATCTCTTTCTCCGCCCTCACAGTACTTGGAAAGTACTTTTCTAAAAAGGTGTCTTTGAACACCTACCAAGTGATCTGCCTTCCCTGGTGAGCTAAAAGTTCTCTAGCTCCACGCCACCAGTATTTTGCTTCATCTTTTAACATATATGCAGCAAAGATTACTTGCTGCTCCTCAGTACAGCCCATCACTTCAAAGATTTTCTCTAACTCCTTTATCCATCTTTCAGCTATAATCGGGTCAAAGCCGCCTTGTAAACAAGTTGGCCTAGTCCTCAGGAACTCGGATATGCCGTTATCATTTCCAGCCATCCAGTTGTTAACACCATTCACACCATTTGAGTTATTAGCATTCTGGAGGTATTGTAGAATTTGATTAGTGGTCATGACTTAGTCTCGAATTGCCGTGGCTAGGTTGTGCAAGGTTTCCTCCGCATTATTTGCCAGATTCCTCCTTGGTGGTGCCATTTCCTACTCTGGCTAAACAAAGTTATGCTGCTATTGAGGTGATCAAGCCCAATAGTTAGTTCAAAAATATTTAATAGTAATCATAACACCACCTCGACATGTAGGTAGGAAACACTAGTAATTTCTTACCAATATGAATTCACTGATCCCTACACAGCACAACCACAAACATACTCAAGACACTATAAGATCGATTCAGATAACCATCCACCCATTGGCCATCTAGGATCAACCTGCTCTGATACCAATTATGTAACAACTCTATTTAAGTATCAATTTTTTTTAAAATATCATAAAGTTATTACCTCGTTAAAACATAACTCAAAATAATATTTATTTAATTTATACAATACAGATCTTACATACATGTCATTAATAAAAACATACGTACAACATATCAAACACATAAAAATCTACATCTTATTTATTCTGGTTGACCAATTTCGAAGATATAGGTATGGGTGGTTGCACCTTCAACGGGATCTAAGCCAACTCGACCAAAAACATTTTATTTGTTTTTGGGACCTGCCCAACATAAAGTACTCGATCCAACGTGCACTAAAAGCTAGAGCCAAACAAAAATATGCATAACTAATTTTCTGAACATGATATGGAAATATAGTGAGAATTAAATTCCAGTAAGTTTAATAATAAATCATCATCAATATAGCTCATCATATCTCATTTTCTACTCTCCGGTATGGGCTTTTTTCGCTCCGTCCGACATGGCCCACTTTCCCTTTCTTTTCTCATTAACATGATCATAACCGTTGGTAGGGCGTCCCCTACAGGTGCACCACATGGATTGCCATGTGACTGTTCTCATTTCTTTTCTTTTCACAATGATAGCCAAAAATATGCTTTCAATAACAAGTATGTTCATCAAAATATAACTATTACCAAAAATCATTTGCAATCATGTCATAAACATAACTATTTCAAATAACACTTTATCAAATATTTCCATGTCAGAATTTCACACTTAAAATGGTGAGAAGTTCATACAATGGCAATGGCTATAGCATATACTAGTCATTTATTATTTTCATTTATAAGATTCTTTTTTTTTAAATATTAATTTTATTTCTTTATTTTCTTGATGTAGGTTTTCATCCTATCTAACCTTCTCTTACTAATCAGAGCATAACTCCCTCAATTTAACTCCGATGTAGGTGATCTTGGTGTCAATTTCAAGATTAAACAATTATCTAAAACTATTATGTTAAATAGTGTAGTGAAATATTAAGCAATAAAGGTGATATTACTCCCTCAAAGTACAATTTATTTCTTCTAAGATAGGTTCTGACCTCTGTTTACTAATCTGTCCATATCTCCCTCATACGAATTCCAAATTAATTTATTCTAGTGGGTAAATATCCGTGACACATGTAGCAATAACTTTTAGGTTAATCATTTATTTTAATTCCCTACAGAAGGTTCTCAAAAATTAAAACACAGAAGCTATCCAAAAATATTCTTTCCTGATTAACCAATTTCTGACCACTGCTTACTAATTGGATCATATCTACCTCATACGGACTCTAAATTGAGTGATTCCAGTGGCTACAAATCCGTGACACATATATCTATAATTCTTATGTTAACGATTTATTTTAATTCCCTACATATAATTCCCAAAAATTATAACATAGAAGGTATCCTAACATATTCTTCCCTAATTAACCATTTTCTGACTACTGCTTACTAATCGGACCATATCTACCTTATAGGGACTCTAAAGTGAGTGATTCCAGTGGCTAAAAATCTATGACACATATTTCTATAATCCTTTTGTTAATCATTTATTTTAATTCCCTACAGAAAATTCTCAGAAATTAAAACATTGAAGTTATCCTAACATATTCTTCCCTGATTAACCATTTTCGGACCAATGCTTACTAATCGAACCATATCTACCTCATATGGACTATAAATTGAGTGATTCTAGTGGATAAAAATCTGCGAGACATAGTTCTACATTTTTTATGTTAACCATTTGTTTTAATTCCTAACCGATACTTCCCAGAATTTTAAAAACAGAAGTTTAAAAGTTTGCCATCAATAGCCATACCTATGCAGAACTATCTACACCAGTCTAAGTATTCAAACATACATAATATGTAACATGATATAGCAACATCCATGACCAATCATCAAAATCTCATATAAATATTATAAGTTTCAAAAGTTTTCTTCAAAAAGAAATATTGTTAAACTTACCTGGAGCACTTAGTCGTCTAGACTTCTCCTTCCTCTTTCTTCCTTTCTTCCTCTCCTTTCCTCACTCTACCTTGCTTTTATTTTTTCTCTCCCTCACTTGGACGAAAATTCTAATGTTGTAAGGGTGGGTTTTGCTTAAATAGACCATCAAATAATTCACCATTCATGATCATGGGTCTACCTTATCACAATTACGATACACTTTGTTGAATTTTTGGAAAATAAACAACTTATGTTCTTGTCTTCCTCTTCCTTAGTCAAGATATGCATAGAAAAAGGAGATTTGTATTTTGAAAATTATGATAATATGTTTCTAAGATAAGGGACAAGGTCCCTTTGATTTAGGGATTCATTTCCTTTTTCTTTTCTCTTAATCAAAGATGATAGGTTTGCCTTTTTAGGTGGCAAATTTCTAGCCCTTGATTCTCCATTATTTGGTTGAAATTATTTGTTTGAGATACTAATGTTTTGTCCTAATGCCATGTATTATCATACCACTTTCTAAAATTATGAGTGTAGGATATAGATGTTTTGTCCTAAAGCCTTGTATTATCATACCACTTGCTAAAATTATGAATGTAGGATATCACAACACTTGCTAAATTTTTGTCCTAATGCCATGTCACCTAATCTTAATTACACCATTAATTCATCACTTTACTTTTATTTTTATTTTTATTTTTATTTTTCCTCTTGGGTTTGGGAACATTCTTGCCCATTTTCTTTACTTTGGTTAAAATTCTACCTTTCATAATGGGCTTGGTCACATTTTCATGATTTTTGGGCTACCGGTTCAATTTCTATATCCTAGTCCAAGTCTATGTTTTATTTCTTCATTGGGCTATCCTATTGGCTTGCTAAAAATTTATGTGAAGTAAAAAAACTCTATATGAAGTGTCCATAGGTGAAAGCCCAATTTATGGGTGGAGATACTAAACTTAGTAACTTTTGCTCTTAAATTAGGAAAAATTACCCTAATTTGATCTTCTTGAAATTTTAAGACCTTTACTTACTTCACAAAAAATTATCTTCCTTACCTAAGAATTTCACCTTTCTTTAGCATATTTATTTCTAATATTTCCTCTTAGGTTTTCTTTCTTTACATATTCCATTAATATTAGAACATTTATATACATACACGTAAGATGAAGAATTTCTAAGGATTATATTTTCTTAGATATCTAAAAATTCTCTAATAAATTTTATTTCCTTAATTAAATATTTATGTACCTTTATCAATAAAAGAAATGAAATTATGGATGTTACTTTGAATACTTTTGTACTTTCATTAATACATGAAACGAAAGTAGGGATGTTACAGAGGTGGTGTTATGACTACTGTTAAATATTTTTGAAACTAACTATTGGGCTTGATCACCTCAATAGCAGCATAAATTTGTTTTTTCCATAGTAGGAAATGGTACCACCAAGGAGAAATTCGGCAAACAATGCGGAGGAAACCCTACACAACCTTGGCACGGCAATTCGAGACCAGGTCACGACCACCAATCAAATTCTACAATACCTCAAGAATGCTAATAACCCGAATGGTGTTATAACTGGATGATAGGGAATGATAACGGCATATCTGAATTCCTAAGGACTAGACCACCTTGTTTTCAAGGCGGCTTTGACCCAATTGTAGCTGAAAGGTGGATAAGGGAACTAAAGAAAATCTTTGAAGTGATGGGTTGTACTAAGGAGAAGCAAGTTATCTTCACCGCATATATACTAAAAGATGAAGCAAAATACTGGTGGCGTGAAACTAGATAACTCTTAGCTCACTAGGGAAGGCAAATCACCTGGCAGGTGTTCAAAGACACCTTTTTGGAAAAGTACTTCCTAAGTACTATACGGGCGGAGAAGGAGATTGAATTTCTCTAACTTAAGCAAGGCAGCATGATTGTAGACCAGTACATCGCAAAGTTTGAGGAGTTGTCTAAGTTATCCTTTTACCTGCGATTTAACCCCGATCAAGCATGAAAGTTGTTAAGTTCGAAGCGGGATTGAATCCAAAGATGAGGAATGCTATTGTAGCTATGGAGATAAGGGAGTTTGTACCTCTGATAAATAAATGTAGACTCTTGGAGAAGAGCTCAAGGGTAGTGGCAGATGAAAAACAAAGACAAAATTTCTGGAAAAGGAAGAACGATCCATAAAAATCTGGCAGAAATGTTAGAGGAAAATGATAGGGTACTGGCAAGAGGCCAATGACTGCAAGCCCCCGACCCTTCCAATAGAACTTTTCCATAGTCAAGTGTACTAATTGCGGATGTATCCATGGTAACCGGCCATGCTACATAGGATTAGATGTTTGCTTTAATTGCTGACAAAAGGGTCATTTTGCAAAGAACTGCCCACAAAATTTGGGGAAGCAGCCAGAACAGAAGCATCAAGTGAAAAGAAGGGTTTTCACCCTGAGCAGCCAAGAGGCAACTCAATCCCCCAAAATGATCCAAGGTACATGCTATATATATGGATTTGCTCTTATGGTATTTAACTCTGGTGCTAGTCATTCATTTATATTAGAAAAATGTATTAGGGAGCTTCAGTATACTATTTCTGAAACCCCCTATGAGCTATCTGTAATAACTCCCACGAGAGAAAGGGTCTTAACTTCCTCTGTATGTAAAGACTATCAGGTCACTATTCAGGAGAAATTTTTTTCTGTAGACCTCGTTTGTCTACCTTTAAAAGGTATTGATTTCATTCTAGGGTTAGACTGGATGTCTAGAAATCGGGTCTTGTTGAATTGTTGCAACAAGACCATTAAATTTCTACCTCCTACATCAAAAGAGGAGATGCAATTATTGATGCTTAATGCTAATCAAGTCAATAGGGAGTTGAAGAATGGAGTACTTGGATACATTCTCTTGCACTTATTAAATCTAAAAGTTGAAACGAAGCTTGATGAAATCCCAATAGCCAATGAGTTTTCTGAAGTATTTCCATCAAATATTCCAGGCTTATCTCCCAAGAGAGAGATAGAGTTTTCTATTGATCTCTTACTTGGGACTGAGCCTATCTTTATTGCGCCTTATAGAATGGCCTCAAATGAACTACAAGAACTTAAGAAAAAGTTGAAGGAATTGTTACATAAGCAATTCATTAAACCAAGTGTATCACTTGGGGAGCTCCTGTATTGTTTGTTAAGAAGAAAGACGGAAGCTTGAGACTATGCATAGATTACAGACAACTAAATAAGGTGACTATAAAAAATAAGTGCCCTCTCCCTAGAATAGATGATTTATTTTATCAACTGAAGGGAGCCTCCATCTTTTTTAAATTTGACTTGAGATTGGGATACCATCAGATTAAGATCAAGAAGAAGGATGTACCAAAAGTAGCCTTCAGGACTAGATATAGGCACTATGAGTTTCTTATAATGCCATTCGGGTTGACAAATGCACCTGTAATTTTTACATATTACATTAATCACATTTTTCGACCCTACCTAGATCAATTTGTGGTAGTATTTGTAATATCCCGTAAGAAAATAAAATTTATTAGACAATTTTTAGATATCTGAGGAAATATACAACAACAACAACTAAGCCTTTTCCCACTAGGTGGGGTCGGCTACATGGATCAAACGGCGCCATAGTGGCCTATCATGGATGAGATCAATAGATAAGTTATTAACTATTAAATCATTTTTAATAGTTTCACTTATTGTTTTCTTTGGCCTCCCTCTGCCTCTAATTATTGGACTATTCTCCATCCGATCTACTCTTCTCACTGGTGCTTCTGCAGGTCTTCTCCACACATGGCCAAACCACCTTAAGCGAGATTCAACCATCTTCTCCACAATAGGTGCTATCCCAACCTTCTCTCTAATGCACTCATTTCTAATCATATCTCTTCTGGTGTGTCCACACATCCAGCGCAACATTCTCATCTCTGCAACGTTGAGTTTATCTTCATGTTGTCTTTTAACCGCCCAACATTCAGTACCATATAATATAGCAGGTCTTATAGCCGTACGGTAGAATTTTCCTTTAACTTTGAGCGGCACTTTTTTATCACAAATGACACTCGAAGCTTTCCTCCATTTCATCCATCCAGCTTGAATCCTATGATTTACGTCCTCCTTTACTTCGCCGTCATTTTGTATAATAGACCCAAGATATTTAAAACTTGTAACTTGTTTTAATATATAGTCTCCAAGTTTCACGTCTACATTCGTATTTGTTCGTCTCTTACTAAAAATACATTCCATATATTCTGTTTTATTTCTACTTATCCGAAAACCATGTGTTTCTAAAGCTTGTCTCCATGACTCTAGTTTCAAATTTATTTCCTCTTTCGATTCACCAACTAAGACTATATCATCTGCAAAAATCATGCACTGAGGCCCCAACTCTTGTATATGTTCAGTAACTGCGTCCAAAATCAAATTAAAAAGATACGGACTCAAAGAAGACCCTTGATGTAGTCCAATAGTTGTGGGAAAATCCTTGGTATCCCCATTTTGTGTTCTCACGCAAGTCGTTATCCTGTCGTACATGTCTTTGATTGCTCGAATATACGCAATACGCACTCCTTTCTTTTCTAAAGCCTTCCATAGAATCTCTCTTAACACTCTGTCATATGCTTTTTCCAAATCAATAAAAACCATATGCAAATCTTTCTGCCTATTTTGATACCTTTCCATCAATCTCCGTAGTAAATAAATTGCTTCCATAGTTGACCTTCCTGGCATAAATCCAAACTGGTTCTCTGTAACTTGAGTCTCTTGTCTTAATCTTTGCTCAATAATCTTCTCCCATAGCTTCATAGCGTGGCTCATGAGTTTAATCCCCCGATAATTGGAACAATTCTGTATGTCTCCTTTATTTTTATATATAGGGATTAAAGTACTTCTCCTCCATTCATCCGGCATTTTCTTAGATTTCATTATCACATTAAACAACTTAGTGAGCCAACTTATACCCTTCCTTCCTAAACTTTTCCACACCTCAATAGGTATATTGTCAGGTCCTACTGCTTTGCCATTATCCATTCTCTTCAAAGCCCTCTCTACTTCAAACTCTTGGATTCTACGATAAAAAGTATAATTACGATCCTCTTCTGCAATATTAAGTCTGTCAGAGTTACAGGTCAACTCATGCCCTTCGTTAAAAAGTCCTTGAAAGTAACTCCTCCATCGTGCGTGGATATCATGCTCCCTTACCAAAACATTACCCTCTTCATCTTTAATACATTTCACTTGATCTAGGTCCCTTGTCTTTCTTTCCCTACCCTTCGCAAGCTTGTAAATTTTTCTTTCTCCCTCCTTAGTTCCTAAAGATTGATATAACCCCTCAAAAGCTTTAGTTCTTGCTTCACTCACAGCCTTCTTAGCGTCTTTCTTAGCCACTTTATATTTATCCCAATTTGCATTATCTTTACATAAGTGCCACTCCTTATAACACTCTCTCTTAACCTTAATCTTATCTTGCACCTCCGCATTCCACCACCAAGATTCTTTACCCTTAGGTCCAACGCCTCTTGATTCTCCAAGTATCTCTCTTGCTATATTCCTTATCCCTTTGGCCATCTCGTCCCACATATCATTAGCATTTCCTTGGACCTCCCAAAGCCTCTCTTCCTCCACTTTTCTTTGAAAATTCCTTTGTTGTTCATTCTTCAAAGACCACCACCTAATTCTAGGGATTGTTTTCTTACTCTTTCTTTCTACTCTTCTCATAACTCGTACGTCCAAAATTAGAACCCTGTGTTGAGTAGCCAAGCTCTCACCGGGTATGACTTTACAATTTGTGCAGAACTTTCTATCTGATTTCCTTACCAAGAAAAAATCTATTTGAGAGTTTGCTCCTCCACTCTTGTATGTGATAAGATGTTCTATCCGCTTTCTAAAGCAAGTATTTGCTATGGTAAAATTATAGGCTAAAGAAAAATCCAAGATAGTTTTACCCTCTTCATTTGCATCTCCTAATCCAAAACCTCCATGTATACCCTCGTATCCTTTCGATTCCCTCCCTACATGACCATTCAAATCCCCTCCTAGGAAAATCTTTTCTCCCAGAGGTATTTCTTGAATCAAACCTTCTAGATCCTCCCAAAAAGTTCTCTTGTGATGCTCCTCTAATCCAACTTGGGGTGCATAAACACTAAAAACATTAAAAATAACCCGCTCAACTACAATTTTTAAAGCTATAATCCTATCTCCTAATCTTTTCACATCTACTACATTGTTTCTCCACTCCTTATCAACTATTATACCTACACCATTACTAGTTCTTGTCTTGCCGGTGTACCAAAGCTTAAAACCTGAAGAATCTAATTCTTTTGCCTTCTCTCCTACCCACTTAGTCTCTTGTAGACACATGATATTGATCCTTCTCCTAATCATGGTATCAACTATTTCCATTGATTTTCCTGTAAGTGTGCCTACATTTCAAGAAGATTGGATTAGAGTAATTTTTCCTCATTTAAGACTTAAAGTTACTAAGTTTAGTATCTCCACCCATAAATTGGGCTTTTACCTATGGACACTTCATATAGAGTTTTTCTACTTCACATGAATTTTTAGCAAGCCAATAGGATAGCCTAAGGAAGAAATAAAACATAGAATTGGACTAGGATATAGAAATTGGACCAGTAGCCCAAAAATCATGAAAATCTGACAAGCCCATTATGAAAGGTATAATTTTAACCAAAGTAAAGAAAATGGGCAAGAATGAGCCCAAACCCAAGAGGAAAAATAAAAAAATAAAAATAAAAATAAAGTGATGGAATAATGGTGTAATCAAGATTAGGTGACATGGCATTAAGAAAAAAATTTAGCAACTGGTGTGATATCCTACATTCATAATTTTAGCAAGTGGTATCATAATACATGGCATTAGGACAAAACATCTATATCTTACACTCATAATTTTAGCAAGTGGGTAATAATACATAGAATTATGACAAAAAATCTTTATCCTACATAAATAATTTTAGCTAAGCAAGGAAGATTCAAGGGTTGGAAATTTGCCACCTAAAAAGGAAAACCTATCATACTTGATTAAGACAAAAGAAAAGGAAATGTATCCCTAAATCAAAGGGACCTTGTGATAACTTCAATTTACTGCAATGTTTATATGCTTTCTGAGTGTGTTTATTGTGCTATTTTGATTATTAAGCACTCTTATTCCTGGATATAACTGAATGTGATGACTCCCTTAAATGCAATATCATCCACCCTATGTGCTGTAGCAATGTAGTGTGCATATGTGGCAATCTTGGCAGCGAACCAAGTGATATTGAGTAAAGCGGGTCCCTTTTTCCTGCAAGGCACTGATTCTGTTGATATGGCGCAGGTGGCAGGGGAGCAGAGCTGCGCAGCAGGTGCAGCCACCACCTAGCAAGAGAAATCAGTAAGCTCACACTGCAGGCTGCTGGTTGGGTTGGTACAGAACTGCATCCACTACTGAAAGTGGAGAGGAAAAAGCTGCACGCAGAGATGCTGGCTGCAGAGCAGGGAGAATGTCAGCAAACCAGGACACTTTACTGGGACCACAAGGCCTGATTATAAAAAGGGCAGAAAGCAGAGCCACCAGGGAGATAGACCAGAGGGGAGGAAGAAGAACAGCCACAGACTGCATAGAAGCATTAGAGCATGGGATAGTTTGCATTTCTAGATTTCCATTGATCCCTGTTGTGTTTTTCTTTTTCTTCTGTTTTTATCAAGAAACTGCACTTGTATTTTTATATCACTTGGGATGCATGCCAGTGATTTTGGGATATTTGTAACCAGTGTAACCATGAGCCTTGGCTAGTTTCCAGCTAGGGTTGCATAAGGGTTATAATGAACTTGAGCACATTTTTAGTAACACATTTTGCTGCAGCATTATTTTAACATTCAACTATGTTTATATTTTAATTTCCCCTGATAACGGAAGTTTAGTGGAGGAAGACTTAGGCCAAAATTCACCTGGGAAAGGAATGGAGGCTGGAAAAATAGTTGAATATATGGGATTAAGCCAATATAGGAATATATCGTTCCCCCGTTACCCCAATAGTGGAGCTTCATGCACAATTCGGGGGTGAGGACTGATGCAGGAATGCATGTATGAACCTCAGAATTGCAAGGAATGGAAGTCTAGGAAGACTCCATTCAAGACTGAACTTGGCACTTAGTTGGCAGAAGAGAACAAGGAGTCTCAAGACTCCTCAAACAGTAAAGAGCCACAACCAGAACCCCAGCAGACTCCAGTGGGCACTAAGTCCTCAGATGATGATGAACCTATTGCAAAACGGGCAGCAGTGATGCGTAAAAGAAAGGCCCCACAACAATCAACACAACCAAGGAGTGGGCTCCGAAGCTCTTCAAGGTCTTCTGGGAGTCATCCCTAGGGTGTTGCAGTATCCTTACAAGCACCCTCAAGAAGTTTCCTTATCCCATATTCCTTCGCTGCTGCATTTAGAATTTCTTTGGCTCTGCTTCTGTTTTTGATTGGTGTTTTTTTGTGTTTTTGGCAATTTAATCAGCAGTGGGGACACTGCTCATCATTGAGTTTGGGGGGGTGTGATATAATGTTGGTTGTATAATGTTTGTTGTGGCATCTGTGGGAGAGTTTACTTAGTGTTGTTTTAGTATTGCTGTAGTGTTTGCTGAAGCATATGTTAGGCTTGGACTTGTTTATTTGTGTTTTGTTTATCTGTGTTGCTGTTTATTTGTGTTTCTGCCTGACTGTATTGGATAAGACTGCATTATTACTTGCTGCTACCTATCTTACTGTCTATTTTCGATGTATATATATATATAGAAAAAAATGAAAAAAAAGAGAGAAGAGAGAAATGTAGAGAGAGATGAGTCTGCACATTGCATAGCCTGTTGTAAGCTCTGTGATACTCCATGATGAGGATTGGGAATTTCACTAAAAAACCAGAATAGGAGACCTGCACACCTACCCAACCACACACAGAACCTTCTTCTAATAAGCACAGGATCATGGGCAGTTTGCCAAAAGAAAATTGGTGATTTTTCAGAAATAGGACCTAAGTTTTAAAGCTAATATTAAGAGTTTTATGCAGAATTATAAAAGAGGCATACGTGTATGGTCAGAAAGGCCTAAGTTTGGGGGGGAAGTAGGGAAAGTAGAGAAAAATTTGGACACTCCAATGCCTCTGTAGTTCCTTAGTAACCAGGGGTATGCATGAGCCCCATGTGTACCCTTGTGTAAAATAGGGACATAGAGTATGAGTGGAATGCTGCCTAAGGGTGATAAGGTTAAGTAGCCGAGTGCCTACATCGTACAAGTTGGCATTCGCGTCAAAAGGCACTAATGACCTCTACTAGAATAAAACAAAAAGAAAAAAAGAAAAAAATATATAAAAACAAAGAAAGAAAGGAAATCAGTGAGCTACCCCTCCATATCTGTTGCCCTGGCTGCACCTATGAGGCATGCCAACTTGTCCTAAGAAGGAAGCTCGATATATTAGCATGAAAATCTCAAGAACTATGGCTGATTTTGACCCAAGTAGCTCTTTGGGAAACTGTCCATGTCACACACACAACTTCAAAGAAGGTCTTGGTTGCGAATGGGAGAAAGGTTTGCGGTGTCCCTTATATGGAAGCAATCCTAAGAGTTGAGAGCTATCAGTAGAACTATACAGAATCGTACAAGAGAAAAGGCTAGAATTATTTGGTCAGGGTGTGGTGAGCAGAGCAGATTGCTTGGGGACAAGCAATCCTTTAAGTTTGGGGGGATTTGATAACTTCGATTTACTGCAATGTTTATATGCTTTTTGACTGTGTTTATTGTGCTATTTTTATTATTAAGCACTCTTATTCCCAGATATAACTAAATGTGATGACTCCCTTAGATGCAAAATCATCCACCCTATGTGCTGTAGCAATGTAGTGTGCATATGTGGCAATCTTGGTAGCGAACCAAGTGATATTGAGTAAAACTGGTCCATTTTTCCTGCACTGATTCTGTTGATATGGCACAGGTGGCAGGGGAGCAGAGCTGCGCAGCAGGTGCAGCCACCACCTCGTAGGAGAAAGCAGCAAGCTGACACTGTAGGCTACTAGTTAGGTTGGTACAGAACTACCTCCACTACTAAAAGTAGAGAGGAAAAAGCTGCACGCAAAGATGCTAGCTGTAGAGCAGGGAGAATGTCAGCAAACCATGACACTTTACTGGGACCACAAAGCCTGATTATAAAAAGGGCAGAAAGCAGAGCCACTAGGGAGATAGACCGGAAGGGAGGAAGAAGAACAGCCACAGACTGCATAGAAGCATTAGAGCACGGGATAGTTTGCATTTTCAGATTTCCATTGATCCCTATTGTGTTTTTCTTTTTCTTCTGTTTTTATCAAGAAACTACACTTGTATTTTTATATCACTTGGGATGCATGCCAGTGATTTTGGGATATTTGTAACCAGTGTAACCATGAGCCTTGGCTAGTTTCCAGCTAGGGTTGCGTAAGGGTTGTAATGAACTTGAGCACATTTTTAGTAACACATTTTGCTGCAACATTGTTTTAACATTCAACTGTGTTTATATTTTAATTTCCCCTGATAACGGAAGTTTAGTGGAGGAAGACTCAGGCCAAAATTCACCTGGGAGGGGAATGGAGGCTGGAAAAACAGTTGAATATATGGGATTAAGCCAATATAGGAATATATTGTTCCCCCGTTACCCCAATAGTGGAGCTTCATGCACAATTCGAGGGTGAGGACTGATGCAGGAATGCATGTATGAACCTCAGAATTGCAAGGAATGGAAGTCTAGGAAGACTCCATTCAAGACTGAACTTGACACTTAGAGCAATTGCTGCAGCAATCCCTAGAGCAAATACGAGTGTTGTAGTTCATGGCAACCCTTAGCAACCCTAGATCACTTATTATCATTTTCTTTTACACCCTAGTACCCCTCATCTTAGTTATAGTTGCATTTAATTGATCTACCTCTATTTTATCTTGTGAGCCATCTTATTCTTGCTACAACATTTCACACAACAAAAGTCTCTATAATAGCTTTAGTTCACTCTTCGTGGGACGATACTCACTCATCACTTTATTACTTGGTCACGACACGTGCACTTGCGTTTGGACACTGCATTCAACTTTGCATGAAATCAACACCTTGTCCCTCATCTTAAGAACATATCATCATAATTTTCAAAATACAAATCTCTTTTTCCTATGCATATCTTGACTAAGGAAGAGGAAGACAAGAACATAAGTTGTTTGTTTTCCAAAAATTCAACCAAGTGCATCCTAATTGTGATAAGGTAGACCCATGATTATGAAAGGTAAATTATTTGATAGTCTATATAAGCAAAACCCACCCTTATAACATTGGAATTTCGTCCAAATGAAGGAGAGGAAAAATAGAAGCAAGGTAGAGTGAGGAAAGGAGAGGAAGAAAAGAAGAAAGGGGAAGGAGAAATCTAGAGGACTAAGTGCTCAAGGTAAGTTTAACAATATTTCTTTTTGAAGAAAACTTTAGAAACTTATAATGTTTATATGAGATTTTGATCTTAGAACTTTGATGATTGGTCATGGATGTTGCTATATCATGTTACATATTATGTATGTTTGAATACATAGGCTGGTGTAGATAGTTTTGCATAGGTATGGCTATGGATGGCAAAATTTTTAGCTTTTACTTTTAAATTTCTGGGAAGAATCGGTAAGGAATTTAAGAAATGGTTTACATAAAAAATGTAGATCTATGTCTCACGGATTTTAACCCACCGGAATCACTCAATTTGGAGTCCGTATGATGTAGATATGGTCTGATTACTATGAAGTGGTCAGAAATTGGTTAATCAAGGAAGAATATTTTAAGATAGCTTCTATGTTTTAATTTCTAGTAACTTTTTGTTGGGAATTAAAATAACTAGTTAACATAAGAATTATAGATATATGTGTCATGGATTTTTAGCCACTGGAATCACTCAATTTAGAGTCCATATGAGGTAAATATGGTCTGATTAGTAAGCAGTGTTCATAAAATGGTTAATCAGGGAAGAACATGTTAGGATAGCTTCTGTGTTTTAATTTCTGGGAACATTATGTAGGGAATTCAAATACATAGGTCACATATGAATTATAGATATATATGTCACGGATTTGTAACCACTGGAATCACTTAATTTGGAATTTTTATGAGGGAGATATGGACCGATTAGTAGCCACTAGAATTAAGCAATTTGGAGTCCATATGAGGTAGATATGGTCTTATTAGTAAGCAGTGGTCAGAAAATGGTTAATCTGGGAAGAATATGTTAGGATAGCTTCTGTGTTTTAATTTCTGGGAACATTCTATAGGGAATTAAAATACATAGGTCACATATGGATTATAGATATATATGTCACGGATTTGTAACCACTGGAATCACTTAATTTGGAATTTTTATGAGGGAGATATAGACCGATTAGTAGGCAGAGGTCAGAACCTATCCGAGAAGAAATAACTTGTACATTGAGGGAGTAATATCACCTTGATTTATTAATATTTCACTAAAATGTTCAAAATAATAGTTTTGGATAATTGTTTTATCTTGAAATTGACACCAAGATCACTAACATCGGAGTTAAATTGAGGGAGTTATGCTCTGATTATTAAGAGAAGGTTAGATGGGATGAAAACCTACGTCAAGAAAATAAAGAAATAAAATTAATATTTAAAAAAGAAGAATAATCTTATAAATGAAAATAATAAATGACTAGTATATGCGATAGCCATTGCCATTGTATGAACTTCTTACCATCTTAAGTGTGAAATTTTGATATGGAAATATTTTATAAAGTGATATTTGAAATAGTTATGTTCATGGCATGATTACCAATGATTTTTGGTAATAGTTATATTTTGATGAACATACTTGTTATTGAAAGCATATTTTTGGCTATCATTGTGAAAAGAAAAGAAATGAGCACGGTCACATGGCAATCCGTGTGGTGCACTAGTAGGGGACGCCCTACCAACGGTTATGAATATGTTAATGAGAAAAGAAAGAGAAAGTGTGCTATGTCGAACGGAGCGAGAAAAGCTCGTACCGAAGAGTAGAAAATACTCATCCTGACCGGGGTAGCTTGATATGAGAATAAATTGATAGTCATCATATGATATTCTAAAAATAATTAATCATGTCATACATGTCATTAATGTACGATTCTCATGTGCATAGATATAGTGCATTCATGTGACCAAAGATATTTACTGTAGTTTATACAGCTGAACATGACGTGATGAGCTATATTGATGATGATTTATTGTTAAACTTACGGGGGTTTAATTCTCACTATATTTCCATGTCATGTTCAGGAAATTAGTTATGCAGATTTTTCTATGGCTCTGGCTTTTAGTGTACATTAGATTGAGTTACTTTATGTTGGGCAACTCTCAGAATCAAATAATATGTTTGTGGTCGAGTTGGTTCAGATCCCACTAAAGTTGTAACCACCCGCACCTATATCTCCAGAATTGGTCAACCAGAATAAATAAGATGTATTTATTTCTTGGTTTGATTTTTGTTGTACATACATTTTGATTAATGACGTGTATGTGAACTCTATGTTGTTTAATAAATAATAATAAAAAAGAGGTTATTACATAATTGATATCAGAGCAGGTCAATCCTAGATGGCTAGTGGGTGGTTGGTTATCTGAATCGATCTTATAGTATCTTGAGTATGTTGTGGTAGTGTTGTGTAGGGGATCAATGATTTCATATAGGTAAGAAATTACTAGTGTTTCCTATCTATATGCCGAGGTGGTGTTATGACAGTTGTTAAATATTTTTTTTGAAACTAACTATAGGGCTTGATCACCTCAATAGCAGCATAACTTTATTTTTGCCACAGTAGGAAATGGCACCACCAAGGATGAATTCGCAAAACAATGCAGAGGAAACCCTGCACAACCTTGCCACAGCAATTCGAGAATTTGATATTAATTTACTCCTTAGAACCCAACTAATATCTATATACCTATATAGAATGATATCGATTGAATTTAAAAAAAAATAGTTACAAGACTTGTTAGACAAGGGATTTAAATGCCCTAGTACTTTTATTCAGAGTGCTCCAGTTCTATCTGTGAAAAAGAAAGATGGATCATTATGACTATGCATAGATTATAGACAGTTAAATAAGGTGACCCATTACCTCGTATAGATTACCTGTTTGACCAGTTATAATGTGTTCAATCTTTTTCCAAAAATTGATTTGGGATATAAGTAACATTAATTAAGGATAAGAGAAAAGGATGTACAAAAATTTTATTTTAGGACTTATTATGGGCATTATGAGTTCTTGGTGATGTCATTTAAATTGACAAATATCTTAGCTGCATTCATAGATTTAATGAATAGTAATTAGGTCATCCATAGATCAATTTGTTATTATATATATTGATGAAATATTAGAATATTTCAAAAGTTCAGAGGATTATAAGCAACATTCAAAGATAGTTTTACCAACTCTAAGGGAGTATGGTTGGTAATGATGATATCCAATTAGACTCTAAGAAAATAAAAGTTGTACAATAATGGCTACGTTTTACTACATCTAAAGATGAAGATCCAAATCCAATTTGTGCTTCCTGCATTTGTCTGCCGTCCATTCTATTTGAGCCATAGTTGGATCAGGTACATGAACATATGCTTGTAAAGCATCAATCAACTATTCAACAATTGAAGCTGAAATGAGAATTCATCGTGCTAAGTGTGAGATGAACCTTCGTTCCACAGCATGATCAAGAAAAGACAATAGACCATTAAAGAAGTGATTAACATTTAACAAACCTATCGGTTTGTGATGCATATTCAGTTGTGCCCAAGAAATTATTCGGAAAATCTCTTCTAAAGTAACAAAACCACCTGGTAAGGCAATGAAGGCATCAATATTGCTCATCATTCTAGCCATGCGTTCATGCATGGAAGCTACCCTAAACTCTTCCCCAATTGTCTTTCCTACGATATTAGATGCATCTAGAGCTGTAGGTGTAACAACTCCATTTATGTAAATGTAACAAAAAAAAAATTTTATATTTGTAAAATTCCATAAAGTTATTACTACTTTAATTCTAATCACTTAACTCGTAATAATAATCACTTTAACCAAGCATAATTGTTATTAACAGTGATACAATACTGAGTTTCCATACACACTATTATTTTACAAACTACACACCATTATTTTACAAACATTTGCACAAAGATACATATTAGCTCTAATCATCTATGTCGACTACTTTCTGGGACACTGCTGCGGGTGGCACGTCCACTGGAATCTCAGTCACATCTACGACAGATACATCTGAAATAACTGGAAGTTGCCCAAGGTAGGGCACCTCGATCCAACGTACAGAAATAATAAGTGTCATAGAGAAAATCTGCATATTTATTCGTCTGAACATGATATGGAAATATAGTAAGAATTAAATACCAGTAAGTTCAACAATAAATCATAATTTATCATCAATATAGTTCATCATGTCATGTTCAGCTGTATAAACTACAGAAAATATCTTTGGTCACATGAATGCATTATATCTATGCACATAAGAATCATACAATAATGATATGTATGACAGGATTAACTATTTTCAGAATATCATATGATGGCCATTAACTTATTCTCATTTCAAGCTACCCCGGTCATGGTGAGTATCTTCTACTCTCTGGTACGGGCTTTTCTCGCTCCGTCCGACATGGCCTACTTTCTCTTTCTTTTCTCATTAACATGATCATAACTGTTGGTAGGGCGTCCCCTACTGGTGCACCACACGGATCGCCATGTGACCGTGCTCATTTCTTTTCTTTTCACAATGATAGCCAAGAATATGCTTTCAATAACAAGTATGTTCATCGAAATATAACTATTACCATAAATCATTGGTAATCATGCCATAAACATAACCATTTCAAATATCACTTTCTAAAATATTTTCATGTCAGAATTTCACACTTAAGATGGTAAGAAGTTTATACAATGGCAATAGCTATGGCATATACTAGTCATTTATTATTTTCATTTATAAGATTCGTCTTCTTTTTTAAATATTAATTTTATTTCTTAATTATCTTGATGCAGGTTTTCACCATATCTAACCTTCTCTTTATGCTTGGCCTTTAATAATTTTCTTCTTATTTATATCATTTCCAACACATGTTCTTACAAATTTATAGAGCATTGTTCTCCAATTCGATTTCTACTATTACCCTATAGTTAAAGAGGTTCATCTAGGGTAGAAACATGTTGAACATAGGTTTAACCAGCTTCCAACACAGTCTAGCCGTGTTCCAAGACAAGGCCATGCTTTAAAAATACTTCAAATGTACTCAAAAACAGCCCTAAACACGGCTAGCCCGTGCTTGAAACACCCAGAACACGGCCTGGCCGTGCTCTGTGACCTTTGCTCACTAATCAGAGCATAACGCCCTCATTTTAACTCTGATTGAGGTGATCTTGGTGTCCATGGAAAGACAAGACAATTATATAAAACTATTATGTTAATCATATCAGTAAAATAGTAATAAATCTTGGTGTTATTACTCTCTTAAATTTAATATTATTTCTTCTTGGTTAGGTTCTAACCTTTACATACTAATCTGACTATATCGCCCACATACGAATTCCAAATTAAGTGATTCCAGTGGCTAAACATCTGTGACATATAAATATATAATTTATATATTAACCATTTATTTTAATTCCTTATATAATTTTCCTAGAAATTAAAACACTGAAGCTATCCTAACATATTCTTCCCTGATTAACCATTTTCTGACCTTTGTTTACTAATCGGAACATATATACCTCATATGAACTCTAAATTGAATTATTCTAATGGCTAAAGATCCGTGACACACATAGTTATAATTCTTATGTTAACCATTTATTTTAATTCCATACAAATAATTCTTAGAATCTAGAATACAGAAACTATCCTAACATATTCTTCCCTGATGAACCATTTTCTGACCTTTGACTACTACTCAGACCATATTTACCTCATATGGACTCCAAATTGAATGATTCCAGTGGCTACAAATCTGTGATACATATATCTTTAATTCTTATGTTAACTATTTATTTTAATTGATTATAGATTGTTCCCAGAAATTAAAACACCGAAGCTTAAAATTCTGCCAACCATAGCCATACCAATGCAGAACTATCTACACCAACCTAAGTATTCAAACATACATCACATGCAAGATCAATATATAACATGATATAGCAACATCATGACCAATCATCAAAGTTTTAAGATCAAAATCTCATATAAATATTATAAGTTTCAAAAGTTTTCTTCAAAAAGAAATATTGTTAAACTTACCTAAGAATCTCCTTAGCTTACTTAGTGAATTGGTTTTCTTGTTTCCTCTTGAAAGAAGTAGCAAGATTCCTTCCTTCCCTTAGCTTTTCTAGCAGCTTAGGTAAGAGAAGGAGGGTGAATTTTTGAACCTCAAGGATGAAGAAGAAAAATGGACTCAAGTGGAAATTAAGGTAACTTACCTTGAATACTTAGCCTTCTAAACTTCTCCTTTTTCTTCCTTCCTTTCTTCTCCTCTCTTTCTCTCCTTTCCTCACTCTACCTTGCTTCTATTTCTCTCTCTTCCTCACTTGGACGAAATTAAAATGTTGTAGGGGTGGGTTTTGCTTATATAGACCACCAAATAATACACCTTTCATGATCATAGGTCTACCTTATCACAATTAGGATACACTTTGTTGAATTTTTGGAAAACAAACAACTTATATTCTTGTCTTCCTCTTCCTTAGTCAAGATATGCATAGGAAAAGGAGATTTGTATTTTCAAAATTATGATGATATGTTCTTAAGATAAGGGACAAGGTCCCTTTGATTTAGGGATTCATTTCCATTTTCTTTTGTCTTAAATAAGTATGATAGGTTTGCCTTTTTAGGTGGAAAATTTCTAGCCCTTGAATCTCCATTATTTGGTTGATATTATTTGTGTGGGATAGAAATGTTTTGTCCTAATGCCATGTATTATCATACCACTTGCTAAAATTATGAGTGTAGGATATAGATGTTTTTGTCCTAAAGCCTTGTATTATCATGCCACTTGCCAAAATGATGAATGTAGAATCACACCACTTGCTAAATTTTTGTCTTAATGCCATGTAACCTAATCTTTATTATTATTACATTATTATATCATCTCCTATTTTATTTTATTTTATTTTTCCTCTTGGATTTGGGCTTATTCCTACCCATTATGGGCTTATTCCTACCCATTTTCTTTGCTTTGGATAAAATTCTACCTTTCTTGGATGGCTTGGTCACATTTTCATAATTTTTGGGCTATTGGTCCAATTACTATATTCTAGTCCAAGTCTATATTTTATTTATTGCTTAAGTTATCCAATGGGCTTGCTAGAAACTTATGTGAAGTGAACAAACTCTATATAAAGTGTCCATAGGTAAAAGCCCAATGTATGGGTAAAGATTTTAAACTTAGTAACTCTAGTTCTTGAATTAGGAAAAATTACCCTAATCCAATGTTCTTGAAAATTTAGGAACTTTACTTGTTTCTAAAAATTTATCTTCCTTATCCAAGAATTTTTCATCTCTTTAGTATGTTCTTTCTAATTTTTTTCCTATTAGGTTTTCCCTCTTCATTTGTTCTTTTAATGTTAGAAACATCTTATATGCATATACATAAGGTGAAGAATTTCTAAGGATTATATTTCCTTAGATATCTAAAATATTGTCTAAAAACTTTATTTCCTTAATTAACAATAAAAGAAACAAAATTAGGGATGTTACATTTCTCTCCCCCTAAAAGAAATTTATCTTCAAAATTTCAGAAATTACCTAATAAGAACAATTGCGGATATTTCTTCCTCGTGACTTCTTCCAGCTCCCAAGTTGCTTCTTCTGGAGTCAAACCTTCCCATAACACCTTAACAAGGGGAATGGTTTTATTTCTTAGTTGCTTTACGTCAGTGTCCAATATGGATGCAGGTACTAGCTGGTATGTCATGTTCTCCTTTATTTGGATTGGTTCATCCTGTATTACATGTGATGAATCTGGAAGATACTTCCGTAGCTGTGATACATAGAAAACATTATGCTGGTTGGATAAATTAGGTGGGAGAGCAACTTGATATGCTAATGTCCCTACTTCCTTAATGTTAGAAACATTTTCTATGCATATTTCCTTAATGTTAGAAACATTTTCTATGCATACACATAAGGTGAAGAATTTCTAAGGCTTATATTTTTCCTTAGATAACGAAAAATTGTTTAATAAGTTGTATTTCTTTAATTAAATATTTATGTACCTTTATTAATAAAAGAAATAAAATTAAGGATGTTATAGAAATTATCAAACTTAAACCAGGCATGTTTTTCTTATGTGATTTGTCATCCTAAAAGTGGGAGATTATTAGACATAGAGTTCTATGCCATAGGTTTTGATTATGACAAATGTGTTACAAGTATATGTGCTTATTTGATTAGTATGTACTATGCATGATTATAATATGTAATATGTAATATCTTATACTTAATCATGCCTTATGCGCTAACTATGAAATATACTTGGTTGTAATATATATATATATATACATATATATATATATATATATATATATATATATATATATATATATATATATATATCCAATATGTCTTGCAAAATGTTATATATCTTACATATTGGATATGTTTCTAGGAATTTCATATGCATTTATTGAATCATGAATATTGTACTTTGGACTAACTACTTTGTTGCAAGTTCAATATCTTTTTGTAGGATGGTCTAAAGTAAGAAATATTAGCATTGCAATGAAGCAGATGTAATACCAATATCATGCTTAACTCAAAGAAAGATTCTCCAAGAATTGAAGAAAAAGAGTTGAAGATGTAGAAGTTTGGTTGCATCAACAAAAAATATGAAGGTAACTTTTCAAGTCAAGGAACATCAAGACTTTAAGGTAAATCAATCCTTACATATCCTAGACATAGAATCATGTCTGAAAGGATTTAGAAACTCTTGATCTCAAAAATTTACCTTCAAACATATTTCAAAGTTCATATGAAATAAAAGATAGTGTGATATAGATGTTTACTAAAGTTTGTTTTTGACATTTGGTAACTCTTTTATCCATATCTCATACATTACAATGATTTTTGGACCAAAACTTACCCCATTGAAAACTAGAATCCAAGACTTTTTAATGATACTTCATTTGCTCAAAATGGAGTTAAAGAGAAGATGTAGTAAATAGACAAATCAAGATAGTAAGATATGAAATTTAACTAAACTCTATTTTTGACCTTTGGTCAATATTTTATTTATATCCTACAAACTAAAAATCCTTTTTAAATAAAACTTATTGCATTTTCCACTAGATTCCTAGAGCTTTTCAATGATAGATCTCCATCCCAAATGGAGTTAAATAAAAGATGTAGAAAATAGGCATTGCAAGGTAGTAAGATACGGTTTTTAACTAAACTCTCTTTTGACCTTTTGTCACTATTATATCCATTTCTTACACAATACAAATCCTTTTGGACTGCAACTTATTATGTTGAAAACTAAACTCAACAAGCTTTATATTGATAGGTTATATATCTAAAATGGATTTAAAATAAGAAAGATATGACAACTTAAAATTGAGTATAATTAGTTGTTGATGAAATAGTAGCACCAGTCGACTAGTTGGTTAACTTACAGCTATTGAAATTAAGCTAGTTGAATAACTTAGAGATCATGAGAGCTAGCAGACATAGAAGGTTTAAAGAGAAGAAAAAGAGATTGAGATAGTAATATCCAAACTAGTTATATTCCTAATGTAAGATGACCAAGATTTCAAAATCTAAAACATTTAACTCAAGTAAGATCTGGTAGCTCTAGCCAGACATCAATCAATATCAATAAGCAAATAATGATTCAAAGAGATATGAGACCTACTAGTCAACAGGATTCAAGATCGATTCCATTATGTCCTATTTGTAGCAGGCCCCATACTGGACTGTGTCTCAAAGAAATTAGTGCATGTTTTAAGTGTGGACAAGTAAGTTATTTGATGAGAAATTGTCCACAATTATAAAATTTGAGTCAAGCATCAGTATAGCCAACTTTACCCCCTGCATTTGTACTAGCACAACCAGCTAAAGCAGCTTCAATTCAAGCAAATAGTGGTGGTACTAGTAGAAGATCAGGAAGTTGAGGCCAAAAATAAGCCCGAGGTTTTTCCTTGACACGACAAGATGCTCAAGCCTCAAATGCAGGGATGATAGGTACATTATCAATATATTCCCATAGAGAATATGTACTGTTTGATCCTAGTTCTACTTATTTTTATATATCACTCTGCTTTGCTAAGAAATTGGGTAGTGTTCCTACTAGCTTACATTGTTCTT
Organism: Gleditsia sinensis; assembly: GCA_037074535.1. Classification (NCBI taxonomy): domain Eukaryota; kingdom Viridiplantae; phylum Streptophyta; class Magnoliopsida; order Fabales; family Fabaceae; genus Gleditsia; species Gleditsia sinensis. The sequence continues at coordinate 34,942,016 of CM073473.1, read as the reverse complement.
TTATAGTTGGTACTCCATTGGGACAATTCTTACTGATAAATGATGTGTATAAATCGTGTGAGATTTCGATAGAAGATAAGGAAACTCTTGTAGATTTGATAGTTTTAGATACGGTAGACTTTGATGTGATACTGGGAATGGATTGGTTGTCATCATGCCATGCCATTTTAGACTATCACCTTAAGGTGGTTAAAATTTTAATTCCCAGAGAATCTTCTTTCTTGATACAAGGAGATCGTAGTGAGATACTCAGTAATTTAATCTCTTCTTTAATAACTCATAAGCTATTACAAAAAAGATGTCAAGGCTATTTAACAGTGGTCAAAGATGTTGATATGTAGTACACCAATGTAGAATAGGTTCCGGTGATTAGGGAATTTTCTGATGTGTTTCCTGAGGAATTGCCAAGGTTACCCCCGAAACGAGAAATTGAGTTCAGTATTGATTTACTTCTAGGAACTCAACCAGTGTTTATACTATATGAAGATATAGTGTAATATCCCTGATTTTAATAAATGGAAAATAATTCTCAATGGTGAAGAGAATGAAAGAGAATGAAATAGAACATCGAAGAAACCTTAGAAAAATGATAAAGTGACTAAATGGAAAAAAAGAAAATTAGAAGGGGAGAAAGTGTTATATTCTAATTCTTTAGGGCTAGATCCGAACATCAAGAAGTGAGCTAAAGATATGTTTTGGATGTGACTAAAGCCTATTAGTATCTTCCTAAAAGAGGAATTAAAGCATTTGGGAATTGGAGGAAGCCAAACAAGGCCTTAGTCAAGGATTTAGTTAGAATGTAATGGAGTGGCATTCTTGTAATAATTAAGGAAATAAGTGGCAAAGGAGAAGAAAGAGCAAGCTTCTAGAAGATGGTTATTAAAATAATACTTTTGCCTTGACTTGGAGAATAAGTCGACCAAGGACAAAGAGAAGGACGGGATGCGGCTAAGGAAGAAGAGAAAGAGATAGGACCTGAGAAGAGAAGGATAAGAAAAAGAAGAGAAAGGTAGCAAGGAGAAGTTTTGAGGTGAGTTTTGCATGTCCAAGCTTAAATCCACTCTTACCTTCATCTTGGATGCTTCAAGAGCTGATTTCCTGTGGTGAAAGTGCAAGAATTTGTAGGCAAAGGAAGATAGATAAGTGATTAAAGAGAAAGAAATCCAAGGAGGGTTTGAGAATAGAAAAGATATCTAGTTTTTGGTAGGTTTAACATTAATCTTTCAATGGAATTTCATGTATTTTGAATGATCTAAAATTGTTTCAAATATCCTATTTTGATGATGCATGATGGATATTTGTGCTTAGCCATGTAGAGTGAGAGTTTGGATGCATAGATCATACATGTTTTGCTAAAACTAGCTTGAAAATGGTGAAAATCGATGTTCTGAATGGTTGGTTCTATAGATTATGATTTATACCGAATTGGAAATACGTTTAACAAATAAGTTGTATCTTTGTTTCGTATCTTTCTAAGGCCTCTAGAATCAACTTAATTGGATTTGAAATGAAAGAGATATTCCTTAATGAGTGAAGGGAGGTCAGATCTAATGCGTAGAATCATGAAATGTTTTTTGGAACCCTTTTTCACCTATGAATGTTTCTAATTTGTTAAAGTACTAAACATAAACATTGTAGATAATTGTATTAGCTTTCCATAGATATTGAAATCACCTTAATCAGAGTTAAAATGAGGGAGTTATGACCTTACTAGTGAGAAAAGGTCAGGTTGGACAAAAACCTGGAATGAAGGAAAACCTAAAGCACGACCATGTTCTAGGACATAGCCAAGACGTGTTTCAGGAAATTTTTAAGGTTGTAGCATATTTTTCACATTCTCATGCACATCCGTGTTGTGGGGCATGGCCAGGCTGTGTTGGGAGCTAGTTTTGCCCTATTTTAGTTATAAATGGCATAAAATGAACCACATTAACTAGATGATAACTGTATAAACCAAATTAAAGAAGAATGCCCTATAATCTTGGTGATATAATGTTAGTTTTCACTACTTCTTGTGATAACAGACTTCATATATATTGTATAATAATGCATATATGTTAAATGATGAAGATGATGAGGTATTGCCATACTATTGAATTAATGCATAATGATTACATGATATAATGTATGCATTGTTACATAATGGTAAGTGTATTAATACATATTTGTTAAATGATGTGATGATGATATTATGCATGATATTAGTTATGTACTTGTTTAATGCATAATCATATTGTGATGGCCATGATGATTAAAGAATATGTTGTGTACATTATTATATGACGATAGAGGGCTTATTACATAGTGATTATATGAGGAGACGAACTTGATTATGGATGGCAAGCATGATAATAAATGTGAGTTGTTTGATGTATACATGGTTATATCATGTTAACGTATATGGTTGAACTCATGGCTATAGACGATTAGTCACTGAGTGTTGAGATGTGGCTACAGACAATAAGTCACTAGTTGTGGAACTTGTGGCTGCAGACGATCAGCCACCATGCATAAAAGCATTGTAAAGATATATATAAAAGCATAATATTGAAGTATAACCTGGTTATTATACATGTGTGATATTGATGTATAACTTGTATACCTTGCATGCCTGATATTGATGCATAACCTATCTATCGAACATGAAAGCATGCTATACATCCTCGATATTTTATCATATAGAAAGAGAAAAGGTTTTCTATAGTTTAGACAGCTGAACATAACATTGTGATTTTTTTATTTGCTATATAATGCTTCTAATGTTAAACCTATTAGGAACTTCTATTCTGATTATTGTTGGTGTTATGTTCAGATAAGAGTAAACGATGTGCTAGCTACTTCCGTGCACTTGATCATTAAGATCCAGTGAATGGCGATGCCTTGTATAGATCCTAATGCCAGCACCACTTCCTCTACTCTTAATACCTAAGGGTTATATGCGATATAGGGTCCAATGTTAAGTTAATGTAGTTATGTGACTCAATGTCGCTTATGTATAAATAGTAATCTCTGATGTAGTTTTAGATATGATGGTGATGGAACATTTTGCTTCTTATATAAATATGTATGATTTGTTACTTGGGTTGTGATAAGTAATTCCACATAAAAAAAACGGTCGTTACATATAGAATGGCATCGACCGACCTTAAAGAATTAAAAAATCAGTTACAAGACTTGTTAGACAAGGAATTTATTTGCCCTAGTACTTCTCCATGGGGTGCTCCAGTCCTATTTGTGAAAACGAAAGATGGATCGCTACGACTGTGTATTGATTACAGACAGTTGAATAAGGTGACAGTGCATAATAAGTATCTATTACCTCATATAGATGATTTATTTGACCAGCTATATGGTGCCCAATTTTTTTCAAAAATTGATTTAAAATCTGGGTATCATCAATTGAGGATAAGGAAGGAGGACATTCCGAAAACTACTTTCAAGACTCATATGGGCTCTATGAGTTATTAGTAATGCCATTTGGTTTAACAAATGCCCCAGCTGCATTCATGAATTTGATTAATAGAGTATTTAAACCTTTTTTGGATCAGTTTGTTATTGTATTCATAGATGATATCTTGGTATATTCAAGGAGTTCAAAGGAGCATGAGTGACATTTAAGGATAGCTTTGCAAATCCTAAGAGAACATCATTTGTATGCTAAGTTTTCAAAATTTGAATTTTTTTCTTAGTAGTGTTACTTTCCTAGGGCATATGGTTACTAAGGATGGTATTCAAGTTGATCCTATAAAGATAGAAGCAATGTAGCAATGGCCACGCCCTACCACAATTATAGAGATCCGTAGTTTTCTTGGTTTAGCAGGCCATTATCGCAGATTCGTTAAAGATTTTTCAAAAATAGCTGCTCCTTTGACGAAGCTGACAAGGAAGGGAATAAAGTTTGACTGGTCAGATGAATGTGAAAGAAGTTTCTAAAAACTCAAGAAATGTTTAACTATGGCACCAGTACTGTCTATTCTTTCAAGTACCGAAGGATACACAATATACTTTGATGCATTAAAAATTGGATTAGGGTGTGTGTTTATGCAACATGGTCGAGTTATTGCATATATATCCAAACAACTTAAGCCACATGAGCAAAATGATTTGACTCATGATTTAGAAATGGCAACGGTGGTTTTTGCTCTCAAAATTTGGTAGCATTATATATATGGTGAGACATGTTAAATCTATACAGATCATAAAAGCCTCAAATACATTTTTTAACAAAAAGATCTTAATTTTAGACAAAGACGATGGATGAAATTACTTAAAGATTATGACTGCACAATACTATATCATCCAAGTAAGGCTAATATAGTGGCTGATGCATTAAGTAGGAAGTCTATGAGTAGTTTGGCTCATATCACAGTGGTAAAGAGGTCGTAAGTTCAAGAAATGCATAAGTTGGAAAGTCATAGGGTAGTATTGGAAGTAAAGGAGCTTGGGATGCGATTGGCCCATATATTGTTTCAATGGTCTTTGTTTGAGTAGTGAAAAAGGCATAGGAAGAGGATGCCTATTTATGCAAGAAAATTGAAGAGGCGAAGAGTAGCAGTGATATTGAATTTACTATAGACTCTAAAGGAATCCTGAGATTGAAAAAGCATTTGTGAGTACCTAATAAAGAAGAACTCAAGAAAGAGATTTTAAAGGAAACCCATAGATCCATATGTACCATTCATCCTAGGGTAACTAAAATGTATAAAGATTTAAAAGAAATTTATTGAAGGGACGGTATGAAAAAAGATATAGTTGATTATGTCTCTTGATACTTAACTTGCCAGCAGGTAAAAGTAGAACATCAAAGGCCTGCATGATTGTAACACCCCAGATTTTATATTAATTATCTTTATAAATAAAATGTTGAGGAGGGTCAAAAAGGATTAAATGGAGCATTTATATGGAAATAATCATGAATTTTAAATAAGGGAATTCTCATTTTGGAGGAAAGCTCTAGGGGTAATGAAGGGATTAAAAGATCATGACGAGAGCTACACAAAAGGCCATTGGAATATGTCTCAATAAGGAATTAAACATTTGGTGGAATTTTCTTACAACCAAACGATGCCTTACCTAATGGCATAGTTCAATTGTAATGGGATGAAAAGGTTGTAATAATTGGATAAAGTAGGATCTTAAGATAGGAGGATGATGGCTTGTTGAGGAAGTTTAAATAAAATATATTATCCTTGCTTGACTCAAAGGGGAGTCAACCAACCAAGGGAGAGAAAAGGGAAAAAGAGGAAGAAAGAAAAGAAAAGAAGAGAGAGTGAGAGTGAGAGTTGAAGAAGAGGAAGGAGAAGCTCGGTGTTTGGAAGAAGAGAGAGAGCATCAAGCCAAAGCTAGAGAGAAGAAATCTAAGAAAGAGAAAATATGTAGGTTTAACATTAATCTTTCTATGGAATTTCATGTATTTTTAATGATTTATAATTGTTGTAAATATCCTATTTTGATGATGCATGATGGATATTTATGTTTAGCCATGAAGAGTGAGAGTTGGATGCATAAATCATACATGTGTTTGCTAAAATTGGCTTGAAAAAGGTGAAAATCGATGGTCTAAATGTTTAGTTCTGTTAGTTAATATTTATATCAAATTTGGAAATCCATTCAAAAGATGAGTTGTATGCCTATTTCTTCTATTTCTAATGCCTCTAAAATCACCTTAATCGGATTTGAAATAAAAGAGATATCCCCTAATAAGTGAAGAAAGGTCAAATTTAACGCATAGAGTCACAACGCTATTTTTGAACACCTGTTGGTGCGCACTGTCGCAGGCACGCCCAAATTAAAACCTTACCTCAACACTAACCTGTAATAGTGGGAGTAAGGGTCGATCCCACAGAGACTGGAATTACCTTATGTGATTCAGAAAGGGGGGATTGAGAGTTGCAATTAAAATTAAGTAAACAATAGCAAAAATAATTGAGAGAAAGTGATTAATGAGAAAAGCGTTGGTTTCGGTCGATATTCACCATCAAGGGATTGCATTGATCATTGACAAAATTATCAATCCTAAACCAAATATCTATCATTGGGATTCTATCCCAGTTCCTCCTTAAGCCTAGTAAATTAATGACAATCGCACTAATTATACTCTAATTAACGAGCAATCCTTTAACACATCGGTAAAGCATCACTTATTAACCGCATGAAGAACAAGAGAAACTAATAGAGCTAAACGAATACAAGCACATTGGTTATATTCAATTTAGTTGATATTCATCATAGGATTAACGATTTATAATCCAAAATCCTTAATCCTATTTGCTTCACGAATCAAGTAATAAAAGCTTTGTTCAAAACCTAATTCAGCAGCTACACATACAATATACTAGTAGGCCTCCTAGCAATCACATGCATAATATTAAGAAAATAAGAACAGATGAATAAACAATACCCGGTTAAGATTGAATGCAATGAAATCAAATTCGTATCTCACAATGACATCAAATCCCTTGAGGTTTCAATCTCCCTCAACCAACTAAAGAAAATTAGCCGCGCAGGGCCATAGAAAACTAAACAAAAAGTAAAGAAAAGAGTTGAGAACTTGAATGAATTCTTTGCTGAATGAATGGATTCCCTCTCTGCTTACTTCCCTTCCTTTTTATAGATTAAACCCTCCTAGTCGAAGTAGGAAAGTTTTTAGGTCAAATCTCCATCAATTAGGCTTCAAATCAGGTGAAAAAACTCTAAACTCGCGACTTCCGGAGCGGCGGCGCCGCGGCGCATAAGTTCAGCGCCGCGGCGCTGCGAAGCTTCATCCACGGTGTGCCGCGGCGCACCATGCAGCGCCGCGGCACTCCATTCTTCGTACACGGGCGCCGCGGCGTACCCATGCAGCGCCGCGGCGCTCGTGGTTCTGGGGCAAGGGCGCCGCGGCGCCAACAACCAGCGCCGCGGCGCTACGAGACATCCATGACGGGCCGCCGCGGCGCTGTATTGTGAGCGCCGCGGCGCCTAGAAAACGCCGGATTTTGCTAAAGTGTCGAACACGAAAGTTGTAGCTCTATGTTTCTTCTTTCTATAGCCGCTGGAATCAACTCAATCGGAGCTCAAATGAGTGAGATATGCTTCCATTAGTGACGAAAGGTCAGAAATCAGCATTTTTCATGATTTTCTTCTATTTTTCTCTTCTTTTCTTCTTTATTATTCCTAAAAACATAAAACACACAATTTAATTAAAACCTATCTATTTATCATTTAAATAAAATAAAAAGAAACATAAAATATGCTAAATACATGCTTAATTTAAAGCATGTCAAATACCCCCACACTTGCTCTTTTGCTTGTCCTCAAGCAAATTAAACCATGTGAACAATATTCAATAAATAAGGTAAGTGAAAGTCTTTCCAATATATTTCCTCATAGTGAAAATTGAATGCTCTTAAAGAAATTTCAGAAAATTTAATGACTATGTGCAATATTCAATTTAAATGCAATTCAGAATTCATTTTTCTAGAGCCCTGAGTGTGTGTGTGTTTTGAGCAGTTCAATCATCTTTCATTCAAATGAGTTTATATATCTCAAGAAATCAAGTATGGATCTCCTCGTAGGATTTCCATAAGCTTATTTTTCCTGCTGCTCTCCACTAATGTAGGTCAAAACTATTTTTAAGATCAAAAGGACTTTATTTAGCTTGTAATGTGGCCAAGGTGAAGGGTGGGACACAGGATCAGTCACCCAGCACCACATGATTAAAATTGATCTCTTGAGCTCTTTGCTTTCCTCCAATAATTTTGGGAAGATTTTCTCCCCACACTACTTTTCCTGCTTCAATCCATCATTGTCCTCTTTTTCTTTCACCCACAACATTTGTTCTTATATATATATAATAATTTTTTTTTTTTTCTTTTGAAAATTTCTTTTCTTTTCCTTGCTCCACCCTTCCACCCTTTTTGTAAATAAAGCAATACAATACAAATATTCATCAAAATAATCATGGAGTGAGTGAATAAGGTAAAGAAAAAAATAAGGATATACAAACTTTGGCTTATGGCTCAATTATGGTTTTCAGAAGGAAAAGTTCATTAAGCTCAAAATAAAGGAACTAGTGTTATTTTATTACTTAGGTTAGGCTTGAAAGGCTCAATCTATCCAATAATGCCTAAATCATCTCCTAAATAATAGTATTAACCTAGGATTTCGCCTCAAGCAGCATTCAAATAAGTTCTAGAATCCTGTTGAGATCATAAAAAATTTCTTTAAGTTGTATAAATTTTCTTTAAATAAAAGATAAATTAAATACTCAAAGTTGTTGTGCAAAATAGATTCAGGATTCTAGAAAATGGATAATAAATTGCAAAAAAATTAAAATTACACATAATTATGATTTTCCTACATTTCTTAGGAGCTATTAGCAATTTAAACATTTATATCATTGGCTATTGGTTTCACTAACACAAACCCATAAATTGAAATTTTGTTCACATGCTCACCTCATGATAGGAATAAAAGTGCACACATCATAGAATTATAGTAATGCATCAAAGTAGAAAAGTCCACAAGTGTATGAGTTATTATACAGTCATCCAGCTGAATCATAAAGTGACCCCCCCACACTTAAAAACATACATTGTCCCCAATGTAAGAATATATAAAAAAAAAAACACAATAGAGACAAGTAATAAAATAAGGAGGGGTCCAGGGAAACTTCCCTGATCAAGTGTCATCATTCATCGCATCATGCTCGGTGTCAGGCCGAAAGGGTGGTTCAGGAGGCGCCGGGAATGCAATTGGAAGGTTCAGGGCATGGGCTAGCTGACTGAAGCAGGCATGATTATGTTGTGCAATAGAGTGCTGGTAGAGGGCCAGATCGTGCAGTTGGTGGCTCAGATACTCTGTGCGCTGCCATAAATCTTCAATGGTATGCTGAGATGGTGGTGGAGCTGAACTGCTGCCTGGTCCCTCTGTAGGGATTGGCTGAATCCCTAACTCCTCCTCTGCTGCTTCTTCATGGCCCTTGTACTTTTGGATATCGGTAGAGGAAATAGGCTTCATAGGGTGAATGAGAGCCTCAGTGGAATCCCAGCTGACTCCTGCCTGCTGACATAGACCAGTAATTAAACTGGGAGCAAAGAGGGATCCGCCTCTAGTATTAATACAGCCGAGCATCTGCCTATGAATAATTTTGCCGACATCAATAGAAAGGCCCTTTAGTATCGCATAGAGCAGAATGGCCCTGTCCCTCCTGACTTGACTCACATTGAAGCTGGGCATGAGTCGTGCTGACACAAAATAATACCATGCTTTAGCCAACTTATTCATATCAGCCCTAGCAAAGTACAACGGTTGGCCATGGCTATCCAATTTCCAGGAGGCCCCTCTATGGCAAAGAGTGCCTATGACGTCTTCAAAATCAATAAATGATTGAAGAAGAGCAGTATATTCATCATCCTCAATGTCAGGCAGAGAATAGAGTTCATTGATGGCATGCGGAGAAAATGGTACCCTCTTGCCTCGAACCCGTGCATGATGATGTTCATGAACTGTAGCATTGGAATAGAACTCCTGGACCACGGGGATAACTCCTGGCTCTGGGTTCCTGCAGAAAATCTCCCAGTGCCTATAGAGGATATTGTCTCTGAGAGGTAGCCCTTCGGTGATCAGAAATCCACGTTCTGGAACAATAGGTTTATGTACCACCACTTTGATGTGGTGTTGATAAACCGGTTCAGTCACAAATGCCACAGTGTCGAATGCTGGAGGGTCCTCAGCTCTGTTCTTCCTCTTTGAAATACTCAATTTAGAAGCTTTTGGAGCCATTAGTTGAAAAAAAATTCACTAGGGCCTTTTACCGAACACCTTGTGGGCGCTTGTAAAATTTGGAAGGATGAGTGGTGAATTTTCAACTAGATCTCCCAAACTCAGGACAAACCCGGAGCAATCAAGTATAAGGATCAATTGCAGCCCGAAAGAGGAAGGGAACTGTACCCAAATTGCCTTGAATGGTGGCTGGGAATTGCAAGCTCAAGAATACCTTAGAACCCTAGAAAAGTGTCTTTGAATTCGACTCAATTGCTGATATGAGGTGTATAATCCTGCAAAAGTAGATGAAAAATCAAGTTATGCAAGCAATATAATCGAATGGTAGGTGAGTATGGGTGATTGGAGGCAAGAAAAGGGATTTGGGGGTGAGAGAGAGCAAAAACCGCGGGGGAAACAAAGAGGGGCGCGACCCTCTTATAGAGAGCGCCGCGGCGCTCTCTGCTTCAACGCGGAGCGCCGCGGCGCTATGGGTGCGCGCCGCGGCGCCCACCCGTTCTGGGTTCGGAGCGCCGCGGCTCTGTTCTAGAGGGCCGCGGCGCTCTCCCAGTCTGGGCGACGAGCGCCGCGGCGCTCGGTTTGGGCGCCGCGGCGCATGTTCGCGTCCGCAGATCCAAATTTTTTTTTTTTTTTTTTTAAAGTAAAATTAAACTAGGAAAAGAAAAAATAAGAAGAAGAAGAATAGATGTTGGGTTGCCTCCCAACCAGCGCCTTTGTTTAACGTCGTTGGCTCGACAAAAATTCAGAGAAAATTATGTAGGTTCTTGAAGAGTTATCCATTGTGCTTCCTCGTGCTGAAATCCTTCATAGTAAGGTTTGAGTCTATGTCCATTGACTTTGAAGCTATTCTGGTTGTCCATGCTCTTTATTTCAACTGCACCATGAGGAAAAACATCAGTAACAATAAATGGTCCCTCCCATCTAGAACGAAATTTACCTGGAAACAATCGGAGCCTGGAATTGTAGAGGAGAACTTTCTGTCCTTTGCTAAACTCCTTACGTGAAATCATGCGATCGTGTAGGAGTTTAGTTTTGGCCTTATAAATATTTGCGTTGTCATAGGCCTCGTTTCTAATTTCCTCTAATTCCTGCAGCTGTAATTTCCTGTATTCTCCACTTTCTTCCAAATTCATGTTAAATTTCTTTATAGCCCAAAATGCTTTGTGTTCCAATTCAACTGGAAGATGGCAAGTTTTACCAAATACTAACCTGTATGGAGACATACCAATTGGGGTCTTATAGGCTGTCCTGTATGCCCACAGAGCATCATCTAATCTGAGACTCCAATCCCTGCGGTTGGGATTTATTGTCTTACTGATAATATTTTTGATTTCTCTGTTGGATACTTCAGCCTGCCCATTGGTCTGCGGATGGTATGCAGTTGACAATTTATGAGTGACATTGTATTTCTTTAATAGGGCTTCGATAGTCCTATTGCAGAAATGCGTTCCCCTGTCACTTATCAAAGCTCTTGGAATCCCAAATCTGGAGAAGATATGAGATTTAATGAAATCTGCAACCACTTTAGAATCATTAGTCCTAGTGGGTTTAGCTTCTACCCACTTTGAAACATAATCCACAGCCAACAAAATATAATTATATCCAGATGACAAAGGAAAAGGTCCCATAAAATCAATGCCCCAAACATCAAAAATTTCACAAAATAATACTGGTGTTTGAGGCATCTCATTTTTCCTGGAGATATTACCTGTTTTCTGACAGTTTGTACATGACTTACAAAATTTATATGAATCTTTGAATATGGTAGGCCAGTAAAAACCGCAGTCTAAAACTTTCTTTGCTGTCCTTTTTGCTCCAAAATGTCCACCACATGCATAAGAATGGCAGAAGGTTATAATGGATAAAATTTCAGCATCAGGGATGCACCTTCTGATAATTTGATCTGAGCATTGCTTCCACAGGTAAGGATCGTCCCATATGTAGTATTTGGCGTCACTCTTGATCTTATTTTTGGCTGCCCTGGTCAAACGAGGAGGTAATTGATTAGTAACCAAATAATTTACAATATTCGCATACCATGGCATATGAATTGAAATTGAAAATAAATTTTCATCTGGGAATGATTCTTCAATTTTCAATTTTTCCTCCACATGTGTCAGGCGGCTTAGGTGATCTGCTACATTGTTTTCAGACCCTTTCTTGTCTCTAATCTCTAAATCAAATTCTGTAAGTAGTAGCACCCATCTGATTATCCTAGGTTTAGCCTCCTTTTTCATCACCAAATATTTCAAAGCTGCATGATCAGTAAAAACAATAATTTTAGTACATATTAAATATGATCTAAATTTTTCTAAAGCAAAGACTACAGCTAAGAGTTCTTTTTCAGTGGTGGTATAGTTCTTCTGGGCATCATTCAGTATTCTGGAGGCATAATATATCACATGGGATGTGTTTCCAATCCTTTGGCCCAGTACTGCTCCAACTGCATGATCACTGGCATCACACATAATTTCAAAAGGAATGTTTCAGTCTGGTGCTTGAATTATTGGAGCTGAAATCAAGGACTCCTTCAATTTGTCAAAAGCTTCCCTGCATTCTTCATCAAGTTCAAAAGAGACATCTTTCTGAAGCAATTTGCACATAGGTGCTGCTTTCTTAGAAAAGTCTTTTATGAATCTCCTATAAAAACCTGCATGGCCAAGAAACGAACGAACTTCCCGCACACAAGTGGGATAAGGTAGAGTTTGTATAATATCAATTTTTGCTTTATCTACCTCTATTCCCCTTTTTGAGACAACATGGCCTAAAACTATACCTTGTTCAACCATAAAATGACACTTTTCAGAATTTAAAACAAGGTTAGTTTCTTGACATCTTTTCAAAATTAGTGACAGGTTATGCAAACACTCATCAAATGAATCCCCATAAACTGAGAAATCATCCATAAATACCTCAATGAATTTCTCAAGATAATCTGAGAATATGCTCACCATACACCTTTGAAAAGTAGCAGGGGCGTTACAAAGCCCAAACGGCATGCGCCTATATGCAAATGTCCCAAATGGACAAGTGAAAGTTGTCTTTTCCTGGTCTTCAGGAGCAATTGCAATTTGAAAATAGCCTGAATAACCATCAAGAAAACAATAGTAAGGTTTACCAGATAACCGTTCAAGCATTTGATCAATAAAAGGTAAAGGAAAGTGGTCTTTTCGTGTTACAGAATTTAGTTTTCTGTAATCTATACAAACCCTCCACCCATTTTGAATCCGGGTGGGTACCAATTCCTCATTTTGATTTTTCACCACAGTTATGCCTGTTTTCTTTGGGACCACCTGCACTGGGCTAACCCAATGACTGTCTGAAATAGGGTATATTACCCCAACCTCCAACAGTTTAAGAATTTCTTTCTTTACCACCTCCATCATAGGTGGATTTAGCCTTCTTTGGGGTTGTCTAGATGGTTTAGCTCCTTCTTCCATTAATATTCTGTGCATGCATGTGGAAGGGCTTATTCCCTTAAGATCAGCTATGGTCCATCCTATTGCAGTTTTGTGCTCTTTCAGAACTTGAATTAATTTCTCCTCTTGATCAACTTCAAGCTTGTTGGAGATAATCACAAGAAGTGTTTCTCCTTCTCCCAAAAATACATATTTGAGGTGATCAGGAAGAGGCTTTAATTCAGGGGTAGGAGCCTGCACAACAGAAGGTAAAAGAGTAGTATTAGAAATTGGTAATTCCATATAAGCAACATTACCTGTTGGTGGTCCTTCTGAAGAATCATTAAGTGCAGCCAATTCCTCTTTTGTTTCTCCATCTAAATTTGTCTCACCATCATCTTCTTCTATGGATTTGCTCACAATTACTTCTAATTTGTCTTTTCCATCTAATTCAAATATGTCATGTGCCAAAGAATCAAAGACATCAATAGAGTAAACAGGGGTATCATCACCTGGGTATTTCATGGCTTCATACATATTAAATTTAATTACTTCACCATCAAATTCCATAGTGAGTGTGCCATTGTGAACATCTATCCTTGTTTTAGAGGTTTTTAAAAATGGTCTCCCTAACAATATTGGAGATGTAAAATCCCCATTTTCCATGTCAAGAACATAAAAATCTGCAGGGAAAACCAAATCATCTACCTGTACCAAGACATCCTCAATTACTCCCTTAGGGTATGCATTGGACCTGTCAGCTAACTGAATTACCACATTAGTAGAGTTCAATGGTCCTAATTTCAAGGAAGTATATAAAGAATATGGCATGACATTTATGGAAGCTCCCAAATCTAACATGGCTTTTTCAACATGAGTATCCCCAATTTTACATGGAATAGTAAACATACCTGGATCCTTGCATTTAGTGGGGAGTTTAGTTTGAATCATAGCTGACACATTCTGACTCATTTGAACCTTCTCACATCCCTTCAATTTTTGCTTTCTTTTTTGGGTACATAGTTCTTTCAAAAACTTTGCATATCTTGGTACCTGTTTAATAGCATCTAAAAGGGGAATATTAATTTCACACTTTCTGAAGGTTTCATATAATTCAGAAGTTTTTTCATGCAACCTGTCTTCTTTAAGAGCTTCTAGAAAAGGAGGCACAACTTCATAATTTAAATTAGAAGGAGACTTACCTGTAGGTGCTTCATTCTCCTTAATTGATTTTTCAGTTTTCTTAGGAGAAGAGGGTGCTGGTGGGCTTTCAATCTCCTTACCATTCCTTAACACAATTGCACTAGCATTCTCTCTGGGATTTACCACAGTTTGTGAAGGTAACTTACCTGAATTTTGAGCATCCAGTCGACTCACTGTGGTTGCTAACTGACCCATTTGAGTTGTCAGGTTCTGAATGCTAGCTCTTGTCTCTTGCTGAAATTGATGAGAGCTATGCACAAGAGTCTTCACAATATCTTCCAATGGATTACTTACCTGATGCTCCTGGGATGCATTTTGTTTAGGATAATAGGCCTGTTGGTTTTGTTGAAAATTCTGTCCTGCAGGCCTATTTTGTGCATTCCCATATCTGAAATTTGGATGATCCTTCCATCCAGGATTATATGTATTAGCATATGGATCATACCTCTTTGGTTGGCCAGGAAAACCTCCTACAGCATTAGCTTGTTCTGTGGCTTCCTCTTGAAGTGTAGGGCACGTATCAGTAGGGTGCCCTGTTGCTGAACATATCCCACAGACTTTAACTTGTTGGAGTGTACCTGTAGCCATTTGGCGCACAAGAGAAGTAAGTTCAGATATTTGATTCTGAAGAGAAGTTGTACTTACCTCATGGGCATGTCTAACAGGAGGATCATGCCTAACGCCAAATTGTTGTGAATTGGCAGCCATATTTGATATGAGAATTCTGGCTGCCTCAGGAGTTTTATCTACTAGTGCTCCTCCACTAGCTGCATCTATCATGCTCCTGTCTCCCTGCAAAAGGCCTTCATAGAAATATTGGATTAGTAGCTGCTCACTAATCTGATGATGTGGGCAACTTGCACAAAGTTTCTTAAACCTCTCCCAATATTCATAAAGGGTTTCACCATGCAATTGCCTAATGCCGCATATTTCTTTCCTAATAGTGGCGGCTCTAGATGCAGGAAAATAACGTTCTAAAAACATTCTTTTCATCTCATTCCAAGTAGTAATAGTACCAGAGGGTAAATAATACAACCAATCCTTGGCTGAATCTTTTAAAGAAAAAGGAAAAGCCCTAAGTTTAATTTGTTCCTCAGTTACTCCAGGGGGCTTCATACTGGTACAAACCACATGGAACTCCTTTAGATGTTTATGCGGGTCCTCACCTGCAAGACCATGAAAACTAGGTAAGAGATGAATTAATCCAGATTTTAATTCAAAATTCACATTATCATCAAGATTAGGGAAAGTAATGCATAAGGGTTGTTGATGCAAATCAGGAGCTGCAAGCTCCTTCAGAGTAGGGTGTCTGGCCATGATTACTTCCTCCGTATCCTGATCAATGTCTTCTTGAATTCCTCTTCTGTGCCTGTATACAGATTTTCCAATATCTGGATTGAACTGTAAATCTTGACAATTAGCAGAACGAGTCACAGGCATAAAATAAAAAAAATCACAAAAGTAATGACGCAGTTCCCCGGCAACGGCGCCAAAATTTGGTGCGCACTGTCGCAGGCACGCCCAAATTAAAACCTTACCTCAACACTAACCTGTAGTAGTGGGAGTAAGGGTCGATCCCACAGAGACTGGAATTACCTTATGTGATTCAGAAAGGGGGGATTGAGAGTTGCAATTAAAATTAAGTAAACAATAGCAAAAATAATTGAGAGAAAGTGATTAATGAGAAAAGCGTTGGTTTCGGTCGATATTCACCATCAAGGGATTGCATTGATCATTGACAAAATTATCAATCCTAAACCAAATATCTATCATTGGGATTCTATCCCAGTTCCTCCTTAAGCCTAGTAAATTAATGACAATCGCACTAATTATACTCTAATTAACGAGCAATCCTTTAACACATCGGTAAAGCATCACTTATTAACCGCATGAAGAACAAGAGAAACTAATAGAGCTAAACGAATACAAGCACATTGGTTATATTCAATTTAGTTGATATTCATCATAGGATTAACGATTTATAATCCAAAATCCTTAATCCTATTTGCTTCACGAATCAAGTAATAAAAGCTTTGTTCAAAACCTAATTCAGCAGCTACACATACAATATACTAGTAGGCCTCCTAGCAATCACATGCATAATATTAAGAAAATAAGAACAGATGAATAAACAATACCCGGTTAAGATTGAATGCAATGAAATCAAATTCGTATCTCACAATGACATCAAATCCCTTGAGGTTTCAATCTCCCTCAACCAACTAAAGAAAATTAGCCGCGCAGGGCCATAGAAAACTAAACAAAAAGTAAAGAAAAGAGTTGAGAACTTGAATGAATTCTTTGCTGAATGAATGGATTCCCTCTCTGCTTACTTCCCTTCCTTTTTATAGATTAAACCCTCCTAGTCGAAGTAGGAAAGTTTTTAGGTCAAATCTCCATCAATTAGGCTTCAAATCAGGTGAAAAAACTCTAAACTCGCGACTTCCGGAGCGGCGGCGCCGCGGCACATAAGTTCAGCGCCGCGGCACTGCGAAGCTTCATCCACGGTGTGCCGCGGCGCACCATGCAGCGCCGCGGCGCTCCATTCTTCGTACACGGGCGCCGCGGCGCTCGTGGTTCTGGGGCAAGGGCGCCGCGGCGCCAACAACCAGCGCCGCGGCGCTACGAGACATCCATGACGGGCCGCCGCGGCGCTGTATTGTGAGCGCCGCGGCGCCTAGAAAACGCCGGATTTTGCTAAAGTGTCGAACACGAAAGTTGTAGCTCTATGTTTCTTCTTTCTATAGCCGCTGGAATCAACTCAATCGGAGCTCAAATGAGTGAGATATGCTTCCATTAGTGACGAAAGGTCAGAAATCAGCATTTTTCATGATTTTCTTCTATTTTTCTCTTCTTTTCTTCTTTATTATTCCTAAAAACATAAAACACACAATTTAATTAAAACCTATCTATTTATCATTTAAATAAAATAAAAAGAAACATAAAATATGCTAAATACATGCTTAATTTAAAGCATGTCACCTGTTTCACCTGTTTTTGTTTCTAATTTGTTAAAGTGGTTAACATAAAAGTTGTAAATAACCTTCTTAGTTCCATAGACACTGCAATCACTTTAATCGGAGTTAAAATAAGGGAGTTATGGTCTTTTTAATGAGAGAAGGTCTGGCTGGACAAAAATCTGGAGTTCAGGAAAACCCGAAGCATGACCGTGCTTGGTGACACGGCAACACCGTGCGTCAGGCTGTTTTGTGATTTTTCAGTACGATTTTCAAAATACAAATCTCCTTTTTCTATGCATATCTTGACTAAGGGAAAGGAAGATGGTGCATACTGCCATAGGTACACCTAAATTGATACTTTACCTCTCAACTAACCTATAGTAGTGGGAGTAAAGGTCGATCCCACAGAGACTAGTATTACCTTATATGATTGAGAAAGAAAGGGATTTGATAATTGTAAATAATAAAGTAAATAATAATGAAAGTAATTAAAAGAGTAATTAATGAGAGAGGCGTTAGTTTTGGTGGATATTCACCATCAATGGATTACATTGATCACTGACAAAATCATCAATCTTAAACCAAATATCTATCATTGGGATTCTATCCCTGTTCCTCCTTAAGCCTTGTGAATTGCTAACAATCGTACCAATTATACCCTAATTAATAAGATATCCTTTAGTACATCGATAAAGTCTAACCTATTAATTGCATGAAGAACGAGAGAAACTGATAGAGTTAAATAAATATAAACACATTAGTTATATTTAATTTGGTTGATCATTCATCATAGGGTTAATGATTTATAATCCAAAATCCTTAATCATATTTGCTTCATGAATAAAGTAATGAAAATTTTGTTCAAAACCTAATTCAGAAGTAGATTAAGACATACAATATACTAGTAGGCCTCCCTAGCCATTATATGAACAATCATTAAGAAAAGATAAAAGTAGATGAATAATCAATACCCGGTTAAGATTGAACTAATAAAATCAACTCTAAATCTCACAATGCATAACAATCCCTTGAGGTTTCAATCTTCCTCTACCAACTAAAAGTAAATTAGCCGTGTAGGGCCACAAGAAAATCTAAACAAGAATTAAAGAAGGTAATTAAGAGCTTGAATCCTCTTTGATACTTCCTTTCTTACCTTTTTATAGATTGACTTCTTCTTGAAGTAGAATTGTTTCTAGGTCAAAATCCAGCCCGTCGGGCTTCAACTAGAGTCAAAAGACCTAAAAATTGTAATATCAGTATTTTGGTACGGCGACGAACACCGCAACGCGTTACACGGGGATCGTGACACTATAGAATTGCACTACCAGGGCACCGCAGTGCCTGAGCACTTCAAAATTCCTTCAGTGAGGCGATGTGGCACTCTGGGTTAGGCACCGCGGCTCTGGGTCTTCGTGGCACGGGCGCCGCGGCACTCATGTTCTGGGCAGCTCAACGCCGCGGTGCTACAGAAAAGCCATGCTGCGGCACCCAGAAACTTCTGGATTTTGCCAAAGTGCTGAACATGAAAGTTGTAGCTTTATGTCTTTTCTCTTAATGGCCTCTAAAAGCACCTCAATCAGAGATAATATGAGAGAGATATTCCTTAATTATTAAATGAAGGTTGAAAATCATCATTTTTCCATATTTTCTCTCTATTTTCCTCTTCTTTCCTTCTTTATTATTTCTAAAACATAAAACACAAAACTCAATAAAATCCTATTTATTTCCTACTCAAATTAAATAAAAAGTAACTTAAAACATGCAAAAGACATGCTTAATTTATAGCTTGTCAAATACTGCCACACTTACTCTTTTGCTTGTCCAAATTAATTTATGTGAACAATATTCAATATATGAGATGAGTGAAAGAATTACCAATAAATTGCCTCATAGTGAAAATTGTATGCTCTTAAAGAAGTTTCAGAAAATTTAATAACTATGTGCAATATTTAACTCAAATGCAATTCATGATTTATTTTATAGAGCCCTGAGTGTGTGTGTGTGTCTTTAAGCTGTTCAACCATCTTTCACCCAAATGAGTTTATATATCTCAAGAAATTAGGTATGGACCTCTTTTCAGGATTTCCATATGCTTATTTTTCATGCTACTCTCCACTAATGTAGGCTTAAACTACTTTTAGGATCAAAAGGACTTTAATCAGCTTGTAATGTGGCTAGGTTATTGGGTGAGACAAAAGATATAAATTTAGGCTCGATCACCCAGCACCCCATGATTAATTATACTTCTCTTGAGCTTTCTCAAGTTTGGGAAATCCCCCCCCACACCTATTCCTTTACTTTACTGAATTCATCATCATCATTTTTTTTCTTTTCCTTGATTCTCTATTTATCTTTCACTGCTTAAACTTTCATCCGTATTTTTGGACTTCTTCTTTCTTTCGTCCTTGTTCCACCCTTTTATTAATGTAGCTCTACAAAACAAGCATTTCAAAATTAATCATGGAATGAGTGAATCAGGGGAAACAAATAAAGGAATTAATCATAAAATTTGGTCTTTGCTCTGCAGTGGGTATGCAAAAAAAACAAATATATTAATTAAGCTCAAAATACAGGTGCTAAGGATATTTTATTGCTTGGTTTGACTTGAAAGCCTCAATCTCATCAAATAATGCCTAAATCATCTCCTAATTAATAGTATCAGCCTAGGATTTCGCCTCAAGTAGCATTTAAATAAGTTTTAGAAAGTTGGTGAGATTATAAAATATTTCTTTGAGTTATATAAACTTTCTCTAAGTAAAAGATAAATTAAATACTCAAAGTTGTTGTGCAAAATAGTTTAAAGATCCTAACAAAATGGATAATAATAAATTGCAAGAAAACTAAAATTACACTTAATCATAATTTTCCTACATTTCTCAAGAGCTATTAGCAATTTAAACATTTATATCATTGGCTATTGGTTTGATTAACACAAACACAAAGATTGAAATAAGTTCACATGCTCACCTCATTCAATAACTGGAATTAAAAGCACATAAATCATATAAGCAAAGTAAATAGTGCATAAATATATGATTTATTATACAGTCATCCAACTGAATCATAAAGTGACCCCCCACACTTAAGAACTTACATTGTCCCCAATGTAAAATAGAAAAGGAAAAAGATAAAAGAGACAAGTAATAAAATAAGAAAGGGTTTAGTGGAACTTCCCTGATTAGTTGTCATCATCTATCTCATCCTGCTCAGGTGTAGGCCTAAAGGGCAGTTTAGGAGACGCTGGGAATGCTATTGGAAGGTTCAGTGCATGGGCTAGCTGACTAAAACAAGCATTGTTGTGTTGTGCTATGGAGTACTGGTAGAGTGCCAGATTGTTCATCTGGTGGTTCAAGCACTCAGTTCACTCCCATAATTCATAAATAATATGATGGGATGGTGGTGGAGCTGAACTGCTACCAAGTTCTTTTGTAGGCAATGGATGAACCCCTAACTCTTCCTCTTCTGCTTCCTTGTGTCCTTTATATTTTTGTATGTCTACATAGGATATAGGTCTCATTGGCTGGATGAGAGCCTCAGTGAAATCCCAGCTTACTCCTGTATTCCTACATAGACCAGTGATTAAACTGGGGGCAAAGAGGGAGCCACCTCGAGAGTTAATGCAGCCTAGCATCTGTCTATGGATAATTTTCCCTACATCAATACAAAGGCCCTTCAGTATAGCATAAAGTAAAACGGCCCTGTCCCTCCTGACCTCACTCATGTTCAAGCTAGGCATGAATCTTGCTGACACAAAATAGTGCCAGGCTTTCACCACTTTATTCATATTAGCCTTGGCAAAGTACACTGGTTAGCCATTTCTATCCAATTTCCAGGAAGCCCCCTGTAGCAAATAGTGCCAATAATGTCTTCAAAGTCAATGTATGATTCAAGAAGCATTGAGTATTCATCATCCTCAATGTCAGGTAGTGAGTAGAACTCATTGATGGCATGCGGGGTGAATTTCACCATCTTGCCTCTAACCCATGCTTTATGACGTTCATGGATTGTAGCATTAGAATAAAACTCTTGTACCACGAGAATGACCCCTAGTTCTGGGTTCCTACAGAAAATCTCCCAATGCTTATGGAGGATATTGTCTCTATGAGGTAGCCCAGTGGTGATAACAAATCCTCATTCTAGAACGATGGGTTTATGCACCACCACTTTGATGTGGTGCTGATAAACCTCTTCAGTCACAAATGTCGTGTTGTCGAATACTATAGGGTCTTTAGCCTTATTCTTCCTTTTTGAGAGGCCCAATTTTGAAGTTTTTGGAGCCATTAGACTTAGAAAATTCACTGGGACGTTTTACCGAACACCTGGTGTGCGCTCTTGAAATATTAGAAGAATGGGTGGTGGATTCTCAACTTGAAGTCTCAATTCAATGCAAACCAGTAACAATTAAGTATAGAGATCAACTTCAGCAAAAAAGAATGAAGGAAACCGTACCCAATTTAGCTTGATTTGTGGCTAGAAAATGCAAGATCAAAATTGTCTTAGAACCCTAGAAAATTTCCATTGAATCCAACCTAAATGCTGAAAGAATTGTTTAATCCTGCAAAAGAAGATGAAAAACCATGTAATTTAAGCAAGGAAACATAATGATAGGTTATTATGGTTGATTGGAGGCAGGAAATTGTATTTAGGGGTGAAGGGGAATGCAAAAATACTGCTTGGGGACGAAGAAGCTGCGGCCCTCTTATAGAGAGCACCACAGTGCTCTCTACTGAAACGCAGAGCATCGCATCGCTCGTCTTGCCGGGTTTCGAGCGCCGCTGTGCTGTGCGTTTGTAGGTCTAAAATTGTTTTTTAACAAAAAGAAAAAGTAAAACTATGAAAAAGAATAATTTTTGTTGGGTTACCTCTTAACCAACACCTTTGTTTAACGTCGTTGGGTCGACATAAACTCAAAAAATTGAGGGTCTTCAAGAGTTGTCCATTGTGGTTCCTCTTGCTGAAATTCTTCATAATATGGTTTAAGCCTATGCCTGTTGACTTTGAAGCTATTCTAATTATCCATGCTTTTTATTTCCACTGCACCTTGAGAAAAAATATTAGTAATAATAAATGGTCCCTCCCATCTAAAACAAAACTTACCTGGGAACAATCTGAGCTTAGAGTTATAGAGGAGGAATTTCTGTCGCTTAGTGAACTCCTTGCGTGAGATCATGCGATCGTTTAGGAGTTTAGTTTTTGCCTTATAGATATTTGTGTTTTCATAGGCCTCATTTTTTATTTCCTCTAATTCTTGAAGCTGTAATTTTCTATATTCTCCACTTTCTTCCAGATTCATGTTAAATTTCTTTATAGCCCAAAATGCTTTATGTTCCAATTCAACTGGAAGATTACAAGTTTTTCTAAATACTAACCTATATGGAGACATACCAATTTGGGTCTTATAGGCTGTTCTGTATGCCTAGAGAGCATCATCTAATCTGAGACTCCAATCCCTGCGGTTGGGATTTATTGTCTTACTAATGATATTTTTGATTTCTTTGTTGGATACCTCAGCTTGCCCATTGGTCTGGGGGTGGTATGCAGTTAACAATTTATGAGTGACATTATATTTCTTTAATAGGGCTTCAATAGTCCTATTGCAAAAATGTGTTCCCCTGTCACTTATCAAAGCTCTTGGAATCCTAAATCTTGAAAAAATATGGGATTTAATGAAATCTGCAACCACTTTAGAATCATCAATCCTATTGGGTTTAGCTTCCACCCACTTTGAGACATAATCCACAGCCATCAAAATATAATTATATCCAGATGATAAAGGAAAAGTTCCTATGAAATCAATGCTCCAAACATAAAAAATTTCATAAAATAATACTGGTGTTTGAGGCATCTCATTTTTTCTGAATATATTACCTATTTTCTGACAATTAGTCAATTACTTACAAAAATGATATGCATCTTTGAATACAGTAGGCCAGTAAAAACCGCAATCCAATACTTTCTTTGCTGCCCTTTTTGCCCCAAAGTGTCCTCCACATGCATAAGAATGGCAGAAGGTTAGAATTGATAAAACTTTAGAGTCAGAAATACACCTTCTTATAATTTGTTCTGAGCATTGCTTTCATGGATAGTGATAATTCCATATGTAATATTTGGCATCACTCTTGATCCTATTTCTAGCTGCCCTGGTCAGAAGAGGAGGTAACTTATTAGTAGCCAAATAATTTACAATATTTTCATATCATAGCATATGAACTGAAATTGAAAATAAATTTTCATCTGGGAATGATTCTTCAATTTTCAGTTTCTCTTCCACATGTGTCAGGCGGCTTAGGTGATCTGCTACATTATTTGTTGACCCTTTCTTGTCTTTGATTTCTGAATCAAATTCTGTAAGCAATAACACCCATCTAATTACCTGGGTTTAGCCTCCCTTTTCATCACCAAGTATCTCAAAGATGTATGATCAGTAAAAACAATAATTTTAGTGTATATTAAATATGATCTAAATTTTTCTAATGCAAAGACTACATCTAAGAGCTCTTTTTCAGTGGTGGTATAATTTTTTTAGGCATCATTCAGTATTCTAGAGGCATAATATATCACATGGGATGCATTTCCAACTCTTTGCCCAAGTACTGCTCCAACTGCATGATCACTAGCATCACACATAATTTCAAAATGGAGGTTTCAATCTAGTGCTTGGATGATTGGAGTTAAAATCAAAGAATCTTTCAATTTGTCAAAAGCTTCCCTGCATTCTTTATCAAATTTAAAAAAGACATCTTTTTAAAGCAATTTGCACATGGGTGCTGCTTTCTTGGAAAAGTCCTTTATGAATCTTCTATAGAAACCAGCATGTCTAAGAAAAGAACGAACTTCCCGCACACAAGCGGGATAAGGCAGAGTCTATATAATATCAATTTTTACTTTGTCTACCTCTATTCCCCTTTTGGAGACAACATGGCCTAAAACTATACCTTGTTCAACCATAAAATGACATTTTTTAGAATTTAAAACAAGGTTAGTTTCTTGACATCTTTTCAAAATTAATGAAAGGTTATGCAAACAATCATCAAATGAATCCCCATAAATTGAAAAAATCATCCATAAATACCTCAATAAAGTTTTCAAGGTAATCTGAGAATATGCTAACCATACACCTTTGAAAAGTGGCAAGGGCATTACAAAGCCCAAACGACATGCATCTATATGCGAATGTCCCAAATGGACAAGTAAAGGTTGTATTTTCCTGGTCTTCAAGAGCAATTGCAATTTGAAAATAACCTAAATAACCATCAAGAAAACAATAGTAAGGTTTACCAAACAACCTTTCCAGCATTTGATCAATAAAAGGTAAAGGAAAATGGTCATTTTGGGTTACAGAATTTAATTTTCTATAATCTATACAAACCATCCACCCATTTTGAATCTGGGTGGGTACCAATTCCTCCTTCTGATTTTTTATCACTATTATTCCTATTTTCTTGGGAACCACTTGCACTAGGCTCACCCAATGACTATTTAAAATAGGGTATATTGCCCCAACTTCTAACAATTTAAGAGTTTCCTTCTTCACTACATCCATCATAGGTGGATTTAGCCTTCTTTAGGGCTGTTTAGACAGTTTAGCTCTTTCTTCCATTAATATTCTGTGCATACATGTGGAAGGGCTTATCCCCTTAAGATCAACTATGGTCCATCCTATTGCAGTTTTGTGTTCTTTAAGAACTTGGATTAGTTTCTCCTCTTGATCAGCTTTAAGCTAGTTGGAGATAATATCAGGAAGTGTTTCTCCTTCTCCTAAGATTACATATTTGAGATGATCAGGGAGTGGCTTTAGTTCAGGAGTAGAAGCCTGCACAACAGAAGGTAAAAGAGTAGCATCAGAAATTGGTAATTCTATATAAGAAACATTACATATTGGTGGTCTTTCTGAAAAACTATTTAGTGCAGCCAGGTCGTCTTTTGTTTCTTTATCCAATTCTATCTCACCATCATCTTCTTCTAAGGATTTTCTCACAATTACTTCCAATTTATCCTTTCCATCTAATTCAAACATATCATGTGCTAAGGAATCAAAGATATCTATAGAATAAATAGGAGTATCATCACCTAGGTGTTTCATGGCTTCATACATATTAAATTTTATTATTTCACCATCAAATTCCATAGTAAGTGTGCCATTGTGAACATCTATCCTGGTTTTTAAGGTTTTCAAAAATGGTCTCCCTAATAATATTGGGGAGGTAAAATCACTGTTTTCCATATGAAGTACATAAAAGCCTACAGGGGAAACCAAATCATCTACCTGTACCAAGACATCCTTAATTACTCCCTTAGGATATGCAGTGGACCTGTCTATTAATTGAATTACCACATTAGTAAAGTTCAATGGTCCTAACTTCAAGGAAGTATATATAGAATATGGCATGACATTTATGGAGGCTCCTAAATCCAACATATATTTTTCAACACGAGTATCCCCAATTTTGCATGGAATAGTAAACATACTTGGATCCTTGCATTTAGTGGGAGTTTTGTTTGTATCATGGCAGATACATTCTGACTCATTTGAACCTTTTCAAACCCCTTCAATTTTTTATTTCTTTTTTGAGTACATAGTTCTTTCAAGAACTTTGCATATCTTTGTACCTGCTTAATAGCATCTAGAAGGGGAATATTAACTTTACATTTTCTGAAGGTTTCATATAAATCAGAAGTTTTCTCATGTAACCTGTAACATACCTAATTTGGTTTCTTTTAATGATAATTAAGGAAATAAAGTTTATTAACAATATTTTAGATATCTAAGGAAATATAATCCTTAGAAATTCTTCACCTTATGTATATGCATAGAAAATGTTTCTAACATTAAAAGAACAAATAAAGAGGGAAAACCTAATAGGAAAAAATTAGAAAGAACATACTAAAGAGATGCAAAATTCTTGGATAAGGAAGATAAATTTTTAGAAACAAGTAAAGGTCTTAAATTTTCAAGAACATTGGATTAGGGTAATTTTTCCTAATTCAAGAACTAGAGTTACTAAGTTTAAAATCTTTACCCATACATTGGGCTTTTACCTATGGACACTTCATATAGATTTTTTCCACTTCACATAAGTTTCTAGCAAGCCCATTGGATAACCTAAGAAAGAAATAAAACATAGACTTGGACTAGGATATAGTAATTGGACCAATAGCCCAAAAATTATGAAAATGTCACCAAGCCCTCCAAGAAAGGTAGAATTTTATCCAAAGTAAAGAAAATGGGTAGGAATAAGCCCATAATAGGTACGAATAAGCCTAAATCCAAGAGAAAAAATAAAATAAAATAAATTAGGTGATGATATAATAATGTAATAATAATAAAGATTAGGTTATATGGCATTAAGACAAAAATTTAGCAAGTCGTGTGATTCTACATTCATCATTTTGGCAAGTGGCATAATAATACAAGGCTTTAGGACAAAAACATCTATATCCTACACTCATAATTTTAGCAAGTGGTCTGATAATACATGGCATTAGGACAAAACATTCCTATCCCACACAAATAATATCAACCAAATAATGGAGATTCAAGGGCTAGAAATTTGCCACCTAAAAAGGCAAACCTATCATACTTGTTTAAGACAAAAGAAAATGGAAATGAATCCCTAAATCAAAGGGACCTTTTCCCTTATCTTAAGAACATATCATCATAATTTTCAAAATACAAATCTCCTTTTCCTATGCATATCTTGACTAAGGAAGAGGAAGACAAGAACATAAGTTGTTTGTTTTCCAAAAATTCAACAAAGTGTATCCTAATTGTGATAAGGTAGACCTATGATCATGAAAGGTGAATTATTTGGTGGTCTATATAAGCAAAACCCACCCCTACAACATTTTAATTTCATCCAAGTGAGGAAGAGAGAGAAATAGAAGCAAGGTAGAGTGAGGAAAGGAGAGAAAGAGAGGAGAAGAAAGGAAGGAAGAAGAAGGAGAAGTTTAAAAGGCTAAGTACTCAAGGTAAGTTACCTTAATCTCCACTTGAGTCCATTTTTCTTCTTCATCCTTGAGGTTCAAAAATTCACCCTCCTTCTCTTACCTAAGCTGCTAGAAAATCTAAGGGAAGGAAGGAATCTTGCTACTTCTTTCAAGAGGAAACAAGAAAACCAATTCACTAAGTAGGCTAGGGAGATTCTTAGGTAAGTTTAACAATATGTCTTTTTGAAGAAAACTTTTGAAACTTATAATATTTATATGAGATTTTGATCTTAGAACTTTGATGATTGATCATGGATGTTGCTATATCATGTTACATATTGATCTTGCATGTGATGTATGTTTGAATACTTAGGTTGGTGTAGATAGTTCTGCATGGGTATGGCTATGGGTGGCAAAATTTTAAGCCTCTGTGTTTTAATTTCTGGGAATATTCTATAGGGAATCTAAACAAATGGTTAACATAACAAATGTAAATTTATGTCTCATGGACTTTTAGCCACTGGAATCATTCAATGTAGAGTTCATATGAGGTAGATATGGTCCGATTAGTAAACAAAGGTCAGAAAATGGTTAATTAGGGAAGAATATGTTAGGATAGCTTCGGTGTTTTAATTTCTGGGAACAATCTATAAGGAATTAAAATAAATGGTTAACATATGAATTATAGATATATGTGTCACAGATTTTTAGCCACTATAATCATTCAATTTAGACTTCATATGAGGTAGATATGTTCCAATTAGTAAACAAAGGTCAGAAAATGGTTAATTAGGGAAGAATATGTTAGGATAGCTTCGGTGTTTTAATTTCTGGGAAAATTATATAAGGAATTAAAATAAATGGTTAACATATGAATTATATATTTATGTGTGACGGATGTTTAGCCACTGGAATCACTTAATTTGGAATTCTTATGTGGGAGATATAGTCAGATTAATAAGTAAAGGTTAGAACCTACCCGAGAAGAAATAATATTGACTTTAAGGGAGTAATAACACTAAGATATATTACTATTGTGCTAATATGAAGAACATAATAGTTTTAGATAATTGTCTTATCTTTCCATAGACACCAAGATCTCTTTCATCGGAGTTAAAATGAGAGAGTTATGCTCTGATTAGTGAGCAAAGGTCACAGAACATGGCTAGGACGTGTTCTGGGTGCTTCAAGCACGGGTTAGCCGTGTTCGGGGCTATTTTTGAGTACATTTGAAGTATTTTTAAAGTATGGCCGTGTCCTGGAACATGGCCAGACCGTGTTGGAAGCTGGTGAAGCCTATTTTCAACATTTTTCTACCCTAGATGAACCTCATTAACTATAGGGTAATTGTAGAAATCAAATTGGAGAAAAATGATCTATAAATTTGTAAGAACATGTGTTAGAAATGATATAAATAAGAAAAAATTGACTAAAGGCCAAGGATAAAGAAAATGAAGAGATGAAATTAATATTTAAAAAAAAAAGACAAATCTTATAAATGAAAATAATAAATGACTAGTATATGCCATAGCCATTGCCATTGTATGAACTTCTTACCATCTTAAGTGTGAAATTCTGACATGGAAATATTTTATAAAGTGATATTTGAAATGGTTATGTTCATGGCATGATTACCAATGATATATGGTAATAGTTATATTTTGATGAACATACTTGTTATTGAAAGCATATTTTTGGCTATCATTGTGAAAAGAAAAGAAATGAGCACGGTCACATGGCAATCTGTGTGGTGCACCAATAGGGGATGCCCTACCAACGGTTATGATCATGTTAATGAGAAAAGAAAGAGAAAGTGGGCCATGTCGGACGGAGCGAGAAAAGCTCGTACCGGAGAGTAGAAGATACTCACCCTAACCGGGGTAGCTTGAAATGAGAATAAGTTAATGGCCATCATATGATATTCTGAAAATAGTTAATCCTGTCATACATATCATTATTGCATAATTCTTATGTGCATAGATATAATGCATTCATGTGACCAAAGATATTTTCTGTAGTTTATACAGCTGAACATGACATGATGAACTATATTGATGGTAAATTATGATTTATTGTTGAACTTACTGGGATTTAATTCTCACTATATTTCCATATCATGTTCAGAAGAATAAATATGCAGATTTTCTCTATGACACTTATTATTTTTGTACGTTGGATCGAGGTGCCCTACCTTGGGCAACTTTCAGTTATTTCAGATGTATCTGTCGTAGATGTGACTGAGATTTCGGTGGACGTGCCACCCGCACCAGTGTCCCCGGAAGTAGTCGACATAGATGATTAGAGCTAATATGTATCTTTGTACAAATATTTATAAAATAATGGTGTGTAGTTTGTAAAATAATAGTGTGTATGGAAACTCAGTATTGTATCACTGTTAATAACAATTATGCTTGGTTAAAGTGATTATTATTACGAGTTAAGTGGTTAAAATTAAAGTAGTAATAACTTCATGGAATTTTACAAATATAAAAAAAAATTGTTACATTTACATAAATGGAGTTGTTACATAACCTGTTTTCTTTAAGAGCTTCTGGAAAAAGAGGCGCTACTTCATAATTTACATTGGATGGAGACTTACCTGTAAGTGCTTCATTCTCCTTAATTCATTTTTCATGTTCCTTAGGAGAAGAAGGTGCTAGTGGATTTTTAATTTCCTTACCATTTCTTAAAACATTTTCACTAGCGTTTTCTTTGGGATTTACCACAGTTTGAGATGGTAGCTTACCTAAATTTTGAGCATCCAATCATCTCACCGAGATTGCTAATTAGCCTACTTAATGAGAATTATGTACAAGAGTTTTCACAATCTCTTCCAATGGATTACTTACCTGGTGATCCTGGGATGCATTCTGTCTAGGATAATAGGCCTGTTGATTTTGCTAAAAATTTTGTCTTGTAGGCCTATTTTGTGCATTCCTATATCTGAAATTAGGATGATCCTTCCATCCAAGATTATATGTATTAGCATTAGGATCATACCTTTTTGGTTAGCTAGGAAAACCTCATATAACATTCGCTTGTTCTATGGATTCCTCTTTAAGTGTAGGACACATGTCAATTGGGTGCCCTGTGGCTGAACATATTTTATATACTTTAACTTGCTGCAGTGTACCTGTAGCCATTTAGCGCACAAGAGAGGTAAATTCATATATCTATTGCTGAAGATAAGTGGTGCTTACCTCATGAGCATGTCTTAGAGGATCATGCCTAATGCCAAATAGTTGGGAGTTGGCAGCCATATTTAATATCAAGACTCTGGTTGTTTTAGGAGTCTTGTCTACTAGTGCTCTTCCACTAGCTACATCTATCATGCTCCTGTCTCCCTACAAAAGACCTTCATAGAAATATTGGATTAGTATCTACTCACTAATCTGATGATGTGGGCAGCTTGCACAAATCTTTTTAAATCTCTCCCAATATTCATAAAGTGTCTCTCCATGCAATTTTCTAATACCGCATATTTCTTTCCTAATATCAGTGGCCCTAGATGTAGGAAAATATCGTTCTAGAAATATTCTTTTCATCTCATTCCATATGGTGATAGTGCCAGAGGGTAAAATAATATAGCCAATCTTTGGCTAAGTCTCTTAATGAAAAAGGAAAAGCCCTGAATTTTATTTGTTCCTCAATTACTCCAGGGGGCTTCATGCTGGTACATACCACATGGAATTCCTTCAAGTATTTATGCGGGTCTTTACCTGTAAGACCATGAAAATTACATAAGAGATGAACTAATCCAAATTTCAACTCAAAATTAATATTGTCATCAAGATTAGGAAAAGTAATGCTTAAAGGTTGCTGATGCAAATCTGGAGCTGCTAGCTCTTTCAAAGTAGGGTGCCTCACCATGATTACTTCCTCTTTTTCTTGATCAATGTCCTCTTGAAGTTCTCTTTTGTGCCTCTATACATATTTTCCAATATCTAGATTGAACTGTAAATCTTGAGAATTAGAAGAATGAGTCACAGGCATAAATCAAAATAAAAACCACAAAAGGTAATATACACAATCCCTGAAAACGGTGCCAAAATTTGGTGCGTACTGTCGCAGGTACACCCAAATTGATACCTTACCTCTTAACTAACCTGTAGTAGTGGGAGTAAGGGTCGATCTCACAGAGACTAGTATTACCTTATGTGATTAAGAAAAAAAGGGATTTGATAATTGCAAATAATAAAGCAAATAATAATGAAAGTAATTAAGAGAGAAATTAATGAGAGAGGCATTGGTTTCGGTCGATATTCACCATTAAAGGATTGTATTGATCACTAAAAAAATCATCAATCTTAAACCAAATATCTATCATTTGGATTCTATCCCTATTCTTCCTTAAGCCTAGTGAATTGCTAACAATCATACCAATTAAACTCTAACTAATAAGATATACCTTTAGCATATCGGTAAAGTCTAACCTATTAATTGCATGAAGAACAAGAGAAACTGATAGAGCTAAATAAATATAAACACATCGGTTATATTTAATTTAGTTGATGAGTTAATGATTTATAATCCAAAATCCTTAATCCTATTTGCTTTATGAATAAAGTAATGAAAATTTTGTTTAAAACCTAATTCAGCAGTAGATTAAGACATACAATATACTAGTAGGCCTCCCTAGCAATTATATGAACAATCATTAAGAAAAGATAAGAGTATATGAATAATCAATTCCCAGTTAAGATTGAACTAATAAAATCAACTCCAAATGTCACAATACATAACGATCCCTTGAGGTTTCAATCTTCCTCTACCAACTAAAAGTAAATCAGCCGCGTAGGGCCATAAGAAAATCTAAACAAGAATTAAAGAAGGTAATTAAGAGCTTGAATCCTCTTTGATACTTCGTTTCTTTCCTTTTTATAGATTGACTTCTCCTCCCTGAAGTAGAATTGTTTCTAGGTCAAAATCTGGCCCGTCGGACTTCAAATGGAGTCAAAAAGACCTAAAAATCGTAATATCAGCATTCTGGTGGGGCAGCGAGTGTTGCGACGCTACTAAATTGCACTATCGGGGCACTGTGGCGCTTCGTAATCCTTTTAGCGAGGCGCCACGGTCCTCTGGGTTAGACCTCGCGGCTCTAGGTCTTCGTGGCACGGGCGCCGCAGTACGCTAGGACCAACACTGTGGTGCTTGTGTTCTAGGCAGCTCAGTGCCACAACGCTCCTTTGCGAGCGCCATGGTGCCTTGAAACATCTAGATTTTGCCGAAGTTTCAAACACGAAAGTTGTAGTTTTATGTCTCTTCTTTTCATAGTGACTAAAGGTCGAAAATAAGCATTTTTCCATATTTTCTTTCTATTTTCCTCTTCTTTTCTTCTTTATTATTCCTAAAACATAAAACACAAAACTCAATTAAATCCTATTTATTTCTTACTCAAATTAAATAAAAAGTAACTTAAAACATGCTAAAGACATGCCTAATTTATAGTATGTCAAAAGACAAGAACATGAGTTGTCTTTTTCAAAAAAATAACTAAGTGCATCCTAATTGTGATAAGGTAGACCCATGATTATGAAAGGTGAACAATTTGATAGTTTATTTAAGTAAAACCCACCCTTATAACATTATAATTTCGTCCAAGTGAGGGAAAGGAAAAACATAAGCAAGGTAGAGTGAAGAAATTAGAGAAAGAGAGGAGAAGAGAGGAAGGAAAAGGAAGGAGAAGTCTAGAGGATTAAGTACTCAACGTAAGTTAGCTTAATCTCTACCTAAATCCATCTTTTCTCTTCATCCTTAGGGTTCAAAACTCACCCTCCTTCTCTTATATAAGTTGCTAGAAAAGCTAAGGGAAGGGAAGAATCTTGCTACTTCCTTTAAGAAGAAACAAGAAAAAGAATTCACTAAGTGAGTTAGGGAGATCTTTAGGTAGGTTTAACAATATCTCTTTTTGAAGAAAAGCTTTAAACTTTGTAACATTTATATAAGATTTTTATCTTAGAACTTTGATTAAATTTACAATATTTTCTACTTTGATGATTGTTCATGGATGTTGCTATATCATGTTACATGTTATCTTGCATATGATGGATGTTTTAAACATTTCGGTTGGTGTGAAAAGTTCTGCATAGGTATGGCTATGGATAGCAAAATTTTAGGATTTTTATGCTGCTATTTTGTATATTTGGATGTGGTGAAAAATTGATGGAAGATGATTAGATGTAAAATAGGAAGAAAATAGAAGATGACGTAATAAAATGATGAACTAAAGCCTTAGGAAAAGTTTAGTTAGGAAACTGGATTTCGGAGTAACCAGGGAAGCTTCTATTTTTAAAATTCTGAGAAGAATCGGTTAAGAATTGAAAGACATAGTTAACATGCAAAATATAGATATATGTCTCACGGATTTTTAGACATTAGAATCACTTAATATGGAGTCCATATGAGGGAGATATTGTCCGATTAGTAAGGAGTGGTCAGAAAATAGTTAACTAGGGAAGAATCTATTAGGTATGCTTCTGTGTTTGAATTTCTAAGAAAAATATGTAGGGAATTAAAAAAATGGAGTTGTTACATAATTGATATCAGAGCTGGTCGATCCTAAATGGCCAGTGGGTCGATGGTTCTCCCAATCGATCTTATAGTGTCTTCAATTTCTACCTCTTACTCCACAAGAGGAGATGCAATTATTGATGCTAAAAGCCAATCAAGTTAATCGGGAGTTGAAGAATGGAGTACTTGGTTACATTCTCTTGTGTTTATCAAACCTAGAAGTCAAACTGAAACTTAATGAAATTCCAATAGCTAATGAGTTTCGTGAAGTATTTCTACCAGATATTCCAGGCTTACCTCCCGAGAGAGAGATAGAGTTCTCAATTAATCTCCTACCCGAGACGAGGTCTATCTCTATTGCACCTTATAGAATGGCCCCAAAAGAACTACAGGAACTCAAAAAATAGTCGGAGAAATTATTAGAAAAGCAATTCATTAGACCGAGTGTATCACCTTAAGGAACTCCTGTATTATTTGTTAAGAAGAAAGACGAGAGCCTGAGACTATGCATAGATTACATACAGCTGAATAAGGTGACTGTCAAAAATAAGTACCCTCACCCTAGGATTGATGATTTATTAGATCAACATAAGGGAGTCTTCATCTTTTCTACATTTGACTTGAGGTCGAGATACCATCATATTATGATCAAGGAGGAAGATGTACCAAAAACAACCTATAGGACAAGGTATGGGCACTATGAGTTTCTCGTAATTCCCTTCGGGTTGATAAATACACTTGCAATTTTCATAGATTACATGAATGGCATTTTTTGACCCTACCTAGATCAATTTGTGGTAGTGTTCATTGATGACATCTTGATATATTCTAAAAGTGAGAAAGAACATGAACAACATCTCCGAATCATGCTGCAAGTGCTAAAAGAGAAAAAGTTGTATGCCAAATTGGAGAAGTGTGCATTTTGGCTGTCAGATGTAAAATTTCTTACACATGTTGTAACGCCTGATTTTTTATTTTATTATTATTATTATGTATGTGCAAGAAACCAAAGTTATATCATAAGCTAGGTAACATATATATATACATACAATAGCCATATACATCAGAGTTTAGCAGCTTATATACATCCGTATGTAACTCGAGGTACTGAGAATACATCACAAAAGACGGAGTACCATGGACTTACATCAAAACAATAGGGTTAACCCATTTACATAACCAAAATTAGCTATACACCTAAAGCTACCCTACGACCCATCCTTGGCCTTCACCCCTGGGGTACTACTGGTGGAGGAACTAGGCCAAGAGCAGTGACCTCTATCATGCTAATCACGATCAGGTTTACAATAACTGTGAACTATCCCAAGTAAGGGACGTTGACTGTTTACAGCTCCAGGAGTAATTTCAGCACAACGAAGGCCATCTCTACTGATCTAAACACAGCATCAAAACATAGTGAGATATAAAATCCCAGCAAGGCCAATATTCAAACATATAAACATACGGAGAAACAAAAAACTTACATGCTATGTCCAGCTGTATAAGCTACAGAAAATATTTTCTCTTTGTATGCAAAAAAGATACAATAAAATACATGCCAGCCTTTTGTAGGTTATGCATCAATATCACGCATGCTAAAACAAAATATGTATTTATAAAATACTTGTGCCATTTTTCATGGTCCATACAACACTCAGTGGATCATCATCACTCACAGTGGATCATAGGCCGATAATCTCTCTCAATTGCATTCCTCAATATGGCGTGAGCCTTACCCCTCCAACTACTCACCCAACCTTTGAGGGCCATGGGTTGGAGGGTCCTTCCTGTATTGATCACTCTAGGCTATAGGGCATCCCCTATCCCGGTACCGTATCCAAGCCACGACCTTTCAGTCGCCTTACCTCGTAAGGTGCCACACTCCCAGGTCACCTTAATGGGTAAGGGTCATCCTGGACTTGTCAGTCTCCTTAATACAACAAGGGAGACACTTGTTTCCGGGCCACCGTGCTTCAGAGAGGATCATTCTGACTTGTCAGTCGCCTCAATAAGATTCAGAAAGGAAACAAAAAACAAAGAAAAAGGGTAACACAGTGTAGCAACTTTTTTTTTATTATACAATATAGAGTTTACATAAATGAATGACTAGCACCAGAGTCAAATAACACCATAAGAGTAAATCCATAGATATAACATGTACCTTGAATCATTTCAGAAGATTGAGCTGCCTCTTGGCCGCTCGGGGTGAAAACCGTTCCTTTCACCTGAGGCATCTATTCTGGCTGCTTCCTCACATTCTGTGGGCAGTTTCTTGCAAAATGACCCTTCTGTCCGCAGTTGAAGTAGACATCATGTCCTATGTAGCATAGCCGATTACCATGCATGCGTCCGCACTTAGCGCACTTGACTAAGGTGAAGTCTTGTTGGAAAGGTCAGGGACCCGCAATCAATGGCCTCTTACCAGCTCCATATCCACTTCTTCTCACATTCTTGCTAGGGTTGGGAAAATTTTTCTTCCTTTTCCATAAGTTTCGCCTTTGCTTTTCATCCTCCACTGCCTTTAAACTTTTCTCCAAGAGTCTGCATTTATTTATTGGAGGCACAAACTCCCTAATCTCCATAGCTACAACAGCATTCTTTATGTCCAAGTTCAGTCCCACTTCGAACTTAATAGCCTTTCATGCTTCATCAGGGTTAAATCGCATATAAGAGGAGAACTTAGACAATTCCTCAAACCTCATGATGTATTGGTCTATAGTCATGCTACCCTGCTTGAGTTGGAGAAATTCGATCTCTTTCTGCTTCATCTTTTAGCATATATGCAGTGAAGATTACTTGCTGCTCCTCAGTACAGCCCATCACTTCAAAGATTTTCTCTAACTCCCTTATCAATCTTTTAGCTACAATCGGGTTAAAGCCGCCTTGAAAACAAGGTTGCCTAGTCCTCAGGAACTCGAATATGCCGTTATCATTTCCAACCATCCGGTTGTTAACACCATTCACACCATTCCAGTTATTAGCATTCTGGAGGTATTGTACAGAAGCATAAAAGTTTACCACCCATAGCCATACCTATGCAGAACTATCTACACCAACCTAAGTATTCAAACATACATAATATGTGACATGATATAATAACATCCATGACCTATCATTAAAGTTCTAAGATCAAAATCTAATATAAATATTACAAGTTTCAAAACTTTTCTTCAAAAAGAAATATTGTTAAACTTACCTGGAGCACTTAGTTCTCTAGACTTCTCCTTCCTCTTTCTTCATTTCTTCTCCTCTCTTTCTCTCCTTTCCTCACTCTACCTTGCTTCTATTTTTCCTCTCCCTCACTTGGATAAAAATTCTAATGTTGTAAGGGTGGGTTTTGCTTAAATAGACCATCAAATAATTCAACTTTCATGATCATGGGTCTCCCTTATCACAATTAGGATACACTTGGTTGAATTTTTGGAAAACAAACAACTTATGTTCTTGTCTTCCTCTTCCTTAGTCAAGATATGCATAGCAAAAGGAGATTTGTATTTTGAAAATTATAATAATATGTTTCCAAGATAAAGGACAAGGTCCCTTTGATTTAGGAATTCATTTCATTTTTCTTTTGTCTTAATCAATTATGATAGGTTTGCATTTTTAGGTGGCAAATTGATATCACACCACTTACTAAATTTTTGTTTTAATGCAATGTCACCTAATCTTGATTACACCATTATTTCATCACTTTAATTTTATTTTTATTTTTATTTTTCCTCTTGGATTCGGGCTCATTCTTGCCCATTTTCTTTACTTTGGTTAAAAGTCTATCTTTCATAATGGGCTTGGTCACATTTTCATGATTTTTGGGCTACCGGTCCAATTCCTATATCCTAGTCCAAGTTTATGTTTTATTTCTTCATTGGGCTATCCTATTGGCTTGCTAAAAATTCATGTGAAGTAGAAAAACTCTATATGAAGTGTCCATAGGTGAAAGCCCAATTTATGGGTGGAGATACTAAAAGTTAGTAACTTTTGCTCTTAAATTAAGAAAAATTACCCTAATCCAATCTTCTTGAAATTTTAAGACCTTTACTTACTTCACAAAAATTTATCTTCCTTGCCTAAGAATTTCACCTTTCTTTAGCATGCTTCTTTCTAATATTTCCTCTTAGGTTTTCTTTCTTTACCTATTCCATTAATATTAGAACATTTCTATGCATACATGTAAGGTGAAGAATTTCTAAGAATTATATTTCCTTAGATATCTAAAAATTGTCTAATAAATTTTATTTCCTTAATTAAATATTTATGTACCTTTATCAATAAAAGAAATGAAATTAGGGATGTTACTTTGAATACTCTTGTACTTTTATTAATACATGAAACAAAATTAGGGATGTTACACACAGCATGAAGCACGGCCTGGCTGTGCCTCTAAGCACGGTCGTGCTTCATGGCCGTATTCCCCTGCCGTATTCCCCCTTCTTCTGGCCGTGTTGCACATAGGCCAGCCCCAAGCACGGCCGTGCTTCGGGCCTTATTCCACCATTTTCCAAAGCTTCAGGATTCCTAACCAGAGCACGGCCTGATCGTGTCTCCAAGCACGGTCGTGCTCTGGGTACGAATTTCACCAAAAATTCTTTCTTCCTCTCTAATCAACCAAAAACAACCAACAATCCAAATATCAAAGTTTTGAGCATGAAAAGTACCATTTTTTCAGAGCAACCCACCAACCAAAACATGGATTAAAACTCAAAATCAACTGTACAAAGTTTTCCCCAAATCATTAACACATAGATAAGCATGAATAGTAATTATGAATGTCATAAATACTCTAATAAAAGCTCTATCTACATTCACACACATTTAAATACTTGCATACATCCAGCCATAAAGACATTCAACCATAACAAGAAGAAGAATGTTGATCTTACCTTCTTCTTTCCACAAGCTTTTTTTCTTTCTCTTGTTCTACCACTTTCTCTAGAAAGCATCACCAAATAGCATATTTTCCCCATCCATTAGTTCCCATAGAAGATTTGGGGGAATAAACAAGAGATTAAGAGTTGGAATCTTACCTTTTCTCCTTGCTTTTCCACTTCTCTCTAGCTTTCTTCTTCTTCTCTCTCTCCTTTCCTCCTTTTTCTTTCTTCTCCTTCCCTCTTCTTTCTTTCTTGCCGTGGAGCTCTCTCTCTCTCCTTGGGCTAGATTGGCGACTTGTTCACCAAGTCTTCAAGAAATATTAAAATAACCTTGGTTTCTTCAAGAAGCCACCTTGCCTTAACCAATACCCTTGCTTTGCCTAACAATTTCCAAAATATCACTCCATTACATTGTGACTAAGGGGGTTTAGCTAAGGCCTTATTTGGGTGCAAGAAAACTTACCAAGTGTTTAATTCCTTCTTGAGCCTTACTTTAATGGATTTTTGTGCAGCTTTCTTCATGGCTCCACATCTCTATTGTTATTGTCTATTTGTGGCCTTGTAGACAAGGAGATCATTATCTCTTCCTTATCAATTCTTTCCAAAAATGAGAAAATCCTTATTAAACATTCATAGTTATTTCCCTATAACTCCCTCATTTAACTCTTTTAAGCCCTTTCTTACTATTCCATTTTGTGAATATTATTAGTAGAATTTTGAGTGTTACACATGTTATTTCCAATAAAAGAGTAGTCGTAGACACTAGCAAGACGGAAGCAGTGATTCAGTGGGAAAAACCAAAAACAGTTACAGAAGTCAGAAGTTTCTTGAGTTTGATAGGATACTACAAGAGGTTTATATAAAACTTCTCTTGTATAGCCTTTCAATTGACTAAATTGACCAAGAAGGGAAGTCCTTTCAAATAGACTAATTAATGTAAAGCTAGTTTTCTGGAGCTTAAGACAAGATTGACCACTCCTCCTGTTTTAATTATTCCACACCCCACAAGACATTTTGAAGTGTATAGTGACGCTTCAAAGAAAGGGCTAGGGTGTGTGCTAATGCAAGACAAGAGAGTAGTTGCTTATGTCTCTAAGCAACTAAGACCCCATGAAGAAAATTATCTAACCCATGACCTTGACTTGGTAGTGTAACAACTTTTTATTTATTTATTTTTTACTATTATACAATATAGAGTTCACATACACGTCATTAATTAAAACGTACGTACAATATATCAAACACATAAATATCTAGATCTTAATTATTCTGGTTGACCAATTCCGAAGATACAGGTGTGGGTGGTTGCACCTTCACTGGGACTGAGCTAACTCAACTATAAATATTTTATTTGTTTCTGGGATCTGCCTATCCTAGAGTAACTCGATCTAATGTGCACTAAAAGCCAGAGCCATAAAAAAATTTGCATAACTAATTTTCTGAACATGACATGGAAATATATTAATAATTAAATCCCAATAAGTTCAACAATAAATCATCATCAATATAGCTCATCAAGTCATGTTCATGTGTATAAACTACAGCAAATATCTTTGGTCACATGAATGCACTTTATCTATACTCATGAAAATTGTAGAATAATGACATGTATGACAGGATTAACTATCATATGATGACTATCAATTTATTCTCATACCAAGCTACCCCGGTCAGAGTGAGTATTTTCTACTCTCCGGTATGGGCTTTTCTCGCTCCGTCCGACATGACCCACTTTCTCTTTCTTTTCTCATTAACATGATCATAACCATTGGTAGGGCGTCCCTTACTGGTGCACCACATGGATTGCCATGTGACCGTGCTCATTTCTTTTCTTTTCACAATAAATAATAAGTATGTTCATCAAAATATAATCATTACCAAAATCATTGGTAATCATGCCATGAATATAACCATTTCAAATGTCACTTTATAAAATATTTCCATGTCAAAATTTTACACTTAAGATGGTAAGAAGTTCATGCAATGTAATGGCTATAGCATATACTAGTCATTTATTATTTTCATTTATAAGATTCTTCTTCTTTTTTAAATATTAATTTTATTTATTTATTTTCTTGATGCAGGTTTTCATACTATCTGACCTTTGCTTACTAATCAGATCATAACTCCCTCTATTTAACTTCGATTTAGGTGATCTTGGTGTCAATTTAAAGATAAAACAATTATCTAAAATTATTATGTTGAACAGTTTAGCGAAATATTAATAAATCATGGTGATATTACTCACTCAATGTATATGTTATTTCTTCTCAGGTAAGTTCTAACCTCTACCTACAAATCTATCCCTATCTCCCTCATAAGAATTCCAATTTAAGTGATTCCAGTGGCTAAAATTTCGTGACACATATAGAAATAATTTTTATGTTAATCATTTATTTTAATTCCCTATAGCATGTTCATAGAAATTAAAACACAGTAGCTATCCTAAAATATTCTTCCCTGATTAACCAATTTTTTATCACTGCTTACTAATCAGACCATATCTGCCTCATATGGACTTCAAATTGAGTAATTCCAGTGGTTAAAAATATGTGACACATATAGAAATAATTCTTATGTTGACCATTTATTTTAATTCCCTACATAATGTTTCCAGAAATTAAAACACATATGCTATCCTAACATATTCTTCCCTGATTAACCATTTTCTAACCACTGCTTACTAATCAGACAATATCTACCTCATATGGACTCCAAATTGAGTGATTCTAGTGGATGAAAATTCGTGAGATATAGATCTACATTTTTCATGTTAACCATTTCTTTAAATTCCATACCAATTCTTTGTAGAATTTTAAAAACAGAAGCTTAAAATTTTTGCCACCCATAGCCATACCTATGTAGAACTATCTACACCAGCCTAAGTATTCAAATATACATAATATGTAACATGATATAGCAACATCCATGACCAATCAATAAAATTCTTAGATCAAAATCACATATAAATATTACAAGTTTCAAAACTTTTCTTCAAAAAGAAATATTGTTAAATTTACCTTGAGCACTTAGTCCTCTAGACTTCTCCTTCCTCTTTCTTCCTTTCTTCATCTCCTTTCCTCACTCTACTTTGCTTCTATTTTTCCTCTCCCTCACTTGGACAAAATTCTAATGTTATAAGGCTGGGTTTTGCTTATATAGACTATCAAATAATTCACCTTTCATAATCATGGGTCTACCTTATCATAATTAGGATGCACTTGATTGAATTTTTGGAAAACAAACAACTCATGATCTTGTCTTCCTCTTCCTTAGTCAAGATATACATAGGAAAAGGAGATTTGTATTTTGAAAATTATGATAATATGTTCCTAAGATAAGGGACAAGGTCCCTTTGATTTGGGGATTCATTTCCTTTTTTCTTTTGTCTTAATCAATTATGATAGATTTGCCTTTTTAGGTGGCAAATTTCCAACCCTTGAATCTTCCTTGCTTAGCTAAAATTATTTGTGCAGGATAACGATGTTTTGTCATAATGCTATGTATTATTACCCACTTGCTAAAATAATGAGTGTAGGATATAGATGTTTTGTCCTAATGCCATGTATTATCATACCACTTGCTAAAATTATGAATGTAGGATATCACACCACTTGCTAAATTTTTGTCTTAATGCCATGTCACCTAATCTTGATTACACCATTATTTCATCACTTTATTTTATTTTTTATTTTTATTTTTCCTCTTGGGTTTGAACTCATTCTTGCCCATTTTCTTTACTTTGGTTAAAATTCTACCTTTCATAATGGGCTTAGTCACATTTTCATGATTTTTGGGCTACCGGAACAATTTCTATATCCTAGTCCAAGTCTATGTTTTATTTCTTCCTTAGGCTATCCTATTGGCTTGCTAAAAATTATTGGAAGTAGAAAAACTCTATATGAATGTCCATAGGTGAAAGCCCACTTTATGGGTGGAGATACTGAACTTAGTAACTTTAACTCTTAAATTAGGAAAAACTACCCTAATCTAATCTTCTTGAAATTTTAATACCTTTACTTACTTCACAAAAATTTATCTTCCTTACCCAAGAATTTCACCTTTCTTGAGTATATTTATTTCTAATATTTCCTCTTAGGTTTTCTCTCTTTGCCTATTCCATTAATGTTAGAACATTTCTATGCATACACGTAAGGTGAAGAATTTCTAAGGATTATATTTCCTTAGATATCTAAAAATTGTCTAATAAATTTTATTTCCTTAATTAAATATTTATGTACCTTTATCAATAAAAGAAACGAAATTAGGGATGTTACTTTGAATACTTTTGTACTTTTATTAATACATGAAACAAAATTAGAGATGTTACAAGTAGCAGTGGTGTTTGCCTTAAATAGTTGGCGACACTATTTGTATAGGGCAACATTTGAAGTATATTGTGATCATAAGAGTCTTAAGTACTTTTTTTATAAGAAGGAGTTAAATATGAGGCAACGAAGATGGGTAGAATTTCTCAATTACTACTAGTTTAAGATAAAGTATCATCTAGGAAAGGCAAATGTTGTAGCTAATGCCTTAAGTTGAAAATTTTTACACATGGGTCAGATGATAGTGTATGAGATGCAGATGCTAGAGGAGTTTTGAAATTTGAAGCTGGTCACTACTCTTACCCCAAAGAATTTAATTATAAATGGGTTGAGTATAGAATATGATCTTAGATCCAAGATTAAATAGACTCAAACTCATGACCAATACTTACAAGATCACGAAGAACAAGATGATTTTTCTGTCTCGAAAGATGGAGTAATCATATATGAAGGAAGGGTTTATGTCCCTCAAGAACAAGAGTTGAGGACTAAGATCTTGCATGAAGCACATCAGAGTAAGTACACAGTCCATCCTAGATCCACTAAAATGTATCAAGACTTAAAGAAGATGTACTATGGCTAGGGATAAAAAAGGACATTGCTGAGTTTATAGTGAAATGTTTAATTTTTTAGAAGATGAAGGTAGAGCATCAAAAGCTTGGGAGATTTCTACAACCTCTTGAGATCCCTAAATGGAAATGGGACAGTATTTTGATGGACTTTGTGGTGGGTTTACCTAAGATTTCAGTTGGACATGACTCTATTTGGGTAATAATTGACAGATTAACCAAATCTACTCATTTTCTGCCCATAAAAATTAACTATTCACTAGACAAATTGGCTCATTTGTATATCCAAGAAATAGTTAAACTACATGGAATTCTCTTAAATATCGTTTCTGATAGAGATTCAAG
Organism: Gleditsia sinensis; assembly: GCA_037074535.1. Lineage (NCBI taxonomy): Eukaryota > Viridiplantae > Streptophyta > Magnoliopsida > Fabales > Fabaceae > Gleditsia > Gleditsia sinensis. Next base: position 34,898,143 of record CM073473.1, on the reverse strand, counting down.
GATCACGTCTAGATTTTGGAAGACATTGCAGGATACTTTTGGAACCCAGTTACAATTCAGTACTACCTACCATCCTCAGATTGAAAGGCAGACAGAACGAACCATTCAAACTCTAGAAGATATGTTGAGGGCCTGTGTGATAGAGCAAGGTATAGGATAGGATAAGTACCTATCTTTAGTGGAGTTTGCTTATAATAATAGCTATCACTCTAGTATTAATATGGCCCTCTACGAAGCTTTATACGGTAGGAAGTGCCGATCTATACTATGTTAGTTTGAGGTAGGAGAAAAGAACTTGCTGGGTCCTGATCTAATTCAACAAACCACTGAATAAATCATGATGATACGAGACAAAATACTTATAGATCAGGGTCGACAAAAGAGTTACTATGATAAGAGACATAGACCTTTGAATTTTGAGGAAAGAGACTATATATTTCTAAGACTTTTCCTGGCTATTGGATTTGGTAGGTCTCTCAAGACCAAAAAGCTAAGTTCGCAATTTTTGGGACCCTACCAATTTTTGAAGAAAGTGGAGATATCAGCATATCAAGTTGCCCTCTCACCTAATTTGTTCAACCTACATAATGTTTTTCATGTATCATAGTTCCATAAGTATCTTCCAGATCATCACATGTAATACGGGATGAACCAATCCAAATAAAGGAAAACATGACATACCAGCTAGTACCGACATCCATATTGGACACCGACGTGAAGCAATTAAGGAATAAGACCATTCCCCTTATTAAGGTGTTATAGGAAGGTTTGACTCTGGAAGAATCAATTTGGAAGCTGGAAGAAGTCATGAGAAAGAAATATCTGCAATTGTTCTTATTAGGTAATTTCTAAAATTGAGAAAAAATTTCTTTTAGGGAAAGAGAAATGTAACATCCCTAATTTTGTTTCTTTTATTAATAAAGGTACATAAATATTTAGTTAAGAAAATAAAATTTAGTATACAATTTTTAGACATCTAAGGAAATATAATCCTTAAAAATTCTTCACCTTATGTGTATGTATAGAAAATTTTTCTAACATTAAGGGAATAAGTAAAACGAGAAAAACCTAATAGGAAAAAATTTGAAATAATATACTAAAGAGAGGCGGAATTCTTGGGTAAGGAAGATAAATTTTTGGGAAGTAAGAAAATGTCTTAAAATTTCAAGAAGATTGGATTAGGGTAATTTTTCCTAATTCAAGATCTAGAGTTTCTAAGTTTAACATCTCCACCCATACATTGGGCTTTCACCTACGAAAACTTCATATAAATTTTTTTCACTTCACATAAGTTTCTAGCATGCCAATAGGATATAGAAATTGAACCTATAGCCCACAAACCATGAAAATGTGACCAAACCCTCCATGAAAGGTAGAAGTTTAGCCAAAGCAAAGAAAATGGGTAAGAATGAGTCCAAATCCAAGAGGAAAAAATAAGAATCATGTAAGAAAATAGTAGTGTAATAATAATCAAGATTAGGTCACATGGCATTAGGACAAAACATCTATATCCTACATTCATAATTTCAACAAATTGGTAATAATACATGGCATTAGGACAAAACATCTATATCCTACATTCATAATTTCAATAAGTAGGTAATAATACATGGCATTATAGGAAAACATCCTTATTCTACATAAATAATTTCAGCCAAGTAAAGGAGACTCAAAGGCTAAAAATTTGCCACCTAAAAAGGAAAACCTATCATACTTGAGTGAGACAAAAGAAAAAGGAAATGAATCCTTAAATCAAAGGTACCTTGACCCTTGTCTTAAGAAAATTTTATTATAATTTTTAAATACAAATCTCCTTTTGCTATGCATATCTTAACTAAGAGAGAGGAAGAAAAGAATATGAGTTGTCTATTCTCAAAAAATAACCAAGTGTATCCTAATTGTGATAAGGTAGACCCATGATTATGAAAGGTGAACCACTTGATAGTTTATTTAAGCAAAACTCACCCTTATAACATTATAATTTCACCCAAGTGAGGGAAAGAAAAAACATAAGCAAGGTAGAGTGAGGAAAAGAGAGAAAGAGAGGAAGGAAGAGGAAGGAGAAGTCTAGAGGATTAAGTACTCAAGGTAAGTTAGCTTAATCTCTACTTGAATCCATCTTTTCTCTTCATCCTTAGGGTTCAAAACTCACCCTCCTTCTCTTATTTAAACTGCTAGAAAAGCTAAGGGAAGAGAGGAATCTTACTACTTCCTTCAAGAGAAAACAAGAAAAAGAATTCACTAAGTGAGTTAGAGAGATCTTTAGATAGGTTTAAAAATATCTATTTTTGAAGAAAAGCTTTGAAATTTGTAACATTTATATGGAATTTTTATCTTAGAACTTTGATTAAATTTACAATATTTGCTACTTTGATGATTGTTCATAGATGTTGCTATATCATGTTACATGTTATTTTTCATATGATGGATGTTTTGAACATTTCGATTGGTGTGAAAAGTTCTGCATAGGTATGGCTATGTGTGACAACATTTTAGAATTTTTAAGCTGCTATTTTATATATTTGAATGTGGTGAAAAATTGATGGAAGATAATTAGATGTAAATTCGGAAGAAAATAGAAGAGGACGTAATAAAATGATAAACTAAAACCTTAGGAAATGTTTGGTTAGGAAACTGGATTTCAAAGTAACTAAGGAAGCTTCTGATTTTTAAATTCTAGGAAGAATTGATTAGGAATTTAAAGAAATAGTTAACATGAAAAATATGAATATATGTCTCACGGATTTTTAGCCACTAGAGTCACTTAATTTAGAGTTCAGATGAGGGAGATATTGTCTTATTAGTAATCAGTGGTCAGAAAATGGTTAACTTGGGAAGAATCTATTAGGTATACTTCTATATTTGAATTTTTGAAAAAAATATGTAGGGAATTAAAAAAATGGAGTTGTTACATTTTAGATATCTGAATATCCTTTGATTTGAATTGAGAATATTTAAAATATGGGTCCCATATGGATGACCTCTGAACTTAATTTTCTACATAATAAATTTTAATATATAAATACATCCATATGTTGATCTAAAAGGTCATAGGAGGTTTTATCTGCTCACTGAATTGTTAAATTCACTACAAGATATTTATATTTTTTCATAAAAGGATATAGAGTTTGCTCCTGCTGCTACGTGATCTACTAGGTGTCATACTCTTTGGATGAGCCTACGTTACTTCTAAGACTCACAATATTTAAATTATTTTGTACTTGTATTCTAGAGTATATTTTGAACGCCACAGGCAGGATCCTTGCTTCTACTATAATATATGTATAAAGACTTGTTGTGTATATTTGGTTATATTGAAAAACTTATAAATGTATGATATTATTAAAATATGTGATATTCTTGGAGCATGTATGCAATAAAATAAGGATAAAGTTATCGACTACTCGTGACAATCGTGTTCCCTTAAATTGGAGCGTGACAGTTACAAACTTTTGGAGTTTTCGATGTTGTAGTGATTCACTAGTGCCCATTGTAAACTTATGGAGATAGTGGAAAATCTCAAGTTTTGGTATTGAGGACTAGATGTAGGCTCAGTGGTTGAGCATAATTAGAATAAATCATTATGTTTACCTTTCTCTCCTCTGCTCTTTAAATTGTTGCAACATATTTTTTGATGCACATATATATTTTCTTATATACTGTCTTTATCTTGTGGTTTTTCTTAAATAGCTTTTCTTTGGCTTGCTTAATCTTCTGGTATATTTTTTATTATCATATATCTTGATTAAATGTGCATTAATTTTTACATGCTCACTTGAATATTTAAAGTGTGCATTCATCTTTTATGGAATCAAAAGCTTTAGTTTTGAGCTTTGGTGAAAGACTTCCATGGTTTATTGAAACACCAATTCACCCCCTCTTAAGTGTTGATTGCCTTGCATAACAAAACCATGCCTCAAAACTTATCAATAGCATAATACAGTATAATCAAAACATAATTTCATGAAACTCCCATTTCCAAGGTTCATAAAGCAACACTAATAGCATAACCTAACTTCAAACCATCTCAACAATCCAAACACTCTTTCAAATCAACACCTAAACCATATCAATATAAATCACAATTATTGCTTGTCCTAAATCCTAATGATTTTATGATGAATGCCATATATAAATGGTATTAAAACACATGCAAAAATAGGAAGACTCCAATCCATCATGTATATGTATATAAGACATAATTTAGAAATTCAAACAAAATTAAAACATGTCACATCATATATTATCTATTCACAAGACTTAGGCTTAGAATTTGAGTAGCGCGTATGGCAACTTCCAAAATTGAAACTAATGAAATAGTTTTCGAAATTGAGTCTAGGAAATTCAAACACCTAGAAAACAAGCCTAAACATGAGGTACTATTCACTTGGCAAAAACATAGTTCATAGTAGCCTAAAACACTATTTATGTCAAACAAATATGCATCGTATAGTCATAAAACATTAAACCGCTAACATTTTAGCTACTTCTAAAACTACCTACGATATTAGTTTTGCAATTAAAGATTCCTAAACATGCTTATTTAAAAGCTCACCTCTTTAGGGTTCACTATTAACAAACACCGACAAGGATTCTGACATCCTCAATGAAACCAATTGGTGGAAAGTAAAATCCTCATTGCCACGAGTCCAATGGCACATTCGGCACATCAAATAGATGTCTAGGTTTGGAGAAAACTAAAAAAGAGAGAAAGAGAAGACGTGAACGAAAGGAAGAAGGGAGAAAAATGGAGAAGAAATCGCAAGTAAAAAATCTTATAGGAAAAACGGCATTTCGATCTTTTTGTCCACCATTGTGGCGCTTCACTTTAACTTCATCTACTACTGCAATGCTGGGCTTCTACCACAGCGGCACCAGAGCTCTTCAATTCCTACATTATCAACCTGCACTTCTACCTCTATAGCGCTGAATGACTGACGCCACGGTGCTACCCCTGTTTATGCTTCTTTGAGGTAAAACCTTAAAATTTTGACATGTTTTTGTTTAGACCATCGAGATAACTTACAAAATAAAATAGGACATATTTAAAATAAAGATATGGTCATTTAATAGCAAAATAATACTTATATAAATCAAAACATAATTGTTTTAGACAAAAACATAAATCGTTTTAGATAAGACATACTCACTTAAGACAAAACACAAAAATTCAAGACAAAACATGTTTATTTAAAACCAACGGATATTATACCTCTTTCCAATTCTAGTTAATGTCATTGTTGAATTATTTGCTCAAATTTGTTGTTGATGCTTTCTTTTGCCTTATTAAAATTGATAGGATTAAGGTTCATTAATTATGCTTGAAGGAGTTAATTAATAGAAATGACCATTGATTACATACAATGTAGGGTTGATCTCTATTATCCTAGACATGAATGAAACAATTTGTATGTGAGATAGTGATATGCTCCCATACCATACATAGTTAATTGAACTTATGCCTAGTTTTTGAACTATACTTCAATTACTTTAGAAGAATTAGGGTTTATCTAATGAATAGTTAGAATCATTTACCTTGAAAGGAGTTTATAAACAAATTATAGTTTAGTCTAGTAATATAAATATTTTTATTACTAATTAAGCACCACAACCTAACCCCTCTTGTTTTTATCTAAAGGAAAAAAATTGCAAAATGATGATAAACAAGAAGGGTTAGGCTATGGTGCTTAATTGATAATAAAAAGATTTTTTTTAGAGATGATCTCCTACTCGTCTACTATATTGCTATTTGATATGTGGGCTTGCATGATAGTTATAATTTTAAATCAACAACTATTAGGCTTTTTGTCATCACTAGTAGTACTTTATCTCGGGCCATGTGTTTGTTTAAACTAGTTAGGAGTGTCACTAGTAGGTGTTGGTTTGATCTTGCTATTTCCTTTGGTTATTATTAGTATTAACAAAGAAAACGCTTAGAAACCACTCAACATAATTGATGAAAAGTCGATTGCTCATAATCGTTTGAGAATAAGAGCCTATTTTGTCATGCTTATTTGAAAAATAGAAAAAAGCTACTTATTTTTTAAAAAGATGCATTTTTATATATTCTATTTGGTCGAAACGCAAACCTGCTTTTAAATGTTAGCATAAACAGTTTTTCTCATAAAATGCAGAAGTAACAATTTGAAGCTTCTCTGTTGAAACAGAAGCAGAAGAAATTTTGTTATAGACAAAATTATCCTCTCACAAAATAGGAAATTACAAATTTATCCAATCTTCTTTTTACAAAAACCCTTCTCATTCCCTCTCTTAATGTCTCTTTTTCTCTCTCCTATGGTCTGCTCCTTTTGTTGTTAAAGTTTCGATAGCTCCACCACTAGTGACAGCCCTCACTGGCAACATTTTATTTATTTATTTTGAGTAATGATCTCCGAGATATATATATATATATATATATATATATTAATGACATTAATATATTAATTACATTAATAAAATTACTTATAAAATAATTTGGTCAAACCCTATTTACCTTTTGTTATAATGCTTTTTTCAAAAAAAAATATTTAAAAAAATAATCTAAATCAAATTACTTATGTATGTATTTTTTAATAATTTAACAGGAAAAGGTATTTTAAAAAAAATTATTCAAAATATTAATAATATTAATAAAATAATTTGGTCAAATCCTATTTAACTTTTATTATAATGCCTTTTTCAAAAAATTTATTTAAAAAAAATATTTTTTTAAAAGAGTACAAATTTGACTCTAAATCATTTGTTGAGATTAAAAAAACGTGTTTGATATTGATTTTCCCTTTCCAAGATGCAATCATGCTGGACATCAATTGAGAAATAAAGGGTCTGTTTGTTTTTTAGTTTTAAAAATTATTTTATGTTCTCAGTTATTTTTTAGAACAAAAAAATTCGTTTGATAACTGTTTTCTGTTGTTGTTTCGAAAACAAGTTATTTTTAAAACAGAAAAACAGAAACAATGAAAAGTTATTTTTGTTTTCAGAAAAAAAAAAGCAAAAAACAACATATTTTCAAAATAGTTTATCAAACGAATTTTTTTTACTTTTGTTCTACATAACAACTTTTAAATATAGTTTTCAAAAATAGTTTTTAAAAACAAAAAAAAACAAAAACAGAATCAAACAAGTCCAAAGAGTCTGTTTGTTTTTTATTTTTAAAAATCGTTTTCTGTTCTTAGTTGATTTCAAAAAAATAAATTCGTTTGGTAACTATTTTTTATTGTTTCAGAAATAAGTTCTGAAAATAAGTTCTAAAAACAAATTATTTTTAAAATAAAAAAATAGAAATAAGGAAAAGTTGTTTTTATTTCCTATTTTTGTTTTCAGAACACAAAAAAGCAAAAAACATGTTTTCAAAATAGTTTATTAAACGATTTTTTTTTACTTTTTTTCTACAGAACAATTTTTAAACATAATTTTCAAAAACAGCTTTTAAAAACAAAAAACAAAAACAAAAACAGAATCAAATAAACTCAAATTTTTTCGACCTATAGGACCAAACTACATCTTTGCTACAATCATCCAATAATTACTTAAGTCATGCTCCTGGACTTCGGTAACGTCATAACCGTCTTTTCACTGAACTCAATTCAGCCTTTTATTTCTGAGCTCATCAAAATATCATCTTAAAATTTGTGAGAAAAATTTTATAAATAATAGAGATGGAGTCAATAGATTAGGCTTTATGGATTTTGAAAGGTGTGAATTTTACACCGTCTTTTTAAGATAATACATGCTAGTTACTATAAGATGGCATCGTTTAATTGATGACAATGGAAGAAATGAGAATAGGAATTGAGAATAAAAAAAAATTAAATAAAATAAAATAGAATATTGTGATTAAAATTGCGATTAATAGAGCAATAGAATTAAATAAAATACAAACTGTCAAAAAGATAAAAATATTATTAAAAAATAATATTATTATAATAATATTATTTTAACTTAAAAAATTATTTTAAATATTATAAATAAAAAATAAAATAAACTATTATTATTAATATAAAATTTTAAATTAAATTTTATTAAATAATATTAAAAATTTTAATTTAACAAGATTGAAATTGCTACTCTATCCCTCAACCCCTAGCCACCTCACCACCTGACCTAGCCTCAAGTGGCTGAATCTTCCTTTGAATGTAAGTGTTTTCTATTTTTGTTTTTTTTTAACTATTTCAATAGCTCCAATATTGCATAGAAAAATCATTTAGCAAACAAATAAGAAGATTCTAGAGCAGCAACACGGCTATGCCTATAGCAAGATCTTCTGCATCCACATTCACATAAAATGAAAACTAATGCTTATAAAATAATAATAATAATAATTGCCTGCCTCACAATCGCCCTTTCCGTTTTGAACTTTTCTCATTTCTATCGCATGTCCAAAACTTTTCCAACTCAACTCAGCTATCTAGTTGTTCAATTTTTAGACCTCGGGTGTTGTCCCCAAAGAAAATAATTTAAAAAGAAATTACACCTTGCGCGCGGCTCATTTAACGTGGCCCTTGGAGAAATTTTTATATAAATTTAATCGACTATTAAATTAAAAATAATAGTAAAGTGCCTTTTTTTTTTACAAAAATTTCATATTTAACAAAATTTTAAATTAAATTAATATTTAATAGCATAATTACATGTTAATTTTATCTTTCATTAAAAATTTGTACATTAAAAAAATGAAACTCTAAATATTTAGCGATGAAACAATTCATGAAATATTAAATTGTTCGATATTCACCGCAAAAAAATTTTCAAACAAAGAGATCAAAATAAAACGTGTAAAAATTGTAAAAACAATTTAAAAATTTTATTGCAACTCTTTCCAACCACATTTTTTTGACGGTATTACCCTTTCCCTAACGGTGTGAAATCATCAAGGCGAAGAGGAAAATTGTCTTTTCATCGCGCCACCATGCTATTTCCATTTTACCACGGTAGTTAAACGATGTAAAGCCCATGCTTTGGTCCGGACTTGCTATTAATATACATGACTTCTGATTTCCAGTTCTGTGCTGCTCCCTGTTCTGCTCTTCAAAAGGCTCCAAACTCGGGAGACCGTGGAGAGGAAAAACTATGGCATCTGTGTCTCAGTTCAACCAATTCAGCTGCAAGACCCTTTCTGCAAACCCGCCCATCTCTCATATCACTCCTAAACCTTCAATTTCTCTGCCGTGTTTGGTTGGATTTTCCGGTAGACCGATCGGAAATCCGAGAATTTTGGCCGAGATTCCTCGACCGGTGTTCTGTGTTCGAGCAACGACTAGCGACGACGAGTGGGGTACTGAGAAGGAGGAGCCTAATGGGGAGGGTTCGGCTGTGGCGGTGGCAGAAGAAGAGAAGCTGGTAGAGCCAACGGAGATAGAGAAGCTAAAGAAGGCTCTGGTGGATTCCTTTTATGGGACTGATCGTGGACTGAAAGCGACCAGCGAGACCAGGGCGGAGATTGTGGAGCTTATCACGAAGCTTGAGGCCAAGAACCCAACCCCGGTCCCTACTGAGGCCTTAACGCTTCTCAATGGAAAATGGATTCTGGCGTAAGTTTTTGTGATTTTTTTAATTGTTTTATTGTTGGACAAGTTGAATTTTCTGTTTGGTTTCCGACAAACATTTTAATAAGAGTCAATAAAAATGATAGGTTAATTTCATTTGAAGGGTAAGTTGTTCTGTAGGGATAGTTCCTTTTGACTTTAGGAATAGAAAGGGCAAAACCCCACAGGAGAAACAAAATCGCAAATCAGTTGAAACTTTCTGCGTATGTAGATTTATAAGATAGGTGTTTTATTATGGGTTTTAATCTGGAATAATGGCTAACTGATTAGTTTGAAGATTTAGTACGAGTAAAGGAGGAAATGATATTGTTTTGCCTTAAGTAAATATTGCTATTGTTTTTATTGTTTTACTTGTTCAATTTGATGTTTGATCCCAGAGAAACATCTCCTCCGTGGTTTTCTCGAAAGTCTTCTTCAATTTTTTAATTTCATCCAATAGTCAATGAGCTGTATTGATAACCAAGCACCATAGGATTCACCTAAAATAAAGCATTAATCTCACAGTTATTTAGTATATTGATGTTTTACATTTGTAAGTATTTTGAAAACCTGCTTATAAAACATACCATGGTACATAAATTTTGGTATGACATCTAAAAATTATTAAAAAAAAAATGATACAATCAGGATTTTATAAAAGTTAACAAACGAAACATTCTAGGGCGTGTAAGATTATCATATTTTCTACGCATCTAAATCTAGCATTTTAACTAACTAATATTTTAGATGCCTATCTCGTGGATGAAATTGAGGGTTTACCTAACACATCTGAATCATTTCTAGGGTTAATTCCGTAGTTTCGTAGGGTAGTTCTGTATGCCTTTAGGTAGAGTGAGAGGAAGAAACCCCATCAGGAAAAAATAAAACTCTTATCTTTCTTTTTGTGCCTTTATTTTTTGTGGGGCGGTCCAAGAAAGGGTGAAATTAACAAATTTAATTAATGCTCCTGATAATTAAACATGTTATCGTAACATCTCTATTTGCAACTTCTGTGCATGTAGGCTTATAGGATAGGTGTGTATTATGGGTTTTGAAATGGAAAGATGGAAAAAAGATTTGTTTGATATAGTCGGAGATTTAGTTTGATCTTGATGGCAAAAAAAAAAACATCTTTCTTTTTGTGCCTTTTTTTTGGGGGGGAGGGGGGGGCTCCAAGGAAGTGTGAAATTAACAAATTTAATTAATGCTCCTGATAATTAAACATGTTATGTAACATCTCTATTTTCAACTTCTGTGCATGTAGACTTATAGGATAGGTGTTGTATTATGGGTTTTGAAATGGAAAGATGGCAAAAATTTTAGTTTGATTTAGTCAGAGATTTAGTTGTATATGGTACTGGTATCTAGTCCTAGGGCATTAAAGTTTTTGTACTGACCGTTTGAAGTTTTTGAAAAGGCATCATGTATGAGATCTATAATTGAATCTGAAAGTTTGGGGACATAACTAGTTAAGATAAGAAACCCAAGCAGAAAGATAAAGAACTTATGGTTTTTGCCGCTTTCACACATACAAGAGACTGTATCATGTCTTGTACCAGCAACTGACTGAGACAATACAATTGCTTACTTGTTCCTTAACTGAATCATTATACTTAATACCTTGCTGTGGAATCTTTTAGTGATTCCCAGAAAGCATAGACACGGACACAATGCAACATGACAAAATCTGAAATAATCATGTGTAATTTAAAGTGGATGAAGGCAACCACTTTCAATCATATAACATTTATAAAAGCAGACATGACATGCCAAAAATATTTTCTTCTATTTGTCGGTGAAGGCACCTCACTTTCAATTCTTCAACTGGATGATCCAGTGAATGGAAGTAAGTATCCATGAAATTAGTGTTCACAATTGGCAAAAGAGAGAACTCTCAGGCAAAGCTATTTGGGCCAGTGTTTGAAATGGCTTTCTCAAGCAGAGCTCTTTGTTCCTTTATGTTTTGGTTTCTTACATGCTTTGTGTTTATTTTCCAATGAAATCATGAATTTCTAGATGAAAAATTACACTTCTCCAAAAGATAAGGGTGCAATTCATGTCTTACTCTCTCCAAATGTCATACGGATCAGCCACCTTTAAGCGAGAAAACATAAAAGCACAAAAGCAGGGGATCCAGAAGTTACTTTCTCAAGGGTGGAATATCATGGTGAATTTGTGTTATTTGTGGTTCTGCAGGTACACATCCTTTGCAGGTTTGTTCCCACTGTTGTCAAGGGGGACACTACCACTGGTCAAGGTAGAGGAAATATCTCAGACCATCGACTCCCAGAACTTCACTGTTGAAAATTCTGTTCAGTTTGCTGGGCCATTGGCTACCACCTCCATTAGCACCAATGCAAAATTTGAAGTTCGCAGTCCAAAACGTGTGCAGGTTTGCCTCTAGTTGTATGGTTGTGTCCATGATTGTATTGGAACGGATTATGAGCCGGGTGGCAGGGATTGAGCTGGAATACTGACAAATATCTATGTAAAATAAAACAAAAAACCCTGGCCCAGGATCAGGTCTTGATTGAATATGCTTTTTGTACTACCAGTTTCTTCATTGCATTATGATAGTTCGAAATGTTGATTTAGCTCCAAAGTGAAGTTCTTCCTTTAAAAATTTTCAGATCAAGTTTGAAGAAGGGATCATTGGCACTCCACAACTAACAGACTCGTTAGTGATACCAGAGAACGTGGAGTTTTTGGGGCAAAAGATTGACCTTACACCTTTCAAAGGCATACTCACCTCTGTCCAAGACACAGCGTCATCTGTTGTGAAAACAATTTCCAGTCAGCCTCCATTGAAGATTCCAATTACCAACAGCAATGCTCAGTCCTGGTTACTCACTACATACCTTGACGAAGAACTTCGTATCTCCAGGGGTGATGGTGGCAGTGTGTTTGTTCTTATTAAAGAGGGAAGCTCCCTCTTGTCAAGCTAAACCACCTAGTTCCCTTGTAGCTCCTTATAAATTGTTTACAAATAATCAACGTATTATCCTAATTACAGGTTTTGACTCGTACTAATCCTGGAATTGGGAAATGCTTTGTGCTTATCTGGAGCGTGTAATTTCCTTCTACATAAAAATTATATTAAGAGTGCTGAACAGATTGGGAAAAACAAAAATTATGTGCGTTTTAGAACATTGTCTTTACAGTCACTGATGCGATTGTATCTAAATTTAAAAGCAAAAAAATGAAATAGAAAAACATCTAAGTGGGAATCTTTGAGTAAATAACATTGCTCCGATGTACAATCATATAAAAACTTATGTACTATCTGTCTCGAGATAGTTCTGTACGAGCTAAGTGGCATTACTGTTTTCTGCTTTTTGTTTTTTTTTGTTGTGTTTTTGGACTGGAATTACTGTTTTCTCTTGGTGTTCTTACTTTCGAGGAAGAAGGACGTCAAAATCAAAAGTAGGGCTACATGCACTATATGCGGCATAACGAGCAAGAAAGAAAATAAGGAACATTTTAAAACAAGTCAAATATTAGATTTATTAATATCATAGTTTTAAAAATAATACCACTTATTGAATCCGTAAGGTGAGGATTCATAGTTTACTACTTTGACCGAAGTCAAATTACGATTTTAATGTGTATGTGTGTGTATATATATTAAGTTAATAAATATCTTAATCCTAAGTAAGTATTTGATTTGATTTTTGTAATATTGTTTATATTTCATGTATGATTAAAGCTTACTTGTATAATTAAGAGGATTATAATTCAAATTTCAATCCTGATTTTGAAATAAAAGATGGGTTATACAAGGCAATGAACAAAATGAGCTCAAATATTGAGACAAAAGTCAAAGTTGATTTACAACTTGATAAACTTAATAAAGCGCTGAGACTTTTTGGATATTGTTTGACAGTTGCAACCAAAGACAAGAAGCAACATGGTAAAATTAGCGTATTTGATTATGGAGCTTATTAAAATATATATGATAGGTTTATGGTGAAGTAGTTTTGGAATAGCAAAGCTACTGTCACTTTTGGTTCATATTATAATCCTCACTTGTAGTGCTGCTAGATGAAGAGGAATTGGAGTGTCTTTAGCTATTGTCTAAGAAAAGAAACTGCCAAGGGTAACAAAAGTTGAATAATCATGTTTTTATTAATATAATCTTCCACGTAAGATGAGACACGAACAGAGAGAGGAGAAAAAAAAATTGCTATTATCTTTATTTTTCTATTGGATGTTAAATCTGCGGAAAAAAAGATTATTAAAAAAAAGGGCATAGCCTATTAGAAATAACTCTTGAATGGATGTCTTAAAGTGGCGGTAGTTATCAATAATGTTTTAGAATTTATGAGAAAGTGAAGTGGAAAAAAAAATTTATATTTAGTATTAAAAATAAAATATTATTTTCAAACATAAAAGATACTCAAAAATAAAAATTTACAAAGGAGAGGTAAAAATTTTATTCTCAACTAGGAGAGTGGAAAAAAAATATTCTCATAGAAATAAAAAAGTTTTGCAATATTTAATTATTTAATTATTGCTAATTTGTTTTATAACATGATCGATTAATAAAATAACATAATAAATTTATATAATAAAATGTAATACATAAAATATAAACTAATAAAATCAAATATAAATAGAATGTAAGATTTAAAATATAAAATAAAAAATAAAATAAAAAATATAATATTAAAAATAATAATATGTAAAATTGTAAATAATAAAATAGTAAAAATATAATAATATTAAAAATAAAATATGTAAAAAATTGTAAGGATATTTTTTAAAATCATAAAACATACTTGAAAAATGTAACAAAATATTTCCAAAACTTTAAATGACAAATCAAATATGAGAATGTTGTATTCTCAAAAATATGATTTCCATAGTCCTATAAATGTCTTTTAACATAAAAATATTTGATTATGTGAAGTAAATGCCCTCAGTGTAATATCCTATAATTTTTAAATAATAATATTTTACTATAAATAAATATATTTTTATTTTTAAATAATTATATTTTGTTAAAAATAAATATGCTTTAAATTAAAATAATTTCTATTTTACTTAAAATAATTATATTTGGCTTTAAATAAATTTTTATTTTATTTTTATAAATTTCTTTCTTTTAATATGCATAAAGTTATTTTATATTATGATTTGTTTTATTAAAATTTTTATTAATAGAAATTATGATTTAAGATTGCAACTAAAATTCTACAAGAATATAAATTTTGAGAAACTTTTGAGATTCTTTTGGATGAAAAAAATATATTTATATGTATATAATCAAAGAATAAATTTTAAATATTCAATTATTAAATAATAATAATAATAATAATAATAAGGTGAGAAAGGAAACGTGAAGGAGCATATCACAAATGGATGGCAAATTTATTTTTCCCTATTCACTTTCTCTGTCCTCATTTTCTCTCTCTAGATCTAGAGTATCTTCGAGCCTCTTATCTCAAAATTAAGGGTACCACTGAATTCAGAACGAATAGTATTACGTTATTGGTCAAATAATTTTTCAAATCAATTGAGGAATTGTCGTAGATCGGAAGTAGAAATTTTTTTAAAAAGATAAACTCTCAAACTCATATTTAGAGACCTCAAATTGAAAATTTGACACCGTATATAAATTCAGGAGATAGATAAATCTTAGGATATGAAATTTTTCAACCATCTGACAACTTTTTTGTATATCGTGAATAGTAAATCCAATTGATATGAATAATAATTCCGGCAGTGAATAGTAATCTCGATCGTGAATAGTCTCATCAGTTGACTAGTGTCGACTAAACTCCCAGATGCCAAATTTTGCGATTCAGGAGTCAATTTCTAGGTTTTGGAATCATCCGGACTCATTTTTAAGGTCTATTTGATCAAATTTGAATTGGAAAAATGTATTTTTGGCTATCCAACTTAGAGCCCTTACTCTGTAAGTAGATAATTTTTTCTATGACTTACCCTATGCTCTTCTTGAACTTTAAATGTATAATTAATTTTGTTTACAAGTTATTTATACTTTATGCCTCTAAAATAAATTAAATTATCTTATTTACTTACAATATGACATATAGTTCAAAAAGAGTATAGTTTTGAAAATGGAGTTTTGAACTCATTGAATATATGATTTTAAATGTATTTCTCATCATATGGTAAAGAAAATATATTGTGAACATGGCATTGATATGTAAAGCTATAAGATTGCATTGGAAAAGAGCATGTATATGTAATAACCCTAATTGAGAAGTTTTTGATAGAGGAATTATACTGGACTGAAATTTTGTATTAAACTGAAACCTCTATTTTGAACAATATAGCATATGTGAAAATATGATTTATGTGGAGGAATCTTATTGAAAATACTATTTTCTAACAACAAGTGATGTTAGCTCTGGTGCACCTTAATACCTTAACTAGCAGGGGTGGTGCTAGCCTCATGTGACGGCCAACACACGAGATATGATATATGAAGGAAAGTGGGATACCTCCTATCTGAATAATATGCCGACTATATGATATGTGATTTGCCCTCCCTTATTGTGTACTTTGGAATTTTTCTATATTAAAGTCCCTTCGTGTATCCTCTTGATTAGTGGTAGGGCAAACCTTAGCTGGCATGCTGAATTTATGCAAATCCTACACTACCAAAGTACAGAAAGACTTGAACTCTAATATGGTGGTTTTGATATGGGATCCTCCTAATATTTTTGTAACAACTCCATTTTTTTTACACACACATACATATATATATATATATATACATATTTTAAAATCTCATGAAGTCATTACCTCTTTACTTATAATTTCTTAACTCAAAATAAAATTCAATTAATTTAACCAAGCATAATCAAGGTTTAAAGTCTACAATTCTGAGTTCACATATATATCATTAATCAAAACGTACATACAAAAATCAAACACATAAATATCTACATCTTATTCATTCATGTTGACCAATTTCAGAGATACGAGTGCGGGTGGTTGTACTTTTACCAAGATCTTAGCCAACTTGATCACAAACATCTTATTAATTTCTGAGATCTGCCCAACATAAAGTAAGTCGATCCAACATGCACTAAAAGTCAGAGCCATATAAAATTCTGCATAACTAGTTTTTTGAACATGATATGGAAATATAATGAGAATTAAATCCTAGTAGGTTCAATAATAAATCATAATTATCATCAATATAGCTCATCATGTCATGTTCATATGTATAAACTACAACAAATATCTTTAGGTCATATGAATGCACTTTATCTATGCACATGAAGATCGTACAGTTATGATATGTATAGCATGAATAACTATTTTCAGAATATCATATGATGGCTATCAACTTATTTTCATATCAAGCTACTCCAGTTAAGAGTAGTACTTTCTACTCT
Source organism: Gleditsia sinensis (assembly GCA_037074535.1). Taxonomy (NCBI): domain Eukaryota; kingdom Viridiplantae; phylum Streptophyta; class Magnoliopsida; order Fabales; family Fabaceae; genus Gleditsia; species Gleditsia sinensis. Next base: position 34,881,246 of record CM073473.1, on the reverse strand, counting down.
CCGATATGGGCTTTTCTCGCTCCATCTGACATGTCACACTTTCTCTTTCTTTTCTTATTAACATAATCATAGCTGTTGGTAGGACATCCCCTATTGGTGCACCACACGGACCGCCTTGTGACCATATTCATTTTTTTTCTTTTCTTTTCTTATCACATTAATAGCCAAAAATATAATTTCAATAACAAGCATGTTCATTTTATTCACATGCCATAATTTTTTATCAAAATATAATCATTACCAAAAATCATTAGTAATCATGCCATAAACATGATCATTTCAAATATCACTTTATTATTTTCATGTCAAAATAACATATTTAAGATGGTAAGGAGTTCATGCAATGGCAATGGCTATGGCATACACTAGTCATTTATTATTTTCATTTATAAGATTCCTCTTATTTTTTAAATATTATTTTTCTCTCTCACTAAACAGAGCATAACACCCTTATTTTAAATCCAATTGAGGTGATCTTGGTGTAAATTAAAAGATAAGACAATCCTCTAAAACCCTTATGTTGAAAAGTTTAGTGAAATCTTAAATAATCGTAGTGTTACTACTCCCTCAAATTCAATGTTATTTCTTCTCAGGTAGGTTCAGACCTCCACTTACTAATCTAACCATATCTCTCTCATATGAACTCCAATTGAGATAATTCTAACGCCTATAAAAATCTAGGACACTTATATACAATATTCATGTTTATCATTTCTTAAGATTCCTTACTAATTATTCCAAGAAAATCGAAAATAAAAATACTTACATTTCTCACCCTGGATTCTAGACTAATTTTGACATTTACTCATTAATCAACCATATCTCCCTCATATAGATTCCAAATTAAGTGATTTCAGAGCCTATAGTTTCGTGATACATACATACATACATACATACATACATACATATATATATATATATATATATATATATATATATATATATATATATATATATATATATATATATATTATGTTAACAATTTCCTTTAATTCCCTACAGATGGTGCTCCAAAATTTAAACATAGAAGCATACTTAACAGATTCTTCTCTGGTTAGCAAGTTTCTAACCTCTGCTTACTAATCTAACCATCTCTCCCTCATATTGATTCCAATTTGAATGATTCCAGTGGCTAAAAATTCATGAGACATATATCTATATTTATTATGTTAAGAATTTTTTTTAATTCCTTACATATTTATCCCAAAATGCAAACATAGGAGCATACCTAACAGATTATTCTCTGGTTAACCATTTTCTTATCTCTGCTTACAAATTAGACAATATCTCACTCATATGGACTTCAAAATAAGTGCTTCCAGTGGCTAAAATTTTGTGAGACATAGATCAACATTTTTCATGTTAACCATTTCTTTTATTTCCTAACTGATTCTTCCTAGAATTTCAAAAAGAGAAGCTTCTTTAGTTACTCCGAAATCCAGTTTCCTAACCAAACCTTTCCTAAGGTTTTAGTTCATCATTATATTACGTCATCTTCTATTTTCTTCCTAATTTACATCTAATCATATTTCATCAATTATTCACCACATTCAAATATACAAAATAGTAGCATAAAAAAATCTTAAAATTTTACCACCCATAGCCATACTTATGTAGAACTTTTCACACCAACTGAAATGTTCATAACATCCATCATATGCAAGATAACATGTAACATGATATAGCAACATCTATGACCAATCATCAAAGTAGCAAATATTGTAAATTTGATCAAAGTTTTAAGATTAAAATCCCATATAAATGTTACAAATTTCAAAGTTTTTCTTCAAAAAGAGATATTGTTAAACCTACCTAAAGATCTCCCTAACTCACTTAGTGAATTCTTTTTCTTGTTTCCTCTTGAAAAAAGTAGCAAGATTCCTATCTTCCCTTAACTTTTCTAGCAACTTAAATAAGAGAAGGAGGGTGAGTTTTGAACCCTAAGGATGAAAAGAAAAGATGGATTCAAGTGGAGATTAAACTAACTTACCTTGAGTACTTAGTCCTCTAGACTTCTCCTTCTTCTTTCTTCCTTTCTTCTTCTCTCTTTCTCTCCTTTCCTCACTCTACCTTGCTTACCTTGCTTCTATTTTTTCTCTCCCTCACTTGGAAGAAATTATAATGTTATAAGGGTGAATTTTGCTTAAATAAACTATCAAATAGTTTACCTTTCATGATCATGGGTCTACCTTATCACAATTAGGATGCACTTGATTTTTTTAAGAAAGACAACTCATGTTTTTGTCTTTCTCTCCCTTAGTCAAGATATGCATAGCAAAATAAGATTTGTATTTTGAAAATCATCATAAAATGTTCTTAAGACAAGGGATAAGGTCCCTTTGATTTAAGGATTCATTTCCTTTTTTTTTATCTTACTCAAGTATGATAGGTTTGTCTTTTTAGGTGGAAAATTTTTAGCCCTTGAGTCTGCTTTGCTTGGCTAAACTTATTTATGTAGGATAATGATGTTTTGTCATAATGCTATGTATTATTACTCACTTGTTGAAATTATGAATATAGAATATAGATATTTTGTCCTAATGCCATGTATTATTATTTACTTGTTGAAATTATGAATGTAGGATATAGATGTTTTGTCTTAATGCCATGTGACCTAATCTTGATTATTATCACACTACTATTTTCTCACAAGATTCTTATTTTTTCTTCTTGGATTTGAGCTCATTCTTACCCATTTCCTTTACTTTGGCTGAAATTCTACCTTTCATAAAGGGTTTGGTCACATTTTCATGATTTTTGGGCTATTGATCCAACTTCTATATCCTAATTCAAGTCTATATTTTATTTCTTGTAATCTTATTGGCTTATTAGAAATTTATGTGAAATGGAAAAAATCTATATGAAGTGTCCATAGGTGAAAGCCCAATTTATGGGTGAAGATATTAAACTTAGTAACTCTAACTCTTGAATTAGGGAAAATTACTCTAATCCAATCTTCTTGAAATTTTAAGACATTTACTTACTTCACAAAAATTTATCTTCCTTACCCAAGAATTTCGCATTTCTTTAGTATGTTATTTCTAATTTTTTCTATTAAATTTTCTCTCTTTACCTATTCCCTTAATGTTAGAAACATTTTCTATGCATACATATAAGGTGAAGAATTTTTAAGGATTATATTTCTTTACATATCTAAAAATTGTTTAATAAATTTTATTTCCTTAATTAAATATTTATGTACCTTTATTAATTAAGAAAACAAAATTAGGGATGTTACATTAAATATTTATATACCTTTATTAATAAATGAAATAGAATTAGGGATGTTACAGTTTTTATGTGAAATATTTTGATGCATAATAATATTTGTTTAATGATCATATAGTACTGTATATGGTTTTGAATATCTAAATATCCTTTGATTTGAGAATATTTGAAATACAGGTCCCATATAGATGTACTTCCGAACTGTAATTTTCTACGTGATAAATTTTGAAATATGAGTACATCCATATGTTGGCCTAAAAGGTCATATGAGGTATTATCTACTTATTGAGTTGTCAAACTCATTACATGATATATACATTTTTTTTTCAGATAAGAATACAGAGTTTAGTCTTTCCCCTTCATATAGTTAATCAGTTAGGAAACATATTCTCTCGTGAGCCTATTTTGTTTTCAGGGCTTGTAGATTTTAATTTATAATATACTTGTACTCTAGAGTATGCTTTGAACGTCACAGGCAGAATCCTTACTTCTGTCGTTACTCTGATATTTATAGACATAGTCTGTATATTGTGTATACATGTGAATACTTATATGTAAATGTTTTCAATGATAATGGAGTGAATAATACATGTTATGAAAAATATATATTTGTAAAGCATGTGTTTCACCTGTCCTTAAATTAGGGGCGTGACAAGTTGGTATCAAAGCATTAAGTTTTTTTGTGGCTATTGGAGGAAAGGATTCTTTAGTAGGACCTTTAGTATGGATATGAGCCGGACATATTTATACTTCAGGTGCTGCTGAGGGATTCTATATGGTTTCAATTTCCTTTCTATTCCAAGTCTGTTAAATTTCCTAGTATAAGATTGATGGAATATTGTGGCATTTTAAAAAGTATCTATAGGTCAATTTTTGCCTGAAAATGAAAGAGATAGGTGTACCAGAGAATTTAAAGAATTGAGACAAATGCTAAATATAATCATTTCTGAATATAATATCCGTTTTACCCAAATGTTTAGATATGGTAGACTTTGATGTGATATTGAAAATGGATTAGTTGACATCATGTCATGCCATTTTAAAATGTCATCTTAAGTTAATTAAATTCAATATTCTCAGAGAATCTCCTTTTATGATACGAGGTGATTATAATGAAGTACCAAATAATTTAATCTCTACTTTAACAGTTCATAAGCTATTACAAAAAAGATTCTAAGGGTATTTAGCAGTGGTCAAAGATGTTGATATAAAGTACCTTAATGTAGAGCAGGTTCCAATGGTTAAGAATTCCCTGATGTGTTTCCTGAGAAATTGCCAGGGTTATCCCCGAAATGAGAAATTGAGTTTTGTAACATCCTTAATTTCGTTTCTTTTATTAATAAAGATACATAAATATTTAATTAAGGAAATAAAATTTAATAGACAATTTTTAGATATCTAAGGAAATATAATCCTTAGAAATTCTCCACCTTACGTGTATGCATAGAAATGTTCTAACATTAATGGAATAGGAAAAGAGAGAAAACCTAAGAGGAAATATTAGAAATAAACATGCTAAAGAAAGGTGAAATTCTTGGGTAAGGAAGATAAATTTTTGTGAAGTAAGTAAATGTATTAAAATTTCAAGAAGATTGGATTAGGGTAATTTTTTCTAATTTAAGAGTTAAAGTTACTAAGTTTAATATCTCCACCCATAAATTGGGCTTTCACCTATGGACACTTCATATAGAGTTTTTCCACTTCACATGAATTTTTAGCAAACCAATAGGATAGCCCAAGGAAGAAATAAAACATAGACTTCGACTAGGATATAGAAATTAGACCGGTAGCCCAAAAATCATGAAAATGTGACCAAGTCCATTATGAAAGGTAGAATTTTAACCAAAGTAAAGAAAATGGGCAAGAATGAGCCCAAACCCAAGAGAAAAAATAAAAATAAAGTGATGAAATAATGGTGTAATCAAGATTAGGTGACATGGTATAAAGACAAAAATTTAGCAAGTGGTGTGATATACTACATTCATAATTTTAGCAAGTGGTATGATAATACATGGCATTAGGACAAAACATCTATATCTTACACTCATAATTTTAGCAAGTGGGTAATAATACATAGAATTATGACAAAACATACTTATCCTACACAAATAATTTTAGCTAAGCAAGGAAGATTCAAGGGTTGGAAATTTGCCACCTAAAAAGGCAAACCTATCATAATTGATTAAGATAAAAGAAAAAGGAAATGAATCCCTAAATCAAAGGGACCTTGTCCCTTATCTTAAGAACATATTATCATAATTTTCAAAATACAAATCTCTTTTTCCTATGCATATCTTGACTAAGGAAGAGGAAGACAAGAACATGAGTTGTTTGTTTTCCAAAAATTCAACAAAGTACATCCTAATTGTGATAAGGTAGGCCCATGATTATGAAAGGTGAATTATTTGATAGTCTATATAAGCAAAACCCACCCTTATAACATTAGAATTTCGTCCAAGTGAGGGAGAGGAAAAATAGAAGCAAGGTAGAGTGAAGAAAAGAGAGGAAGAAAGGAAGAAAGAGGAAGGAGAAGTCTAGAGGACTAAGTGCTCAAGGTAAGTTTAACAATATTTCTTTTTGAAGAAATTTTTTGAAATTTACAACATCTATGTGGGATTTTGACCTTAGAATTTTGATGATTGGTCATGAATGTTGCTATATCATTTACATATTATATATGTTTGAATACTTAGGCTGGTGTAGATAGTTCTGCATTGGTTTGGCTATGGGTGGAAAAATTTTGAGCTTCTGTTTTTAAAATTTGAAGAAGAATCGATAAGGAATTTAAAGAAATGGTTAACATGAAAAATGTAGATCTGTGTCTCAGGGAGTTTTAGCCATTAGAATCACGCAAGTTGGAGTCCATATAAGGTAGATATGGTCCGATTAGTAAGCAATGGTTAGAAAATGGTTAATGAGGGAAGGATATGTTAGGATAGCTTCTGTGTTTAAATTTTTGGAAATATTCTGTAGAGAATTACAATAAATAGTTAACATAAAAATTATAGTTATATGTGTCACAAATGTTTAGCCACTGGAATCACTCCATTTAGAATTCTTATGAGGGAGATATGGACAGATTAGTAAGTAGAGAGCAGAACCTACCCGAGAATAAATAACATATACATTGAGGGAGTAATATCACCATGAGTCCTTAATGTTTAGCTAAATTGTTCCACATAATAATTTTAGATAATTGTCTTATCTTTAAATTGACACCAAGATCACCTAAATCAGAGTTGAAATGAGGGAGTTATGCTCTAATTTGTGAGAGAAGGTCAGACAGGATGAAAACCTACATAAGGAAATAACACAACATAAAGCATGGCCGTGTTTCAAGGCACGACAAGGCCATGTTCTGTGCTGGAAATGGAATTTTCAAGCCTAAAGCATGGTTGTTTTATAGTAAATGACCAAGCTTTGTTATAGGATACGTTTAGGCCAGTTCGGAAGCTGGTAAAACTTAGTTTCAGCATTTTGTTTACCCTAAATGAACCTAATTACCTATAGGATATTAATAGAAACCAAATTGATGAAGAATGCTGTATTAAATTTGTGAGAACATGTGTTAAAAATGATATAAGTAGGAGAAAAGTGACTAAAGGCCATGCATAAAGAAAATGAAGAGATAAATATAATGTTTAAAAAGGAAGAAAAATCTTATAAATAAAAATAATAAATGACTAGTATATGCCATAGCCATTGGCATTGCATGAACTTCTTACCATCCTAAGTGTGTAATTTTGAAATGGAAATATTTTGATGAAACATTATGGTATGTGAGTATAATGAACATACTTGTTATTGAAATCATATTTTTGGCTATTAATGTGAAAAGAAAAGAAATAAGCACGGTCACATGGCAATCCGTGTGGTGCACTAGTAGGGGACGCCCTACCAATAGTTATGATTATGTTAATAAAAAAAGAAAGAGAAAGTGTGTCATGTCAGACGGAGCGACAAAAGCCCGTACCGGAGAGGAAAAAATACTCACCCTGACCGGGGTAGCTTGATATGAGAATGAATTGATAATCATCATATGATATTCTGAAAATAGTTAATCCTGTCATACATGTTATTATTATACGATTTTCATGTGCATAGATAAAGTGCATTCATGTGACCAAAGATATTTACTGTAATTTATATAGATGAACATAACGTGATGAACTATATTGATGATGATTTATTGTTGAACTTACTAGGGTTTAATTTTCACTATATTTCCATGTCATGTTCAGAAAATTAGTTATGCAGATTTTTCTATGGCTCTGGATTTTAGTGCACGTTGGATCGAGTTATTCTATGATGGACAGATCCCAGAAAGAAATAAAAAGTTTGTGGTCAAGTTGGCTCAGATCCTGGTGAAGGTGCAACCACCCGCATTTGTATCTCCAGAATTGGTCAACCAGAATAAATAAGATGTAGATATTTATGTGTTTGATATATTGTACGTACGTTTTGATTAATGACGTGTATGTGAACTCTATATTGTATAATAATAATAATAATAAAAGTTGTTACAAGTTTGGTATTGATTTACTTCCTAGAACCCAACCGGTGTCTATAACTCAATATAGAAGGGCAACAACTGAACTTAAGGAATTGAAGAATTAGTTCTAAGTTTTGTTAGATCAGGGATTTATACGCCTTATTACTTCTCCTTAAGGAGTTCTTATTTTATTTGTAAAAGAAAAAGACGGATTGTTGTGATTGTGTATAGATTATAAATATTTAAAGAAGGTAGCAATGTGTAATAAGTATTCATAACCTCGTATAGATTATTTGTTTGACCAGCTACAGGGTGTTCAATGTTTTAAAAAAATTGATTTGAGATCTGGGTATCATTAATTGAGGATAAGGGAAGATGATATTTCAAAAAACAATTGCTTTTAGGACTTGGTATAAGCACTATAAGTTCTTAGTGGTGTCATTTGGTTTGATAAATGCCCCAACTGCATTTATAGACTTGATGAATAGAGTATTTTAGCCATCCCTGGATCAATTTGTTATTGTATTTATTGATGATACACTAAAATATTTCAAGAGTTCAGAGGATCATAAGCAACATCTAAATATAGTTTTATAAACTCTAAAAGAGTATGTTTGACAAGGATGGTATCCAAATAGACCCTAAGAAAGTAAAAGTGGTACAACAATGGCTACGTTCTACTACAATTAAAGATAAAGATCCAAGTCCATTTGCGCTTTCTACAGTTGTCTGTTGTCCAATCTATTTGAGCTATAATTAGATTAGGTACATAAACAAATGCTTGTAAAGCATCAATTAACTCTTCAACATTTGAAGTTGAGATGAGAATTCATTGTGCTGAGTGTAAGATAAACTTTTGTTCTATAGTTTGATTAAGAAAAGACAACAAAACATCAAAAAAATTGTTAACATTTAACAAACCTATCGGTTTGTGATGGATATTCGGTTGTGCCGAGGAGACTACTTGAAAAATTTGTTCTAAAGTTCTAAAATCCCCTGGTAAGGCAATGAAGGCATCAACGTTGCTCATCATTCTAGCAATGCAGTCATGCATGAAAGCTACCCTAAATTCTTTCCCAATTGTCTTTCCTATGATGTTTAATGTAGTTAGAGCTATAGGAATAATACCTAAAACTTGACATCCTTCTATATGTGCAGCTATAGACACACACCTCATTAACCCACGGTTACCTCCACCATAAACTAAATGAATTTTTCTTCTGGCCAGCACTATACCCAGATTTTGTGCTGCTTTCACATACTCTCCATTTTTTTAGGTCTGGAACCATAAAAGACACAAATATTTTGAAATTAACAGAATGTGTTTCCCTCCATAACTGCACTCACCCTAACTTTGAGTATGAAGGTAAAGATACTAACGTGTACATTTATAGAACTCAGAAAAAGACATACATATAATAGCTATGCGAATAGGATAGGCATAATTAGAACATCTATGTGAGTGATTGGTGGATATAAGTTAAATTGAATGTGAAAATTTAAAAAATGACGGCATGTATGCATATGTATAGTAGTTGTGATTGTGGCTCATATTAAGCACATAAAGAGAATAATGTTAAGATATCACCAAAAAATTATCTTTTCCTTGTTGTCCTTGATGAAGCATTAATGGCTTGATTTTTGTAGGGAAGTTATAGGTGATAGGAGTCATTGTAAAAAAAAAGAAAGAAAGAGTGAAAATACAAATCAGTTAATTGTTGAAAAGGAACAATCAAATTATTTATCTTGTTTTCTCAATGTTTTTGCCAGTCGACTATCGATAATATTAAGTTGACTAGCTATTTTGAGAATTTTTAATTTGGATTCGTTTATTTTACAGTTGGTTGATTACATTTGTTTTGAAGCAACCAACTGCATCCTACTAGTTAACTACATGCTTTGTGTTCTTCACAAACTTTTATAAGTTCATAAATATTTCTTTTCCATGTGATATTCTTTCACCGAATAATAATAGCTTTGAATTAGATTTTGACACATATATTCAAAACTTATGGCCACCAATTTTTGCCGAAATAACAGCTAAGTTATGTTTGCAGCTTTTCAAGAATTACAGCCACCGATTTTAACTCTCTTCAATGCTTTGTCCAAACTTTTGGCTTTTTATTTTGTCACCATTCTCTATTATGCTTTTCGTCTGCTCTACTACATCGTCCCTCATTAATGTTTGAAATTAAATGCAAGGTTATTTTTTCTTATTACAATGAGAGTTAATTTCTTTTCTTTGAAACTCAGTTATTATAATGTCCTAGCAGTTAGTAGGTTAAAGTAATAGAGATTTTGATAGGATTTATCTACCAAAGAACGTACTTGAAAAAAAAATCTTTATATCAAGTATGTATAACTGTGTAAGTTGGTAGACCATGTGCAAATTAGGAAGAATAATGAGTTTACAATATATACTGGTTGAGTACTAAGTGTAGAGGACACCTAAATTTATCTAATGTAGCTGAGTAGGGAAATGAGATTTTAGAGGAAGCCATAGATTTTGAATATTGATGGGATATACTAAGATTTGAAATAATTGTACTAGTATAATGGTAAAAAGAAGATACAAGTGATATATTTTTCGTTGTTTGGTGAGTCAACAAGTAAGAATTAAATATATTGATTTAAAAGAGCTATTTAGGAAGCCTTAGGATCCTAGTTAGATTATAGTATAGATGGTAGTAAATTTAAATGATGTGTTTATACATTAGAAGTTATGCTTCAGATATTTTTATATAATTTTAGTGAAAGTTGGAAGAAATTATTTGTCATTAGTTGAACTTACCCATATCAATAGTTATCAAGCCAATATACAAATGGCACCATATGATGTTTTACATTAAACATCGTAGGTCTCCTAATAGGTGGATGAATTGAATAAGGTTAAAATTTTCGAATTTAATTTGGAATATCATGCACTAACTTAAATTGATGATGCTAATTTAGAGAGCATGCTTCAAGCGTATGTCTTCGAGTTTGGTAAGAGATCCCTTAGTAGAATTCGCTTATAATAAAGTAATATTGGATGACTTAAAGCCTTATGTAAGAGGTGTTACAAACTTTTTGTTAAATGGCTTAGTGGAGTCAGACTTATGGTAAGATGTCGTTGATAAAGTGAAATTGATTAGAAAAAGAATACAAACAACTCAATACAGGCCAAAAGTCTATAAGGACCATGAATGTTGAGCACTAGAAATTATCAGTTGGTGACAAAATATTCTTGAAGGTCTCACCTATGAAAGAGATAATGAAGTTTGGAAAGAAAAAAAAAGTTAGGCTCTTCTAAAATCTTGAACAAAGTAAGCATAGTAGTACATTGCCTAGCCTTGCCATCAAGATTAAGTAATGTGGATATAGTCTTTCTTGCATCAATGTTAAAAAAGTACCTATCAGATTTTTCTCATGATATCTAATTCTAAGAAATTCAATTGGATAAGAATTTATCTTAAATATGAGGAAAAATCGATATCTATTATTGATTGAACAAGTGAAGAACTTATGGCTGAAAGAAATATCTATGGTTAAGGTTATATGGAAAAACCACTTAAGTGAATAAATTCCATAGAAAGTAAAGATGATATACAAAAAAGATATTTCCAATTGTTTGAGCAGTGAGGTTAATAACTGTAAGATATGCCTTGACTTCATTCTTTACATGTAATATGATGGTTTGAAATTCAGGGATCAAATTTCTTATGGAGGAAAAAATGTAATATCCTATAATTTTTAAATAATAATGTTTTGTTATAAACAAATATATTTTTATTTTAAAATGATTATGTTTTGTTAAAAGTAAATACGCTTTTAATTAAAATTATTATTTTTTGCTTAAAATAATTATATTTGGCTTTCAATAAATTTTTGTTTTACTTTTATAAATTTCTTTCTTTTAATATGCATGAAGTTATTTTATATTATGATTTGTTTTATTAAAATTTTTATTAATAAAAATCATAATTTAAGATTGCAACTAAAGTTCCACAAGAATATAAATTTTGAGAAATTTTTAGGATGCTTTTGGATGAGAAAAATATTTATATGTATATAATCAAATAATAAAATTTAAATATTCAATTATTAAATAATAATAATAATAATAAAAATGTGAGATAGGAAATGTGAAGGAGCAGAGCACGGATGGAGGGGTGAAATTTTTCCCCTATTCACTTTTTCTCTTCTCATTTTCTTTCTCTAGATCTAGAGTACCTTCGAGCCTCTGATCTCAAAACTAAAGGTACCACTGGATTCTTGACGAAGAGTAATACATTATTGGCTGAATAATTTTTCAAATTGGTCGAGAAATCGCCGTAGATCAGAAGAAGAAAATCTTAGAAAATGGTAAACTTTGAAACTCCTATTTAGAGACCTCAAATTGAAAATCTAACACTATAGATGGATTCAAGAGATAGATAAACCTTAGGATATGAAATTTTTCAATCATCTGACAACTTTTGTGTGTGTTGTGAACAGTAAATCCGGTGGGTATGAATAGTGATTCTATTGGTAAATAGTAATTTTGATCATGAATAGTACTTATCAGTTAACCAGTGTTGACCAACCTCTCGGAGGCCAAATTTTGCGATTCATGAGTCATTTCCTAGGTTTTAGACTCTCCAGACTCATTTTTGAGGTCTATTTAATCAAATTTGGATTGAAAAAGTGTATTTTGGGCTGTCCAACCTGGAGCCCTTACCGTGTAATTAGATAATTATTTTTATGATTTACCCTATGCTCTTTTTGAACGTTAAATGTATAATTGATTTTGTTTATAAGTTATTTATACTTTTATATGTCTCTGAAATGGATTAAATTATCTAATTTGTTTACAGTCTGGCATATAGTTCAAGAAGAGTATGGTTTTGAAAATGGAGTTTTGAACTCATTGAATATATGATTTTAAATGTATTTTTCATAATATGGTAAAGAAAATATATTGTGCACATGGCATTGTTATGTAAAGTTATAAGATTGACTTGGAAAAGGGTACGTATATGTGATAACCCTGATTGGAAAGCTTTTGACAGAAGAATTATACTAAAACTAAAAATTTGTATTATTGAAACCTCTGTTTTTAACGACATGGCATATGTGCAAATATGATTTATGTGAAGGAATCTTATTGAAAACACTGTTTACTAATAGCAGGTGATATTAGCCTTGGTGCACCTTAATACCTCAACTAGCAGGGGAGGTGCTAGCCTCGTGTGACGGCCAACACACGGGATATGATATATAAAGGAGAGCAAGATGCCTCATATCTGGGCTAGATGTCGACTATATGATATGTGATTTTTCCTCCCTTGTTGTGTGCTTGGGAATTTGCCCATATTAGGGTCCCTTCGCTTGTCCTCTTGAATAGTGGTAGGGCAAACCTGAGCTGAGATGTTAAGTTTAGGCAAATCCTACACCACCAAAGTACGGAAGGGCTTGAACTCTGATATGGTGGTTTTGATATGGGATCCTCCTAATGTTTTCATGTGCATAGATAAAGTGAATTTATGTGATCTAAGATATTTACTGTAGTTTATACAGATGAACATGGCGTGACGAGCATTATTAATGATGATTATGATTTATTGTTGAACATACTGGAATTTAATTCTCACTATATTTCCATATCATATTCAGAAAACTATGTTATGCATATATTCTCTATGACTGGTTTTTAGCGTACGTGGGTCGAGTTGGCTAACATCCCGGTGAAGGTGCAACCACCCACACCTGTTTCTCCAAAACTAGTCAATATGGATGAATAAGATGTAGACATATATGTGTTTGATTTTTTTGTATGGATGTTTTTAATTAATGATGTGTATGTGAACTCAGAATTGTATGTGTTAATGGAATTTCATAAACCTTAATTAAGTTTGGTTAATTTAATTGAATGTTATTATGAGTTAAATAGTTAGAAATAAAGAGGTAATGATTTTGTGGGATTTTACAAATATATAAATTAAAAAAAATGGAGTTGTTATACTGCTACTTACATATCCAAACAAGAAGGTAATGTGAGATATTCCCCTTATTACTCACTTATCTCAAAAAACATAGCAATGTGAGCCATTCCCCCCATCTACTTAATTTCCTCCAAAAACATAGTAATGTGAGCCATTTCCCCCGCTACTCAATTACCTAAAAAATATATAGCAATGTGAGTCATTCCCCCTTTCTACTCACATAGCCAAACAACATAGTAATGTGAGCCATTTCCCCCTGCTACTCATTTACCTCAAAAACATAGCAATGATATTATATTCAACTACATTCATGACATCATGTTCACCATTTTCATCATTATATAACAAATATTTATTAATGCTTTTAACATCGTGTAACCATATATGCCTTATACCTTGCAAGCCTCTGTGTCAACTCATCAACTCATCATTACATTATATCATCTTCTCTTTCCCTTTCACCTGTTGTCGTTGTTCTTGTCCTCTTCCATCCCCTTGTGGGCATTACTGTACTAAGTGCCGCTTCTGTCCACAATGATAACAAGTCATTTGGCTGATCAAACATGGTTTATTTCCATGTGGTCGTCCATACTTTCCACATCTATCCATCGCAATAGGCCTTTCATTACCAGTATTATTTCTCCCCCTCATGATTTTGTCAAAGGTCGAAGACTCCCTCTTTCTCTTCTGTAGAATCTGCTTATCCTTTTCTTCTTCTGCTGCTTTTAAGTTTTTCTCTAGAAATTGGCATTTATTGACTAAGGGAGCAAATTCTCAGATCTCCAAGGCAACTATAACACTTCTAATCTCAAGATTCAAACCTGACTTAAACTTCACGACTTTCCAGGCTTTATTTAGATTATATCTCAAATTAGTTGAAAACTTGGCCAATTCCTCAAATTTAGAGATGTACTAGTCAATAGTTCTACTGCCTTGTTTAAGTTGAAGTAATTCAACCTCCTATTTGGCCTTCACACTGTTGGGGAAATACTTGTCCAGAAAAATTTCTCAGAACACCCGCTATGTAATCTGTCTACCTTGATGAATCAACAACTCCCTAACTCTCCACAAATATTCAACTTCCTCTTTCAATATGTACACAACAAAGTTAACCTTTTTGCTCATTAGAGTAGTTCAAAATTTCAAAAATCTTTTCTAACTCGGTCAGCCACCTTTCAGCTATTATCGGCTTATACTCGCCCACAAAAGAAGGAGGTTGTGTCTTCATAAATTCTGCCTAACCATTTCCATTCCCTGCATTTCTCTTATTACCTCTGACCTCATCGTCATTGGTATTATTCTACATATGTCACAAGATTTGATTTGTGGCATACACTTGATCTCGAATCATTGGAGCTAAATCATGTAGGGTAGCTTATGCACTTTTAATCAAATCTCTCTTTAGTGGTACCATCACTCACTATATCAATTAAAAGAAGTCAGTCACTATTGAGGTGATGAAGCTCAATAGTGAATTAAATATTTTACAATAGTCATTATACCACTCAAGTATGCATATAGGAAACACTAGTAATTTCCTTACTAACACTATATATTACGTTACACCACATAGCCACATGCTCACTCAAGACATCCTTAGATTGATATAGATAACCGTCCACCCCTACGGTCACCTAAGATCGACCTTCTCTGATACCAACTTGTAACGACCGATTTTTTTTATATGGAATTACTTATCACAACCCAAGCAGCAAACCATAAACATTTATATAAGCAGCTAATGTTCCATCACCGTCATATCCAAAACTACATTAGAGATTAATATTTATAGATAAGCGACATTGAGTCACACAACTACATTAACTTAACATTGGACCCTATATCGCACATAACCCTTAGGTATAAAGGTTGGAGGAGGTGGTGTTGACATCAGGATCTGTACAAATCATCCCCATCCATTGGATCTCTATGATCAAGTGCATGGAAGCAGCTAACATATCGTTTGCTCTTATATGAACATAACACCAACAATAATGAGAACAGAAGTTCCTAATAGGTTTAACATTAAAAGCATCATATAGAAAATAAGAAAATTACAGTGTTATGTTCAGCTGTATAAACTATAGAAAACCTTTTCTCTTTGTATATGATAAAATAACAAGGATGTGTAGCATGCTTTCATGTTCGATAGATAAGTTATGCATCAATATCAGGCATGTATAATAACTAGGTTATACTTCAATATTATGCTTGTATATATATCTTTACAGTGCTTTTATGTATGGTGACTAATAATCTACAACCACAAGTTCAACAAACAGTGACTAATCAGCTGTAGCCATATCTCTACACTTAGTGACTAATCCTCTGTAGCCACAGCTCCACATTCAGTGACTAATTTTCTGTAGCCACATGTTCAACCACATACATTAACATAATATAACTATGTAAACATCAAACAACTCACCTTTATTATCATGCTTGCCATCCACAATCAAATTCTTCTCTTCAAATAATCACTATGTAATAACCCCTCTTTTGTCATATAATAATGTACACATCATATTCTTTAATCATCATGTCCATCACAATGTGTTATGTATGAACCAAGTACATCACTAATATCATGCACATTATCATCACTACATCACTTAACAAATATGTATTAATACACTTACCATCATGTAATAATGCATACATTATATCCTCTAATCATTATGCATTAATACAATAGCATGGAAATACCTCATCATCTTCATCATTTAACATATATGCATTATTACACAATATATATATATATCAATATTGTTATAACAAGTAGTGAAAACTAACATTATATCACCAAGATTATAGAGCATTTTTCTTCAATTTGGTTTATATAATTATCATCTAGTTAATGGGGTTCATTTTATGCCATTTGCAGCTAAAACAGGGCAACAATAGCTCTCCACATCCTGGTCGTGCCCTGTAACACAGTTGTGCTTGGGAATGTACAAAATATGCTACAACCATAAAAACATCCTAAAGCACGGCCTGGCTGTGTCTTGGAACATGGCTGTGTTTCGAGTTTTCCTACGTTTTAGGTTTTTTTCCAGCCTGACCTTCTCTCACTAAAATAACCATGATGCCCTCATTTTAACTCCAATTAATGTGATTTTAGTGTCTATGGAAAGCTAAGACAATTATATAAAATGTTTATGTTTACACTTTAACAATTTAGAAATATAAATAGGTGAAAATGGTGTTCAAAAATAGCATCATAACTCACACGTTAGATCTGACCTATCTTCACTCATCAAGGCATATCTCTTTCATTTCAAATCCGATTAAGATGATTCTAGAGGCATTAGAAAGCTAAGAAACACTTTATCTATGCACATAATCTCCCTTCCTTTTGATATGTCATTTTATTTGCTTGAGGATAAGCAAAGGTTTAAGAATGGGGGAGTTGATAAAGGAGAAAATTGAGTGTTTAATGGTTATATTTTATCCCCTAATTAATAGTAAACTTGTGATTATTTCTCTGCTTTTGGTTATGCTTTGCTTTGGATACTGCTTTGGTTTGTTTTAGGTTTATAGGTGAGCAAAAAAGGCCAAGAAGCAAGGCAAAACACTCATGTGAACATGTGAAGAGCCATATGGACTTGGAACATGCTGAGGAGGAAGCAAGGAGGCAACCCATAAGAAATTGGCAAGAAAAGAGTTTGGCAACCCCTAACACGGCCAGGCTGTGCTCTGTGCAAAGAACGTGATTTTTCCCATATTTATGGCTGTGCTTTGTGTCCTTACACAACGTATTTTTTAGGATTTTGAGTAGCCAAAGGGATATAAATACATGGGAAAACGTAGCCAAGGCTATCCAGACTCATATAGACATCTTAGACTCAGTTTTAGGCTTAGGAAACACCATTTGATTAGGTATAGAGTAGGATCAATTGTTTAATTTATGTTTTTACAGTAGAATTTACAAAAAATTCAAGTTTGTATTCCTATTTCATCTTCTACATCCAAGTTTTATCTTTATACTTTACTTTCATCTCTACTTCTACTCTTCTCTCTTGGTTTATATTGAACTATTATGATTTACTTAATAAATATGATTTTGGTTTCTGTTTATATTATGTTTAGTATATTTGATCTAGGGTTTCAGTAAACCCACTTATGGTATGATGATACTGAATTATTAAGTTGAATGTTGGAACCCTAATTGTGATCACTTCTGGATTAATTAGGATTAACTATTATGTGCATGTTTAAGAGTTGATACATTGTCTGATCACCAATCTACGTCTTAGGTTATTAACTGATGAACTGAAAGGTGAAAGTTAATACCAGAAACTAATAATTAATTAGGGATATCTTAATCACGAAAGTAGTTTAAGGTTCTCTAGGAATTGAATCAATTAGTGGGCATGAGAAAACCGATTAATTGCATTCCATGGTTGGCATAGAACTTAATGGACCTAGGTTGAACTAAGAACCACGAAAGTAGGCAATTTGATTAACCTAGGTATGATTAGTAATGCTTGAAAAAGGTTATTAGTTAATTAAGGCTAAATCATCCCTAATTACCTATATAATTGCAATTAGAGGTACATATTAAATGTTGAATATCGTAAGTGTGGTAAACCCTAACCCTAGGCTTTTGTTAATTGAATTACTTATTTATTTAATTGTGACACTCTCTTTCATTGAATTGCATTGATTTAGATAGCTTGTTTTGTGAAATTCTAGTAATTGATCATTGTTCTTTATAGGATACGACCTATGCTCACCGGACTAGCTATAGCTACGCCGTGCGCTTGCAGTTATTTATAAAACACACACAACAAGTTTTTTTGTCGTCGTTGCCGAGAAACAATAGTGTCAATATTAGATATTTTGCGAAATAGCTAGACTAGATCTTTTTCTTTCAATTTTTCTGCATAATTTTATCTTGCATATTTTTGTCTCTTTTCTTCTTTTATAGGTGTGGTTCTATTTTATGCGAAGAGACCGTGAATTCTTTATTGAATTTGACTTGGAGATTGAACGCACCTTACGAAGGAGAAGAAGAGAGAAGCGACAAAATCTTGCACCACCTCCAATAGGGGATATAGATAATCGATCTCTTAAGGATTTTACTACTCTGGATACACATGGCTTGAACACAAACATTGTCAGACTAGTTGTTGGATCCAACAACTTTGAGCTGAAGCCTTCTCTTCTGTAGATGGTTCAGCAAAATCAATTTGGAGGGTCACCTACTAAAGACCCCAATCTCTATCTTTCAGTGTTTTTGGAATATTGTGACACATTGAAGCTGAAAGGAGTATCCTCTAATGCCATTAGACTAAGAATGTTCCCATTCTCTCTAAGAGACAAGGCCCGTGCATGGTTGCACTCTCTTCTACTAGGGTCTATCACTACTTAGTAGCAATTATCTCAAGCCTTTTTAGCTAAGTACTTTACCCTAAGTAAGACAACCCATTTTAGGAACCAAATCACTACCTTTGCTTAGAAAGATGGTGAATCATTATATGAAACTTAGGAGAGATTTAAAGAAATTCTTAGACTATGCCCACACCTTGGGTTGGAAAAGTGGCTCATAGTGCATACGTTCTACAATGGATTGATCTCTAACACCCGAATGTCTGTGGATGTTGCTGCAGGAGGAGCCCTAATGAACAAAATGGTTGACGAGGCATATGAACTGATTGAAGATATGGCTCAGAATCACTACTCATGGTCTAGTGAAAGGCAACCAAGAAAACCAGCAAGCATGTATGAAGTAGATGTGTTTAATCTAAAGTTGATGCATTGTTTTAGAAGCTAAATAAATTGAGCATCAATGCTGTTGGTTCTCTTTTATCTCCTGCATGTGAGATCTGTGGATGTGTTGGCCATATAGCCAATGAATGCCAGCTTAAAAATTCTACACCTCAGGATTGTGAACAGGTAAGTTTTGTGAATAACAACAACTAGAGAAACAATCCCTATAGTAACACTTGCAATCTAGGCTGGAGAAATCATCCTAATCTCTCATACAAGCCGAATGCAAATCAGCCTCCTCAGAATAACTTCAGGTAACCTCGTGGGTTTCAAAATCAGAGGTCATTCAATCCTCCTCCATAGCCAAAGTTAAATCTAAAGGCTTTGATGGAAAATTTCATCAATACTTAGAGTAAATAGAATGAGGAGTTTAGAGCCCAAAACCACTCTATGAATGAAGCTATAAAATACCTAGCCTCTAAGGTTTAATTGATAGTTACCCATAGTAAGATGCTAGAAACTCAGATTGTACAGTAAGTGAGCCTATCTAATAGAAACTTTGGTAGACTTCTAGGCTAGACTGAGAACCCTAGAGAGCACTGCAATGCCACTACCCTGAGAAGTGGTAAACAATTGACTGAATCAGAGAGAAGTAGGGAGGAAAAAGAAGATAAACCTTGGGTTGCATCTAAGAAGAGAAGAGAAGAGCAATTAGAAGAAGAGGAAAAGAAGGAAGAATAGCTGAAATACATGGCTCCTTCACCTTACAAGCCACTAATCCCTTTTCCTCAAAGATTGGTCAAGGCTAAATTATAGAAGCAGTTTGGGAGGTTTCTGGATGTTTTGAAGAAGTATAATATCAATATCCCATTCCTAGAAGCCATCTCTCAAATGCCTTCTTATGCAAAGTTTCTAAAAGAGATCATCTCAAATAAAAGGAAAATTAAAGAGCATGTTGTTGTGGCACTAACAGATCAAGTGCATTAATTCAGAATAAATTGCCACAAAAACTTAAGGATCTCGGAAGCTTCTCAATTCCTTGCTCTATAGGAGACATGAAGATTGAAAGAGCCTTATGTGACCTTAGATCAAGTGTGAGCCTAATGCCTCTTAAGTTTGCAAGAAACTTCAGATGGGTAAATTGAAGCCTACCACTCTTTCTCTTCATTTGGCTGACTGATCCATTAAGCATCCAGTAGGTTTATTAGAGGATGTTCCTCTAAAGGTAGGTAAATTTTTCATATCGGTTGATTTTTTTATTTTAGAGATGGAGGAAGATGACAAAATCTCCATCATTCTTAGAAGGCCTTTCCTAGCCACAACTGGTGCAAACATTAATGTAAAAGATGGAAAACTTTCTTTGAATATAGGGGATGAGAAAGTAGATTTTAATTTGAATGATGCCATCAAACCACCATCTCTAAATGAATCTTGTTGTATGATTGGTTTACCTAAGCCAAATATGAATGATTATGTAATGAATATCTCTTCTACTAACCCACTTGATTTATGCTCTGTGGAAAGTTCTTTTACTTATGTTAAACAAGGGGTCAAAAAGAAAGAAATTGAGAAGGAAGTTAAAGATATGAAAGTAGAACCTAAGCCACCTCCTCTCAACCTTAACAAAGCAAAGGAGAAAGGGAATTAACCAAGAAGATCTTTGAAGGCTATTGGGCAAAGCCTCAAGCACCACACTAAGAGGCAATTGATTAAAAAGAGGATTATCCAAACTTTCTTAAAACCTCTTTGAGAAAAAGAATGAAAAGGAGTTGAGCTAATGACTTTAAATAAACACTTTATGGGAGATAAACCACATTTTAATTTTTGAGTTTCCTTTTACTTAGTTTCGTTGCTTTTAGTTTTGTTTTTATCTTTAGTTTTAATTGATTTCTTATGTTAGGAGTTTAATGAGTGTTTTCATATGATTTTCAGGTCAATTCCAATGTGCCCAAGGATGTATAAAAGGATAAAAATCAAGGGAAATTAAAAAGGATCAAGAACTGTGGAAAATTTCGAAGGAAACTATAATCCAGCACAAAAAACGGGTACCTCGTGAAGCACAGCCAAAAAAATTACAGATTTGGTGATTCCAACACCAAGCATAGGCAAGCCGTGTCTCTATCCATGGTCATGGCCCATGTCCAAACACAGCACACCCCTCCCGTGCCAGTGAACACAGGCAAAATCTAGGGAAATTTAGACTTTCAGCGCCAAGCATAGGTGACCCGTGTCACAGACCATACACATGATTCAAGCACGGGCTAAAATTTGGGAGCTTTGGAGATTCCAGTGTGAAGCACAGGTATGCCGTGTCACCTAACACAGCTGTGTCCCATGTCCCAGGACCAAGTACACCCTGCCCATGTTTCTTAACATAGGCCTGTTGTAGAGAAATTGGCACTCTAGCCCGAAGCACGGCCATGCTTTTGACCAAGGTATGTATTTTTGCCCCATTTTTTTTCTTCTTTTCTTCTCCCGTGTCTCAGTTTATTCTCACCATGCCCTAGCCCGTGACTCTCAGAGTTCCCGTGCTCTTCTCCCCTCCTTTCCCTTCTCTTTCTCTACCTCTAATCTCTCATTTTCGATGCCCTAACCAGAAAAACCTTTTCCTATGCCTCACCTTGCCATCTCTCTCCTTCTTCGAAGCCTGCCATAATTTCCTCTCCTCTATTCTTCCATCTTCACCTCTTCCATTATCCCCTAAACCCGTGCTCATCCTTCCTTGCCCAACCCATACCTCACCTTGCAATCTCCCTCGCTCCTTATCCTATCCCCTCTGCAACCCGAACGCCCCCCATCATTCTCTGTACTTTTCTCTCTCACCCTTTCGACCTATTCCCCTAAAACCTTCAACCTAAAAATTTTTCCCGTGCCCAAATCCCAGGTTTCCTAAACCTAGAAAATCTCCCATACACACCAGCTTTCCCATGCTAGCCCAAACACACCCAGCAACTTCTCCTTTAACTTAAATGCCCTGCACCAAAATATTCCTAGCCAACCCAAGCCCATCTCAACCACTACACATACACTCCTACATTCTCGAAAATCCCCTTCCCATGCACTAGACTCCATAAATTACTACTGCATCTCCATCGTTCTTCCATCCAAGTAATTCTAATTATCTAAACTTGTGGTTTATTATCTAGATTGGAATTTGCTGCTTGTTGGCACTATTGGACAGTTTTACTTTTCTGAATTGGAATTCCCTATCCATTGTTAGACTTGTTAGATGGTTTATCTACACGGGTTTGGTAAGACTGGTTTTGGTAGAATTTCTACAAAATTTGGATTGCTTCATTATTGAATTTTTTGGTTGATTGGTTGACTGCATTGACTTTACTTGGTAATCCCTGGAATTTCTGGCAGAGATTGAAATGCATATGTGCTTAATTTTTTTTATTTTTGCGTTGCCTGATTTAACTAAAGTTTAATGCTTTACTCTTACATGGTTTGAATCCTAAACTTCTCTACTTTGCACTAGTAATTGTCAAGTATTCATTAGATAATTGTTTTGGTAAATTTCAAAGGAAACTCTAATCCAGCACCAAAAACGGGTACCCCATGAAGCAGGGCCAAAACAATTATAGATTTGTTGATTCCAACACCAAGCATAGGCAAGCCGTGTCTCTAACCATGGTCATGGCCCACGTCTAGACACAGTACACCCCTCCCGTGCCAGTGAACATAGGCAAAATCTAGGGAAATTTGGACTTCCAGTGCCAAGCACAGGTGACCCGTGTCACAGACCATACATGTGCTTCAAGCACGGGCTAAAAATTGGGAGCTTTGGAGATTCCAGTGTGAAGCATGGGTGTTACCTAACACGGTTGTGTCCCACATCCCAGGTCTAAGCACACTCTGCTCGTGTTTCTTAACACAATCCTGTTGCAGAGAAATTGGCACTCTAGCCCAAAGCACGACCGTGCTTCCGGCCAAGGTATGTATTTTTGCCCCATTTTTTTTCTTCTTTTCTTCTCCCGTGTCTCAATTTATTCTCACGATTCCCTAGCCTGTGACTCCCAGAGTTCCCGTGCTCCTCCCCTTCTTTCCCTTCTCTACCTCTAATCTCCCATTTTTTATGCCTTAACTAGAAAAACCTTCTCCCATGCCTCACCTTGCCATCTCTCTCCTTCTTCGACGCCTGCCATAATTTCCTCTCCTCCATTCTTTCATCTTCACCTCTCCCATTATCCACTAAACCTGTGCTCATCCTTCCGTGCCCAACCCATACCTCACCTTGCCATCTCCTTCCCTCCTTGGCCTATCCCCTTTGCAACTTGAACGCCCCCATCATTCTCTGTACTTTTCTCTCTCACCCTCTCGGCCTATTCCCTTAAAACCTTCAACCCAGAAATTTTTCCTATGCCCAAATCCCAGGTTTCCCAAACCTAGAAAATCTCCCTACACACCAGCTTTCCCGTGCTAACCCAAACACACCCAACAACCTCTCCTTTAACCTGAATTCCCTTGCAGCAACACATTCCCAGCCAACCCAAGCCCATCTCAGCCACTACACATACACTCCTACATTCCCGAAAATCCACTTCCCATGCACTGGACTCCATAAATTACTACTGCATCTCCATTGTTCTTCCATCCAAGTAATTCTAATTATCTAAACTTGTGGTTTATTATCTAGATTGGAATTTGCTGCTTGTTGGCACTATTGGACAGCTTTACTTTTCTGAATTGGAATTCCCTATCCATTGTTAGACTTGCTGGATGGTTTATCTGCATGGGTTTGGTAAGACTGGTTTTGGTAGAATTTCTACAAAATTTGGATTGCTTTATTATTGATTTTTTTGGTTGATTGGTTGACTGCATTGACTTTCCTTGGTAATCCCTGGAATTTCTGGCAGAGTTTGAAATGCATGTGTGCTTAAATTTATGATTTTTGCATTGCCTGATTTAACTAAAGTTTAATGCTTTACTCTTACATGGTTTGAATCCTAAACTTCTCTGCTTTGTGTAACATCCTTAATTTCGTTTCTTTTATTGATAAAGGTACATAAAAAATTTAATTAAGGAAATAAAATTTATTAGACAATATTTTAGATATCTAAGGAAATATAATCCTTAGAAATTCTTCACCTTATGTATATGCATAGAAAATGTTTCTAACATTAAGAGAACAAATAAAGAAGGAAAATCTAATAAGAAAGAAATTAGAAATAACATACTAAAGAGATGCAAAATTCTTGGATAAGGAAGATAAATTTTTAGAAACAAGTAAAGGTCTTAAAATTTCAAAGAACATTGAATTAGGGTAATTTTTCCTAATTCAAGAACTATAGTTACTAAGTTTAAAATCTTTACCCATACATTGGGCTTTTACCTATGGACACTTCATATAGAGTTTTTCCACTTCACATAAGTTTCTAGCAAGCCCATTGGATAACCTAAACAAGAAATTAAACATATACTTGGACTAGGATATAGTAATTTCACCAATAGCCCAAAAATTATGAAAATGTGACCAAGCCCACCAAGAAAGGAAGAATTTTATCCAAAGCAAAGAAAATGGGTAGGACAAGCCCATAATGGGTAAGAATAAGCCCAAATCCAAGAGGAAAAATAAAATAAAATAAATTAGATGATGATATAATAATAAGAATAAAGATTAGGTTACATGGCATTAAGACAAAAAATTTAGCAAGTGGTGTGATTCTACATTCATCATTTAGGCAAGTGGCATGATAATACAAGGCTTTAGGACAAAAACATCTATATCCTTCACTCATAATTTTAGCAAGTGGTATGATAATACATGGTATTAGGACAAAACATTCATAGCCCACACAAATAATATCAACCAAATAATGGAGATTGAAGGGCTAGAAATTTGCCACTTAAAAAGGCAACCTATCATAATTGATTAAGACAAAAGAAAAATTAAATGAATCCCTAAATCAAAGGGACCTTGTCCCTTATCTTAAGAACATATCATCATAATTTTCAAAATACAAATCTCCTTTTCCTATGCATATCTTGACTAAGGAAGAGGAAGACAAGAACATAAGTTGTTTGTTTTCCAAAAATTCAACAAAGTGTATCTTAATTGTGATAAGGTAGATCCATGATCATGAAAGGTGAATTATTTGGTGGTCTATATAAGAGAACCCACCCTTACAACACTTTAATTTCGTCCAAGTGAGAAAGAGAGAGAAATAGAAGCAAGGTAGAGTGAGGAAAGGAGAGAAGAGAGAAGAAGAAAGGAAGGAAGAAGAAGGAGAAGTTTAGAAAGCTAAAGGTAAGTTTAACAATATTTCTTTTTGAAGAAAACTTTTGAAACTTATAATATTTATATGAGATTTTGATCTTAGAACTTTTATGATTGGTCATGATGTTGCTATATCATGTTACATATTGATCTTGCATGTGATGTATGTTTGAATACTTAGGTTGGTGTAGATAGTTCTGCATGGTTATGGCTATGGGTGGCAGAATTTTAAGTTTCGGTATTTTAATTTCTGGGAACAATCTATAAGGAATTAAAATAAATGGTTAACATAAGAATTAAAGATAAATGTGTCATGGATTTTTAGCCACTGGAATCATTCCATTTAGAGTCCATATGAGGTAGCTATGGTCTGATTAGTAGTCAAAGGTCAGAAAATGAATCATCAGGGAAGAATATGTTAGGATAGCTTCGGTAATTTAATTTCTGGGAATTATTGGTAGGGAATTAAAATAAATGGTTAACATAAGAATTAAAGATATGTATGTCATGGATTTTTAGCCACTGGAATCATTCAATTTGGAGTCCATATGAGGGCGATATGAGCCGATTAGTAGACAAAGGTCAGAAAATGGGTCATCAGGGAAAAATATGTTAGGATAGCTTCGGTATTTTAATTTCTGAGAAGTATCTGTAAGGAATTAAAATAAATTATTAACATAAGAATTAAAGATAAATGTGTTATGGATTTTTAGGCACTGGAATCATTCAATTTGAAGTCCATTTGAGGTAGATATAAGCTGATTAGTAAGCAGAGGTCAGAAAATGTTTGTTCAGAATATGTTATTAAAGCTTTAGTTTTTGAATTTCTGGAAAATATTCTGTAGGAAGTTAAAATCGTACGCCAAGATAACAATTATAGATATAGGGCTCATGGATTTTTACCAACTGGAATAACTCAATTTGGAGTTCAAATTTGGGAGATATGGTCTAATTAGTCAGTAAAGGTCAGAACTTACACGAGAAGAAATAATCTGTACATTTAGGGAGTAATATCACCTTGATTTCTTAATATTTCGCTACAATGGTCAACATAATAGTTTTAGATAATTGTTTTATCTTGAAATTGACACTAAGATCACCTACATCAGAGTTAAATTGAGGGAGTTATGCTCTGATTAGTAAGAGAAGGTTAGATAGGATGAAAACCTGCATCAAGAAAATAAAGAAATAAAATTAGTATTTTAAAAAGAAGATGAATCTTAACAAATGACTAGTATAGCCATAGCCATTGCCATTGCATGAACTTACTACCATTTTAAGTGTGTAATTTTTAACATGGAATTTACCCTAGTACTCATATAAATTTACAAGAAGTTTTGAAAGTGCCGGTTTTATTTGAAAAATCTTAGTATGCTTCGTGGTTGCAGTATTTTCACATCAGAAAAGAATTATTCTAGTTACTGGAAAACAAAATTGTGATTTGTGAAAAGTGCATGTCTAAGGAAAGCTCTGGCAAGGAAAGACATGGTACTTAAGCGTGTCCATTAGTGACCCACCTCTCTTTCCTGGGAACTTTTCTGGTGCGCTGTTTACAGACTACAATTACTATCCAGTTACTAAGGTATTAGTATGGAATTTTGACATGGAAATGTTTTATAAAGTGATATTTTAAATGGTTATGTTCATGGCATGATTACCAATGATTTATGGTAATAGTTATATTTTGATGAACATACTTGTTATTGAAAGCATATTTTTGGCTATCATTGTGAAAAGAAAAGAAATGAGCACGGTCACATGGCAATCCGTGTGGTGCACCAGTAGGGGACGCCCTACCAACGGTTATGATCATGTTAATAAGAAAAGAAAGAGAAAGTGTGCCATGTCGGACGGAGCGAGATAAGCCCGTACCGAAAAGTAGAGAATACTCACCCTGACCGGGGTAGCTTGAAGTAAGAATAAGTGGATAGCCATCATATGAAATTCGAAAAATAGTTATTCATGCCATACATGTCATAACTGTATAATTTTCATGTGCATGATAAAGTGCATTCATGTGACCTAAAGATATTTTCTGTAGTTTATACAGCTGAACATGACGTGATGAACTATATTGATGGTAAATTATGATTTATTGTTGAACTTACTGGGATTTAATTCTCACTATATTTCCATATCATGTTCAGAAGAATAAATATGCAGATATTCTCTATGACACTTATTATCTCTGTACGTTGGATCGAGGTGCCCTACCTTGGGCAACTTCCAGTTATTTCTGATGTAACTGTCGTAGATGTAACTGAGATTCCGGTGGACGTGCCACCCGAACCAGTGTCCCCGGAAGTAGTCGATATAGATGATTAGAACTAATATGTATCTTTGTACAAATGTTTGTAAAATAATGGTGTGTAGTTTGTAAAATAATAGTGTGTATGGAAACTCAGTATTGTATAAATTAAATAAATGTTATATTGAGTTAAGTTGTAACGAGGTAATAACTTCATGGTATTTAAAAAAAAAAAATTACATAAATGGAGTTGTTACATAATTGGTATCAGAGCAGGTCGATCCTAGATGGCCAGTGGTTGGATGGTTATCTGAATCGATCTTATAGTGTCTTGAGTATGTTGTGGTTGTGCTGTGTAGGGGATCAGTAATTCATATAGGTAAGAAATTACTAGTGTTTCCTATCTATATGCCGAGGTGGTGTTATGACTGCTATTAAATATTTTTGAACTAACTATTGGGCTTGATCACCTCAATAGCAGCATAACTTTGTTTTGTACCATAGTAGGAAATGGCACCACCAAGGAGGAATCCAGCAACCAATGCAGAGGAAACCCTGCACAACCTGGCCACGGCAATTCGAGACCAAGTTATGACCACCAACCAAATTTTACAACATCTCCAGAATGCTAATAACACAAATGTTGAGATTGGTCCTAACAACCGGACGGCTGGAAAAGATAATGGCATATCCGAGTTCCTGAGGACTAGACCACCTTGTTTCCAAGGTGGTTATGACCCAACGATAGCCGAAAGGTGGATTAGGGAATTAGAGAAAATCTTTGAAGTGATGGGCTGTACTGAAGAGCAGCAAATCATTTTTGCTGCATATATGTTAAAGGATGAAGCAGAATACTGGTGGCGTGGAGCTAGAGAACTTTTAGCTCATCAGGGAAGACAGATCACCTGGCAAGTGTTCAAGGACATTTTTTTTGAAAAGTACTTTCCAAGTACTGTACGGGCAGAGAAAGAGATCGAATTTCTCCAACTCAGGCAAGGAAGCATGACCGTGGACCAGTATATCGCAAGGTTCGAGGAGCTGTCTAAGTTCTCCTCTTATCTGCGATATAACCCAGATGAAGCATGGAAGGCGGTTAAGTTTGAAGCGGGACTAAACCCGGAGTTAAAGAATGCTGTTATAGCTATGGAGATCAGGGAGTTTGTACCTCTGATAAATAAATGCAGACTCCTGGAAAAGAGTTTAAGGGCAGTGGAGGACGAGAAGCAAAGGCGAAACCTATGGAAAAGGAAGAAAAATTTTCCCAACCCTAGAAAGAACGTGAGAAGAAGTGGATATGGAGCTGGTAAGAGGCCATTGATTGCGGGTCCTAGGCCTTTTCAACAAGATCTCGCCTCAGTCAAGTGCGCTAAATGCGGACGCATGCATGGTAACCGGCCATGCTACATGGGACAAGATGTCTGCTTCAATTGCGGACAGAAGGGACATTTTGCGAAAAACTGCCCACAGAATGTAGGAAAGCAGCCAGAACAGAGGCCTCAGGTGAAAGGAAGGGTTTTCACCCTGAGCGGCCAAGAGGCAGCTCAATCTTCTGAAATGATTCAAGGTACATGCTATATTTATGGATTTGCTCTTATGGTGTTATTTGACTCTGGTGCTAGTCATTCATTTATATCAGAAGAATGTATTAGGAAGTTTCAGTTCCCTATTTCTGAAACTCCCTATGAGCTATCTGTAGTAACCCCTACAGGGGAACGGGTATTAACTTCCTCTGTATGTAAGGACTGTCAAGTCACCATCCAGGAGAAAACTTTTTCTGTAGACCTCGTCAGTTTACCTTTAAGAGGTATTCAGGTCATTCTAGGGTTAGACTGGATGTCTAGAAATCGAGTCTTGTTGAATTGTTGTAACAAGACCGTTGAATTTCTACCTTCTACTCCGAAAGAGGAGGTCCAGTTATTGATGTTAAATGCCAATCAAGTTAATAGGGAGTTGAAGAATGGAGTACTTGGATACATTCTCTTGTATTTATCAAACCTAGAAGTCGAATCGAAACTTGATGAAATTCCAATAGCCAACGAGTTTCCTGAAGTGTTTCCATCAGATATTCCAGGCTTACCTCCCAAGAGAGAGATAGAGTTCTCTATTGATCTCCTACCTGGGACAGGGCCTATCTCTATTGCACCATATCGAATGGCCTCGAAGGAACTACAAGAACTAAAGAAGCAGTTGGAGGAACTATTAGACAAGCAATTCATTAGACCGAGTGTATCACCTTGGGGAGCTCCTGTATTGTTTGTTAAGAAGAAAGACGGGAGTTTGAGACTATGCATAGATTACAGACAGCTGAATAAGGTGACTATCAAAAATAAGTATCCTCTCCCTAGGATAGATGACTTATTGGATCAATTAAAGGGAGCCTCCATCTTTTCTAAAATTGACTTGCGGTCAGGATATCATCAGATTAGGATTAAGGAGGAGGACGTACCAAAAACTGCCTTCAGGACTAGGTATGGGCACTATGAGTTTCTCATAATGCCCTTCGGGTTAACGAATGCACCTGCAATTTTCATGGATTACATGAATCGCATTTTTCGACCCTACCTAGATCAATTTGTTGTAGTGTTCATTGATGACATCTTGATATATTCTAAGAGTAAGAAAGAACATGAACAACATCTCCGAATCGTGCTGCAAGTGCTGAAAGAGAAAAAGTTATATGCTAAATTGGAGAAGTGTGAATTTTGGCTGTCAGAGGTGAAGTTTCTCGGACATGTCATCTCTAATAGAGGGGTAGCCGTAGATCCTAGCAAGACGGAAGCAGTGATTAAGTGGGAGACACCAAAGACGGTTACGGAAATCAGAAGTTTCCTTGGTTTGGCAGGATACTACAGGAGATTTATACAAAACTTCTCTCGTATAGCCTTGCCATTGACTAAATTGACCAGGAAGGGAAGTCCTTTCAAATGGACTGATCAATGTGATGCTAGTTTTCAGGAGCTGAAGACAAGACTGACCACTCCTCCTGTTTTAATTATTCCAGACCCCACAGGACATTTTGAAGTGTATAGTGATGCTTCAAAGAAAGGGCTAGGGTGTGTGTTAATGCAAGACAAGAGAGTAGTTGCTTACGCCTCTAGACAACTAAGACCCCACGAAGAAAACTATCCAACCCATGATCTTGAATTAGCGGCAGTAGTGTTTGCCTTAAAGATTTGGCGACACTATTTGTACGGGGCAACCTTTGAAGTATATTGTGATCATAAGAGTCTTAAATACCTCTTTGATCAGAAGGAGTTAAATATGAGGCAACGAAGATGGGTAGAATTCCTCAATGACTACAAGTTTGAGATAAAGTATCATCCCGGAAAGGCGAATGTTGTAGCAGATGCCTTGAGTCGAAAATCTCTGCATATGGGTCAGATGATGGTGTATGAGATGCAGATGCTAGAGGAGTTTCGAAATTTGAAGCTAGCCACTACTCTTACTCCAAAGAATCTAGTCATTAATGGTTTAAGTATAAGGTCTGACCTTAGAGCCCAGATCAAAGAAGCTCAAGCTCACGATCAATACTTACAAGATCATAAAGACCAAGGTAATTTTTTTGTAATGGAAGATGGAGCAATCATGTATCAGGGAAGGATTTGTGTCCCTCAAGAACAAGAGTTGAGGACTAAGATACTGAAGGAAGCGCATCAAAGTAAATACACAATCCATCCTGGATGCACTAAAATGTACCAGGATTTAAAAAGGATGTATTGGTGGCCAGGGATGAAAAATGACATTGCTGAGTTCGTGGCAAAATGTTTAACTTGTCAGAAGGTGAAAGTGGAACATCAAAAGCCAGCAGGATTTCTTCAACCTCTGGAGATTCCTGAATGGAAATGGGATAGTATTTCGATGGACTTTGTTGTAGGTTTACCTAAGACTTCAGTGGGACATGACTCTATCTGGGTAATAGTTGACAGATTAACCAAATCTGCTCACTTTTTGCCCATAAAAATTAACTTTTCACTAGATAAATTGGCCCAATTGTATGTTCAGGAAATAGTTAGACTTCATGGGATTCCCTTAAATATTGTTTCTGATAGAGATCCGAGGTTCACATCGAGGTTTTGGAAGGCGTTGCAAGAAGCTTTTGGAACCCAGTTGCGGTTCAGTACTGCCTATCATCCTCAAACTAATGGGCAGACTGAACGAACAATTCAAACCCTAGAAGATATGTTGAGGGCCTGTGTGATAGAGCAAGGTAAAGGATGGGATAAGTACCTACCTTTAGTAGAGTTTGCTTATAATAATAGCTATCACTCTAGCATTAAGATGGCCCCCTATGAAGCTTTATACGGTAGAAAGTGCCGATCTCCACTATGTTGGTTCGAGGTAGGAGAAAAGAACTTGTTAGGTCCTGATCTAGTTCAACAAACCACTGAACAAATCAGGATGATACGAAACAAAATACTTACAGCTCAGAGTCGGCAAAAGAGTTACTACGATAAGAGACATAGACCTCTAGAGTTTGAGGAAGGAGACCATGTATTTCTGAAACTTTCCCCGACTACTGGAGTTGGTAGGTCTCTCAAAACAAGAAAGCTAAGTCCGCGATTTTTAGGACCCTACCAAATTCTAAAGAAAGTTGGGACATCAGCATATCAAGTTGCTCTCCCACCTAATTTGTCCAACCTGCATAATGTTTTCCACGTATCACAGCTGCGGAAGTATCTTTCAGATTCATCACATATAATACTGGATGAACCAATCCAAATAAAGGAGAACATGACATACCAGCTAGTACCTGCATCCATATTGGACACTGACGTGAAGCAACTAAGAAATAAAACCATTCCCCTAGTTAAGGTGTTATGGGAAGGTTTGACTCCGGAAGAAGCAACTTGGGAGCTGGAAGAAGTCATGAGGAAGAAATATCCGCAATTGTTCTTATAAGGTAATTTCTGAAATTTTGAGGACAAAATTTCTTTTAGGGGGAGAGAAATGTAACATCCTTAATTTCGTTTCTTTTATTGATAAAGGTACATAAAAAATTTAATTAAGGAAATAAAATTTATTAGACAATATTTTAGATATCTAAGGAAATATAATCCTTAGAAATTCTTCACCTTATGTATATGCATAGAAAATGTTTCTAACATTAAGAGAACAAATAAAGAAGGAAAATCTAATAGGAAAGAAATTAGAAATAACATACTAAAGAGATGCAAAATTCTTGGATAAGGAAGATAAATTTTTAGAAACAAGTAAAGGTCTTAAAATTTCAAAGAACATTGAATTAGGGTAATTTTTCCTAATTCAAGAACTATAGTTACTAAGTTTAAAATCTTTACCCATACATTGGGCTTTTACCTATGGACACTTCATATAGAGTTTTTCCACTTCACATAAGTTTCTAGCAAGCCCATTGGATAACCTAAACAAGAAATTAAACATATACTTGGACTAGGATATAGTAATTTCACCAATAGCCCAAAAATTATGAAAATGTGACCAAGCCCACCAAGAAAGGAAGAATTTTATCCAAAGCAAAGAAAATGGGTAGGACAAGCCCATAATGGGTAAGAATAAGCCCAAATCCAAGAGGAAAAATAAAATAAAATAAATTAGATGATGATATAATAATAAGAATAAAGATTAGGTTACATGGCATTAAGACAAAAAATTTAGCAAGTGGTGTGATTCTACATTCATCATTTAGGCAAGTGGCATGATAATACAAGGCTTTAGGACAAAAACATCTATATCCTTCACTCATAATTTTAGCAAGTGGTATGATAATACATGGTATTAGGACAAAACATTCATAGCCCACACAAATAATATCAACCAAATAATGGAGATTGAAGGGCTAGAAATTTGCCACTTAAAAAGGCAACCTATCATAATTGATTAAGACAAAAGAAAAATTAAATGAATCCCTAAATCAAAGGGACCTTGTCCCTTATCTTAAGAACATATCATCATAATTTTCAAAATACAAATCTCCTTTTCCTATGCATATCTTGACTAAGGAAGAGGAAGACAAGAACATAAGTTGTTTGTTTTCCAAAAATTCAACAAAGTGTATCTTAATTGTGATAAGGTAGATCCATGATCATGAAAGGTGAATTATTTGGTGGTCTATATAAGAGAACCCACCCTTACAACACTTTAATTTCGTCCAAGTGAGAAAGAGAGAGAAATAGAAGCAAGGTAGAGTGAGGAAAGGAGAGAAGAGAGAAGAAGAAAGGAAGGAAGAAGAAGGAGAAGTTTAGAAAGCTAAAGGTAAGTTTAACAATATTTCTTTTTGAAGAAAACTTTTGAAACTTATAATATTTATATGAGATTTTGATCTTAGAACTTTTATGATTGGTCATGATGTTGCTATATCATGTTACATATTGATCTTGCATGTGATGTATGTTTGAATACTTAGGTTGGTGTAGATAGTTCTGCATGGTTATGGCTATGGGTGGCAGAATTTTAAGTTTCGGTATTTTAATTTCTGGGAACAATCTATAAGGAATTAAAATAAATGGTTAACATAAGAATTAAAGATAAATGTGTCATGGATTTTTAGCCACTGGAATCATTCCATTTAGAGTCCATATGAGGTAGCTATGGTCTGATTAGTAGTCAAAGGTCAGAAAATGAATCATCAGGGAAGAATATGTTAGGATAGCTTCGGTAATTTAATTTCTGGGAATTATTGGTAGGGAATTAAAATAAATGGTTAACATAAGAATTAAAGATATGTATGTCATGGATTTTTAGCCACTGGAATCATTCAATTTGGAGTCCATATGAGGGCGATATGAGCCGATTAGTAGACAAAGGTCAGAAAATGGGTCATCAGGGAAAAATATGTTAGGATAGCTTCGGTATTTTAATTTCTGAGAAGTATCTGTAAGGAATTAAAATAAATTATTAACATAAGAATTAAAGATAAATGTGTTATGGATTTTTAGGCACTGGAATCATTCAATTTGAAGTCCATTTGAGGTAGATATAAGCTGATTAGTAAGCAGAGGTCAGAAAATGTTTGTTCAGAATATGTTATTAAAGCTTTAGTTTTTGAATTTCTGGAAAATATTCTGTAGGAAGTTAAAATCGTACGCCAAGATAACAATTATAGATATAGGGCTCATGGATTTTTACCAACTGGAATAACTCAATTTGGAGTTCAAATTTGGGAGATATGGTCTAATTAGTCAGTAAAGGTCAGAACTTACACGAGAAGAAATAATCTGTACATTTAGGGAGTAATATCACCTTGATTTCTTAATATTTCGCTACAATGGTCAACATAATAGTTTTAGATAATTGTTTTATCTTGAAATTGACACTAAGATCACCTACATCAGAGTTAAATTGAGGGAGTTATGCTCTGATTAGTAAGAGAAGGTTAGATAGGATGAAAACCTGCATCAAGAAAATAAAGAAATAAAATTAGTATTTTAAAAAGAAGATGAATCTTAACAAATGACTAGTATAGCCATAGCCATTGCCATTGCATGAACTTACTACCATTTTAAGTGTGTAATTTTTAACATGGAATTTACCCTAGTACTCATATAAATTTACAAGAAGTTTTGAAAGTGCCGGTTTTATTTGAAAAATCTTAGTATGCTTCGTGGTTGCAGTATTTTCACATCAGAAAAGAATTATTCTAGTTACTGGAA
The DNA here is from genome assembly GCA_037074535.1 of Gleditsia sinensis. NCBI lineage: Eukaryota > Viridiplantae > Streptophyta > Magnoliopsida > Fabales > Fabaceae > Gleditsia > Gleditsia sinensis. The sequence continues at coordinate 34,845,755 of CM073473.1, read as the reverse complement.
AACAAAATTGTGATTTGTGAAAAGTGCATGTCTAAGGAAAGCTCTGGCAAGGAAAGACATGGTACTTAAGCGTGTCCATTAGTGACCCACCTCTCTTTCCTGGGAACTTTTCTGGTGCGCTGTTTACAGACTACAATTACTATCCAGTTACTAAGGTATTAGTATGGAATTTTGACATGGAAATGTTTTATAAAGTGATATTTTAAATGGTTATGTTCATGGCATGATTACCAATGATTTATGGTAATAGTTATATTTTGATGAACATACTTGTTATTGAAAGCATATTTTTGGCTATCATTGTGAAAAGAAAAGAAATGAGCACGGTCACATGGCAATCCGTGTGGTGCACCAGTAGGGGACGCCCTACCAACGGTTATGATCATGTTAATAAGAAAAGAAAGAGAAAGTGTGCCATGTCGGACGGAGCGAGATAAGCCCGTACCGAAAAGTAGAGAATACTCACCCTGACCGGGGTAGCTTGAAGTAAGAATAAGTGGATAGCCATCATATGAAATTCGAAAAATAGTTATTCATGCCATACATGTCATAACTGTATAATTTTCATGTGCATGATAAAGTGCATTCATGTGACCTAAAGATATTTTCTGTAGTTTATACAGCTGAACATGACGTGATGAACTATATTGATGGTAAATTATGATTTATTGTTGAACTTACTGGGATTTAATTCTCACTATATTTCCATATCATGTTCAGAAGAATAAATATGCAGATATTCTCTATGACACTTATTATCTCTGTACGTTGGATCGAGGTGCCCTACCTTGGGCAACTTCCAGTTATTTCTGATGTAACTGTCGTAGATGTAACTGAGATTCCGGTGGACGTGCCACCCGAACCAGTGTCCCCGGAAGTAGTCGATATAGATGATTAGAACTAATATGTATCTTTGTACAAATGTTTGTAAAATAATGGTGTGTAGTTTGTAAAATAATAGTGTGTATGGAAACTCAGTATTGTATAAATTAAATAAATGTTATATTGAGTTAAGTTGTAACGAGGTAATAACTTCATGGTATTTAAAAAAAAAAAATTACATAAATGGAGTTGTTACACTTTGCACTAGTAATTGTCAAGTATTCACTAAATAATTGTTTTGGTAAAAATTCTGCTTTTGGTTAATGCTGGTTAATGTTGTTTGCTCAATTTATGATTCACTGAATTACCTTAGTACTTTATGGAAAACAAAGACATCATTGGGAATATTTGAGTGCAACACTTTTATGAGATTGCATTACTCTAAATTGCTTTGATTCTCAACTCCCCAGTGTGCATTAAAAACTGCCTTGTATTTTCTGCCTGGTTTAGCTAAATATTCTGGATTAGCTGAAATTGGAAATTTACTGGTATTGTTACTTAATTGCATTTTTTGGCTGAAACCTGTTTTGAATATTGGAACTGATTATGAATTGATCAACACATCCTTGCTGAATTAGGAATTTCATATTGGCCTTGAAATTTATGGAATATTCCTCTTGGTTGTTGCTATTTGTTCATCTGCATTTGGTTTGGATTGGCTGCACACATTGAATTATTTTTTTATTTGCACTTGATTATTTTTAGTATCCTGGTTTAGTTAGTATCATTTGCAAATAATCCATTATTGGTTTTGGTGTCTAAATATCCCTCTCCCCATTATATTTTATCTTATATAATTATAAATAGGTCCTAAAAGAGCCAAAAGTGGTCAATCTTCCTCCCGATCCCAGCAACAAGGTAGAGGACAGATTCAAAGACTAACCCAACCTCCTCATCAAATAAATGAGTATGGTATCGTGTTTGTTGATGATAATCAATAGACACGGTACGATACTTTAGTTAAACGGGGAATGCTGAGTATCTGGTATATGGATGATGAGTGTTTGGACCGGTTAGGACTTTTAACCAAAGTCTGCTACCTCATTGATCGGATTAGGTGGAATACATTCATTGGATTATGTTACCCAGCATATGCCAGGAACACTTTAGAGTTTTTCAGTTCAATTAATGTGGTCCTATTTTGGGGTCCCGACATCGAGTAAGGCCGCATTAACTTTAGATTATTTGACTGTACATTTAATTTATCCTTGGCTCAATTTAATGCATTATTCAAATTGCCTCCCGAGGGAGATAGATTAGTCCCCTCAAGTTTTCTTACTCAACATTTTTGGAACTCTATTTCTGTTAGGGGGCAATATGATGCATCAAGTTCAAAAGTCTCTTTTATTTGTAATCCCACTTTTAGATATTTACAGCGCTTGATGTCTCATATCGTTTTTGGTAGAGCTGAAAGTGATGGGGTTGCAAATAAAAGAGAGCTTTATTTTCTTTAGGCCATGATAAACGGTCATAAGGTGGATACTGGCGCTTTCATGGCCCAACAGATGGCTAGGGTAGGTAATGCCATGAATGCCAAAGTGATAATAGGAGGCTTAGTAACTACAACAGCTAAAGGGTTAGGATTTGAGGCAAACCTTTAGGATTTGCAACCAATAGTTGGCAGCAGCAAGATAGATTTAGAATCCTGTCTGCATATGAAATTAATTGTTAAAAGGAATGTCGACTATTGGCTGCATCTCCGTGGCCATAATATCTTTAGTAACTACAACAGCTAAAGGGTTAGGATTTGAGGCAAACCTTTAGGATTTGCAACCAATAGTTGGCAGCAACAAGATAGATTTAGAATCCTGTCTGCATATGAAATTAATTGTTAAAAGGAATGTCGACTATTGGCTGCATCTCCATGGCCATAATATCTTTCACCTCTCTAATCCCACTAGGACAACAGTTACTAATGAGAATAATTGGATCTATCCTTTAGAAGAGGGTAGAGAGGGTGATGATGATTCTAAAGGGAATGACTTCCCCTATGAGTCACTACTAGCTCTACCACCCTTACCCCATTTTTAATACACTGACATTGCAGGTCCATCACATGTGCCACAAAAGGACAAACAATCTATCTCCTCACGGCTTTACCAAATTTAGAATGAACAAATAGCACAAAGGGCCACCCTGCATGCAATTCAAGATTCAATCCAAAGCATGGAGGGAATGATGCACGAATGGTACAACTGGCACCTGAGCCAAAATCCTCCACCTCTACCTCTAGAAGACCAATAAGCAAGTAAGTTATTTCTCTTCCTTTACCTGTACATTCATTGTTACTGACATTAGGGATAATGTTAAATTTAAGCATGGGGAGTAAACTTTAGGCTTATGGTTTTCATTGATTACATTTTTTGTCCTTGTTGGCTGAATACCTCTAGTTTTATTGCATAATCAAAAAGTTTGCTATTTTGGAGATAGATTGATGTATTGTAGGTTAATTTTAACTTATGAACATGTGATGCACAATAGGATATGAAATAGGTAGTTATCATCTTAGTCTTTCTCTTTTAGTATTAAACATCTAATTTTTTGAAAAATATCTCTCTTTTTGTGTTGTGAATTGTATGCCTTGTTTGATTTTAACACTATGAGAGTATGAAGGTAGGGAGAGGTGCAAAAATGAAGGAATGTGGATTCCAAAAAGTTTTTACTCTGAGTACCCCTTTAAGGCACCAAAAAAGCCTTAGTATGAGTACCTAGCTACCTTTATTCTAGTGAGATGGAGCATAAAATGCACTCACTGTATATTTCTAAAAAAAAAGAATGAAATAAAGAAAAGAAAAAAAATGAGAAGTAAAAGAATTTGAATGAGAAAATGAGTGAAAATAGAAATAAAGGTAAGGAAACCTAAGGAGATCTAAAGTATGGGGTGACCTACTTGAGTGTTTAAAAATTAATTTGATGCATACAACCAATGGTAACAATAGAAGTAGATGAATAATAAGAGAATTTGGGTTTAGTAATAGAGACTAATTGATAAATGTCTATTCATATATCTGTTGTGTTTATATTGATTGAGTGAAGAATTACATGTACTACCTTTTCTGTCATCTGAAATTTGTATGCATCATCTCCCTTCCTTTTGATATGTCATTTTATTTGCTTGAGGACAAGCAAAGATTTAAGCACATGGGAGTTGATAAAGGGAAAAATCAAGTGTTTAATGGTTATATTTTATCCCCTAATTAATAGTAAACTTGTGATTATTTCCCTGCTTTTGGTTATGCTTTGTTTTGGATACTGCTTTGGTTTGTTTTATGTTTGTAAGTGAGAAAAAGAGGCCAAGAAGTAAGGGAAAACACTCATGTGAGGAGAGATATGGAGTTGGAACATGCTGAGGAGGAAGCAAGGAGGAAAGCCAGAAGAAATTGGCAAAAAATGAGTTTGGTGTTATAGGAAGCACGGCCAGGCCGTGCTCTATGCAAAGCACGCGATTTTTCCCAAATTTCTAGCACGATGCATGGCTGTGCTTCGTTTCTATACACTTCGTATTTTTTAGAGTTTTGAGCAGCCAAATGGATATAAATACGTAGGGAAACACAACCAAGACTATCCAGACTCATACAAACATCTTAGACTCAGTTTTAGGCTTAGAAAACACCATTTGATTAGGTTTAGAGTAGGATCAATTTTTTAATTTATGTTCTTAGAGTAGAATTACAGAAATTCAAGTTTGTATTCCTATTTCATCTTCTCCATTCATGTTTTATCTTTCTACTTTACTTCCATCTATACTTCTACTCTTCTCTCTTGATTTATGTTGAACTATTATGATTTACTTAATAAATATGATTTTGGCTTCTGTTTCTATTATGCTTGAGTAGATTTGATCTAGATTTTCAGTAAACCCACTTATGGTATGATGATACTGAATTATTAAGTTGAATGTTTGAACCCTAATTGTGATTACTTCTGGATTAATTAGGATTAACTATTATGTGCATGTTTAAAAGTTGATAGAATGTCTGATAACCAATCTATCACGTCTTAGGTTATTAACTGATGAACTGAAAGGTGAAAGTTAATACCATAACCTAATAGTTAATTAGGGATATCTTAATCACGAACGTAGTTTAAGGTTATCTAGGAATTGAATCAATTAGTGGGCATGAGAAAATTGATTAATTGCATTCCATGGTTGGCATAGAACTTAATGAACCTAGGTTGAACTAAGGACCACAAAAGTAGTAACCTAGGTACGATTAGTAATGCTTGAAAGAGGTTATTAGTTAATTAAGGCTAAATCATCCCTAATTACCTAGATAATTGCAATTAGATGTACATATTGAATGTTGAATACCATAAGTGTGGTAAACCTTAACCCTAGACTTTTGTTATTGAATTACTTATTTACTTAATAGTGACATACTTTCTCATCAAATTGCATTGATTTATATAGCTTGTTTTGTGAAATTCTAGTAATTAACCATTGTTCTCTGTGGGATATGACTCGTACTTGTCGGACTAGCTATAGCTATGCCGTGCGCTTGCTGTTATTTATAAAACACACTGACTCACTACTTCCGTCTTACTAGGGTCTACGGCTACCCTTCTATTAGAGATGACATGTCTGAAAAACTTCACCTCTGTCAACCAAAATCCATACTTCTCCAATTTGGCATAGAAAATTTTCTCTTTTAACCCTTGTAGTACAATTCGGAGATGTTCATGTTCTTTCTCACTCTTAGAGTATATTAAGATGTTATCAATGAACACTATTATAAATTGATCTAGGTAGGGTCAAAAAATACGATTGATGTAATCCATGAAAATTATAGGTGCATTTGTTAAACTGAAGGGCATTACGAAAAACTCATAGTGTCTATACCCTAGTCCTGAAGGCTATTTTTGGTACATCCTCCTCCTTGATTTTAATATGATGGTATCCCGATCTCAAGTTAATTCTAGAAAAGATGGAGGCTCCCTTCAATTGATCTAATAAGTCATCTGTCATAGGGAGAGGGTACTTGTTATTGACAATCACCTTATTTAGCTATCTGTAGTCTATGCATAGTCTCAGGCTCCCCTATTTCTTCTTAACAAACAATACAAGAGCTCCCTAAAGTGATACACTTGGTTTAATGAATTGCTTGTCTAACAATTCCTCAAACTGTTTCTTGAGTTCTTGTAATTCCTCTGAGGCCATTCTATAAGTGTAATAGAGATAGGTCCTATCCCGGGTAAATGATTAAAAGAGAACTATATCTCTCTTAGGAGGTAAATCTGGAATATCTGGTGGAAATACTTAAGGAAACTCATTAGCTATTGAAATTTTATTAAACTTCGGTTTCACTTCTAGGTTTGATAAACACAAGAGAATGTAACCAAGTACTCCACTCTTCAACTCTCGATTGACTTGATTAACATTTAGCATCAGTAATTGCATCTCCTCTTATGGAGTAAGAAGTAAAAATTCAACGGTCTTGGTACAACAATTTAACAAGACCCTATTTCTAGACATCCAATCTAACCCTAGAATGACATCAATACCTCTTAAAGGTAGACAGGCGAGGTCTACAAAAAAAATTCTCCTAGATTGTGAACTAACAATTTAATGGTCTTGGTACAACAATTTAACAAGACCCTATTTCTAGACATCCAATCTAACCCTAGAATGACATCAATACCTCTTAAAGGTAGACAGGCGAGGTCTAAAAAAAAATTCTCCTAGATTGTGAACTAACAGTCTTTACATATAGAGGAAGTTAAGACCATTTCCCCTGTGGGGGTTACTATAGATAGCTCATAAGGGGTTTCAGAAATAAGATACTAAAACTCCCTAATACATTCTTCTGATATAAATGAATGACTAGCACCAAAGTCAAACAACACCATAAGAGCAAATCCATTGATATAGCATGTATCTTGAATTATTTTGGAGGATTGAGCTGCCTCTTGACCGCTTAGGATGAAAACCCTTCCTTTCACTTGTGTTCCAGCTACTTCCCCATATTCTGTGGGCAATTCTTTAAAAATGACCATTTTGTTTACATTTGAAGCAGACATCTAGTCCCATGTAGCATGGCCGATTACTATGCATTCGTCCGCACTTAATGTACTTGACTGTGGTGAGGTCTTATTGGAAAGGTCAGGGACCCACAATTAATGACCTCTTACTAGCTCCATATCCTTTTCCTCTCACATTTTTCCCAGGGTTAGGAAAACTTTTCTTCTTCTTCCATAGGTTTTTCCTCAGCTTCTCGTCCTCCGTTACCCTTAAACTCTTATCTAAAAGTTTAGATTTATTTATCAAGGGCATAAACTCCCTTATTTCCAAGGCTATCATCGTATTCTTTATTTTTGGGTTTAGTCCTGCTTCAACTTAACAGCCTTCTATGCTTTGAGTTAAACCTTAGGAAATAGGATAACTTAGACAAGTCCTCAAACTTAGCGATGTATTGGTCTACCGACATGTTACCTTGTATGAGTTAGAGAAATTCGATCTCCTTCTCGGCCCGCATAGTACTTAGAAAGTACTTCTCCAGGAAAATATCCTTAAACACTTGCTAGGTGATTTGCTTTATTTGGTGAGTTAGTAGATCTCTGGCCCCTCGCCACCAACACTCAGCTTCATCCTTCAACATATATGCAGCAAAGATAACCTGCTGCTCATTAATGCAACCATCAGCTTGAAGATCTTTTCCAATTCCCTTATCCTCCTTTCAGCTAACATTGGGTCATAGCCATCTTGGAAAGAAGGTGGTCTGGTCCTTAGGAACTCAGATAGGCCATTATCATTTCTAGCTACCCAGTTGTTTGCATTATTTTCACCATTCAGGTTGTTATTGCTTTGAAGATGTTGCAAAATTTGATTGGTGGCTATGACTTGGTCTCGAATTACTGTAGCCAAGTTGTGTAGGGTTTCTTTTGCATTTTTTGTAGGGTTCCTCCATGGTGGTGCCATATCCTACTGTGGAAAAAATAGTTATACTGCTATTGAGGTGATCAAGCCCAATAGTTATTTCAAAAATATTTACAGCAGTCATAACACAACTTCAGCATATAGATAGGAAACACTAGTAATTTCTTGCCTATATGAAATCACTGCTCCCCTACACAACATAACCACAAATATAAACAAGACACTAAAGATTAATTCAGATAACCAACAACCACCCACTAAACAAGACACTAAAATCCCATGAAGTCATTACCTCTTTACTTCTAACTATTTAACTCATAATAACATTCAATTAAATTAACCAACTATAATTAAGTTTTATGGTATACCATTAACACTAATACAATTCTAAGTTCACATACACATCATTAATTAAAAGGGGAAAATGTAATTTTCCACCTTGATGTATTAGTGCAATTGCAATTTCTCCCATTTCCTTTCAATTGTAGCAATGTCCCCCATAATCTTTTTTTTCATTGCAACTTACCCCCTACCGTTAACTTCTACCATTAAATTTAACTAATAAGGGTTTCTAATAACTAAAATACCCTTTTTTTTAAGAAAAGATAAAAAATAATATTTAAAATAAAAAATCAGTGACATATTTTTTAAATAAAACAATATAATCTTTTAAAAAATCAATTACAGATTTGTTAAATGAAATCATGTCTCTCTGCATCTGCGTGAGGCCCCCGTGTTCCCTGGTCTTCGAAGCGCGACTCACCACCGGTAAGCAATGCCACCATGAGCGAACTGCCATGGCTTGGTCGACGTCACGATGAGGAACCTAGCTGCATCCGATGGCCACTATTTTTCCCAATTTTTTGGTTCAGAAAATGTAGATGACAGCGAGAAAGAGCAGGAGACCCACGGTACAAATAATAAGGCAACGGAGGCGAGAACATGTGGCATAGTAGATAGGTAAGACGACATGATTTTGATCTGTCTGAGGATGGGGAAGGAGGTGGGTGTAGTGGGCTAATTTTGAGGGTGCCATGGTAGTAAGAACATAAATTGTGATGTTGACAAGAAAATGGGACTTGGTTTTTGTTTGAGGATAAAGGGAAGTAAAAAGAGAAAGAAAGTTAAAGAATTTAAACTTACTTGTGAAGATTGGTACGTAGATGAAGGGCATGAATGATAAGAAGTGGTTTTTTGTCTTTTCACAATATTCCTCTAAACTTTTCTTATTTCTTTTGCTTGAAGTATAAGAATGGAGTTGGTTTTTTCACAATATTCTATCTGTTAAAGTAAAATTCTCTTGAGTTTAAAAAATGATATATTGCAATCAAGCATTTAAGTTAAACTGCTTCACTTCATTATAAAGCCATTGTATGTTGGAGGGACGTGAGCTAATTTAAATCAAGCTAAAATATTGCTTTGTTATGCTCTATTCATTGACACAAAAAACAAAGAAATATACATGCAAAGGAATTTACGTTAAAAACAACTTATCTTATTCAAATAGTGATGTTCCCACTTATAGGCTTACATGCAACGGAAACTAAGCTTAAAATACTCAACTAATGGCTATTTTCCAGCAACAAGATAACAACCCTACTTGACTATGTGAACAGAAAACTTGAGTATGTGAACAGAAACTTAAGGAGGTCATTTAACTAAATTTAGACTAAGTCAAGTGTCATATTGTCAGCACATGTTTGCACTTTCAATCAACCTTCAACATTGTAAGTGTTCATTCAGAGTTTTGGAATATGCATGGCATCTTTAAAACACACCTTTTGATCCCTTCTCCTTTATTATGTTTGAGGATAGACAATAACAAACTCCTCAGGCCCTATCATTCTCGTTGCCTCTCCTCCACTTTTAGTCAGACCATAGCCTTGGGATCCACAATCAGAATAAGAACACATATATGATAATATGGATGCAAGGGAAGATAGACAATATTAAACTCGTGAATTGATGCATCATCCAGTTTTGAACTGGAAAAAGCTACAGACAATAACCAAAAACGAGCGGGAGTATCAACCCTGAGCACCTCCTTTGTGAAGACAACCTTCGCACAAGTTCAACATCAGCACTATAACTTAGAGAAAAACTTAAGCTATTTAGGTTTTGCTCGGGATGGTGTCGATCAAGGCAAAGGGCGTCTTCGTGAAAAAGCTATTTGGGGGGTTGATGCTCACGTAAAATTAGACAGTTCTTGCTCGTGTTGGGTTGCTCATAGTGGCTCCTTCGATGGCCGACAAACTTAGGGCTGGTGGGTTCAAGAAGGGCTTGTGGAATGTATGGAAGGACTGGATGAAGACGGTGGGCGTCAGATGTAGCTAGATTCCTCGCCATGATTTCTGCCAAGGCACAACACTTTGGTCACGGTGGCGTTGCTTGCCGGCGGTGAGTCACACTTCAAAGACAGGGAACACAAGGGCCTCACGATGCAAAGAGAAAAAGAAAATATATTATAGTGGCTCCTTCGATGGCCACCAAACTTGGGGCTGGTGGGTTTAAGAAGGGCACGTAGAATGTACGGAAGGACTGGATGAAGACGGTGGGCGTTAGATGTAGCTGGATTCCTTGCCATGATTTCTGCCAAGGCACAGCACTTTGGTCACGGTGGCGTTGCTTGCCGGCGGTGAGTCACACTTCGAAGACAGGGAACACGAGAGCCTCACGCAGATGCAAAGAGAAAAAGAAAATATATTATTTTATTAAAAAAATATGTAATTGATTTTTTAAAAGAAGGGTAGTTTAGTGATTTGATACCTTTATTGGTTAGATTTAACGACAAAAGTTAACGATAGGGGGTAAGTTGCAATGAAAGAAAAAATTAGAGGGGACATTGCTGTAATTAAAAAGAAAGGGGGGAAATTGCAATTCTACCAATACATTAAGGTGGAAAATTGTATTTTCCCCTAATTAAAAATGCCAGTACAAAAATCGAACACATATATGTCTACATCTTATTCATCCATGTTGACCAGTTCTGGGGATACGGGTGCAGTTGATTGCACTTTCACCGAGATCTTAGCTAACTTGACCCAACGTATGCTAAAAGTTGGTTGTAGAGAATATTTGCATATTTAGTCTTCTGAACATGATATGAAAATATAGTGAGAATTAAATCTCAGTAGATTCAACAATAAATCATAATTATCATCAATATAGCTGATCATGTCATGTTCATCTGTATAAGCTACAGCAAATATCTTAGGTCACATGAATGTACTTTATCTATGCACATGAAAATCATACAGTAATGACATGTATGACATGAATAACTATTTTCATAATATCATATAATGGCTATCAACTTATTTTTATATCAAGTTACCCCAATTAGGGTGAGTACTTTATACTCTCCGATACGAGCTTTTCTCACTCCCTCCGACATGGCACACTTTCTCTTTCTTTTCTCACTATTATAGTCATAGCCGGGAGTAGGGCGTCCCCTACTGGTGCATCACACTGACCGGCATGTATCCGTGCTTGTCTTTTTTCTTTTCTTTTCTTTTCACATTAATGGCCAAAAATATGATTTAAATAACAAGTATGTTTATTATACTCACATGCCATATATTATCATCAAAGCATAATCATTACGAAAAATCACTGGTAAAAATACAATCATGCCATGAACATAATCATTTTCAAATATCACTTTATAAAATATTTCAATGTCAAAATTATACACTTAAGATGGTAAGCAGTTCATGCAATGGCAATGGCTATGGCAAACACTAGTCATTTATTATTTTCATTTATAAGATTCTTCTTCTTTCTTAAATATTATTTTCATCTCTCACTAATAAGAGCATAACTCCCTCATTTTAACTCCGATTGAGGTGATCTAGGTATCCATTTAAAGCTAAGACATTCCTCTAAAACTCTTATATGGAACATTTTAGTAAAATCATAAGGAATCGTGGTGTTATTACTCTCTTAAATTCAATATTATTTCTTCACGAGTAGGGTCTGACCTCTACTTACTAATCTGACCATATCCCCCTCCTATGGACTCTAAATTGAGTTATTCTAGTGGTTAAAAATTCGTGAGTCATATATATATGTGTTAACCATTTCTTTTAATTTCCTACAAAGTTTTCCTATAAATTCAAACACAGAAGCTAACTTAACAGATTCTTCCTTGGTTAACTAGTTTCTGACCACTGCTTACTAATCTGATTATATATCTCTCATATGGATTTCAAATTGAATGATTCTAGTGGTTAACAATTAGTTAGACATATATATATATATATATATATATATATATATATATATATATATATATATATTCATGTTAACCATTTCTTTTAATTCCCTACAAATTTTCCTCGAAATTCAAATACAAAAGCTTACCTAATAGAGTTTTACCAGGTTATCTAGTTTCTAACCACTAGTTACTAATCTGACTATATCTCCCTCATATGGAATCTAAATTGATTGATTCTATTGCTGAAAACTCTGGGAGACATATATCTACATTTTTTATGTTAACCATTGCTTTTAATTCCCAATCGATACTTACTAGAATTTCAAAAACAGAAGTTTCCCTAGTTACTTTGAAATATAGTTTTTAAACCAAACCCTTCCAAAGGTTTTAGTTTATCATTTTATTACGTCCTTTTCTATTTTCTTTCTAATTTACATCTAGCCATAAGATTACTCATTTCAACATTTTAGTTAGATTCCTTACACTTAATTTAACATATTCCATCATCTTCTTCTCAAAAAAACAGAAATCAAATCATGTATTATTAAAGATGTTTCTAAACAAAAATTTATCATGGCCTTCTTCTAAGTGTTTAAGACCATATTCATTTAATCAATCTAACCATATCCCATCAATTTATCTCAACATCTAAATATAAATAACAATAGCACAAAACCCTAATTTTTTTGCCACCCATAGCCATACTTATGCAGAACCTTCCACACCAACCTAAGTATTAAAACATACAACACATGCAAGATCAACATGTAACATGATATAGCAACATCCATGGTCAATCATCAAAGTAACAAATATTATAAATTTCATCAAAGTTCTAGGATCAAAATCCCATATAAATGTTATAAATTTCAAAGCTTTTCTTCAAAAGGAGATATTGTTAAACCTACCTAAAATCTCCCTAACTCACTTAGTGAATTCTTTTTCTTGTTTCCTCTTGAAAGAAGTGGCAAGATTCCTCCCTTCCCTTAACTTTTCCATCAACTTAAATAAGAGAAGGAGGGTAAGTTTTGAACCCCAATGATGAAAAGAAAAGATGGATTCAAGTGGAGATTAAGATAACTTACCTTAAGTACTTAGTCCTCAGACTTCTCATTTTTCTTCCTTCCTCTTTTCTCCTCTCTTTCTCTGCTTTCCCCACTTTACCTTGCTTTTATTTTTTCCTCTCCCTCACTTAGACGAAATTATAATTTTATAAGAGTGATTTTTTCTTAAATAAATTATCAAGTGGTCTTCCTCTCAAAATTATGGATCAACCTTATCATAATTAGGATGCACTTAGCTGCTTTTTAGGGGAAGACAATTCATATTCTTGTCTTCCTCTCTCTTAGTTAAGATGTGGATAGTAAAAGGAGATTTGTATTTGAAAATCATGATAAAATGATCTTAAGACAAGGGACAAGGTCCTTTTGATTTAGGGATTCATTTCCTTTTTCTTTTGTCTCACTCAAGTATGATAGGTTTTCCTTCCTAGGTGGTAAATTTCCAGCCCTTGAGTCTCCCTTACTTAGCTGAAATTATTTGTGTAGGATAGGTATGTTTTTTCATAATGTCATGTATTATTACCTACTATATCATCACATGGTTTGCTGAAATTATGAGTGTAGGATATAGATGTTTTGTCCGAATTCCATGTGACCTAATCTTGATTATTATTACACTACTATTTCATCACATGATTTTTATTTTTTCTCTCTTAGATTTGGGCTCATTCTTGCCCATTTCCTTTGCTTTGGTTGAAATTCTACCTCTCATGGAGAACTTGGTCACATTTTCATGATTTTTTGGTCTATCGATCCAACTTCTATATCCTAGTCCAAGTCTATATTATATCTCTTACTTCGGCTATCCAATTGGCTAGCAAGAAACTCATGTAAAGTGGAAATAAAGTGTCCATAGGTGAAGGCCCAATGTATGGGTCGAGATGTTAAACTTAGGAACTTTAGCTCTTGAATTAGAAAAAATTAAACTAATCCAATCTTCTTGAAATTTTAATACCTTTACTTACTTCAAAAACTTGTCTTCCTTACCCAAGAATTTTGTCTCTCTTTAGGATATTATTTCTAATTTTTCCTATTGGGTTTTCTCTTTTTACCTATTCCCTTAATGTTAGAAACATTTTCTATGCATACACATAAGGTGAAGAATTTCTAAGGCTTATATTTTTTTAGATATCTAAAAATTGTTTAACAAGTTTTATTTCCTTAATAAAATATTTATGTGCTTTTATTAATAAAAGAAGTGAAATTAGGAAAGTTACATTTTTCTCCCCTTAAAAGAAATTTTGTCCTCAAAATTTTAGAAATTACCTAATAAGAACAATTATGGATATTTCTTCCTCATGACTTCTTCTAGCTCACAAGTTGATTCTTCTGGAGTTAAACCTTCCTATAACACCTTAACTAGGAGAATGGTTTTATTCCTCAATTACTTCACGTCGGTGTCCAATATAGATACTGGTACTAGCTGGTATGTCATGTTCTCCTTTATTTGGATTAGTTCATCCCATATTATATGTGAGGAATCTGGGATATTCTTCTAGAGCTGTGATACATAGAAAACATTATGCAGGTTAGACAAGTTAGGTGGGAGGGCAACTTGATATGCTAACGTCCCTACTTTCCTCAGAATTTAGTAAGGTCCTAAAAATTACGGACTTAACTTTCTAGTCTTGAGAGACCTACCAACTCCAATAGTCGAGGAAAGCTTTAGAAATACATGGTCTCCACCCTCAAACTCCAAAGGTCTATATCTCTTATCATAGTAATTCTTTTACCGACTCTAAGTTGTAAGTATTTTTTCTCGTATCATCTTGATTTGCTCAGTGGTTTGTTGAACTAGGTCAGGAGCAAGCAAGTTCTTTTCTCCTACCTTAAACCAACATAGTGGAGATTTGCACTTCCTACCGTATAAAGCTTCGTAGGGGGATATCTTAATACTAGAGTGTTAGCTATTATTATAAGCAAACTCCACAAAAGGTAAGTACTTATCACATCCTTTACCTTGCTCTATCACACAGGCCCTCAACATAACTTTTAGGGTTTGAATGGTCTGTTCTGTCTACCCGTCAGTCTGAGGATGGTAGGCAGTACTAAACCACAACTGGGTTCCAAAAGTTTCCTGCAATGCCTTCCAAAACCTCGACGTGAACCTCGAATCTCTGTCAGAAATGATATTTAAGGGAATTCATGGAGTCTGACTATTTCCTAGACATACAACTGGACCAATTTATCTAGTGAATAGTTAATCTTTATGGGAAGAAAGTGAGTAGATTTGGTTAATCTCTCTATCGAAATACTGTCCTATTTTCATTTAAGAATCTCAAGAGGTTGTAGAAATCCTGCTGGCTTTTTATGCTCAACTGTTACCTTCTGAAAAATTAAACATTTCACCACAAACTCAGTAATGTCCTTTTTCATCCCAAGCCACCAGTATATCTTCTTTAAGTCTTGATACATTTTAGTGGATCCAGGATGGACTGTGTACTTACTCTGATGTGCCTTTTGCAGGATCTTAGTCCTCAACTCTTGTTCTTAAGGGAAACAAATCCTTCCCTGATACATAATTATTCCATCTTCCAAGATAGAAAAATTATCTTGATCTTTGTGATCCTGTAAGTATTGGTCGTGAGCTTGAGCCTCTTTAATTTGAGCTCTAAGATCACACTCTATACTTAACCCATTGATGATTACCTTCTTTGGAGTAAGAGTAGTGGCCAGCTTCAAATTTCGAATCTCCTCTAGCATCTGTATCTCATACAACATCATTTGACCTATGTGCAGAGATTTCTGACTTAAGGCATCAACTACAACATTCGACTTTCCTGGATGATAATTTATCTCAAACTTGTAATTATTAAGAAATTCTACCCATTTTCATTGCCTCATATTTAACTCATTCTGATAAAAAAGATACTTAAGACTTTTGTGGTCACAGTATACTTCAAATGATACCCCATACAAATAGTGTCGCCAAATCTTTAAGGCAAACACCACTACTGCCAATTCAAGATCATAGGTTGGATAATTTTCTTTATGGGGTCTTAGTTGCCTAGAGGCATAAATAACTACTCTCTTGTCTTGCATCAGCATACACCCCAACCCTTTCTTTGAAGCATCATTATACACTTCAAAATGTCCTATGGGGTCTAGAATAATTAAAACAAGAAGAGTGGTCAATCTTGTCTTAAACTCCTGGAAATGAGCTTTACATTGATCAGTTTATTTGAAAAGACTTCCCTTCCTGGTCAATTTAATCAATGGCAAGGCTATACGAGAGAATTTTTGTAGAAATTTTAAGTAGTATCCTACCAAACCCAAGAAACTTTTGACTTTTGTAACTGAGTCTTTGGTTTTTCCCACTAAATCACTGCTTCCGTCTTGCTAGAGTCTACGACTACCCTTCTATTGAAGATGACATATCCGAGAAACTTCATCTCTGACAACCAAAATTCACACTTCTCTAATTTGTCATACAACTTTTTCTCTTTCAACACTTGCAACACGATTCGGAGATGTTGTTCATGTTCTTTCTCACTCTTAGAGTATATTAAGATGTCATCAATGAACACTTCCACAAATTGATCTAGGTAGGGTCAAAAAATGTGATTCATGTAATCCATGAAAATTACAGGTGCATTTGTCAATCCGAAAGGCATTACGAGAAACTCATAGTCTCTATACCTAGTCGTGAAGGCCATTTTTGGTACATCCTCCTCATTGATCCTAATCTAATGGTATCCCAACCTCAAGTCAATCTTAGAAAAGATGTAGGCTCCCTTCAGTTGATCTAATAAGTCATTTATCCTAAGGAGAGGGTACTTGTTTTTAATAGTCACCTTATTTAGTTGTCTGTAGTATATGAATAGTCTTAAGTTCTTGTCTTTCTTCTTAACAAACAAAACAAGAGATCCCTAAGGTGATACACTCTGTCTGATGAATTACTTGTCTAATAATTTCTCCAACTGTTTCTCGAGTTCTTGTAGTTCCTTTGAGGCCATTCTGTAAAAGGCAATAGCGATAGGACCTATCCTGGGTAAGAGATCAATAGAGAACTCTATCTCTCTCTCGGTAGGTAATTTAGGAATATCTGGTGAAAATACTTCAGGAAACTCATTAGCTATTGGGATTTCATTAAGCTTTGGTTCAACTTCTAAGTTTGATAAACACAGGAGAATGTAACCAAGTACTCTACTTTTCAACTCCCGATTGATTTGATTGGCATTTAACATCAATAACTACATCTCCTCTTTTGAAGCAAGAGGTAGAAATTCAACGGTATTTGTGCAACAATTTAACAAGACCTGATTTCTAGACATCTAATCTAACCCTAGAATGACATCAATACCTCTTAAAGGTAGATAGACGAGGTCTATAGAAATTTTTTTTTCCTAGATGGTGGCCTGACAATGTTTACATACAGTGGAAGTTAAGACCTTTTCCTCTGTGAGGGTTACTACAGATAGCACATAGGGGGTTTCAAAAATAGGATACTAAAGCTCCCAAATACATTTTTCTAATATAAATGAATGACTAGCACTAGAGTCAAACAACACCTTAAGAGTAACTCCATAGATGTGTCACATACCTTGAATCATTTCAGATGATTGAGCTACCCCTTAGTTGCTTAGGGTGAAAACCCTTTCTTTCACCTCAGGTCTTTGTTCTGGTTGCTTTGCCACATTTTGTGGACAGTTCTTCGCAAAATGACCCCTCTGTTCGTATTTGAAACAGACATGTAGTCCCATGTAGTATGGCCAGTTACCATGCATACGTCCACACTTAGTGCACTTGACTGTCGTGAGGTCTTGTTGGAAAGGTGGGGGACCCGCAGTCAATGGCCTCTTACCAGCTCCATATCCTCTTCCCCTAATGTTTTTACTTGCGTTGGGGAAACTTTTCTTTCTCTTCCATGTAACATCCCTAATTTCGTTTCTTTTATTAATAAAGGTACATAAATATTTAGTTAAGGAAATAAAATTTATTAATAATTTTTAGTTATCTAAGGAAATATAATCCTTAGAAATTCTTTACCTTATGTGTATGTATAGAAAATGTTTCTAACATTAAGGGAATAAGTAAAGAGAGAAAAACCTAATAGGAAAAAATTTGAAATAACATACTAAAGAGAGGCAAAATTCTTGGGTAAGAAAGATAAATTTTTGGGAAGTAAGTAAAGGTCTTAAAATTTCAAGAAGACTGGATTAGGATAATTTTTCCTAACTCAAGAGGTAGAGTTCCTAAGTTTAACATCTCCACCCAAACTTTGGGCTTTCACCTATGGACACTTCATATAAAGTTTTTTCACTTCACATGAGTTTCTAGCAAGCCAATAGGATAGCCTAAGCAAAAAATAAAACATAGACTTGGACTAGGATATAAAAATTGGACCGATAGCCCACAAACCATGAAAATGTGACCAAGCCCTCTATGAAAGGTAAAGTTTCAGCCAAAGCAAAGAAAATGGGTAAGAATGAGCCCAAATCCAAGAGGGAAAAATAAGAATCATGTGAGGAAATAGTAGTGAAATAATAATCAAGATTAGGCTGCCCTAAGCACCATGCCTATTTTGATCCTTGTTCCCCTTCTCGCCTTGCCCTATTCGACTGGACACCACATCTTATCTTCAACTCATTCCAACACTGTGAGATCCTATGGTCACGTTTTAGTCCAAAGGGCGGTCACATGGCATTATGACAAAACATCTATATCCTACATTCATAATTTCAACAAGTAGGTAATAATACATGGCATTATGACAAAATATCCTTATCCTACACAAATATTTTCAGCCAAGCAAGGGAGAATTAAGGACTGAAAATTTGCCACCTAGAAAGGCAAACCTATCATAACAAAAAAAAAAAATCCTTAAATCAAAGGGATCTTGTCCCTTGTCTTAAGAACATTTTATCATACTTTTTAAAATACAAATCTCCTTTTGCTATGCATATCTTGACTAAGGGAGAGGAAGACAAGAACATGAGTTGTTTGTTTTCCAAAAATTCAACCAAGTGCATCCTAATTGTGATAAGGTAGACCCATGATTATGAAAGGTGAATTATTTGATAGTCTATATAAGCAAAATTATGTATATTCAACCAAGTGCATACCAAGTGCATCCTTTTGCAAAATTATGTATATTCAACCAAGTGCATACCAAGTGAATTATTTGATAGTCTATATTCAACCAAGTCAATACCAAGTGCATCCTTTTGCTATGCTATATCATGTTACATGTTATCTTGCATATGATGAATGTTTTGAACATTTCGATTGGTGTGGAAAGTTCTGCATTGGTATAGCTACGGGTGGCAAAACTTTAGGATTTTTAGGCTACTATTTTATATATTTGCATATGGTGAAAAATTGATGGAATATGATTAGATGTAAATTAGGAAGCAAAATGGAAGAGGACATAATATAATGATGAACTAAAATCTTAGGAAATGTTTGGTTAGGAAACTAGATTTCGGAATAACCAGGGAAACTTCTGTTTTTGAAATTTTGGGAAGAATCGGTTAGGAATTGAAAGAAATGTTAACATGAAAAATGTAGATCTATTTCTCACAAATTTTTATCCACTAGAATCACTTAAGTTGGAGTCCAGAAGAGGGAGATATTGTCCAATTAGTAAGCCGTGGTCAGAAAATGGTTAACCAGGGAAGAATCTGTTAGGTATGCTTTTATGTTTGTATTTCTAAGATAAATCTGTAGGGAATTAAAAGAAATGCTTAATATGATAAATATAGATATATGTGTCATGAATTTTCAGCCACTCGATTCATTCAAATTAGAACCAATATGGGGGAGATATGGTCAAATTAGTAAGCAGAGGTTAGAAATTAACTAACCAGGGAAGAATCTGTTAAGTATGCTTCTATGTTTGAATTTCTGGGAAAAATATTTAGGGAATTAAAGGAAATTTTTAACATAATAAATATATATGTATCATGAATCTATAGGCTCTAAAATCAAATAATTTGGAGTCTATTTGAGGGTGATATGGCTGATTAATGAGTAGAGGTCAAAATCAATCTAGAGTCCAGGGTGGTAAATGTAAACATTTTTGTTTTCGATTTTTTGGGAATAATTAGTCATGAATCTGAAGAAATGATAAACATTAAAGTTGTATATAAGTGTCTTAGTTTTTAATAGGTTTTTGAATCACCTCAATTGGAGTTCTTATAAGGGAGATATGGTTAGATTAGTAAGTAGAAGTTTAAACCTACCTAAGAAGAAATAACATTGAATTTGAAGGAGTAGTAACACCATGATTACTTAAGATTTCACTAAAATATTCAACTTAATGGTTTTAGAGGATTGTCTTATATTTCAATTGACATCAAGATCACCTCAATCACATTTAAAATGAGGCTGTTATGCTCTATTTAGTGAGAAAGGAAAATAATATTTAAAAGAAGAAGAATCTTATAAATGAAAATAATAAATGACAAGTGTATGCCATAACCATTGTCATTGCATGAACTCCTTACCATCTTAAGTGTATAATTTTGACATGGAAATATTTCTTAAAGTAATATTTGAAAATGATTATGTTCGTGGCAAGATTGTATTTTACCAATGATTTTTGGTAATGATTACGCTTTGATGATAAATTATAGAATATGAGTATAATGAACATACTTATTATTGAAATCATATTTTTGTCTATTAACATGAAAAGAAAAGAAAAGAGACGAGCATTATCATATGGCGGTCTATGTGGTGCACCAGCAGGGGATGCCCTACTCACGGCTATGATTGTGTTAATGAGAAAAGAAAGAGAAAGTGTGTCATGTCGGACGGAACAAGAAAAGCCTGTATCAGATAGTAGAGTAGTTGTGATTGTGGCTCACATCTTCCTCTGGTTTTACGTCCAGTAACGGCTTAAACGCCCTCTATGGGTCGAGGATATGCTTCCCATCCAATTTTCTTATAAATTGGCAAACAGGGTCTTTTAACGTCAGATTCCCAAGACTGTACCGTTTATGTTCTTTTTTGAAATGGGGCCATAAATCGAAAATACCGATATGCACAGATCCACTAGGATGTGTCTCAAGAGACATTGGATGAAAGTCATCATCCAATGACTCCTTACTCAAGCCATCCTTAATAAACTTAATTTTGCCTTCCCGATTTACAGACACCTAACCCAAAAAACGGCAACGTTTGTTACAAGTTTCATGTCCACATTTGTAACAAACACCCATTCATTTAGCTCTGCGCTTTTTAGCAAAACTACTTTTTCCTAAACCAGGCATGTAAGAGATGAAATCATTTATAGACTCACTTGATAACCATACCTTAGCTTCAATTAGCCAACCAATATCAGTAGGCATCCTCATGTTCATCAACACCCTTAATCTTGCAACCCGTGCTTTGTAAATTCTTCTCAATGCATTAGGTGGAAGAGAAAGAAAATCATTTTTCAATTGTGCGAGAATGTCCTCCATTATTAACTCAAAAAAGAATTTTTTTTGTAGAAAGAGAAAAAGCAACAAAAACAGGAAAACAAAAGAAATTCAAAAGAAGATAACACTGAAGAAACTAATTAATGCAAGTTAAATAAAGAAAGATCTTACCTAGATAGCGTGCACGACAACCTTTAACAACAGAAGCAAATCAATCCTGGTAGACAGGATCACACAAAGGTGTCTCCTCTATCTCCAGGTTATGTAATTCCACAAATGCTTTCAATCTTTGACCATTTACTTTAAACACATTACCGTCCTTGGGATTTTCAATCTTTACTGCACCATGTGGGTAAACAGCATGAACAACATATGACAGTGGAACTGACTCAAAAGGTAAGACTTTTTCTTTTTTGGCTTTCCATTTATCAGTATCCATTAGTGGAGTTGTCCCTAACAAAGAGTCTACTTCACGAACCAGATAATCCTCATCTTTATCCTTATCGAAATGAATCAAATATTTTTCTAGATGATCATTATTAAAGGAGTCTAAAAGTGAATCATAAATGGCACTTTCAATCAGGTTGACCTCACATAAATCATCCATGTCCATTTCGATAATTAATGATTGCGTTAGATGTTGCCAGAAATGGTCTACCCAAAATGACTGGAATTTGTGTCTCTGTATTCTCAACAAGTTCAGTGTCAAGAACAATGAAATCTACTGGAAAGTAGAATTTATCAACCTTAATGAGCACATCTTCTATGACACCTCTAGGAATTTTTGTGGACCTATCAGCTAACTGAAGGGTCGCTGGTGTAGGTTTCAGTTTTCCTAACCCAAGTTTCTCATACACAGAGTAAGGCAGCAGATTCACAGTTGCTCCTAGATCAAGTAAGGCTCGGTTAATCACATGGTCACCTATCACACAAGAAATTGTAGGACAACCAGGATCTTTGTACTTGATAGGAGTTTTTTGTTGAATTATAGAGCTTACTTGTTCAGTCAAGAATGCCTTTTTTGGAACATTAGTTTTTCTTTTCACCGTGCAAAGATCTTTTAGAAATTTTGAGTAAGCAGGTACTTGTTTGATAGCATCAAGAAAAGGGATGTTAATGCTTACTTGCTTAAACACCTCTAAAATGTCACTATATTGAGTACCTTTCTTATTTGATGCAAGTCTTTGAGGGAAAGGAGATTTCAGGGCATAAGGAATCTATTCACCTTTCTTTTCACTTGAGTCATTAGTTTAGGATTCATGTTGACTCTGTTCCTCATTTTCTGGCATGTGAACATGATTATCAATGACCTTTCCAGATCTAAGGATTGTTACAGACTTTACTTCTTCCTTAAGATTTGTTGATGATCCTACTTCAAATTGACCCTTAGGATTAGGAATAAGTTGACTGGAGAATTTTCCTTTCTCTCTTTCTCCTACAGTACTGGCTAATTGACCCAATTGTGTTTTAAGCTTTGAAATAGCTTGAGTGTGAGATTGCAAGACTTGTTGGGTCGATTGCATGAATTGTTGTAGAGTATCTTCCAAAGAAGGTTTTCTTTGTTGAGGTACCTCGAAAGGAGGAGCATGTTAAGGAACTTGAGGGTATGAATTGGGAGGGGCAAATTGTTGCCCACCTTGATTCATTGCAGGTTGATTTTGCCTCCATGAAAAATTTGGATGATTCCTCTAATTTGGATTATATGTGGATGCAAATGGGCTGTCTGATGACTTTCCATAAGATTGAAGAGAATTAGCTTGCTCAGAAAATGCTTCTTGGTAAGCTGGTATGGATGGAAAAAATTGTGCAATGTGAGATGTACTAGAACATAAGGCACATGCCTCTATCCTAGTATTGGTAGAAGGATTCAGAGTGTGGCTTAAAGTTAAAACTTCTACCTTTTTAGTCAGGCTAGCTAAGGCAATTTTCACATCTGTGTCATCACTCACTTCATAAAGTCCTCCCTTTTTTTATGTTTGAGACTTCTTATCCCTGGGATCTATGCAGTTCTAATGTTGAGAATTTTTAGATAAAGATCCTAAGGATTCCCAAGCTTCCCCCTCATTCAATTGTAAAAATCTCCTACCATGCATGCTTTGGATCATTTGACGGTTTGATGAAGTTAAACCATCACAGAAATATTTCACCAATCTCCAAGTTTCAAAACAATGATGAGGACATTTCAAAAGAAGATCATTAAATCTTTCCCAACATTCAAAAAATTGTTCACCCTCTTTTTGACAAAAATAAAAAATTTCTCTCTTAAGGGCATCAGTTTTAGACATAGGGAAATTTTTTACCAGAAACTTATTTACTAATTGGTTCCAACTAGTAATAGTTCCTG
Organism: Gleditsia sinensis; assembly: GCA_037074535.1. Taxonomy (NCBI): domain Eukaryota; kingdom Viridiplantae; phylum Streptophyta; class Magnoliopsida; order Fabales; family Fabaceae; genus Gleditsia; species Gleditsia sinensis. Next base: position 34,822,012 of record CM073473.1, on the reverse strand, counting down.
TAGGAAGGCAGTTCAACCAGGATTTAGCTTTATCTTTCAATGAAAATGGAAACATTCTAAGCCTGATTGACTCATCATTGAAATTTTGGAAGCGAAATGTCGAACAGATTTCAAGAAACTCTTTAATGTGCATGTATGGATCTTCTCTTTCCATACCATAAAATGATGGTAAAAGTTGGAGTATGGATGGTTTGATTTCAAAATGAGTTGCAGTAGTTTGTGGTAAAACTATCCAAGATGGAGTATTGACTATGACAGGTGAGAAGTACTCCATAAGAGTTTTATTATGCACAACTTGTTCTTCCATTTTTAATGGTGATCCAGCAGAATCTAATGTCTCTATTGTATAAACACTGGTTGACCCTAAACTTTTCCTAACCAACTGTTTATCTTTATCATATTTCCAAGCACGCATAAACTAAAAAAAAATTGCTTCCTAATTATGAAAAAGAATCTAACTACACAACGGCAACAAAATGCAAATACCACAAAAAAGTCACAAAATTATACAAACTCTTTTTTTTCAAAGTGTTAATAATAATAGGTAGTATTTAATCAGTAGACTCCCAAGAAAATATGGAGGAATCACAATGGTTTCTCTTAAAACCCATACTCCTTAGGCGCTTTTAGCCTTGTTGACAGAATCCACCAATTTTATACACCCAAATTACTACACCAATTTTTAAGAAACAATTCTAAAGAAAAATTTCTATAAACAAAATAAACAAATGTTCTAACTATAACTAATGGAAGAAAAATACTTACCTGGATCCAAATAGCTTTTCCGTCGCAATCCCCGGCAACGGCGCCAAAAACTTGTTGTTTTAATTAAAACTCGCAAGTGCACGAATCTATTGGAGTATAGATTTAGTGGTATGTGCAACATCCCTAATTTCATTTCATGTATTAATGAAGGTACAAATGTATTCAAAGTAACATCCATAATTTCATTTCTTGTATTGATAAAGAAAGGTGAAATTCTTAGGTAAGGAAGATAAATTTTTGTGAAGTAAGTAAAGGTCTTAAAACTTCAAGAAGATCGGATTAGGGTAATTTTTCTTAATTTAAGAGCAAAAGTTACTAAATTTAGTATCTTCACCCATAAATTGGACTTTCACCTATGGACATTTCATATAGATTTTTTTCTACTTCATATAAATTTTTAGCAAACCAATAGGATAGCCCAATGAAGAAATAAAATATAAACTTGGACTAGGATATAGAAATTGGACCGGTAGCCCAAAAATCATGAAAATGTGACAAAGCCCATTATGAAAGGTAGAATTTTAATCAAAGTAAAGAAAATGGGCAAGAATAAGCCCAAACCCAAGAGGAAAAATAAAAATAAAAATAAAAGTAAAGTGATGAAATAATGGTGTAATCAAGATTAGGTGACATGGCATTAAGACAAAAATTTAGCAAGTGGTGTGATATCCTACATTCATAATTTTAGCAAGTGGTATGATAATACAAGGCTTTAGGACAAAACATTTATATCCTACACTCATAATTTTAGCAAGTGGTATGATAATACATGGCATTAGGACAAAACATTTCCTATCCCACACAAATAATTTCAACCAAATAATGCAGATTCAAGGGCTAGAAATTTGCCACCTAAAAAGGCAAACCTATCATACTTGATTAAGACAAAATAAAAAGGAAATGAATCCCTAAATCAAAGGGGCCTTGTCCCTTATCTTAGAAACATATTATCATAATTTTCAAAATAAAAATCTCCTTTTGCAATGCATATCTTGACTAAGGAAGAGGAAGACAAGAACATAAGTTGTTTGTTTTCCAAAAATTCAACCAAGTGTATCCTAATTGTGATAAGGTAGACCCATGATCATGAAAGTTGAATTATTTGATGGTCTATTTAAGAAAAACCCACCCTTACAACATTAGAATTTTCGTCCAAGTGAGGGAGAGGAAAAATAGAAGCAAGGTAGAGTGAGGAAATGAGAGGAAGAAAGGAAGAAAGAGGAAGGAGTAGTCTAGAGGACTAAGTGCTCCAGGTAAGTTTAACAATATTTCTTTTTGAAGAAAAGTTTTGAAACTTGTATTATTTATATGGGATTTTGATCTTAGAACTTTAATGATTGGTCATGGATGTCACTATATCATGTTACATATCATGTATGTTTGAATACTTAGGTTGGTGTAGATAGTTTTGCATGGGTATGGCTATAGGTGGCAGAATTTTAAGCTACTATTTTTAAAATTCTGGGAAGCATAAGTAAAGAATTGAAAGAATGGTTAACATTAAAAATGTATATCTATATCTCATGGATTTTTAGCCACTGGAATTATTCAATTTAGAATTCATATGAGGTAGATATGGTCCAATTTGTAAGCAAAGGTCAAAAAATAGTTAATCAGGGAGGAATATATTAGGATAGCTTCTGTGTTTTAATTTCTGGGAACATTATACAGGGAATCTAAAGAAATGTTTAACATAACAAATGTATATCTATGTCTAACAGATTTTTAGCCACTGGAATAATTCAATTTAGAATTCATATGAGGTAGATATGGTCCAATTTGTAAGCAAATGTCAGAAAATTGTTAATCAGGGAGGAATATATTAGGATAGCTTATGTGTTTTAATTTTTGGGAACATTATATAGGGAATCTAAACAAATGGTTAACATAACAAATGTATATCTATGTCTAACGGATTTTGATCCACTGGAATTATTCAATTTAGAGTTCATATGAGGTAGATATGGTCCGATTTGTAAGCAAAGGTCAGAAAATGGTTAATCAAGGAGGAATATGTTAGGATAGATTCTGTATTTTAATTTCTAGGAACATTCTATAGGGAATTAAAATAAATGGTTAAAATACGAATTATAGCTATATGTGTCACGAATTTTTAGCCATTGGAATCACTTAATTTGAAATTTTTATGAGGGAGATATGGACTGATTAGTAAGCAGAGGTCAGAACCTATCTGAGAAGAAATAACCTGTACATTGAGGGAGTAATATCACCTTGATTTCTTAATATTTCACTACACTATTCAACATAATAGTTTTAGATAATTGTTTTATCTTGAAATTGACACCACGATCACCTACATCAAAGTTAAATTGAGGGAATTATGCTCTGATTAGTAAGAGAATGTTAGATAGGATGAAAACCTGCATCAAGAAAATAAAGAAATAAAATTAATATTTAAAAAAGAAGATGAATCTTATAAATGAAAATAATAAATGACTAGTATATGCCATAGCCATTGCCATTGTATGAACTTCTTACCATCTTAAGTTTGAAATTTTGATATGGAAATATTTTATAAAGTGATATTTGAAATGGTTATGTTCATGGCTTGATTACTAATGATTTTTGGTAATATTTATATTTTGATGAACATACTTGTTATTGAAAGCATATTTTTGGCTATCACTGTGAAAAGAAAAAAAATGAGCACGGTGACATGGCAATCCATGTGGTGCACCAGTAGGGGACGCCCTACCAACGGCTATGATAATGTTAATGAGAAACGAAAGAGAAAGTGGGCCATGTCGGACCAAGCGAGAAAAGCCCTTACCGGAGAGTAGAAAATACTCACCCTGACCGGGGTAGCTTGATATGAGAATAAAATGATAGTCATTATATGATATTCTGGAAATAGTTAACCCTGTCATACATGTTATTGTTGTACGATTCTCATGTGCATAGATATAATGCATTCATGTGACCAAAGTTATTTGTTGTAGTTTATACAGCTGAACATGACGTGATGAGCTATATTGATGATGATTTATTGTTGAACTTACTGGGATTTAATTCTCACTATATTTCCATATCATGTTCAGAAAATTAGTTATGCAGATTTTTCTATGGCTTTGGCTTTTAGTGCACGTTGGATCAAGTACTTTATGTTGGACAGATCCCAAAAGCAAATAAAATGTTTGTGGTCGAGTTGGCTTAGATCCCGGTGAAGGTGTAACCACCTGCACCTGTATCTCCGGAATTGGTCAACCAGAATAAATAAGATGTAGATTTTTATGTGTTTGATATGTTGTACGTATGTTTTGATTAATGACATGTATGTAAACTCTGCATTGTATAAATTAAATAAATGTTATTTTGAGTTAAGTTGTAACGAGATAATAACTTCATGGTATTTTAAAAAAAAATTGATACTTAGATAGAGTTGTTACAGTATGCAAGGTCGATCCCACAGAGATTGACAATTGAAAGAAAATTCTAATATAGATATAAAATAAATACTTCTAACCTAGTTCCCGATGTCTTGTTTTGTGAGAGGAATATTGAACAAATTACACAAAGAACTAATATATTGAAATTAAATGAAGATGTATTCAAGGTAAAGAAGCATGCTAAGGTTAGGGGATCCACTCTTGGTATATCAAATACAGATAAATTTAACTCTTTTGTTACTCAATTAGAATCCTTACACGAATGAAATTCTAATCGGATGATATGTTAATTTAAGCTCAACTTTGTTTATACATGAATTATATTTACCTCCTTACTAATAATTAAAACATTCTTGTAAAATAGATTCAAGTATATATTGTGCCAATTGTCATGTTGTCTACAATATATCAAGATTCACACTTCACAAGATTAAAAATACAAAGATGCAAAAGATAACTTGTACTTAAAGTCGAGCGTACATTGTGCCAATCATTATATTGTCTACAATAAATCAAGATTGATTCAAGCATTCATTGTGCCAAAGATTGTCTATAATGTATCAAGATTCAAAGTTTACAAGATTAGAATGAAAAGAGGTAAGAAGAAGAAACATAACAAGAGATAGGTGGCGAAGCCAACCATAAAAATAATAAGAGATAGGCGGTATGATAAAACCAGCCAATAAAATAACAAGAAATCGGTGGTATGATAAAACCAGCCATTAAGAAATAATCATGAGAAAAGAAATAAGAAGGTAAATACAATATCAAAGATAAACATTAAGATTAAGAGTTAGATAAATTATTATTCTCATACCAAGAGTTTCACCCTTTCACATTAGCATTAGGATATTAGTTCTCCATAATTAAAGCGAGAAAGTAAAATGATAGATGAAGGAACATGATAATATTATGAAAGAAAATGAAAAATACAAAATGTCTAAAAAGAGAATAACATTACAAGTATGTAGAATTCCAACAAAGCTTTCCCAAGCTCTCTCCAAAGCTCCTCCAAAAGCTTCTCCAAAAGCCCCTTAACTCACTCCTCAAGCCCTCTATTTATAGATACAATTAGGTGTGATAGGTGTGGTAATTGTCAAAATTGTTAGGTAGGAAGTTGTACAAAGTTGACAATTTGGATTCCATCATGTGCACCGAAATTGGACCTTGAATATCGTCACGAAATCCGCCAAATTGGCTGACTCCCTCAACATGAAAGTTGTAGAAAATTTCATTAGATTTCCGGCAAGACAAATCATGGACAAATTGGATACGTAATTTGTGACTTATGGTCAAACTACTAGAGCAAAGTCGGGTTGGACTGTAGCAGTAAACAGATTCTCTTCTAGCCCACTTTTGGCCCTTTTAATGTCCGAATTTTCTTACCACTTGAACATGAAAGTTGTACCCAATTGTGTCAGCTACACACCTACCAAATTGCATACATATTGGATATATATTTTCGGAGATATGGCCCAAGTATTACAGCAAGGTTGGGCTGGACTACAAACAACAAACATATTCTCAACATTGGGTACTTTGCCGTGAATCTTTATGTTTTAGTTCTTTTGGAAATGTGATCATAAATTAAGAATAAATTTGTGCATATCTCTATTAGGATGCGTCTCAAGAGTCAATATGATAATGCTCCTTACTCAACCATCCTTAATGAATTTGTTTTATCTGCTTGATTTATAGATATCATTCCCAAAGAACCACAATTTAGCTCTGATTCCTCCAATTAAGTCCATTTTCTACTCTTCTCTCTATCTGTAAGAAATACACAAACTAAAGATAAGTAAGGGAGATTTATGCTTAATTATGGCAAAAAGATAAGATGAAAATATTTAATTTATGAGTATAAAACTCACTCATCAAATACCCCCAAACTTAAGCTTTTGCTTGTCCTCAAGCAAAACACACAAACTTCAAATTTTAAAAGATGAGTGAGTGATGACTTGTTTTTGGCTTACTAAGCATTCCTCAAGGATCTAAAATGTGCAACCAAGGAAAATATCAAAATTTCAAGGTTATGTAGAACTTTTATTTAAATGCAACATATGGTTTACTCTTAAATCCCAAGTGTGTGTGTGTAGTAGTCTTATGACATTAGACTTTTCGCATTCAATAAATTTATGTAATCAAATATTTAAAACAGATCTCTAGATATATGCATTTGAGACTCCATAAGCTTATTTTTCATGTCACTCTCCACTAATGTAGACTAATCATAACATTTAAGATCATTAGGACTTTCATTAGACTTGTAATGCATGGCATAGGTTAAAGGTAGATAAAATGATATGAATGAAAGCTCAATTCACTCTTCAACGTACATGATCATTTAAAGCCTCCCAAATACTTTTGATATTATACTGTGAATTTTATCTCCAACCTTTTCATCATCCTTTCATTTATTTGCTCATACTATTTTTTTTAATATAAACACCCCCAAACTTATTTATTTAGGGAGTGTTAACGTCTTCTTTTTATCTTTTTTTATCTCTTTTTTTTCTTTTCCTCTTCCTATTTTTTTTAACTTCTACCATCCACCCCTGAACCATAGCTTTTGAAATGATCATTCCTGTGAGTGAAAGGTAAAAGTTAGAAACATTTTTGTTTAAAGGCTAGATAATAATATAGGTGTACAAAAAAGAGAGAGGATAAATATAGGCTCAAAAATGGGTTACTAGGGATGGTATAATGTATTGGTTGGTCTGAAAGGCTCAAACGATTCCAACAATGTCTAATTCATTTCTTAAATGGAGAGTAGTCTACGATTTCGCCTCAAGTGACAATTAAATAAGTTCTAAAGTCTTATGAGATCAATTAACATATCTGAATCACATAAATCTTTTCTGAATAAACAATCAGTCAAATGTAAAAGATTAAGTGAACAAGATATTAGGATTCTCAAATAAAACATAAGTTACATTAGAGTTCAAGTTCACACATAATACTCAGAACTCATCAATTTTTCAAAGGTTACAAGAATTTTAAACCATTTTCATCTTTGGTGCTAGCTTTGCCTAATCCCAAAACATCACTCAAAAATTTTTTGTTTGAAAGATGAAGAAACACAAAATAAACAATAAAGATTAAAAGAGATATTCTGGAAAGAGATCTAAGAAAAGATGAACCTGTAACAAACTAAACAGAAAATTAAAATTTATTCAAGCAAGTAAAAGGTGTTACAAATGAAGATCCAAGTCTAGTTTGTGCTTTCTATGGTTTTCTGTTGTCCAATCTATTTGAGCTATAATTGGATCAGGTACATGAACAAATGCTTGTAACGCATCAATCAGCTCGTCAGCATTTGAGGCCGAGATGAGAATCCGACGTGCTGAGTGTGAGATAAACCTTTGTTCTATAGCATGATCAAGAAAAGACAACAAACCATCAAAGAAATTGTTAACATTCAACAAGCCTATGGGTTTATGGTGCATGTTCAGTTGTGCCCAAGAGACGACTTGAAAAATTTCCTCTAGAGTACCAAAACCACCAGGTAAGGTAATGAAGGCGTCAGCATTGCACATCATTTTAGTAATTCGTTTATGCATGGAGGATACCCTACATTCTTCCCTAATTGTTTTTCCTACGATGTTTGATGCAGCTAGAGCAGTAGGAATAATACCTAAAACTTAGCATACTCTTAGATATGCAGATCCAGACACACTCCCCATTAACCCTCGACAACCTCCACCATAAACTAAATGAATCTTTCTCCTGGCTAGTACCATACCTAAAGTTTGTGCTACTTTTACATACTCTCCATTTTTCCCAGGACTAGAACCACAAAAGACACAAATATTTCAAAAGTGACGAATTACGGTTCCTTCCATATATGCACTCACCTTAACTTTGAGTATGAAGATGAAGATAATGAGGTGTGCATTTATAAGACTCAAATAAGGGCATACTTATAATAGCTATGTGAATAGGCCGATGGCATAATTTCAATAGCTATAAGAGTAGGCCAAAAAATGTCAGCTAAATTAAAGGTGAAAAAATCAAAAATGATGGCACGCATGCATATGTACAGTAATTGTGATTGTGGCTCACATCTTCCTCTGGTTTTACGTCTAGTAACGGCTTAAACGCCCTCTATGGGTCGAGGATATGCTTTCCATCCAATTTTCTTATAAATTGGCAAACAGGGTCTTTTAACGTCAGATTCCCAAGACTGTACCGTTTATGTTCTTTTTTGAAATGGGGCCATAAATCGACAATACCGATATGCACAGATCCACTAGGATGTGTCTCAAGAAACATTGGATGAAATTCATCATCCCATGACTCCTTACTCAAGCCATCCTTAATGAACTTAATTTTTTCTTCCCGATTTACAGACACCCAACCCAAAGAACAGCAACGTTTGTTACAAGTTTCACGTCCACATTTGTAACAAACACCCATTCGTTTAACTCTGTGCTTTTTAACAAAACTATTTTTTCCTAAACCAGGCATGTAAGAGATGAAATCATTTGTAGACTCACCTGATAACCGTACCTTAGCTTTAATTAGCCAACAAATATCAATAGGCATCCTCATGTTCATCAACACCCTTAATCTTGCAACCCGTGCTTTGTAAATTTTTCTCAATGCATTAGGTGGAAGAGAAAGAAAATGATTTTTCAATTGTGCGAGAATGTCCTCCATTATTAACTCAAAAAGAATTTTTTTTTTGTAGAAAGAGAAAAAGCAACAAAAGCAGGAAAATAATAGAAATTCAAAAGAAGATAACACTGAAGAAACTAATTAATGCAAGTTAAATAAAGAAAGATCTTACCTAGATAGCGTGCACGACAGCCTTTAACAACAGAAGCAAATCAATCCTGATAGATAGGATCAGGATAATAATAGCTAACACTCTACTATTAAGATATCCCCCTACGAAGCTTTATAAGGTAGGAAGTGTCTATCTCTACTATGTTGGTTTGAGGTAGGAGAAAAGAACTTGCTGGATCCTGATTTAGTTCAACAAACTACTAAACAAATCAGGATAATACGAGACAAAATACTTACAGCTTAGAGTCGGCAAAAGAGTTACTATGATAAAAGACATAGACCTCTGGCATTTGAGGAAGAGGACCATGTGTTTTTGAAACTTTTCCTGACTACTGGAGTTTGTAGGTCTCTCAAGACTAGAAAACTAAGTCCGCAATTTTTGGGACCCTACCAGATTCTAAAGAAAGTGAGGAGGTAAGCATATCAAGTTGCCCTCCCACCTAATTTGTCCAACCTACATAATGTTTTTCATGTATAACAGCTCCAGAAATATCTTCCAGATTCATCACATGTAAAACGGGATGAACAAATCTAGATAAAGGAAAACATGACATACCAGCTAGTACCAGCCTTCATACTGGACACCGACGTAAAGCAATTGAGGAATAAGACCATTCCCTTGGTTAAGGTGTTATGGGAGGGTTTGACTCTGCAAGAATCAACTTGGGAGCTGGAAGAAGTCATAAGCAAGAAATATCCGCAATTGTTCTTATTAGGTAATTTCTAAACTTTTGAGGATAAAATTTCTTTTAGGAAGAGAAAAATGTAACATCCCTAATTTCGTTTCTTTTATTAATAAAGGTACATAAATATTTAGTTAAGAAAATAAAATTTACTAGACAATTTTTAGTTTTCTAAGGTAATATAATCCTTAGAAATTCTTCATCTTATGTGTATGCATAGAAAATGTTTCTAACATTAAGAGAATAAGTAAAGAGAGAAAAACCTAATATGAAAAAATTTGAAATAACATACTAAAGAGAGGTGAAATTCTTGGGTAAGGTAGATAAATTTTTCAGAAGTAAGTAAATGTTTTAAAATTTCAAGAAGATTGGATTAGGGTAATTTTTCTTAATTCAAGATGTAGAGTTCCTAAGTTTAACATCTCCACCCAAAAGTTGGGCTTTCACCTATGGACACTTCATATAGAGTTTTTCCACTTCACATGAGTTTCTAGCAAGCCAATAGGATAGCCCAAGCAAGAAATAAAACCTAAACTTTGACTAAGATATAGAAATTGACCTGATAGCCTATAAACCATGAAAATGTGACCAAGCCCTCCATGAAAGGTAGAATTTCAGCCAAAGCAAAGAAAATGGGTCAGAACGAGCCCAAATCCAAGAGGAAAAAATAAGAATCATGTGAGGAAATAGTAGTGAAACAATAATCAAGATTAGGTCACATGCCATTAGGACAAAAAATTTATATACTACATTCATAATTTCAACAAGTATGTAATAATACATAGAATTAGGACAAAACATCTATATCCTACATTCATAATTTCAAAAAGTAGGTAACAATATATGGAATTATGACAAAACATCCTTATCCTACACAAATAATTTTAGCCAAGCAAGGGAGATTCAAGTGCTAAAAATTTACCACCTAAAAAGGCAAACCTATCATACTTGAGTGAGACAAAAGACAAAGAAAATGAATCCCTAAATCAAAGGGACCTTGTCCCTTGTCTTAAGAACATTTTATCATAATTTTCAAAATACAAATCTCTTTTTGCTATGCATATCTTGACTAAGGGAGAGGAAGAAAAGAACATGAGTTATCTTTCCCCAAAAAACAACCAAGTGCATCCTAGTTGTGATAAGGTAGACCCATGATTATGAAAGGTGAACCACTTGATAGTTTATTTAAGCAAAAACCACCCTTATAACATTATAATTTCTTCCAAGTGAGAGAGAGGAAAAATATAAGCAAGGTAGAGTGAGGAAAGGAGAGAAAGAGAGGAGAAGAGAGGAAGGAAGAGGAAGGAGAAGTCTTGAGAACTGAGTACTCAAGGTAAATTAACTTAATCTCTACTTGAATCCATCTTTTCTCTTCATCCTTAGGGTTAAAAATTCAGCCTCCTTCTCTTATTTAAGCTACTAGAAAAGCTAAGGGAATGGAGGAATATTGCTACTTCTTTCAAGAGGAAACAAAAAAAGAATTCACTAAGTGAGCTAGGGAGATCTTTAGGTAGGTTTAATAATATCTCTTTTTGAAGAAAAGATTTGAAATTTGTAATATTTATATGGGATTTTGATCTTAGAAATTTGGTGAAATTTAAAATATTTGCTACTTTGATGATTGGTCATGGATGTTGCTATATCATGTTACATGCTATTTTACATATGATGAATATTTTGAACATTTCGGTTGGTGTGGAAAGTTCTGCTTAGATATGGCTATGGATGGAAAACTTTTAGGATTTTTATGCTGCTATTTTGTACATTTGAATGTGGTGAAAAATTGATAGAATATGATTATATGTAAATTAGGAAGAAAATGGAAGAGGACGTAATATAATAATGAATTAAAATTTTAGGAAAGGTTTGGTTAGGAAATTGGATTTCAGAGTAACGAGGGAAGCTAATGTTTTTGACATTTTGGGAAGAATCGATTAGGAATTAAAAGAAATGGTTAACATACAAAATATATATCTATGTCTCATAGATGTTTTGTGACTAGAATCACTTAATTTGGAGTCCAGATGAGGGAGATATTATCTGATTAGTGAGCTATGGTCAAAAAATGGTTAACCAAGGAAGAATCTGTTAGGTATGCTTTTGTGTTTGAATTTTTGGGATTAATCTGTAGGGAATTAAAAGAAATGCTTAACAAGATAAATATAGATATATGTCTCAAGAAATGTTAGCCACTAGAATCATTCAAATTAGAATCAATATGAGGGAGATATGTTGAGATTTGTAAGCAGAGGTCAGAAATTAACTAACAAGGGAAAAATCTGTCAAGTATGCTTCTGTGTTTGAATTTATGTTCAACATATGTAGGGAATTAAAGGAACTTGTTAACATAATAAATATAGATATATGTATCACATATCTATAGGCTCTAAAATCACTTAATTTGGAATCGATATAAGGGAGATATGGCTAATTAATTAGTAGATGTCAGAATTAGTCTAGAATCCAAGGTGGTAAATGTAATGGTTTTTATTTTCCATTTTTTGGGAATAATTAGTAATGAATCTGAAGAAATGATAAACATGCAAGTTATATATAAGTGTCTTATTTTTTTTATAGGCTTTGGAATCACCTCAATTGGAGTTTATATGAGGGAGATATGGTCAAATTAGTAAATAGGTGGAGATGTTAAACTTAAGAACTCTAGCTTTTGAATTAGGAAAAATTACCCTAATCCAATCTTCTTAAAATTTTAATACATTTACTAACTTCCAAAAGTTTATCTTCCTTACCCAAGAATTTCGCCTATCTTTAAGATGTTATTTCTAATTTTTCCTATTAGATTTTCTCTCTTTATCTATTCTCTTAATGTTAGAAACATTTTCTATTCATACATATAAGGTGAAAATTTTTTAAGGTTTATATTTTCTTAGATATCTAAAAATTGTTTAATAAATTTTCTTTTTTTAATTAAATATTTATGTAATTTTATTAATAAAAGAAGCGAACTTAGGAATATTACAAATTTTGCCTCTCTTTAAGATGTTATTTTTAATTTTTTCTATTAAGTTTTCTCTCTTTACATATTCTCTTAATGTTAGAAATATTTTCTATGCATATACGTAAGGTGAAGAATTTCTAAAGCTTATATTTTCTTAAATATCTAAAAATTGTTTAATAAATTTTATTTCCTTAATTAAATATTTATATATCTTTATTAATAAAAGATAAGAAAATTAGGGATGTTACCATGATGATGTCGAAATGCAAGATGTTCAACAATTGGCTTTTGATTTTTCTTCACTTAACACTGGTGGATATGAGTATCATAGTTATGGATTTGGTTATTATTCATCATCTTCGACATGTGATCAGAATTATGAATATGATTCAGCATATAATTATGTAGCAATTTTGAGATATGGCTCATTTTACTTATCATATTGACAAGTTAGTTGACATCTTCCAACATACAATATAGAATATTTTGAAAAATTTGAGAGAGATTATAATAATTTTTACTATTCTTGTCACATCCCTACTTTAGAAACTCGAAAATCTCCAATATCTTTGCAATCTTAATTACAATCGACCATATAATATGTCATAACAAGATAATATCATATATTTACACATTTTCAGTATAGTTAATTATACATGCCAGGTCTACACTTATCAATTTTACAGTGGAAACAAGGATCCTGCCCGTGACGTTCAGAGTAACTCTAGAGTACAAATATATTACAAGTTTACATACTAAGAGCCCAGAAACAATTTAGGCTCATCACTTAAATACGACACCCAGTCGATCAAGTAGCTGCAGGACCAAATTCTGGGTCTTTATCTGAAAAATATATCAACCACGTGTAGTGAGTTTTACAACTCTGTGAGCAGATAATACCTCCTATAACCTCTTAGATCAACATAAGGATGTACTCTTATTTTAAAATTTATCATATTAAAATCTACCGTTCAGAAGTACATCCTTATGGGACCCACATTTTCAAAATATTCTCAGTTCAAATTACATTCAAATATCTGTAACCACATATGATACAAATTGATCTTAAATCAAATTTGATATGCATTAAAAATCAATTCTTTTATATAATTCTCAAGTATGTCACAACTTTAAATAAACTCAATAAATAAACATGGAATGTGCGTTCATCACCCTTCTGCCTCCTCACATTACCGTAATCATAATCACAATAAGTAATCAGGAAATGTGAGTTCATCACCCTACTGCCTCCTCACATTACCACTGACTACAACTTCAATAGATTAACAGGGAATGTGAGTTCATCACCCTACTGCCTCCTCACATTACCACTGTCATCATCACAATAGGTAATTAGGGAATGTCAGTTCATCACCCTACTGCCTCCTCACATTACCACTAATACCACCTTCACAATACCGTCTTAAGCCATATAACCCGTCATTATTCATCAATACATATATATAAATATGTATAAAGTGCACATCCACCAAATGCAATACATAATTATCAAACAATTCGTCATGAGCTTTATGCTTGCCATACAATCATATTCGGCAACTTATCACTTTACATATCATTCAAAACAGAGCTTTTAGTCTCAGTACAAAATATTTTATTATAAATTTTCCAATCAAAAGAATCATATAATCATGCCCATATCTGTAACAACTCAATTTATGTAATTTTTTTTTAAAAAAATACCATGAAGTTATTACCTCGTTACAACTTAACTCAATATAACATTTATTTAATTTATACAATACTGAGTTTCCATACACACTATTATTTTACAAACTACACACCATTATTTTACAAACATTTGTACAAAGATACATATTAGTTCTAATCATCTATATCGACTACTTCCGGGGACACTGGTTCGGGTGGCACGTCCACTGGAATCTCAGTTACATCTACGACAGTTACATCAGAAATAACTGGAAGTTGCCCAAGGTAGGGCACCTCGATCCAACGTACAGAGATAATAAGTGTCATAGAGAATATCTGCATATTTATTCTTCTGAACATGATATGAAAATATAGTGAGAATTAAATCCCAGTAAGTTCAACAATAAATCATAATTTACCATCAATATAGTTCATCACGTCATGTTCAGCTGTATAAACTACAGAAAATATCTTTAGGTCACATGAATGCACTTTATCATGCACATGAAAATTATACAGTTATGACATGTATGGCATGAATAACTATTTTTCGAATTTCATATGATGGCTATCCACTTATTCTTACTTCAAGCTACCCCGGTCAGGGTGAGTATTCTCTACTTTTCGGTACGGGCTTATCTCGCTCCGTCCGACATGGCACACTTTCTCTTTCTTTTCTTATTAACATGATCATAACCGTTGGTAGGGCGTCCCCTACTGGTGCACCACACGGATTGCCATGTGACCGTACTCATTTCTTTTCTTTTCACAATGATAGCCAAAAATATGCTTTCAATAACAAGTATGTTCATCAAAATATAACTATTACCATAAATCATTGGTAATCATGCCATGAACATAACCATTTAAAATATCACTTTATAAAACATTTCCATGTCAAAATTCTATACTAATACCTTGGTAACTGGATAGTAATTGTAGTCTGTAAACAGCGCACCAGAAAAGTTCCCAGGAAAGAGAGGTGGGTCACTAATGGACACGCTTAAGTACCATGTCTTTCCTTGCCAGAACTTTCCTTAGACATGCACTTTTCACAAATCACAATTTTATTTTCCAGTAACTAGAATAATTTTTTTCTGATGTGAAAATACTGCAACCACGGAGCATACTAAGATTTTTCAAATAAAACCGGCACTTTCAAAACTTCTTGTAAATTTATATGAGTACTAGGGTAAATTCCATGTTAAAATTACACACTTAAAATGGTAGTAAGTTCATGCAATGGCAATGGCTATGGCTATACTAGTCATTTGTTAAGATTCATCTTCTTTTTTAAAATACTAATTTTATTTCTTTATTTTCTTGATGCAGGTTTTCATCCTATCTAACCTTCTCTTACTAATCAGAGCATAACTCCCTCAATTTAACTCTGATGTAGGTGATCTTAGTGTCAATCTCAAGATAAAACAATTATCTAAAACTATTATGTTGAACATTGTAGCGAAATATTAAGAAATCAAGGTGATATTACTCCCTAAATGTACAGATTATTTCTTCTCGTGTAGGTTCTGACCTTTACTGACTAATTAGACCATATCTCCCAAATTTGAACTCCAAATTGAGTTATTCCAGTTGGTAAAAATCCATGAGCCCTATATCTATAATTGTTATCTTGGCGTACGATTTTAACTACCTACAGAATATTTCCCAGAAATTCAAAAACTAAAGCTTTAATAACATACTCTGAATAAACATTTTCTGACCTCTGCTTACTAATCAGCTTATATCTACCTCAAATGGACTTCAAATTGAATGATTCCAGTGCCTAAAAATCCATGACACATTTATCTTTAATTCTTATGTTAATAATTTATTTTAATTCCTTACAGATACTTCTCAGAAATTAAAATACCGAAGCTATCCTAACATATTTTTCCCTGATGACCCATTTTCTGACCTTTGTCTACTACTCAGCTCATATCTCCCTCATATGGACTAGAAATTGAATGATTCCAGTGGCTAAAACTCCATGACATACATATCTTTAATTCTTATGTTAACCATTTATTTTAATTCCCTACCAATAATTCCCAGAAATTAAATTACCGAAACTATCCTAACATATTCTTCCCTGATGATTCATTTTCTGACCTTTGACTACTAATTAGACCATAGCTACCTCATATGGACTCCAAATGGAATGATTCCAGTGGCTAAAAATCCAGGACACATATATCTTTAATTCTTATGTTAACCATTTATTTTAATTCCTTATAGATTGTTCCCAGAAATTAAAATACCGAAGCTTAAAATTCTGCCACCCATAGCCATAACCATGCAGAACTATCTACACCAACCTAAGTATTCAAACATACATCACATGCAAGATCAATATGTAACATGATATAGCAACATCATGACCAATCATAAAAGTTCTAAGATCAAAATCTCATACAAATATTATAAGTTTCAAAAGTTTTCTTCAAAAAGAAATATTGTTAAACTTACTTGGAGCACTTAGTCTTCTAGAGTTCTCCTTCCTCTTTCTTCCTTTCTTCCTCTCCTTTCCTCACTCTACCTTGCTTCTATTTTTTTCTCTCCCTCACTTGGACGAAATTCTAATGTTGTAAGGGTGGGTTTTCTTATATAGACCACCAAATAATTCACCTTTCATGATCATGGGTCTACCTTATCACAATTAGGATACACTTTGTTGAATTTTTGGAAAACAAACAACTTATGTTCTTGTCTTCCTCTTCCTTAGTCAAGATATGCATAGGAAAAGGAGATTTGTATTTTGAAAATTATGATAATATGTTCTTAAGATATGGGACAAGGTCCCTTTGATTTAGGGATTCATTTCCATTTTCTTTTGTCTTAAACAAGTATGATAGGTTTGCCTTTTTAGGTGGCAAATTTCTAGCCCTTGAATCTTCATTATTTGGTTGATATTATTTGTGTGGGCTATGAATGTTTTGTCCTAATACCATGTATTATCATACCACTTGCTAAAATTATGAGTGTAGGATATAGATGTTTTTGTCCTAAAGCCTTGTATTATCATGCCACTTGCTTAAGTGATGAATGTAGAATCACACCACTTGCTAAATTTTTTGTCTTAATGCCATGTAACCTAATCTTTATTCTTATTATTATATCATCATCTAATTTATTTTATTTTAGTTTTCCTCTTGGATTTGGGCTTATTCCTACCCATTATGGGCTTGTCCTACCCATTTTCTTTGCTTTGGATAAAATTCTTCCTTTCTTGGTGGGCTTGGTCACATTTTCATAATTTTTGGGCTATTTGTGAAATTACTATATCCTAGTCCAAGTCTATGTTTAATTTCTTGTTTAGGTTATCCAATGGGCTTGCTAGAAACTTATGTGAAGTGGAAAAACTCTATATGAAGTGTCCATAGGTAAAAGCCCAATGTATGGGTAAAGATTTTAAACTTAGTAACTATAGTTCTTGAATTAGGAAAAATTACCCTAATTCAATGTTCTTTGAAATTTAAAGACCTTTACTTGTTTCTAAAAATTTATCTTCCTTATCCAAGAATTTTGCATCTCTTTAGTATGTTATTTCTAATTTCTTTCCTATTAGATTTTCCTTCTTTATTGTTCTCTTAATGTTAGAAACATTTTCTATGCATATACCTAAGGTGAAGAATTTCTAAGGATTATATTTCCTTAGATATCTACAATATTGTCTAATAAATTTTATTTCCTTAATTAAATTTTTTATGTACCTTTATCAATAAAAGAAACGAAATTAAGGATGTTATAATATCCGAGGCAAACATAACACTGTAAAATCAATGTCGCATGCATAACATATTTTCTTTGCCATGTAATGCGAAATACATTTAAAAATCGCATGTTCAATGTGTTTCAAAATTCATTTCAAAAGTTATATTCTTCTTGAACTAAATATCATAATTCCATTATTTCATACATTCCAAACCATTTCAGAAACATATGAAAGTATAGATAACATGTAATCATACTCATTTATCAATGTAAAGTTCAAGAAGAGTAAAAATAAGTCATAGGAAGAATTATCTACTCACCACTTTGAAGTACAAAGTTGGACAGCCTTAAAATCCTAGTTTCTGATCCGAATTCAGCAAAATAATCCCCAAAATTGAGTCTGAAACGTTCGAAAACCTTAAAAACGACTCTAGATTTGTGAAATTTGGCCTCTAAGAGCTCGGTCAACGCTAAAGTACTGTTCACTACCGGAAAATACTATTCACCGTCACAAAAATTTTACCAAATCAATGAAACAAATTCATATCTTAATGTTTACCTAGTTTTTGAATCCATCTACGGAGTCAGATTTCTAATTAGAAGTCTCTAAGTAAAATTTTCAGAACTTACCCTTTACCGAGATTTTCTACTTCAGATCTACGGCGATTCAATGGTTGATTTGAAAAATTGATCGGTCAAAACTGAAGTATTATTCGTCCTGAATCAAGTAACACCTTCAGTTTTGCGATCAGAAGCCCATAAGCACACTAGATCGAAAGATAAAGTTGTAGGTCACTATTTATTTACTATTCACTCACTATGCATATTCTCGATTTTTCTTTCTCGAATCTGATACTCTCCCCCCCCCCCCCGGGCTTCCGTTTTATCATTTCCTTTCTAATTTTTTTTTAAATATAATAATTATTAAATAATTAATAATAGAATGTTCTTTTATATAAATTCATATAAATTCTATTTTTCATCATAAAATATCCCAAAAATTTCTAAAAATTTCCATTCTCATAAATCTTTAGTTAAACTCTTAAATCATAATTTTTCTTGATAAAAATCGTAATAAAATAAATCTCGAAATGAATATCTTTATTCATATTAAAAGAAAAATATTTCTAAAAATACAACACAAATTCTTTATAGGCCGATATAATTATTTTACTTAAAAGTCTTCTTACTTTTAGCAAAACATAATCATTTTTAAGCAAATAAAAATATCTTTGCTTATAACAGAATACTATTATTGAAAAATAAAAATTGCGCGCCAAAACGTAAATTCTCATATTCTTTTTATAATTCTTTAATTCATGTAATAAATAAATTTATTTCTACCGGTTCTTATCTCCATTTTCAAATTTCTCTCTATTATTCAAAATTTTATTTACTTTAGACTTTATTAAATTTACAGCTATTACATTCTTCCCCCCTTAAAGAAATTTGGTCCCCGAATTTCATCACTGTAATGACAAATAAACACTACATTAATCAAACAAAAGTGGGTATCTGGCGTGCATTTCATCTTCTCTTTCCCATGTAGTTTCCTTAGATTAGTTGTTTTGCCATATCACCTTAACCATAGGAATTTCTCTTGATCGTAACTTTTTCACTTGTCGATCAGCAATGGACATCGGCTTTTTCTCATATGTTAAATTCTTATCCAATTAAATCTCTTGGGGTTGAATGACATGAGTAGGATCCAGTAAGTATTTCCGTAACATAGACACATGAAATACTAGATGAACATCACTCAGTTCTGGTGGCAAAGCTATGCGATATGCTACTGCACCTATTCTGTCCAATATTTCAAAAGGGCCTATAAACCGAGGGCTTAATTTTCCTTTCTTTCTAAATCTCATCACTCCTTTCATGGGTGATACTTCCAAGAACACTTGTTCACCCTCTGAAAATTCTAAATCCCTTCGCCTATTTTCAGCATACGCCTTTTGTCTACTTTGAGCTGCCTACAGCCTTTCTCTAGTCAACTTTACCTTGTTCAAAGCTTCTTGTACAAGATCTGGCCCTATAAGTTTAGCCTCACCCACTTTGAACCATCCAATGGGGGATCTGCACCGTCTACCATACAAAGCTTCGAATGGAGCCATCTATATACTAGTCTGGTAACTATTATTATACGCAAACTTTGCCAAAGATAAGTACATATCCCAACTTCCACCAAAATCAAAAATGCAGGTTCGGAGCATGTCTTCTAAAATCTAAATCGTACGCTCAGACTGACCATCGGTTTAGGGATGAAAAGCTGTGCTCAAATCCAACTTCGTTCCTAATGCCTCTTGAAAAGCTTTCCAAAATCGTGCCGTGAATTGCGGCCTTCGATCAGATATAATCGATATAGGGACTCCATGTAGCCTAACTATTTCATTTAAGTGGAGCCTTGCATACTGAGCTACGTTGTAGGTTGTTTTCACAGGCAAAAAGTGTACTGACTTCGTCATGCGGTCTATAATGACCTAGATAGAATTATTTTCTTTGAGAGTCCTTGGTAATCCTATGATAAAATCCATAGTAATTATCTCCCACTTCCATTCTGGTATTTCTTTTCGCTGATGTAACCCAGTGGGTCATTGATGTTCAGCTTTCACCTGTTGGCATGTTAGACAATAGGAAACAAACTCTGCGATATCCCTTTTCATACCATCCTACCAATACAATTCCTTCATGTCTTGATACATCTTTGTCGTTCCTGGGTGTATAGTATATGTAGATCAATGTGCTTCCTCCAAAACTTGTTTCCTCAAATCATTAACATTTGGGACACATAATCATCTACCATATCTTAAAACCCCTTCAGTATCCACTAAGAATTCAGAATCCTTGCTATCCTTCAATTCACTCTTAATCTTGAGCAAATTAGCATCTTTGTCTTGATTAGCTTTTATTTGTTCAACTAAGGAAGATTGGAGCTGCACATGAGCTAATAATATTCCTGGTTCTTTTACTTTAAACGTTATCCCCTTACTTTCTAACTTATGGATTTCTTCTAACAATGGTCGTCGCATCTCTGCTATATAAGCCAAACTTCCCATGGACTTTCTGCTTAGAGCATCAGCTACTACATTTGCTTTGCCTGGATGATACAAAATTGTATAGTCATAATCTTTCAGTAGTTCCATCCATCTTCTTTGCCTCACATTAAGATCCTTCTGTTGAAAAATATACTTGAGGATCTTGTGATCTGTATAAATCTCACAAGTTCTTCCATACAGGTAATGTCTCTAAATCTTTAAAGCAAATACTACAGCTGCCATCTCTAAATCATGGGTGGGATAATTCTGTTCATGTTTCTTCAACTGTCTGGATGCATAAGCAACTACTCTTCCATTTTGCATTAACACACAGCCTAAGCCCACTCTAGATGCATCACAGTATACTACATAGTCTCCAGTATCCATAGAAATGGTAAGGACTGGGGCTGTAGTTAAGCACTCCTTTAATTTCTGAAAACTCTCTTCACAAATATCATACCACTCAAATTTTATTCCTTTCCTAGTCAACCTGGTCAAAGGAGCAGCTATCTTTGAAAAATCTTTAACAAATCTACGATAATAGCCTACTAACCCAAGAAAACTACGAATCTCTGTAACAGTCATAGGGCGTGGCCATTGCTGCACTGCTTCTATCTTTTTGGGATCAACCTGAATACCATCTTTGGTAACCACATGCTCTAAGAATGTAACACTACTAAGCCAAAATTCACATTTTGAGAACTTAGCATATAACTGGTGTTCTCTTAGGGTTTGTAAAGCTATTCTTAAATGCCGTTCATGCTCCTCTAAACTCTTTGAATAAACCAAGATGTCATCTATAAATACAATAATAAATTGATCCAGGAAAGGTTTAAATACCCTATTCATTAAATCCATGAATGCAGCTAGGGCATTTTTTAAACCAAATGGCATTACTAAGAACTCGTAATGTCCATACCGAGTCCTAAAAGCAGTTTTTGGGATATCCTCTTTCTTTATCCTCAACTGATGATAACCAGATCTCAGATCAATTTTTGAAAAACATTGAGCACCTTGTAACTGGTCAAACAAATCATCTATTCTGGGTAAAGGATATTTGTTCCATATTGTCACTTTATTCAACTACCTATAATCAATACATAAACGTAAGGATCCATCATTTTTCTTCACAAAGAGGATAGGAGCACCCCAAAGAGATGTGCTAGGTCGAATAAAACCTTTATTCAATAAATCTTGCAGTTGCTCCTTCAATTCCTTAAGTTCTGCGGGTGCCATCCTATAAGGAGGTATGGATATTGGTTGTGTTCCGGGGAGAAGATCAATACCGAACTCAATCTTTCGGTCTGGTGGTAATCCTGCCAATTCTTTAAGAAATACATCAGGGAATTCTTTAACTACTGGAACCTACTCTAAACTTGTATACTTCATATCAACATCCTTGACTACTGCTAAATATCCCTGGCATCCCTTTTGTAACAGTTTGTAAGCTGTCAGTGCAAATATTAAATTACTAGGCACCTCATTATGTAACAACTTCATTTAAGTAAATGTAACAATTTTTTTTTATATTTAAAAAAATATTCCATGAAGTTATTACTACTTTAAGTCTAACCACTTAACTCGTAATAATAATCACTTTAACCAAGCATAATTGTTATTAACAGTGATACAATACTTAGTTTCCATACACACCATTATTTTACAAACATTTATACAAAGATACATAGTAGCTCTAGTCATCTATGTCGACTACTTTCGGGGACACTGGTGCGGGTGGCACGTCCACTGGAATCTCAGTCATATCTACGACAGATACATCTGATATAGTTGGTAGTTGCCCAAGGTAGGGCACCTCGATCCAACGTACGCTAATAATATGTGTCATAGAGAAAATCTGCATATTATTCTTCTGAACATGATATGAAAATATAGTGAGAATTAAATCCCAGTAAGTTCAACAAAAAATCATAATTTACCATCAATATAGTTCATCATGTCATGTTCAGCTGTATAAACTACAGAAAATATCTTTGGTCACATGAATGCATTATATCTATGCACATAAGAATCATACAGTAATGATATGTATGACATGATTAACTATTTTCATAATATCATATGATGACTATCAATTTATTCTCATATCAAGCTACCCCGGTCAGGGTGAGTATTTTCTACTCTCCGGTACGGGCTTTTCTCACTCCGTCCGACATGGCCCACTTTCTCTTTCTTTTCTCATTAACATGATCATAACCGTTGGTAGGGCGTCCCCTACTGGTGCACCACACGGATTGCCATGTGACCGTGCTCATTTCTTTTCTTTTCACAATGATAGCAAAAAATATGCTTTCAATAACAAGTATGTTCATCAAAATATAACTATTACCAAAAATCATTGGTAATCATGCCATGAACATAACCATTTCAAATATCACTTTATAAAATATTTCCATATCAAAATTTCACACTTAAGATGGTAAGAAGTTCATACAATGGCAATGGCTATGGCTATACTAGTCATTTATTATTTTCATTTATAAGATTCATCTTCTTTTTAAAATATTAATTTTATTTCTTTATTTTCTTGATGCAGGTTTTCATCCTATCTAACCTTCTCTTACTAATCAGAGCATAACTCCCTCAATTTAACTCTAATGTAGGTGATCTTGGTGTCAATTTCAAGATAAAACAATTATCTAAAATTATTATGTTGAACATTGTAGCGAAAGATTAAGAAATCAAGGTGATATTACTCCCTAAATGTACATGTTATTTCTTTTCGGATAGGTTCTGACCTTTATCTACTAATATGTCCATATCTCCCTCATACGAATTCCAAATTAAGTGATTTCAGGGGATAAAGATCCGTGACATATATATATATATAATTCATATGTTAACTATTTATTTCAATTCCTTACAGAATGTTCCCAGAAATTAAAAGACCGAGGCTATCATAACATATTCTTCCCTGATTAACCTTTTTCTGACCATTGCTTACTAATCGGAACATATCTACCTCATATGGACTCCAAATTGAATGATTCTAGTGGCTAAACATCCGTTACACACATAGCTACAATTATTATGTTAACCATTTATTTTAATTTCATACATATAAGTCCCAGAAATTAAAATAATGAAACTATCCTAACATATTCTTCCCTGATGAACGATTTTCTGACCTTTGCTACCTAATCGGATCATATCTACGTCAAATGGACTCCAAATTGAATGATTCTAGTGGCTAAAAATCTATGACACACATATCTACAATTATTATGTTAACCATGTATTTTAATTCCATACAGATAATTCCCAAAAATTAAAATACCGAAACTATTCTAACATATTCTTCCCTGATGAACCATTTTCTGACATTCGCTAACTAATCGGATCATATCTACATCATATGGACTCTAAATTGAATGATTCCAGTGGCTAACAATCAGTGCTACACATATCTACATTTTGTATGTTAACCATTTATTTTAATTCCATACAAATAATTCCCAGAAATTAAAATACCAAAGCTATTCTAACATATTCTTCCCTGATGAACCATTTTCTGATCTTTGCTAGCTAATCGGATCATATCTACATCATATGGACTCCAAATTGAATGATTCTAGTGGTTACAAATCCATGACACACATCTCTACAATTCTTATGTTAACCATTTATTTTAATTACATACAGATAATTCCCAAAATTTAAAATACCATAGCTATCCCAACATATTCTTCCCTGATGAACTATTTTCTGACCTTTGCTAACTAATCGGCCCATATCTACATCATATGGACTCCAAATTGAATGATTCCAGTGGCTAAAAATCCGTGACACACATAGCTACAATACCTATTTTAACCATTTATTTTAATTCTGTATAGATAATTTCCAAAAATTAAAATACCGAATCTATCCTAACATATTCTTCCCTGATGAACTATTTTCTGACCTTTACTAACTAATCGGACCATATCTACATCATATGGACTCCAACTTGAATGATTCCAGTGGCTAAAAATCCGTGACACACATAGCTACAATTCTTATGTTAACCATTTATTTTAATTCTATATAGATAATTTACAGAAATTAAAATACAGAAGCTTAAAATTTTGCCACCCATAGCCATACCTATGCAGAACTTTCTATACTGGCCTAAGTATTCAAACATACATCACATGCAAGATCAATATGTAACATGACATAGCAACATCTATGACCAATCATCACAGTTCTAAAATCAAAATCTCATATAAATATTATAAGTTTCAAAAGTTTTCTTCAAAAAGAAATATTGTTAAACTTACCTAAGAATCTCCCTAGCTTACTTAGTGAATTGGTTTTCTTGTTTCCTCTTGAAAGAAGTAGCAAGATTCCTTCCTTCCTTTAACTTTTCTAACAGCTTAGGTAAGAGAAGGAGGGTGAATTTTTTGAACCTCAAGGATGAAGAATAAAAAATGGACTCAAGTGGAGATTAAGGTAACTTAGCTTGAGTACTTAACCTTCTAAACTTCTCCTTCTTCTTCCTTCCTTTCTTCTCCTCTCTTTCTCTCCTTTTCTCACTCTACCTTGCTTCTATTTCTCTCTCTTCCTCACTTGGACGAAATTAAAATATTGTAAGGGTGGGTTTTCTTATATAGACCACCAAATAATTCACCTTTCATGATCATGGGTCTACCTTATCACAATTAGGATACACTTTGTTGAATTTTTGGAAAACAAACAACTTATGTTCTTGTCTTCCTCTTCCTTAGTCAAGATATGCATAGGAAAAGGAGATTTGTATTTTGAAAATTATGATGATATGTTCTTAAGATAAGGGACAAGGTCCCTTTGATTTATGGATTCATTTTCATTTTCTTTTGTCTTAAACAAGTATGATAGGTTTTCCTTTTTAGGTGGCAAAATTCTAGCCCTTAAATCTCCATTATTTGGTTGATATTATTTGTGTGGGATATGAATGTTTTGTCCTAATGCCATGTATTATCATACCACTTGCTAGAATTATGAGTGTAGGATATAGATGTTTTTATCCTAAAGCCTTGTATTATCATGCCACTTGCCAAAATTATGAATGTAGAATCACACCACTTGCTAAATTTTTGTCTTAATGCCATGTAACCTAATCTTTATTATTATTACAGTATTATATCATCACCTAATTTATTTTATTTTATTTTTCCTCTTGGATTTGGGCTTATTCCTACCCATTATGGGCTTATTCCTACCCATTTTCTTTGCTTTGGATAAAATTCTACCTTTCTTGGAGGGCTTGGTCACATTTTCATAATTTTTGGGCTATTGGTCCAATTACTATATCCTAGTCCAAGTCTATATTTTATTTCTTGTTTAGGTTATTCAATGGGCTTGCTAGAAACTTATGTGAAGTGGAAAACTCTATATGAAGTGTCCATAGGTAAAAGCCCAATGTATGGGTAAAGATTTTAAACTTCGTAACTCTAGTTCTTAAATTAGGAAAAATTACCCTAATCCAATGTTCTTGAAATTTTAAGACATTTACTTGTTTCTAAAAATTTATCTTCCTTATCCAAGAATTTTGCATCTCTTTAGTATGTTATTTCTAATTTCTTTCCTATTAGGTTTTTCTTCTTTATTTGTTCTTAATGTTAGAAACATTTTCTATGTATATACATAAGGTGAAGAATATCTAAGGATTATATTTCCTTAGATATCTAAAATATTGTCTAATAAATTTTATTTCCTTAATTAAATATTTTTGTACTTTTATCAATAAAAGAAACGAAATTAGGGATGTTACACATTACGGTCTCCTTGTATTGAGAAAGAAGGTTCTCTAGGGACATTAAACTTAATCACCTTATGGTGACAGTCTAGAATAGCATGACATGATGACAACCAATCCATTCCTAGAATCACATCAAAGTCTACCATATCTAGAACTATCAAATCTACAAAAGTTTCCTTATCCTCTATCGAAATTTCACATAATCTATACACATCATTTACCAACAAGAATTCTCCCATTGGAGTAGCAACCATAAAAGAACAATACAAACTAGTGGGATCTCTACTCAATTTCTTAGCAAAGCATGGTGATATATAAGAATGTGTAGAGCTAGGATCGAACAGGACATATGCTTTATGGGAACATACTGATAATGTACCTGTCATAATTGCATTTGAAGCCTGAGCATCCTGTCATGTCAAGGCAAAAACTCGAGCTGGTTCTCGCCTTCGATTTCCTGATCCTTTACCAGTACCACCACCACTACTTGCTTGGACTAAAGCTGCTCTACTCGGTCGTGCTAGCACAGATGTAGGGGGTAAAGCTGGTTGCACTGATGCTTGACTAAAACTTCATAGTTGTGGGCAATTCCTCATCAAATGACCCACTTGACCACACTTATAACAGGCTCCCATTTCTCTACGGCACTGTCCAGTATGAGGCCTACCGCAGAGGGGACATAAGGGAATCGATCTTGAATCTTGTTGACTCGGGGGTCTCATATCTCTTTGGAACATTCTCTGCTTATTAATGTTAACTGATGGCTGGTTAGAACTATAAGCTCATGTTTGAGTAAAACGCTGTGGATTTTGAAATCTTGACCCACTGACAATAGGATTATATCTAGTCTGAGCATTACTATCTCGATCTCTTTTCCTTCTCTTAAGACCTTCTATGTCAGCTTGCTCTTGTGTTTTCATCATTCTAGCACAGTTCACAGCTACTGAATAAGTTGAAAAATGATCCATCTGAGGACCCACCGACTTAAACAATGGGCGTATCAATCCCAAAACAAACCTCTTAATTCTATCCTTTTCAGTAAGGACCAGATATGGTGCATATCTGGACAACTGGGTAAAACGAATGTCATATTCAGAAACTAACATGTTTGGTGTTTGTTTCAATTCCTCAAACTCTCTGGCCCTCTTGTCTCTTTCACTCGTTGGTAGAAAGCGATTCATAAATGCTTCCTTAAATTCGTCCCACTCCATTGGTGATAAAACAACTGCGCGTCCTTGTACAAGTGTCTCAAACCAAACTTGGGCCACATCAGATAGTTGAAAAGACACAAATTCAACAAATCTTCTACTAGAGCACCCCAAGGCTCTAAAAACTCGTTCCACAGCATCAATAAATATCTGTGGGTCTTCTTGAACATCTGACCCAGAAAAAGTCAGAGGTTTTAACTTAAGGAATTACGGTAATGACACCTCAATCCCTCTAAGCTTGTCCTCTTGCTCAGCTGTTCTTCCCAGTTCTTGCACTTCAGGAGCATTTTCTGCTGGCTTGCCTTCCCTTCTACCCTGTTCCATTATAAATCCAGCCAATGTTTCTAAACTTCTATGTATACCAGCAATCATATCAACGGTTCTATCAGGTGGCTCCTGAGGGGTTTCTACTCTTTCCTTAGGAACTCTATCAGATACAGGAGTCTGTTCATCTTGTCTTGGGGTTCTCAGATGCCGTGCACGTCCTCTACCTCTACCTATTACTCTAGGTCGGCCTCTACCACGACCTCTTTGTACTGGTATTATAGATTGTGCAGACTCTTCTGTAGAGGGTGCACGATCTACAACTTCTTCTCTAGTGACCGCTCTAGTTCTTGGCGGCATCATTAACTATACAGAATAAAACACCTCTTTAAGATACTATAATATGTATTTACACTTTACTCAAAGAATTTAAAGACACTTGGAATAGAAAGGAAGTGAATATCCTATAGAATCCTGATGAGTGAGTGTTATACTCATAAATTAAATATTTTCATCTTATCTTTTGCCATAATTAAGCATAAATCTCCCTTACTTGTCTTTAGTTTTGTGTCTTTCTTACAGATGGAGAGAAGAGTAGAAAATGGACTTAATTGGAGGAATCAGAGTTAAATTGTGGTTCTTTGGAAATGATGTCTATAAATCAAGCAGATAAAACAAATTCATTAAGGATGGCTGTGTAAGGAGCATTATCATATTGTCTCTTGAGACGCATCCTAATGGATATATGCACAAATTTATTCTTGATTTATGATCACATTTCCAAAAGAACTAAAATATAAAGATTCAAGGCAAAGCACCCAATGTTGAGAATATGTTTGCTGGTTGCAGTCCAGCCCAACCTTGCTGTAGGACTTGGGCCATATCTCTGAAAATACATATCCAATATGTATGCAATTTGGTAGGTGTGTAGATGACACAATTAGGTACAACTTTTATGTTCAAGTGGTAAGACAATACAGACATTAAAAGGGCCAAAAGTGGGCTAGAATAGAATCTGACTACTGCTGCAGTCCAGCCCGACTTTGCTCTAGTATTTTGACCATAACTCACACATTACGTATCCAATTTGTCCACAATTTCTCTTGACGGAAAGCTAATGAAATTGTCTACAACTTTCGTGTTGATGAAGTCAGAAAATTCAGCGGTTTTCAAGACGATATTCAAGGATCAATTTCGGTGCACATGATGGAATTCAAACTGTCAACTTTGTACAACTTCCTACCTAACAATTTTGACAATTACCACACCAACCACACTTAATTGTATCTATAAATAGAGGGCTTGAGGGGTGAGTTAAGGAGTTTTTTTGGAGAGCTTTGGATAGAGCTTGGGAAAGCTTTGTTGGAATTCTACGAACTTGTAATGTTATTCTCTCTTTAGACATCTTGTATTTTTCATTTTCTTTCGTAATATTATCATGTTTCTTCATCTTTCATTTCACTTTCTTGCCTTGATTATGGAGAAATAATCTCCTAATGCTAAGGTGAAAGGGTGAAACTCTTGGTATGAGAATAATAATTTATCTAACTCTTAATCTTAATGTTTATCTTTGATATTGTATTTACCTTCCTATTTCTTTTCTCATAATTATTTCTTAATGGCTGGTTTTATCATATCGCCGATTTCTTGTTATGTTATTGGCTGGTTTTATTAGACCGCCTATCTCTTATTATTTTCATGGTTGGCTTTGCCACCTATTCTATTTCATTTTATTTTGTTATGTTAATTAATTTTCTACCTTTCATTTTTTGGATAAGTTAATCTTGTAAAATGTGAATTTTGATATATTGTAGACAATATAATGATTGGCACAATTTATGCTTGAATCCATTTACAAGTTATCTTTTGCATCTTTGTATTTTTAATCTTGTGAAGTGTGAACCTTGATACATTGTAGACAATTTTTGGCACAATAAATACTTGAATCACTCTTGATTTATTGTAGACAATATGTTGATTGGCACAATGTACGCTTGAATCCATTTTACAAGAATGTTTTAATTATTAGAAAGGAGGTAAATATAATCCATGTATAAACAAAGTTGAGCTTAAATTAACATATCATCCGATTAGAACTTTATTCGTGTAAAGATTCTAATTGAGTAATAAAAGAGTTACATTTATTTTTATTCGATATACCAAGAGTGGATCTCCTAACCTTAGCATGCTTCTTTACCTTGAATACATCTTCATTTAATTTCAGTATATTAGTTCTTTGCATATTTTGTTCAATATTCCTCTCACAAAACGAGACATCGGGAACTAGGTTAGAAGTATTTATTTCGGATCTATATTAGAATTTTCTCTCAATTGACAATCTCTGTGGGATCGACCTTGCATACCACTAAATCTATACTCCAATAGATTCGTGCACTTGCGAGTTTTAATTAAAACAACAAGTTTTTGGCACTGTTGCCGGGGATTGCGACGGAAAAGCTATTTGGATCCAGGTAAGTACTTTTCTTCCACTAGTTATAGTTAGAACATTTGTTTATTCTGTGTATAGAAATTTTTCTTTAGAATTGTTTCTTGAAAATTGGTGTAGTAATTTGGGTGTATAAAATTGGTTGATTTTGTCAACAAGGCTAAAAGAGCCTAAGGAGTATGGGTTTTAAGAGAAACCGTTGTGATTCCTCCATATTTTCCTGGGAGTCTACTAATTAAATACTACCCATTATTACTAACACTTTGAAAAAAAAGAGTTTGTTTAATTTTGTGATTTTTTTTGTGGTATTTGCATTTTGTAGCCTTTGTGTAGTTAGATACTTTTTCATAATTAGGAAGCAATTTTTTTAGTTTATGCGTGCTTGGAAACGTGATAAAGATAAGCGGTTGGTTAGGAAAAGTTTAGGGTCAACCATTGAGTGTACAATAGAGACATTAGATTTTGCTGGATCACCATTAAAAATGGAAGAACAAGTTGTGCATAATAAAACTCTTATGGAGTACTTCTCACCTGTCATAGCCAATACTCCATCTTGCATAGTTTTACCACAAACTACTGCAACTCATTTTGAACTCAAACCGGCCATACTCCAACTTTTACCATCATTTTATGGTATGGAAAGAGAAGATCCATACATGCACATTAAAGAGTTTCTTGAAATCTGCTCGACTTTTCGCTTCCAGAATTTCAATGATGAATCAATCAGGCTTAGAATGTTTCCATTTTCATTGAAAGATAAAGCTAAAGCCTGGTTGAACTCCCTTCCTACAGGAACTATAACTAGTTGGAACCAATTAGTAAATAAGTTTCTGGCAAAAATTTTCCCTATGTCTAAAACTGATGCCCTTCGAAGAGAAATTTCTGATTTTTGTCAAAAAGAGGGTGAACAATTTTTTGAATGTTGGGAAAGATTTAATGATCTTCTTCTGAAATGTCCTCATCATGGTTTTGAAACTTGGAGATTAGTGAAATATTTCTATGATGGCTTAACTTCATCAAACCGTCAAATGATCCAAAGCATGCATGGTGGGAGATTTTTACAATTGAATGAGGAGGAAGTTTAGGAATCCTTAGGATCTTTATCTGAAAATTCTCAGCATTGGAACTGCATAGATCCTAGGGATAAAAAGTCTCAAACACAAACATTGGGAGGACTTTATGAAGTGAGTGATGATACATATGTGAGAATTGCCTTAGCTAGCCTGACTAGAAAGGTAGAAGCTTTAACTTTAAGCCACACTTTAAACTCTTCTACCAATACTAGGATAGAGGCATGTGCCTTATGTTCTAGTACATCTCACATTGCACAATCTTGTCCATCTATACCAGCTTACCAAGAGGCATTCATTAAGCAAGCTAATTCTCTTCAAACTTATGGGAAGTCATCAGATAGCCCATTTGCACCCACATATAATCCAAATTGGAGGAATTATCCAAATTTCTCATGGAGGAAAAATCAACCTGCAATGAATCAAAGTGGGCAACAATTTGCCCCTTCTAATTCATACCCTCAAGTTTCTCATCATGCTCCTCCTTTCGGGGTATCTCAACAAAGAAAACCTTCTTTGGAAGATACTCTACAGCAATTCATGCAATCAACCCAACAAGTTTTACAATCTCACACTCAGTCCATTTCAAAGATTGAAACACAATTGGGTCAATTAGCCAGTGCTGTAGGAGAGAGAGAAAAAGGAAAATTCCCCAGTCAACTTATTCCTAATCCTAAGGGTCAATATGAAGTAAGATCATCAACAAATCCTAAGGAAGAAGTAAAGTCTGTGACAACCCTTAGATCTGGAAAGGTCATTGATAATCATGTTCACATGCCAGAAAATGAGGAACAGAGTCAACATGAATCCCAAACTAATGACTCAAGTGAAAAGAAAAGTGAACAGATTTCTTATGCCCCCAAAGCTCCTTTCCCACAAAGACTTGCATCTGTTAAGAAAAGTACTCAGTATAGTGACATTTTAGAGGTGTTTAAGCAAGTAAGCATTAACATCCCTTTTTTGGACGCTATCAAACAAGTACCCGCTTACTCAAAATTTCTAGAAGATCTTTGTACGGTGAAAAGAAAAACTAATGTTCCAAAAAAGGCATTTTTGACTGAACAAGTGAGTTCTATAATTCAGCAAAAGACTCCTGTCATGTACAAAGATCCAGGTTGTCCTACAATTTCTTGTATTATAGGTGACCATGTGATTAATAGAGCCTTACTTGATCTAGGAGCAAGTGTGAATCTACTGTCGTACTCTGTGTATGAGAAACTTGGGTTAGGAAAGTTGAAACCTACATCAGTGACCCTTCAGTTAGCTGATAGGTCCACCAAAATCCCTAGAGGTGTCATAGAAGATGTGCTCATTAAGGTTGATAAATTCTACTTTCCAGTAGATTTCATTGTTCTTGACACTGAACCTGTTGAGAATACAGAGACACAAATTCCAGTCATTTTGGGTAGACCATTTCTGGCAACATCCAATGCAATTATTAATTGTCGAAATGAAATTTTAAATTTATCTTTTGGAAATATGACTGTGGAATTAAATGTTTTTAATGTCTCTCATCAACCTGTGGACATGGATGATGTGTGTGAGGTCAGCATGATTGAGAGTATAATCTATGACTCATTTGTAAGTTCTTGTGATGATGACCCTTTGGAAAAATGTTTGGCCCACTTTAACATGGATTTGGATGAGGACAGTTTGATCAGTGAAATAAATTCCCTGTTAGAGACCACTCCATTAATGGATACCAATAAATGGAAAGGTAAAACAGAGATCCTTACACCTTCTGAGTCTATTTTATTGCCATCCATAGAGAAACCTCCCCAGGTAGAGTTAAAACCTTTACCAGATTCTCTGAAATATGTGTTTCTAGGACCTTCTGAGACCTTGCCTGTCATTGTAGCATTTGATTTAGATAAAGAATAGGAAGTTGAACTCATAAAAGTCCTCAGTGAACATAGTGAAGCCATAGGTTGGACAATAGCAAACATTAAAGGTATTAGTCCATCAATTTGCATGCACAGGATACATTTGGAGGACAATGCCAAAACCTCAAGAGATCCACAAAGACTTCTGAATCCAAACATGAAAGAAGTTATGAGAGCCGAAGTGATTAAACTTCTTGATGTGGGTGTCATTTACCCAATTTCTGATAGTGCATGGGTTAGTCCTGTTCAGGTAGTTCCTAAGAAATCTGGCATTACTGTAGTCAAGAATGAGAATAATGAATTGATTCCCACTAGAGTACAAACTGGGTGGTGTGTTTGCATTGACTACCGTAAGTTGAATGCTGTTACAAGGAAAGACCATTTTCCACTTCCTTTTATAGATCAAATGCTAGAAAGGTTAGCTGGACATGCATATTATTGCTTTCTTGATGGATATTCTGGTTATAACCAAATTCCTATTGCACCTGAGGATCAAGAGAAAACTACATTCACTTGTCCTTTCGGAACCTTTGCCTATCGTCGAATGCCATTTGGATTGTGCAATGCACCTGCTACATTTCAACGTTGAATGATAAGTATATTTTCTGATATGGTAGAGCGATTTCTGGAAGTATTCATGGATGATTTTTCTGTGCATGGGTCTAGTTTTGAGGAATGTCTACACCATTTAAGATTAGTCTTAATTAGGTGTAAAGAAAAGAACCTTGTTTTGAACTGGGAAAAATGTCATTTTATGGTTAAAAAGGGAATTGTTTTGGGGCATGTTGTGTCACATCAAGGTATTGAGGTAGATAGAGCCAAAATTGAACTGATTTCCAGTCTTTCACCTCCTCGGACAGTAAAAGAGGTACGTTCTTTTTTAGGCCATGCAGGGTTTTATCGCAGATTCATCAAAGATTTTAGCAAAATCTCTAGGCCTTTGTGTGGTTTACTTACCAAAGATGCCTCTTTTATCTTTGATGAAGAGTGCTGTCAAGCTTTTGAAAAGCTCAAATTCTTACTCACCTCTGCACCTATCATTAGACCACCTGATTGGAATCTTCCCTTTGAAATCATGTGTGATGCTTCTGATTATGCAATTGGAGCTGTTTTGGGGCAGCGTCTTGATAAGTTTCCATATGTGATATACTATGCTAGTAAAACTCTTAATGATGCTCAATTGAATTATTCTACAACAGAAAAAGAGTTACTAGCTGTGGTATTTTCTTTAGACAAGTTTAGATCTTATTTATTAGGATCTAAGGTTGTAATTTTTACAGATCATGCTGCACTTAAGTATCTTCTTTCTAAGAAAGATGCTAAAGCCCGATTGATAAGATGGATACTGCTGTTACAAGAATTTGATTTAGAAATTCGGGATAAGAAAGGATCTGAAAATGTTGTGGTTGATCACTTGTCTAGGCTGATAGTTGAATCGAGTGAAAATAACTTGCCTATCAAAGACTCATTTCTAGATGAGCAACTCATGTCTGTCTCTCAGCTACCTTGGTTTGCTGACATTGCTAATTACCTTGTCACAGGTCAAATACCTACACTTTGGAGTAAGCAAGATCGGATAAAAATTTTAGCTGAAGTAAACAAATTCTTTTGGGAAGATCCATACTTGTTTAAGTATTGTCCTGATCAAATCATTAGGAGATGTGTTCCGGAAAGTGAGCAATCTAGTGTTATTCATTTTTGTCATGATCATGCTTGTGGAGGTCATTTTAGTGCTAAAAAAACTGCTGCAAAGGTTTTGCAATGTGGCTTTTATTGGCCATCACTGTTCAAAGATTGCCATTTGTACTGTAGTTCTTATGAGCGTTGCCAAAAATTGGGTAGTATCTCATGCAGGAACATGATGCCTCTGACTCCCATTCTTATTGCTGAGATATTCGATGTCTGGGGAGTTGATTTCATGGGTCATTTTCCTAATTCTTTTGGCAATTTATACATCCTTGTTGCTGTGGATTATGTGTCAAAATGGGTCGAGGCTGTTGCATGTAAAACAAATGATCACAAGATTGTGGTGAAATTCTTGAAAGAAAACATTTTCTCAAGGTTTGGCACACCACGAGCAATCATTAGTGATGGGGGGAAACATTTTTGTAATAGGCATTTTGAGCATTTGATGAAGAAATATGGCATCACGCACAAAGTGGCAACCCCATACCACCCACAAACTAGTGGGCAAGTTGAGATTTCAAATAGGGAAATTAAAAACATTTTGGAAAAAACAATTAACCCAAATAGGAAAGATTGGTCTTTGAAACTTTCTGATGCTTTATAGGCTTATCGTACTGCTTTTAAAACCCCTATTGGAATGTCTCCTTACTGGCTTGTGTATGGCAAGGCCTGTCATTTACCTGTTGAAATAGAGCATAAAGCTTATTGGGCCATCAAACAATTTAACTTTGCTCTTGACAAAGCAGGTTCTCACAGGAAGCTTCAACTCAATGAATTGGAAGAAATACGGAATGATGCATATGAAAGTGAAAAGTTGTATAAGGATCGAATGAAAGTTTTTCATGACAAACATATTTTAAGAAAATCATTTAATGTAGGTCAAAAGGTCCTTCTATATAACTCTCGTTTGCACTTATTTCCAGGGAAACTACGTTCTCGGTGGACAGGCCCATTCATTGTTCGTACTGTTTATCCACATGGTGTAGTAGAGATCGAAAATCCCAAGAACGGTGATGTGTTTAAAGTAAATGGTCAAAGATTGAAAGCATTTTTTGAATTACATAACCCAGAGATAGAGGAGACACATTTGCGTGATCCTGTCTACCAGGATTGATTCGCCTCTGTTATTAAAGGTTGTCGTGCACGCTATCTAGGTAAGATCTTTCTTTATTTAACTTGCATTAATTGGTTTTCTCACTTTAATCTTCTTTTGAATTTCTATTGTTTCCTTGCTCTTGTTGTTTTTTTTTCCTCTCTTTCACAAAAAAAAACAAAAAAAAAAATTTGAGTCGATAATGGAGGACGTTCTCGCACAATTGAAAAATCATTTTCCTTCTCTTCCACCCAATGCATTGACAAAAATTTATAAAGCACGGGTTGAAAGATTGAGGTTAATGATGATCATGGGAATACCTGCTGATATTCGTTGGCTAATTGAAGCTAAGGTACGGTTATCAGGTGAATCTGCAAATGATTTCACCTCTTACATGCCTGGTTTAGGAAAAAGTAGTTTTGCTAAAAAGCGCAGAGCTAAACGAATGGGTGTTTGTTACAAATGTGGACGTGAAACTTGTAACAAACGTTGCCGTTCTTAGGGTTGGGTGTTTGTAAATCGGGAAGACAAAATTAAGTTCATTAAGGATGGCTTGAGTAAGGATTCATTGGATGATGACTTTCATCCAACGTCTCTTGAGACACATCCTAGTGGATCTGTGCATATCGGTATTGTCGGTCTATGGCCCCATTTCAAAAAAGAACATAAACGGTACAGTCTTAGGAATCTGACGTTAAAAGACCCTGTTTGCCAATTTATAAGAAAATTGGATGGGAAGCATATCCTCGACCCATAGAGGGCATTTAAGCCGTTACTGGATGTAAAACCAGAGGAAGATGTGAGCCACAATCACAACTACTGTACATATACATGCGTGCCGTCATTTTTGAATTTTTCACCTTTAATTTAGCTGACATTTTTCGGCCTACTCTTATAGCTATGGAAATTATGCCCCCGGCCTATGCACATAGCTATTACAAGTATGCCCTTATTTGAGTCTTATAAATGCGCACCTCATTATCTTCATCTTCATAATCAAAGTCAAGGTGAGTGCAGATATGGAAGGAATCACAGTTCGTCACTTTCGAAATATTTGTGTCTTCTGTGGTTCTAGTCCTGGGAAAAATAGAGAGTATGTAAAAGCAGCACAAACTTTGGGTATGGTACTAGCCAAGAGAAAGATTCATTTAGTGTATGGTGGAGGTTGTCGAGGGTTAATGGGGAGTGTGTCTGGATCTGCATATCTAGGAGGATGCCAAGTTCTTGGTATTATTCCTACAACTCTAGCTGCATCAAACATAGTAGGAAAAACAATTGGGGAAGAATGTAGGGTATCCTCCATGCATGAACGAATTGCTAAAATGATGTGCAACGCTGACGCCTTCATTGCCTTACCTGGAGGTTTTGGTACTCTAGAGGAAAATTTTCAAGTCGTCTCTTGGGCACAACTGAACATGCACCATAAACCCATAGGTTTGTTGAATGTTAACAATTTCTTTGATGGTTTGTTGTCTTTTCTTGATCATGCTGTAGAACAAAGGTTTATCTCGCACTCAGCACGTCGGATTCTCATCTCGGCCTCAAATGCTGACGAGCTGATTGATGCGTTACAAGCATTTGTTCATGTACCTGATCCAGTTATAGCTCAAATAGATTGGACAACAGAACACCGCAGAAAGCGCAAACTGGACTTAGATCTTCATTTGTAACACTTTTTATTTGCTTGAATAAATTTTTATTTTCTGTTTAGTTTGTTGCAGGTTCATCTTTTCTTAGATCTCCTTCCAGGTAATATCTCTTTTAATCTTTATTATTTATTTTGTGTTTCTTCATCTTTCAAAAAAAAAAATTTGAGTGATGTTTTGGGATTAGGCAAAACTAGCACCAATGATGAAAATTGTTTAAAATGCTTGTAACCTTTGAAAAATTGATGAGTTCTGGGTGTTATGTGTGAACTTGAACTCTAATGTAACTTATGTTTTATTTGAGAATCCTAATATCTGGTGCACTTAATCTTTTACATTTGACTGATTGTTTATTCAGAAAAGATTTATGTGATTTAGATATGTTAATTGATCTCATAAGACTCTAGAACTTATTCGATTGTCACTTGAGGCGAAATTCTAGACTACTCTCCATTTAAGAAATGAATTAGGAATTTTTGGAATCGTTTGAGCCTTTCAAACCAACCTATACATGATGATATCCCTAGCAACCTATTTTGAGCTTATATTTATCCTTTCTTGAACACCTATATTTCTATCTAGCCTTTAAATAAAAAGTATGTCTAACTCTTACCTTTCACTCACAGGCATGATCATTTGAAAAGTTATGATTCAAGGGTGGATGGTAGAAGTTTAAAAAAAAAAGAAGAAAAAAAGAAAGAAAGAAAGTTAATACTCCCTAAATAAATAAGTTTGGGGGTGTTTATATTCAAAAAAAAATAGTATGAGCAAATAAATGTAAGGATGATGAAAAGGTTGGAGATAGAATTCACAGTATAATATCAAAATTATTTGGGAGGCTTTAAATGATCATGTACATCGAAGAGTGAGTTGAGCTTTCATTCATATCATTTTATCCACCTTTAACCTGTGCCATACATTACAAGCCTAATGAAAGTCCTAATGATCTTAAATGTTATGATTAGTCTACATTAGTGGAGAGTGACATGAAAACTAAGCTTACGAAGTCTCAAATGCATATATCTAGATATCTGTTTTAAATATTTGATTACATAAATTTATTTGAATGCAAAAAGTCCAATGTCATAAGACTACTGCACACATACACTTGGGATTCAAGAGTAAACCATATGTTGTATTTGAATAAAAGTTCTACATAACCTTAGAATTCTGATATCTTTCTTGGTTGCACATTTTAGATCCTTGAGGAATGCTTAGTAAGTCAAAAACAATTCATCACTCACTCATCATTTGAATTTTGAAGTTTGTGTGTTTTGCTTGAGGACAAGCAAAAGATTAAGTCTGGGGGTATTTGATGAGTGAGTTTTATACTTATAAATTAAATATTTTCATCTTATCTTTTACCATAATTAAGCATAAATCTCCCTTACTTGTCTTTAGTTTTGTGTCTTTCTTACAGATGGAGAGAAGAGTAGAAAATGGACTTAATTGGAGGAATCAGAGTTAAATTGTGGTTCTTTGGAAAAGATGTCTATAAATCAAGCAGATAAAACAAATTCATTAAGGATGGCTGAGTAAGGAGCATTATCATATTGTCTCTTGAGACGCATCCTAATGGATATATGCACAAATTTATTCTTGATTTATGATCACATTTCCAAAAGAACTAAAATATAAAGATTCAAGGCAAAGCACCCAATGTTGAGAATATGTTTGCTGGTTGTAGTCCAGCCCAACCTTGCTGTAGTACTTGGGCCATATCTCTGAAAATACATATCCAATATGTATACAATTTGGTAGGTGTGTAGATGACACAATTGGGTACAACTTTCATGTTCAAGTGGTCAGAAAATACGGACATTAAAAGGGCCAAAAGTGGGCTAGAATAGAATCTGACTACTGCTGCAGTCCAGCCCGACTTTGCTCTATTATTTTGACCATAACTCACACATTACGTATCCAATTTGTCCACAATTTGTCTTGACAGAAAGCTAATGAAATTGTCTACAACTTTCGTGTTGATGAAGTCAGAAAATTCGGCGGTTTTCAAGACGATATTCAAGGATAAATTTTGGTGCACATGATGGAATTCAAACTGTCAACTTTGTACAACTTCCTACCTAACAATTTTGACAATTACCACACCAACCACACTTAATTGTATCTCTAAATAGAGGGCTTGAGGGGTGAGTTAAGGAGTTTTTTTGGAGAGCTTTGGATAGAGCTTGGGAAAGCTTTGTTGGAATTCTACGAACTTGTAATGTTATTCTCTCTTTAGACATCTTGTATTTTTCATTTTCTTTCGTAATATTATCATGTTTCTTCATCTTTCATTTCACTTTCTTGCCTTGATTATGGAGAACTAATCTCCTAATGCTAAGGTGAAAGGGTGAAACTCTTGGTATGAGAATAATAATTTATCTAACTCTTAATCTTAATGTTTATCTTTGATATTGTATTTACCTTCCTATTTCTTTTCTCATAATTATTTCTTAATGGCTGGTTTTATCATACCGCCAATTTCTTGTTATGTTATTGGCTGGTTTTATTAGACCGCCTATCTCTTATTATTTTCATGGTTGGCTTTGCCACCTACTTTATTTTATTTTACTATTGGTTGGCTTTGCCACCTATTCTATTTCATTTTATTTTGTTATGTTAATTAATTTTCTACCTTTCATTTTTTGCATAAGTTAATCTTGTAAAATGTGAATTTTGATATATTGTAGACAATATAATGATTGGCACAATTTATGCTTGAATCCATTTACAAGTTATCTTTTGCATCTTTGTATTTTTAATCTTGTGAAGTGTGAACCTTGATACATTGTAGACAATTTTTGGCACAATAAATACTTGAATCACTCTTGATTTATTGTAGACAATATGTTGATTGGCACAATGTACGCTTGAATCCATTTTACAAGAATGTTTTAATTATTAGAAAGGAGGTAAATATAATCCATGTATAAACAAAGTTGAGCTTAAATTAACATATCATCCGATTAGAACTTTATTCGTGTAAAGATTCTAATTGAGTAATAAAAGAGTTAAATTTATTTTTATTCGATATACCAAGAGTGGATCTCCTAACCTTAGCATGCTTCTTTACCTTGAATACATCTTCATTTAATTTCAGTATATTAGTTCTTTGCATATTTTGTTCAATATTCCTCTCACAAAACGAGACATCGGGAACTAGGTTAGAAGTATTTATTTCGGATCTATATTAGAATTTTCTCTCAATTGGCAATCTCTGTGGGATCGACCTTACATACCACTAAATCTATACTCCAATAGATTCGTGCACTTGCGAGTTTTAATTAAAACAACAACAAATCCCTGAGCAGCACTTGAAGTATAAATATGTCCGGCTCATATCGATACTAAAGGTCCTACTAAAGAATCCTTTGCTCTGGTTGTCACAGGGAAACCTAATGCTCTGATACCAACTTGTCACATCCCTACTTTAGAAACGCGAAAATCTCCAATATCTTTGCAATCTTAATTACAATCGACCACATAATATGTCATAACAGGATAATATCATACATTTACACATTTTCAGTATAGCTAATTATACATGCCAGGTTTACACTTATCAATTTTACAGCGGAAACAAGGATCCTGCCCGTGACATTCAGAGCAACTCTAGAGTACAAATATATTACAAGTTTACATACTGAGAGCCCAGAAACAATTTAGGCTCATCACTTAAATACGACACCCAGTCGATTAAGTAGCCGCAAGACCAAATTCTGGGTCTTTATCTAAAAAATATATCAACCACGTGTAGTGAGTTTTACAACTCAGTGAGCAGATAATACCTCTTATAACCTCTCAAATCAACATAAGAATGTACTCTTATTTTAAAATTTATCATATTAAAATCTACCGTTCAGAAGTACATCCTTATGGTGTAACATCCCGTAATTTTTAGATATTTTTCTTAGAAATTCTTTACCTTACATATATGCATAGGAATTTTTTAATATTAATGGAATAGGTAAAGAAAGAAAACCTAAGAGGAAATATTAGAAATAAACATGCTAAAGAAAGGTGAAATTCTTAGGTAAAGAAAGATAAATTTTTGTGAAGTAAAGGTCTTAAAATTTCAAGAAGATCGGATTAGGGTAATTTTTCTTAATTTAAGAGCAAAAGTTACTAAGTTTAGTATCTCCACCCATAAATTGGGATTTTACCTATGGACACTTCATATAGAGTTTTTCCACTTCACATAAGTTTCTAGCAAGCCCATTGGATAACCTAAGCAAGAAATAAAACATAGACTTAGACTAAGATATAGTAATTGAACCAATAGCCCAAAAATTATGAAATGTGACCAAGCCCTCTAAGAAAGGTAGAATTTTATCCAAAGCAAAGAAAATGGGTAGGAATAAGCCCAAATCCAAGAGGAAAAATAAAATAAAATAAATTAGGTGGTGATAGAATAATATAATAATAATAAAGATTAGGTTACATGGCATTAAGACAAAAATTTAGTAAGTGGTGTGATTCTACATTCATCATTTTGGCAAGTGGCATAATAATACAAGGCTTTAGGAAAAAAACATCTATATCCTACACTCATAATTTTAGCAAGTGGTATGATAATACATGGTACTAGGACAAAACATTCATATCCCACACAAATAATATCAACCAAATAATGGAGATTCAAGGGCTAGAAATTTGCCACCTAAAAAGGCAAACCTATCATACTTGTTTAAGACAAAAGAAAATGGAAATGAATCCCTAAATCAAAGGGACCTTGTCCCTTATCTTAAGAACATATCATCATAATTTTCAAAATACAAATCTCATTTTCCTATGCATATCTTGACTAAGGAAAAGGAAGACAAGAACATAAGTTGTTTGCTTTCCAAAAATTCAACAAAGTGTATCCTAAATGTGATAAGGTAGACCCATGATCATGAAAGGTGAATTATTTGGTGGTCTATATAAGAAAACTCACCCTTACAACATTAGAATTTCGTCCAAGTGAGGGAGAGGGAAAATAGAAGCAAGGTAGAGTGAGGAAAGGAGAGGAAGAAAGGAAGAAAGAGGAAGGAGAAGTCTAAGGGACTAAGTGCTCCAGGTAAGTTTAACAATATTTCTTTTTGAAGAAAACTTTTGAAACTTATAATATTTATATGAGATTTTGATCTTAGAACTTTGATGATTGATCATGGATGTTGCTATATCATGTTACATATTGATCTTGCATGTGATGTATGTTTGAATACTTAGGTTGGTGTAGATAGTTCTCCATGGTTATGGCTATGGGTGGCAGAATTTTTAGCTTTGGTGTTTTAATTTCTGGGAACAATCTATAAGGAATTAAAATAAATGGTTAACATATGAATTATAGATATGGATGTCATGGATTTTTAACCACTATAATCATTCAATGTAGAGTTCATATAAGGTAGATATGGTCCGATTAGTAAACAAATGTCAGAAAATGGTTAATCAGGGAAGAATATGTTAGTATAGTTTCGGTGTTTTAATTTCTGGGGAACTTCTATAAGGAATTAAAATAAATTGTTAACATATGAATTATAGATATATGTGTCCCAGATTTATAGCCACTGGAATCACTTAATTTGGAATTTTTATGAGGGAGATATGGATAGATTAGTAGGTAGAGGTCAGAACCTACCCAAGAAGAAATAACCTGTAATTTGAGGGCATAATATCACCCATTTTTTTTTCTATTTTGCTGATATGATTAACATAATAGTTTTAGATAATTTTCTTAGCTTTCCATAAACACCAAAATCACCTCAATCGGAGTTAAAATGGGAGAGTTATGCTCTGCTAAGTGAGCAAAGGTCACAAAGTACGGCCAGGCCGTGTTCTGGTTGCTTCAAGCACGGGCTAGCCGTGTTCGGGGCTGTTTTTGAATACATTTGAAGTATTTTTAAAGCATGGCCGTGTCCTGGAACATGGCCAGACCGTGTTGGAAGCTGGTTAAACCTATTTTCAACATTTTTCTACCCTAGATGAATCTCTTTAACTATAGGGTAATAGTAGAAATCAAATTGGAGAACAATGCTCTATAAATTGTAAGAACATGTGTTGGAAATGATATAAATAAGAAGAAAATTACTAAAGGCCAAGCATAAAGAGAAAGTTAGATATGATGAAAACCTGCATCAAGAAAATAAAGAAATAAAATTAATATTTAAAAAAGAAGATGAATCTTATAAATGAAAATAATAAATGACTAGTATATGCCATAGCCATTGCCATTGTATGAACTTCTTACCATCTTAAGTGTGAAATTCTTACATAGAAATATTTTATAAAGTGATATTTGAAATGGTTATATTCATGGCATGATTACCAATGATTTATGGTAATAGTTATATTTTGATGAACATACTTGTTAT
Organism: Gleditsia sinensis; assembly: GCA_037074535.1. Lineage (NCBI taxonomy): Eukaryota > Viridiplantae > Streptophyta > Magnoliopsida > Fabales > Fabaceae > Gleditsia > Gleditsia sinensis. Next base: position 34,777,598 of record CM073473.1, on the reverse strand, counting down.
TGAAAGCATATTTTTGGCTATCATTGTGAAAAGAAAAGAAATAAGCACGGTCACATGGCAATCCGTGTGGTGCACCAGTAGGGGACGCCCTACCAACGGTTATGATCATATTAATGAGAAAAGAAACAGAAAGTGGGCCATATCGGACGGAGCGAGAAAAGCCCGTACCGGAGAGTAGAGGATACTCACCCCGACCGGGGTAGCTTGAAATGAGAATAAGTTGATGGCCATCATATGATATTCTGAAAATAGTTAATCATGTCATACATATCATTACTGTATGATTCTTATGTGCATAGATGTAATGCATTCATGTGACCAAAGATATTTTCTGTAGTTTATACAGCTGAACATGACGTGATGAGCTATATTGATGATGATTTATTGTTGAACTTACTGAGATTTAATTCTCACTATATTTCCATATCATGTTCAGAAAATTAGTTATGCAGATTTTCTATAGCTCTGGCTTTTAGTGTACATTGGATCGAGTTACTTTATGTTGGACAGATCTCATAATCAAATAAGATGTTTGTGGTCGAGTTGGCTCAGATCCCGGTGAAGGTGCAACCACCCGCACCTGTATCTCCGGAATTGGTCAACCAAAATAAACAAGATGTAAATATCTATGTGTTTGATATGTTGCATGTACGTTTTGATTAATGACGTGTATGTGGACTCAATATTGTATAATAATAAAGAAAAAAAAAAGGTTGTTACATATGGGACCCGCATTTTCAAAATATTATTAGTTCAAATTACATTCAAATATCTGTAACCACATATGATACAAATTGATCTTAAATCAAATTTGATATGCATTAAAAATCAATTCTTTTATATAATGCTCAAGTATGTCACAACTTTAAATAAACTCAATAAATAAATATGGAATGTGAGTTCATCACCCTTCTGCCTCCTCACATTACCATAATCATAATCACAACAGGTAATCAGGAAATATGAGTTCATCACCCTACTGCCTCCTCACATTACCACTGTCATCATCACAATAGGTAATCAGAGAATGTGAGTTTATCACCCTACTGCCTCCTCACATTACCACTGACTACAACTTCAATAGATTAACAGGGAATGTGAGTTCATCACCCTACTGCCTCCTCACATCACCACTGTCATCATCACAATAGGTAATTAGAGAATGTGAGTTCATCACCCTACTGCCTCCTCACATTACCACTAATACCACCTTCACAATACCGTCTCAAGCCATATAACCCGTCATTATTCATCAATACATATATATAAACATGTATAAAGTGCACATCCATCAAATGCAATACATAATTATCAAACAATTCGTCATGAGCTTTATGCTTGCCATACAATCATATCGAGCAACTTATCACTTTACATATCATTCAAAACAGAATTTTTAGTCTCAGTACAAAATCTTTTATCATAAATTTTCCAATCAGAGGAATCATATAATCATGCCCATATCCGAGGCAAACATAACACTGTAAAATCAATGTCGCATGCATAACATATTTTCTTTGCCATGTAATGCGAAATACATTTAAAAATCGCATGTTCAATGTGTTTCAAAATTCATTTCAAAAGTTATACTCTTCTTGAACTAAATATCATAATTCCATTATTTCAGACATTTCAAACCATTCCAGAAACCTATGAAAGTATAGATAACATATAATCATACTCATTTATCAACGTAAAGTTCAAGAAGAGTAAAAACAAGCCATAGGAAGAATTATCTACTCACCACTTTGAAGTACAAAGTTGGACACCCTTAAAATCCTAGTTTCTGATTCGAATTCAGCAAAATAAACCCCAAAATCGAGTTCGAAACGTTCGAAAACCTTAAAAACAACTCCAAATTTTCGAAATTTGGCCTCTAGGAGCTCGGTCAACGCAGGTCAACGTTAAAGGTACTGTTCACCGCCGGAAAATACTATTAACGCCGAAAAATACTATTCACCGTCACTATTCTTCGCCAAAAAATACTATTCACCGTCACAAAAATTTTACCAAATCAATTAAACAAATTCATATCTTAATATTTATCTAGTTTTTGAATCCATCTACGGAGTCAGATTTCTAATTAGAAGTCTCTAAGTAAGATTTTCAGAACTTACCTTTTATCGAGATTTTCTACTTCAGATCTACGGCGATTCAACGGTTGATTTGAAAAATTGATCGGTCAAAACTGAAGTATTCTTCATCCTAAATCCAGTAACACCTTCAGTTTTGCGATCAGAAACCCATAAGCACTCTAAATCGAAAGATAAAGTTGTAGGTCACTATTTATTTATTATTCATTCACTATACATATTCTAGATTTTTCTTTCTCGAATCTGATACTCTCCCCCCGGCTTCCGTTTTATCATTTCGTTTCTAAATTTTTTTTTAAATATAATAATTATTAAATAATTAATAATAGAATTTTCTTTTATATAAATTCATATAAATTCTATTTTTTATCATAAAATATCCCAAAAATTTCTAAAAATTTCCATTCTCATAAATCTTTAGTTAAACTCTTAAATCATAATTTTTCTTGATAAAAATCGTAATAAAATAAATCTCGAAATGAATATCTTTATTCATATTAAAAGAAAAATATTTCTAAAAATACAACACAAATTCTTTATAGGTCGATATAATTATTTTAATCTAAACAATAATTATTTTACTTAAAAATCTTCTTACTTTTAGCAAAACATAATCATTTTTAAGCAAATAAAAATATATTTGCTTATAACAGAATACTATTATTGAAAAATAAAAATTACGTGCCAAAACGTAAATTCTCATATTCCTTTTATAATTCTTTAATTAATGTAATAAATAAATTTATTTCTATCGGTTCTTATCTCCATTTTCAAAATGCTCTCTATTATTCAAAATTTTATTTACTTTAGACTTTATTAAATTTACGGCTATTACAATTCTTACGTGACTTGAATTGATTATTGTGACCATATGGAGAGACATTATCAATTTTCTCTTAGATTATATCCAAGTTCTAAATATTTACCTTCTAAACGTTCTACTTTTAATTTATTTAAACTTTCTAATAATTTTTGTTGATTATGTATTGTATAATTTGAAACTTTAAGTATAATATGTAATTTGTATTAAGTTTTATATATGTTAAATGTCATCAAATTTTATGAACATTAATTATGTTTATGTTATTTGAATAATAATATTATTATTTATTATTATGTTATCTAATTTTATATATCTATATTATTAATATTATGTTAAAATATTTTAAAATTAAAAAAATATTATTTAAAATTATTTGAAATATTTTTTTTAAATATTTCTATTTTTTAAAAAAAATTAAAATATTTTTATTTTTAAAATTATCAAAATAGTACTTTGAAACGAAATTTAATTCCTTGACACAAGTTCTCTACGTTTGGAGAAGTTGCTATTTTTGCCACCATGCTGAAGAAACTGTAGAGCACGATTTCCTTTGTTGCTCGGGCACAAAAGAGCCTTCTCTCTTGGCAAGGAAGATAAATTACAGCGATGGAAGTGGTTTTTTTGGGGTGCATTGCAAATGCCTCTATAGAGTGGTCTTTGGATGAATTTTATCTTTTTTCCTTCGCCATTTACTGGGTTTGGGACAGAGGAAACTCCATTCGGCTCGATAAACCTGTGTGGACCCTTTCTGAGCTTCGATGCAGGTGAACTCTGCTCTTGAAAGAAATTGTGCAGTACTTATCTCCAGATGTGCCGATTGTTTCACAAAAATGGCAAAGCCTGTGCACTCTTTCTGCAAAATAAATGTTGATGGTGCTTTGTTCGCAGGTGGTCATGGGCTGATTCGCAATTCTCAAGGCCTTTTTGCAGCACGTTTTATTAAGCACATGTATGGGTACAAAGCATTGAAATTTTGGAAGCTTTCGCTAGTTTACTTAGTGCCCTTTTTGCTGCCAATATGGGGATTCAGAATACCATAGTTAAATGGGACACCCGGCTAGCTTTTCAGCATGCTGGGGTCAACAATAGTGACCTTTCTGTAGCACATTTTATTAAGCACATGCATGGGGTACAAAGCATTGAAATTTTGGAAGCTTTCGCTAGTTTACATGGTGCCCTTTTTGCTGCCAATATCGAGATTCAGAATATCATAGTTAAATGGGATGCCCGGCTAGTTTTTCATTTCAGCATGCTGTGGACAACTATAGTGACCTGTCCTATACGAATCTGGGGGTGCAGGGTTTATTAGCCCTCTAGCTTTTTTCAAAAAATTTCTGTTGTAAGGGGTAGAAGGGACTCAACTTGTGACTCACTCTAGCTCAAGGGGAAAAGCATAGTGATGTGTCATGGGGAGATGTGTCCCCCGAGTTTCTTTGTGATGTACTCATGCTGGATATTTCTCCTTGATATAATAGTCCATCTTTTCATAAAAAAATTGTTTATAGCATAAAATGGCCATTATTTAAGTGGTCTTCTTGCCAGTTTATTTGGTCATAAATGTTCTCCTTTATTATGCTTATATGTGTGCCGATGAAATGCACGAGTTACATGGCCAATGAGACAACGGCAGCCTGCCTACAAATTACAAATATCTTGAGTTTGCTCCCTAAGATGCTTTGATTATAATTTTGAATTATTTATCATGCTTCTAAACTTCTCATTGTTTTACTATAACATAATATTTGTGATGATTATAAGTAATTGATTTTCCAGAGAACAAGAACTCGGAAGGCGAAGAAGAAAAATCTGCGAACAATACAATCATCAAATGTCATATATTTGATCATAACTTTCACGCGTATAGGCTGATGGAGGAAAATCCACTTGATGGGCATCGTAGCCATTACACTACATAAAATGTGTCTTCTGATTGTTAAAATTATGTATAAGTAGTGGAGCCACCAACAGAGAAACCTAAAATGGGGAAAAAACTTAAATAATCTGGGTTTTCATCATCATATTCCAATGAGCAGGAAATTTCACTTCAAACAATCAGGGAATAACTTTACCCAAAGCCATATTTATGTTTTTTTGTACTTATGTTAGGGTCCAGGGTGTAAATGAATCGAGTTATTAATAAACTATTCGAGCCTAACTTGTTTAAAGCTCAAATATGAAATGACTCATTTATTAAATAAATAAGTTTGAAAAACATATTACGTTCATTTAGTTGAACAAATCAAGTTTGAAAATTTGTGATTCAACTTGTTAAACTCGCAAACAACTCAGTGATCAATAAAATATTATATCTTTATATATAATTTTATAAAAAAGATAGATAAATTATATAATTTCTTTTCATATATTCTCACACATACATAATATAAAAAATCATGATTTTCTTAATTTGTTTAACTTATATTCTTGACTTGTGTATATTATATTTATAGTGCTGTTCATGAACTATTTGAATACAGCTCGACTTGACTCGATTGCAAACCTACTTAGCATTATAGGAATGAGTACACTATTTTGACAAAGAAAATCTAAAAGCAAGAAAGATCATCTTCTGATGTCAGTAGGGGATCAAAGCATGAAGAGCCCACTGAATCCACATCCACCCATGTGATAGTAGAGCTGATGCTTTGGGCAGAAAACAAATTTTTTTAGAGAATCTACTTTCAGATAACTCTAAATGGCATTTGAAATGCATGTATGTTGTATCATACCTAACGCAATTTTTTTACACGTTTGGAGGGCCGCAGTGTGTCCTTTCTCGAATCCTCTGGAGTTTTTAAGTCGATAAATGGCTGAAACAATTAATATGTATACAAAAAAATGTAATCAAGTTAAGAAAAGTATTATTAAACAACTATGAAGTGATAATCAACAGAGACGGCTAACAACATGTACTCATACACAAGCCTTATTATTGAAAATGTTATGGATGGAAAAATTTAACAGATTATACAACTAAGCCATATCTCCATGATGTAATCCAAATAAGGAAACTTAAAAGAAAAGGTTGAACCATATAACCCATGAATAAGTAGAGACAATTTATCATCGGCGAATCCAGCTGTGATTATGAAGGTCTGAAACAGGGGAGGACCGCAATCAGTTTGTTGCAAGCAGCCCTTATAATCAAAAGAATATCATCTCCCTAGAATACTATTCACAGTTCCAAAATCTAGAAACTAAATGCCCTTGTCCTCGTATTTTCTTGTACAAATAAATCTTTCTTATCGTTGAACCTTTCACTTTTTTTTAATATACTTTTATTTCCAATATTATACAGTTGTCAATTGTCACTTCTTCAAAATTAACTTGTCTTTGACGAGGCTTTGTCATAAAGACAGCCAAATCCACTGGCTTAAATAATGTGGCATTCGTAAATTTCAATTGTAAACCTGTAATTAGTTGAGAATTTAAGAACTTCGCAATTATATTTCATTATGTAGGGCTCCATTGAAGACCGAATGAATGCAAACAATAATTGGTTGCCAAGGTCATCTAAACACATTGTGACGTCAAAGTTCTGTTATACGAATTTTTCAGCTTTTCTTTATTGTCAACATCTCACTCCTACAAGTTTCTTAATTACTCAATTTGTACCTCAAGTAAATGGTTTTAACCTATGAAGCACGGACATTTTGTTTTGGGGCGTATCGACGTGTCAAACACTCTACGAACACTGTCACTCCTTGGATACTCTTAGAACATGTGTCCAACACGTTTCACGTGTCCAATTTAAAAAAAAAATAACTCATGTTGAACACATTTTTAAATGTGTCTAACACATATTTCGGCTATTTTAGACACAAATTCTCCATCTCCTTTAGGTTTTTATTTGAAGTTTGAACCCTTGCGTCTCTTTTGTCCAACATCAACTATTGTAGCTTGCATTCCGGTCATTGCATTTTTACTGTTCTTTTTTGTTGACCATTGAGAGTAAGTTCTTTTATTTCTTTTTATTGGATTTACCTGTGCGTGTGGCCATGTGTATATTCCTTTTCAACAAAAGTCTTCGAAATTCATTAATTATTTTGTTCTTATGTAAACATATATACCTATTCGAAACTTTAATTTGGGGTTCAAGTTTTTCTATGGAGGAGAAAGAAGCCAAATTCTTTTAATTTTTGTGCGGTCTCTTAATGTCTTACATAAACGCAGTGGCAAAGAATAGAGACAACTTTTGTCTATGGTGGGGGGATTGAATTATAATAATGCATGTATAATTCTTTCTAAAGTTGTTCTCTTACTTTTGTTCTTTATTATTATTGTATGCACACATAATTTTTGTATTCTTTGTTTTTTTATTTTTGATATTAGAGTTTTATCGGTTGCAAATCTATCGTTGGATAAATCAGAATTAGAAAGTTCTTTTCATAAATGAAGAGAATTAAAACAATAATGGTGATGAAGAATACATTGAAGAAGAATGATTGTTAATTGTATTATAAATTTATGATAATTTTTAAAAAATTAAGTTGTAATGTGAATTATAACTCATTCTATGTTATTGTTTTCTTGTTATATATATATATATATATATATATATAATCTGTTTTTTAATTTACATGTGTTCAACGTGTCGTGTTTTACATTTTTTTAAATTTTATGTGTCCCGTGTCCGTGCCTGTGTCCATGTCGTGCGCCTGTGTCCGTGTTTGTGTCCGTGCCTCATAGGTTCTAACCATATTTATTCAACTTTTTTGTGCTCAGGAATCCCAGCCACCATGAAATAGAAATAACATAAAAGATATGCAGAACTTGGTGATGAGTAATTCATATTTCTTTTCACATTTCTTTTTCTTTTGAAGGTAGATATCATATGTTTGCTAACAGGTATAAACATGTTCTCTTGCCCACTCACCCTTTACATAAGAAGGCTTTTGATAATTATGAGATTTCCAATTGGTGAGTCACATAAATGTAGGCACCGCTGATGGATCTGAACCCCGTCATCCCCCACCATTACTCTTAAAAAAATATGGCAATCATTACCATTCTTATACTTATGTATTGTTATTATTTTATTAGACTATGAAATGAATCCATAAAGCCTAATTTTAGTTTAAAGCTTTATTCATAAAAGGGCTGATGTAACCAGCCTTGGAACCCCAAACTCTATTGCCAGCTAGGTATTGCTATAGCTCACCTTCTTGTCAATCTCTCACAATATCTTACCAAGAAAATTAAAAGAAAATAGAGAAGAAGAAAGCTGTCTTTGATTTCACCTAGAAACTTCCGCAAGAGCACCCATCAGCCAACACAACGGTTTTTTTTTTTAAACTAAAATCTATTGGCTGCAACACATTTGGAGTCCACTTCTCAAATGCTGCTAAAGTAATATCACAGATAAGGTCTCCCAGTCTTCTCTCTCTCCTGCTTTTCTCCCTTACTATTGGGTTATTGCAGCTTGAGAGTTTCATGATAATGTCAAGAATAATAGCAATAAAAGTAATGTTAATATCTATCTATTTTTCCCAGAAGTCAAAACTTGGATATCCAAAATGTCATAGTGAGATATGTCCAATTGAGGTGCAAGAAATCAAATGATGCAATAGTAGAAAACAGAACATTGCAGCTAACCTCATCCCATTTTCTTTGAAGTTCCAAAAGCTCTTGACAGTATGCAAGGCATTCTGCATGGTATACAGCAGCTAAATCTTTTATTAGCGCCTTCCTTTTGATGATACCAACCACTTTAACAAAGAAAGAGAGAGCCAAAACAAAAAACAAAAAAAAAAACAAAAGTGTGAGTGTCATTGTAAAAAAATTTATACAAATCAGTGCCTCAAAAGAGTAATGAAATTCCAACTCTTCCATAGTTAATATTAACTACAAAACTCCTTATTAGAAAATATAAGTAACAAGACACGTTTGGATGAAAAAAGAATATCCTTAATCAATAATCCAATACATGGATATCAACAATATGACAGACAAGAGAGTAGGGCTTCAGAAAACAAAAGATTAACCGCTCTTACTTCTTTTTGCCTATAATTGTATACTATTTATGAACATATAGACCAATAAACTCCATGCAATTTATCACCAAGATATATTAAAAGTTTGTTATAGTCTAGAAGGATCCTTGGAAGCAAAATACGTGTTATCAATAGCGGAATGGTGCAGTGGTTCAGGGGATCCCCTCTATTGAACCCCAAGGCCTAGTGGTCTCAAAATGGCAGCGCCATAGTTGTGTCAACCATCAGCAATAGGAGGTATCAGATTGAGAGTGGTAGGCATAAGAGATCTCTCAACTCTGTCCCCATATTTTTTCTTACCTACAACCAATGGACTCATTGTTACCTGTTTTTGGGAATAAAAGGGTTGATTGAAATGATTGAAAGTGTCTAATAAAATAAGGCAGCAAAGGTTGAAAAAGAGAGCAAATGACACAAGAAGAGGGTTTTAACTCTACTGGTAGTAGTGATGAAAGCAAAGATAAGCAAATGATTTCAGAAGTTGGTGCTTAGGCCCTATGATATGTATCGCTGGCTGCATATTGGTATTTTTATATTAAGCGAAGCCTTTATTTGTTTGAAATTTGTTCTTGTGACAATTGCGCCACTATGCCAGTGTATAAAATTATATTCTTCAGAATATTATTTGAAATGGCACCATGAAGTTTATGGGGCTTGTTGCCATTGGCGGCTTCATGCCACTGAAACACTGTTTAAAATATCTTCTGAGATGGCCTTCATTCCTCAATACAGTACCAGCCATGCCATCTGCCATGATTCATGGCGTTTTTGGGGCATACCCCCGTTGACTGCTGTATGCCATTGACAAGACTGATGAAAATACAAATTACTTATCCTTTATAATCTAATACACAGTACACACATACTCATTTCAGCATCTGCATAGGAATCAAAATGATGAAATGAAAAACTACCTAGACATTAGACAACTACAACATTAGTATTGACAAAATATATATGCATAAGTATCAATAACAATAGTCTATCATAATTCATAAGTAAAAGTAATAATTACTTCTCGAATTTTGAGCAAATCAAATCAAGGGATAATGAACGCTTTTCTGATCGGCATATAGCCATAAGAGAGGCCTAATTCCATACAAAATCCATGCAAGCCTGAAATTACCCCCTCCATCGCGCTCTATTATTGTTTACTACTCCTCCCCCAGTCCCCTGTCTCCCTACACAAGACGTTGTTGCACAAAATCGTTACAACCACATATCTTTTGACCCCCAAACTGCTAATGCAAAGCGCAGAATTATCGCACGAAACATCAAGTAGACAGCGTCCGTTCATCCAGATGCCGAACCAAGAAACATTGAGATACTTTCTAATTCAGACATACTGCCTCGTTTTGTCCAACAAATTGGAGTCACATAAACTGCTTAAAAGCTAATGAAGATCGTTTCTCAGTTATACTTACTAAACGGCTAAGCCCTACCCCACCCAATTTGAAATCCTAAAAAAAATGCCAAAATCCTAAAAAAATGCCAATCTCCACCTCAATCACCAAATCACCACAAATTTTCTATACCCCAGAAGCAAACCAAACCCAAATCAGAAGAAGAAAGAATTTGGGGGAAGCGGGGCCATAGAAACAAGCAATAAGCAAGTAGAATGCATAAACACTTATGAAAGTGGAAATTTGCAGATACGATAAGGGTGAAATAGAAAGAGACGTACTTCGACTGGGATCAAACGGAGGAGGAGCAGAAGGAGGAGTAGCAGCAGCAGCAGCAGATGAAGCTGGTGGAGGAGCGGACTCGGACTCCGTAAAGGAAGGCTGAGCAGCAGTAGGAGGAGGTTGCTTCAGTTCATCGCCCATGGCTGCCAAGTGGGTGAGGAATTCTGGAGCAATTTCGCAAGCTCAGTTTCTCGCGCTTGAGAGGGTGCAGAGCGCTAAAACTAAATTGAGATATGGTTCGTGGCGACTTGCTTCAACAAATTGATACGAGTAGAACTGTTTTAAAACCGAATAAACCTGCTTAATTAAATGAAATTGTCTAAACCCATAAAAAATCGACTAGAATGGATTATAATTCATTTGTTATAATAAAAGTTCTCACTAAAATTACCAGCTCAGATCGTTTGTTGCTTTAAAAAAATACTAATCAATAGACCAAACCGAACTGAATTTAATATATTTATGTTTAAGAATGTTTTGCATCTTCCATAAAGTGCTTGGTTCGATTCCTGTCTATTCAAATTTCTTAATGTGCTGGCAGCTCAAATTTTAAAAAAATTTAGATAAAATTTTTTATTTGTTTCTTAATATAAATATAATATATAAAAAAGTTTTGTTTAAAAAATTAAATCATATAATATTAAAATGTACAAATAATTAATAAATTATATTTTTATTATAAAACTTAACAGTAAATACATTAAAAAGTGGTCCTTCAAATTTTATATATAAAAATAAAGAAATTACTCTCTCTTTTTTTAACTAATATATCTATTATATAACTGTCTCTTTTAGTTTATAAATATACATAAAGGTATTTTAATTTTTTCCTTAATTAATATATTTATTATACTATCATTTTTTTATTATAAAAAATATAAACACAAGTCTCTCTTAATATTAATATATATATATATATATATATATATATATATATATATATATATATATATATATATATATATATATATATATTACAATTTAATATAAATGTCTTAAAAATATTTTATAAAAATATAAATAAATAATAAAATTTCAATTGAATTGAGAAAAAGAATAAAAATTTGAGAGAATAATATTTTTTTTATTTACGTTTCTTCTATAAAAAACTTTTAAAATATTTAAGTTAAATTGTGGTGTGTATTTTTAAAAAAGAAATTCATGTAAATTTTTATAATAAAAGGGATGACTATGTAATAAAAAAATTAATTAAAAAAAGAAAAATAATATTTTATTTTTATTTATAATTTTTTTAATATATTTAACAAATCAAATAAAATAGTTTATAATTTTTTAATTAATTTATAAATTTTTTTAATTAAATTAAAAGTATTTGATAAATAATAAATTTAAATAATTTAAATTAATTAAAAATTTATAAATTATATATTATTAGTGTATAGTTTATAAATTTTAAATTATTTTTAAAATTTTAAATGAAATTTTAAATTTTAAATTAATTTATAAATTATTTTTATTAAATATAACCTCTGATGCTGGTGACTTCTCGGTTCCATCAAAATGATTTATTGGTCCACTAAAAAGCTTTCCTATTAGCATTGGTATTGTTGGTGATTATTACTTAGTATATGACATATTCTAAAATATTTCATCCCGCCAAAGTGAGCTCATCTTCTTCTTCCCACGACTTCTTTCTTCACCTGCATCTCTGAAATATCTGGTGAGTGTCTCCTTTTGTTCCTCTTCGTTCAGCTTTGTTGACATGATCTGTAATATTTCATTTAGTATATCTTTACTATTGCTTTGATTTTTTGGTATTTTTTCCAGACTTTTTTTCTTATGCATCATAAGTAAACATTCTATTGAAAAATAGAATCAACAATAAGAAACTTATCTGGTGGAGTATGACTATTTTTCTCTTGCATTTGTCTTTTTTATATATCATTGCAATCGTATCATCCCAGTTATGATAAAGTCAGCAAGGTTTCTCCTCTAGAAGATCGTTGGAGGATTAAAGTGAGAATCGTGCATCTGCGGAACATGTACGGGTTTAATCTGCATAATGAGATAAGTAGCATTGAAATGGTGTTGTATGACTCTATGGTAATTGAATATAATAATTGTCATGAAATTAAATTAATTCATATTTTAGACGATCTTAAATTCTTACCCATGGAAGGATAAACGCGACTGTCAAACGTTACTTCCTGCATAAATTTAAAGGTTAGCTTAAAGAAGGGAACGTTTATGTCATAAGCCAATTTGGAGTTGGCCATAACAGTGGTTCGTACTGAACAACTGACCATTTCTACACAATTAACTTCCAGTTCTCGACCTCTGTTCGGGCCTGCGGTGAAGACCAAACGATACCTTTGTAGGGTTTTGAATTTATGCCCTTCACGCACTGACATATGCTCACAAGTTTCTGATGAGAAATACTTGGTTGGTTAGTACTATATCCCCGAATTATCTATTTGGTTTTAATGTGTTTAATAATCATATGTCTTAAATTCAGATCCTATCAAATGTAGTTGGCAGATTGTCTGGCATTAGTCAAGTCTAATAGAGTAAGGATAGCAGTTCAGCAAAAATGGTTATGATAGAATTAGAGGATATAAAGTGAGATTTTATAAGCTCTGTCTAAAATATTCATATTGCCAATCCTGTATTTTGTAATCTTAATATTTTGTTTAACTCCGACTACTTTATATCTCGGTAAGAAAGGATTGAGCTACACACTTTAGGGAGAACATGCTGAGACCCTTGACACTTTCATGAGCAACTACAATGATGGTGCAGTAGTCTTCATATTACAATGGTGTAGGATAAGAGATTTTGTCAGTATTGCACTAACCTCGTCCTATCATGTCATAATGTTTTATATGATTTAGTGTTGATAGTATGTTCTTTAAAATCTGTAGCAACAGGTAACGCTGGTGATAGGAAGATTTCTAATTCTCTTTATGCAATGAGAATGTTGATCAATCTTACACTTCCAGTATCTAAGTTGAAGAATAGGTAATCTACCTCCTAACTATTTTTTTTTTCTTTCATGTTCTATTATTTGAAATACTACTTCACTTTCTGGTGCAGCATAATGACAGATGTCCCTTCTGAATCTCATCAACCTAGCCAGAATTTTGGGTGGAATTTTGTTTCATTGTTTGATTTTGCTCTCAATAACAATCGCAAGACAATTGATGAAGCTGTCAACTATTGTTATGTAATCATTTTATCTATTCACTTATAAATTTTTCTTTTGTTTAATCATTTGATATCATTTGTTTGTTATATCGTTTGGTTCATTTAATTTCCAGGAATCTGTGTGTGTTGCACATGTGACGGTGTTGAGTGTTGAAATGTGTAACAACTCCATTTAAGTATCAATTTTTTTTTTAAAAAAAATACTATGAAGTTATTACCTCGTTACAACTTAACTCAATATAACATTTATTTAATTTATACAATACAGAGTTCACATACATGTCATTAATCAAAACATACGTACAACATATCAAACACATAAAAATCTACATCTTATTTATTCTAATTAACCAATTCCGGAGATACAGGTGCAGGTGGTTGCACCTTCACCGGGATCTAAGCTAACTCGACCACAAACATTTTATTTGCTTTTAGGATCTGCCCAACATAAAGTACTCAATCCAACGTGCACTAAAAGTCAGAACTATAGAAAAATCTGCATAACTAATTTTCTAAACATGATATGAAAATATAGTGAGAATTAAATCCCAATAAGTTCAACAATAAATCATCATCAATATAGCTCATTTCTTTTCTATCCCTACTGGTGCACCACACGGATTGCCATGTGATCGTGCTCATTTCTTTTCTTTTCACAATGATAGCAAAAAATATGCTTTCAATAACAAGTATGTTTATCAAAATATAACTATTACCATAAATCATTGGTAATCATACCATGAACATAACCATTTCAAATATCACTTTATAAAATATTTCCATGTCGGAATTTCACACTTAAGATGATAAGAAGTTCATACAATGGCAATGGCTATGGTATATACTAGTCATTTATAAGATTCGTCTTCTTTTTTAAATATTAAGTTTATTTCTTTATTTTCTTGATACAGGTTTTCATCATATCTAACATTCTCTTTATGCTTGGCCTTAGTCATTTTCTTCTTATTTATATCATTTCCAACACATGTTCTTACAAATTTATAGAGCATTGTTCCCCAATTTGATTTCTACTATTACCCGATAGTTAAAATGGTTCATCTAGGGTAGAAAAATGTTGAAAATAGGCTTCACCACCTTCCAACACGGTCTGGCCATGTTCCAAGACACGGCCATGCTTTAAAAATACTTCAAATGTACTCAAAAATAGCCCCGAACACGGCTAGCCCGCGCTTGAAGCACCCAGAACATGGCCTGGCCGTGCTCTGTGACCTTTGCTCACTAATCAGAGCATAACACCCTCATTTTAACTCTGATTGAGGTGATCTTGGTGTCTATGGAAAGCTAAGACAATTTTCTAAAACTATTATGTTAATTATATCAGCAAAATAGAAACAAATCGTGGTGTTATGACTCCCTTAAATTAAATATTATTTCTTCTCGGGTAGGTTCTAACCTTTACTTATTAATCTGACTATATCTCCCACATAAGAATTCCAAATTAAGTGATTCCAATGGCTAAACATCCACGACACATACATATATAATTCATATGTTAACCATTTATTTTAATTCCTTATAGAATGTTCCCAGAAATTAAAACACCGAAGCTATCTTAACATATTCTTCCCTGATTAACCATTTTCTGACCTTTGTTTACTAATCGGAACATATCTACCTCATATGAACTCTAAATTGAATGATTCTAGTGGCTTAAAATCCGTGACACATATAGCTATAATTCTTATGTTAACCATTTATTTTAATTCCATAGAGATAATTCCCAGAAATTAAAATACAGAAGCTATTCTAACATATTCTTCCCTGATGAACCATTTTCTGATCTTTGTTTACTAATCGAAACATATCTACCTCATATGAACTCTATATTGAATGATTCCAGTGGTTAAAAATCCCTGACACACATAGCTATAATTCTTATGTTAACCATTTATTTTAATGCCATATAGATAATTCCCAGAAATTAAAATACAGGAACTATCCTAACATATTCTTCCCTGATGAACCATTTTCTGACCTTTGACGAGTAATCAAACCATATCTACCTCATATGGACTCCAAATTGAATGATTCTAGTGGGTAAAAATCCGTGACACATATATCTTTAATTATCATGTTAACCATTTATTTTAATTCCTTATAAATTGTTCCCAGAAATGAAAACACCAAAACTTAAAATTCTGCCAACCATAGCCATACCCATGCAGAACTATCTACACCAACCTAAGTATTCGACATACATCATATGCAAGATCAATATGTAACAAGATATAGCAACATCCATGACCAATCATCAAAGTTCTAAGATCAAAATCTCATATAAATATTATAAGTTTCAAAAGTTTTCTTCAAAAAGAAATATTGTTAAACTTACCTGCAGCACTTAGTCCCCTAGACTTTTCCTTCCTCTTTCTTCCTTTCTTCCTCTCCTTTCCTCACTCTACCTTGCTTCTATTTTTCCTCTCCCTCACTTGGACGAAATTCTAATGTTTTAAGGGTGGGTTTTCTTATATAGACTACCAAATAATTCACCTTTCATGATCATGGGTCTACCTTATCACAATTAGGATACACTTTGTTGAATTTTTAGAAAACAAACAACTTATGTTCTTGTCTTCCTCTTCCTTAGTCAAGATATGCATAGGAAAAGGAGATTTGTATTTTGAAAATTATGATGATATGTTCTTTAGATAAGGGACAAGGTCCCTTTGATTTAGGGATTCATTTCCATTTTCTTTTGTCTTAAACAAGTATGATAGGTTTGGCTTTTTAGGTGGCAAATTTCTAGCCCTTGAATATCCATTATTTGGTTGATATTATTTGTGTGGGATAGGAATGTTTTGTCCTAATGCCATGTATTATCATACCACTTGCTAAAATTATAAGTGTAGGATATAGATGTTTTTGTCCTAAAGCATTGTATTATCATGCCACTTGCCAAAATGATGAATGTAGAATCACACCACTTGCTAAATTTTTGTCTTAATGCCATGTAACCTAATCTTTATTATTATTACATTATTATATCATCACCTAATTTATTTTATTTTATTTTTCCTCTTGGATTTGGGCTTATTCCTACCCATTTTCTTTGCTTTATATAAAATTCTACCTTTCTTGGAGGGCTTAGTCACATTTTCATAATTTTTGGACTATTAGTCTAATTACTATATCCTAGTCCAAGTCTATGTTTTATTGCTTGCTTAGGTTATCCAATGGGCTTGCTAGAAAGTTATGTGAAGTGGAAAAACTCTATATGAAGTGTCCATAGGTAAAAGCCCAATGTATAGGTAAAGATTTTAAATTTAGTAACTCTAGTTCTTGAATTAGGAAAAATTACCCGAATCCAATGTTCTTGAAATTTTATGACCTTTACTTGTTTCTAAAAAAATTTATCTGCCTTATCCAAGAATTTTGCATCTCTTTAGTATGTTATTTCTAATATTTCCTCTTATGTTTTTTTTCTTTACCTATTCCATTAATATTAGAACATTTCTACGCATATATGTAAGGTGAATAATTTATAAGGAAAATATCTAAAAATTATGGGATGTTACATTCTTCCCCCCTTAAGAAATTCGGTCCCTGAATTTCAGTCCATCCTACCACTTGTAGGGAATGAAATTAAGGCATTATTCAGAGTTACCAACCTTATTACCCAACTAATTAGGGCTATCTTTTCTGTATAACATCTTTACTTTTTAATATGTCTATTCACTTGAGTGATTTTTCCATATAACTTAACCATAAGGATTTCTTTCACTCATAAGTTCTTCAATTTATATCCTCTAGCTCGCATGGATATATCTATGGGTCAATATTAGAAAACACACATATAAAGGAACATATTCACCTTCATATTAGGTAACTATCTTTTCTTATTCCAAACTTCTATCAAGTCATTTTTTTTATATATCAACATCATCCCCTGAATATCATCATCTTAATCTATCATCTATTTTTTATCCTCAAATCCTTTAATCAGTATGTTAAACATACGTAGCAATAAATCCTTCAAACCTTTAATAACGTGTACCATTGACACATGTCTAATAATTCGAACTTACCTCATCACAGTAATTCTATACAAGATTATTAACACCATTAAACTCATTGTCAAAAATTTCAATTATTTCTTCTATCATATCCAAAAGCACCTCATTCTAGTTTATGTCAATCCCATTTAATTCACCCAATCATTTCAAGAAGATTTTTCCTAACAATTACTCATACAAGAATTCTCAATTCCAACATAATTCACATCCTAGATACTAGACTCAATTTAGCATGATATAATCATTTAACACAAATATCTTGATCACTTACATTATTTTCGGACATGGTTCTCAGAATATTCTCTATATTTCCAAATTAAGAGTTCAAAGACTAACTTAAATCCTACTTCCTATATTTTATTCCTCAAGAACTTCAACACCACTAGTTCTCTTTATTACATTCGTCAAAACACCATAAGACCATCATCCGTCCATTCTTTTCAAACTTTTCATTACTTTAACCTACTAACAACTTAGACACCATAATAACCGAGTTTCAAAGAAAAGAAATTATCTTTCATTGCAATGAGGGAAAACAACCTTGCATTTAATGCCAACCGTTAATGTGGGAGAATCCAATGAAACAGACGAAAAGCATAATAGAGAATGGTGCCAAAAGCGAAAGTCAAAAATTTGGACAAAGCATTGAAAAATATTAAAATCGGTGGCCGTAATTCTTGAAAATCTGTAAACAAAATCTATCTATGATTTCAGCAAAAATCGGTGGCTGCAAATTTTGAATATATGTGTCAGAATCTACTTTAAAGCTGTTGATATTCGGTGGAAAAGAAACATTTCCGAACTTATAAAAGTCTATGAAAAAAGAGAGTACGTAGCTAACTGGTAGGATGTCGTTGATTGCTTCAAAATAGATGTAATCAATCAACTGTAAAATAACCAGTCCAAATTAAAATTTCTCAAAATAGCTAGTTGACTTAATAATACCGATAGTCGACTGGAAAAAACATTGAGAAAACAAAATAAACCATTTGATTGTTCCTCTTCAACAATTAATTGGTTTGCATTTTCACTCTTTTTTTTTTACAATGACGGCTATCACCTACAACTTTTCTACAAGAATCAAGACATCAATGCTTCATCAAAGACAACAAGAGAAAGACATATTTCTGGTGATATCTTATCTTATGCTCTTTATGTGCTTAATATGGGTCACATTCATAACTACTGTACATATACATGCTTGCCGTCATTTTTTGAAATTTGTTTTACCTTTAATTTTGCTGATATCCATCAATCACTCACATAGTTGTTCTAATAATACCCGGCCTATTCGCATAACTATTATAAATGTGTCCTTCTCTGAGTTCTATAAATGCTTTAGTATCTTTATCTTCATACTCAGAGTTAAGGTGATAGAAATTATGGAGGGAACCGCATTCCGCCAGTTTTGAAATATCTGTGTCTTTTGTGGTTCCAGTCCTGGAAAAGATGGGGAGTATGTTAAAGCAGCACAAAATCTGGGTATGGTGCTGGCTAAGAGAAGAATTCATTTAGTGTATGGTGGAGGTAACCGTGGGTTAATGGGGTGTATGGCTACAGCTGTACATGTAGGGGGATGCCAAGTTCTAGGTATTATTCCTACAGCTCTAGCTACATCCAGCAACATAGGGAAGACAATTGGGGAGGAATATAGGGTAGCTTCCATGCATGAACGCATGGCTAGAATGATGAGCAATACTGACGCCTTCATTGCCTTACCAGGTGGTTTTGGTACTTTAGAGGAGATTTTCCAAATAGTCTCTTGGGCATAACTGAATATGCATCACAAACCGATAGGTTTGTTAAATGTTAATCACTTCTTTGATGGTCTGTTTTCTTTTCTAGATCAAGCTATGGAACAGAGGTTTATCCCACACTTAGCACGACGAATTCTCATCTCGGCTTCAAATGCTGAAGAGTTGATTGATGCTTTACAAGCCTATGTCATGTACCTGATCCAACTATGACTCAAATAGAATGGACGACAGATAACAGTAGGAATCGTAAATTGGATTTGGATCTTCATCTTTAAATGTAGTAAAATGTAGCTATTATTGTACTACTTTTACTTTCTTAGAGTCTACTTGGATACCATATTTACCAACCATACTCCTTTAGAGTTGGTAAAAATATCTTTGAATGTTGCTTATGATCCTCTGAACTTTTGAAATATTCTAGTATATCATCAATATATATAATAACAAATTGATCCAGGGATGACCTAATTACTATTCATTAAATCTATGAATGCAGCTAAAATATTTGTCAATTTAAATGCATCACCAAGAACTCATAATGGCTATAATAAGTCCTACATCCTCTTCTCTTATCCTTAATTAATGTTACTCATATCCCAAATCTATTTGTGGAAAAATATTGAACACCTTATAACTGGTCAAACAGGTAATCTATACGAGCTAATGGGTTTCTATTCTACATTGTCACCTTATTCAACTGTCTATAATCTATGCATAGTCATAGTGATCCATCTTTCTTTTTCACAGATAGAACTGGAGCACTCCGAATAAAAGTACTGGGGTATTTAAATACCTTGTCTGACAAGTCTTGTAACTATTTTTTTAAAATTCGATCGATATCATTCTAAATAGGGATATAGATACTAGTTGGGTTCTAAGGAGTAACTCAATACCAAATTCTTGAATTGCTGTGGTAAGGTTGTGCAAAATTTCCTCCGCATTGTTTGCCGGATTCCGCCTTGGTGGTGCCATTTCCTACTGTGGAAAAATAAATTTATGCTGCTATTGAGGTGATCAAGACCAATAGTTAGTTTCAAAAAAATATTTAATAGCAGTCATAACACCACCTCGGCATATAGATAAGAAACCCCAGTAATTTCTTACCTATATCAATCACTGATCCCCTACACAGCACAACCACAACATACTCAAGACACTATAAGATTGATTCAGATAACCATCCAACCATTGGCCATCTAGGATCGACCTGCTCTGATACCAATTATGTAACAAATTTTTTTTTCTCTTTATTATTATACAATATTGAGTTCACATACACATCATTAATCAAAACGTACATGCAACATATCAAACACATAGATATTTACATCTTGTTTATTTTGGTTGACCAATTCCGGATATACAGGTGCGGGTGGTTGCACCTTCACCGGGATCTGAGCCAACTCGACCACAAACATCTTATTTGATTCTGAGATCTGCCCAACATAAAGTAACTCGATCCAATGTGCACTAAAAGCCAGAGCCATAGAAAAAGCTGCATAACTAATTTTCTGAACATGATATGGAAATATAGTGAGAATTAAATCCCAGTAAGTTCAACAATAAATCATCATCAATATAGCTTATCACGTCATGTTCAGCTGTATAAACTACAGAAAATATCTTTGGTCACATGAATGCATTATATCTATGCACATAAGAATCATACAGTAATGATATGTATGACAGGATTAACTATTTTCAGAATATCATATGATGGCCATCAACTTATTCTCATTTCAAGCTAACCCAGTCAGGGTGAGTATCCTTTACTCTCCGGTACGGGCTTTTCTCGCTCCGTCCGACATGGCCCACTTTCTCTTTCTTTTCTCATTAACATGATCATAACCATTGGTAGGGCATCCCCTACTGGTGCACCACACAGATTGCCACGTGACCGTGCTCATTTCTTTTCTTTTCACAATGATAGCAAAAAATATGCTTTCAATAACAAGTATGTTCATCAAAATATAACTATTACCATAAATCATTGGTAATCATACCATGAATATAACCATTTCAAATATCACTTTATAAAATATTTCCATGTCATAATTTCACAATTAAGATGGTAAGAAGTTCATACAATGGCAATGGGTATGGCATATACTAGTCATTTATAAGATTCGTCTTCTTTTTTAAATATTAAGTTTATTTCTTTATTTTCTTGATGGAGGTTTTCATCATATCTAACCTTCTCTTTATGCTTGGCCTTAGTCATTTTCTTCTTATTTATATCATTTCCAACACATGTTCTTACAAATTTATAGAGCATTGTTCCCCAATTTGATTTCTATTATTACCTTATAGTTAAAGAGGTTCATCTAGGGTAGAAAAATGTTGAAAATACGCTTCACCAGCTTCCAACACGGTCTGGCCATGTTCCAGGACATGGCCATGCTTTAAAAATACTTCAAATGTACTCAAAAACAGCCCCGAACACGGCTAACCCGTGCTTGAAGCACCCAGAACACGGCCTGGCCGTGCTCTGTGACCTTTGCTCACTAATCAGAGTATAACTCTCTCATTTTAACTCTGATTGCTGATCTTGGTGTCAATGGAAAGCTAAGACAATTCTATAAAACTATTATGTTACTCATATAAGCCAAATAGAAATAAGTCGTGGTGTTATGACTCCCTTAAATTCAATACTATTTCTTCTCGGGTAGGTTCTAAGCTTTACTTACTAATCTGACTATATCTCCCACATAAGAATTCCAAATTAAGTGATTCCAGTGGCTAAACATCCGTGACACATAAATATATAATTCATATGTTAAATATTTATTTTAATTCCTTATAGAATGTTCCCAGAATTTAAAACACCGAAGCTATCCTAACATATTCTTCCCTGATTAACCATTTTCTGACCTTTGTTTACCAATCGGAACATATCTACCTCATATGAACTCTAAATTGAATGATTCCAGTGGCTAAAAATCCATGACACACATATCTATAATTCTTGTGTTAACCATTTATGTTAATTCCATACAGATAATTCCCATAAATTAAAATACAGAAACTATCCTAACATATTCTTCCCTAATGAACCATTTTCTGACCTTTGTTTACTAATCAGAATATATCTACCACATATGAACTCTAAATTGAATGATTTCAGTGGCTAAAAATCCCTGAAACACATAGCTATAATTATTATGTTAACCATTTATTTTAATTCTATACAGATAATTCCCAGAAATTAAAACACAGAAACTATCCTAACATATTCTTCCCTAATGAACCATGTTCTGACCTTTGACTACTAATTAGACCATATCTACCTCATATGGACTCCAAATTGAATGATTCCAGTGGTAAAAAATTTGTGACACATATATCTTTAATTATTATGTTAACCATTTATTTTAATTCCTTATAGATTGTTCCCAGAAATGAAAACACCAAAGCTTAAAATTCTGCCAACCATAGCCATACCCATGCAGAACTATCTACACCAACCTAAGTATTCAAACATACATCACATGCAAGATCAATATGTAACATGATATAGCAACATCCATGACAAATCATCAAAGTTCTAAGATCAAAATCTCATATAAATATTATAAGTTTCAAAAGTTTTCTTCAAAAAGAAATATTGTTGAACTTACCTGGAGCACTTAGTTCTCTAGACTTCTCCTTCCTCTTTCTTCCTTTCTTCCTCTCCTTTCCTCACTCTACCTTGCTTCTATTTTTCCTCTCCCTCACTTGGACGAAATTCTAATGTTTTAAGGGTGGGTTTTCTTATATAGACCACCAAATAATTCACCTTTCATGATCATGGGTCTTCCTTATCACAATTAGGATACACTTTGTTGAATTTTTGGAAAACAAACAACTTATGTTCTTGTCTTCCTCTTCCTTAGTCAAGATATGCATAGGAAAAGGAGATTTGTATTTTGAAAATTATGATGATATGTTCTTAAGATAAGGGACAAGGTCCCTTTGATTTAGGGATTCATTTCCATTTTCTTTTGTCTTAAACAAGTATGATAGGTTTTCTTTTTTAGGTGGCAAATTTCTAGCCCTTGAATCTCCATTATTTGGTTGATATTATTTGTGTGGGATAAGAATGTTTTGTCCTAATGCCATGTATTATCATACCACTTTCTAAAATTATGTGTGTAGGATATAGATGTTTTTGTCCTAAAGCATTGTATTATCGTGCCACTTGCCAAAATTATGAATGTAGAATCACACCACTTGCTAAATTTTTGTCTTAATGCCATGTAACCTAATATTTATTATTATTATTATATCATCACCTAATTTATTTTATTTTATTTTTCCTCTTGGATTTGGGCTTATTCCTACCCATTTTCTTTGCTTTGGATAAAATTCTACCTTTCTTGGAGGGCTTAGTCACATTTTCATAATTTTGGGACTATTAGTCCAATTACTATATCCTAGTCCAAGTCTATGTTTTATTGCTTGCTTAAGTTATCCAATGGGCTTGCTAGAAACTTATGTGAAGTGGAAAAACTCTATATGAAGTGTCCATAGGTAAAAGCCCAATGTATAGGTAAAGATTTTAAACTTAGTAACTCTAGTTCTTGAATTAGGAAAAATTACCCTAATCCAATGTTCTTGAAATTTTATAACCTTTACTTGTTTTTTAAAAAAATTATCTTCCTTATCCAAGAATTTTGCATCTCTTTAGTATGTTATTTTTAATCTTTCCTCTTATGTTTTCTTTCTTTACCTATTCCATTAATATTAGAACATTTCTACGCATATATGTATGGTGAAGAATTTATAAGGAAAATATATAAAAATTACGGGATGTTACAGGAACAAAGGAAGAAGAAAAGAGAAGAAAAAGATAAGAAATTCATAGAAAAATGCTACTTTGAAGCGATTCCAGACTTTTCAGAACTGTTTTGAGCATATCTCCCTCTTATGAACTCCAAACAAAGTGATTCAAGTGGCTGTGAAACGATAGCACAATTATCTACAATTTTTATGTTGAACACTTGGTCAAATTCAAGAGATTTCATAGCATTACAGAGCTCGCAAATCAGAATCATAGTGCAGCAGGATGAATTTTGACCTTTGGTCAC
The DNA here is from genome assembly GCA_037074535.1 of Gleditsia sinensis. NCBI lineage: Eukaryota > Viridiplantae > Streptophyta > Magnoliopsida > Fabales > Fabaceae > Gleditsia > Gleditsia sinensis. The sequence continues at coordinate 34,752,982 of CM073473.1, read as the reverse complement.
TAATTGTGGCCTATATCGTTCCATTGAGATCCGATTAAGGTGATTACAATGGCTCTGTAAATGAATGACATAGAGCTACAACTTTCATGTTGGTCACTTTGGCAAATTCTGGAGTTTTCTGGGTGCCGCGGCGCTGCGTCATCACATATTTGGAGGGCCGCGGTGCTCCCCAACGCGCCGCGGCATTTGTTGCCCAGAAGCAACGGGCGCCCGAGCGTCCGAATCCAAAGTGTCGTGGTGCTGCACAGGCACCGTGTCACCCCGTCAGAAGCTTTTCGTAGCGCAGAAATGCTCGCCGTCGCACCAGATTGTTGAATTTGCAATTTTTAGGTATTCTTGATTCCAATTAAAGCCCGATGGGCCGGGATTTGACCTAGAAACACTCTTACTTCGATTAGGAGGAGGGAATCTATAAAAAGGAGGAAAGCAAGTAGAGAAGGCATTCAATCATTCATCCAAGTTCTTAGTTACATTTTTCAATTCTTATTTTGGTTTTCTTATGGCCCTGCGTGGCTAGTTCTTTTTAGTTGGTTGAGGTAGATTGAAATATCAAGGGATCTTCATGCATTGTGAGATGTAGTTTTGATTTTATTATTTCAATTTGAATTGAGTATTGATTATTTATTTTTTCTTCTTCTCAATGATTATTCATATAATTGCTAGGAGGCCTACTAGTATATTATCTGTCTTAATCTACTGTTGAATTATGTTTTGAACAAAGTCTTCAATTCTGTGAGTCATGAGGCAAATAGGTTTGAGGATTTTGGATTATAAATCATCGAACCTATGATGAATGATTAACTAAATTAGATATAACCAATGTGTTTACATTTGTTTAGCTCTGTCAGTTTCTCTAGTTCTTCATGCGGTTAATAAGTTATACTTTACCGATGTGCTAAAGGATTGCTTGTTAATTAGGGTTTAATTGGTGCGATTGTCATTAATTTACTAAACTTAAGGAGGAACAGGGTTAGAAACCCAATGATAGATATTCAATTACAGATTGATTATGTTGTCAATGATCAATGCAATCCCTTGATGGTGGATATCAACTGAAACCAACGTCTTTATCATTAATCACTCTCTCTTATTTACTTTCATTATTGTTTACTTAGTTTTATTTACAATGATCAATCCCCCCTTTCTTAATCACATAAGCTAATTCTAGTTTATGTGGGATTGACCTTTATTCTCACTACTACAGGTTAGTTTTTGTAACAACTCCAATTATGTAAATGATTGTTTAGATATTCAATTACATAAGCTAATGATAGATATTCAATTACAGATTGATTATGTTGTCAATGATCAATGCAATCCCTTGATGGTGGATATCAACCGAAACCAACGTCTTTATCATTAATCACTCTCTTTTATTTACTTTCATTATTGTTTACTTGGTTTTATTTACAATGATCAATCCCCCATTTCTCAATCACATAAGCTAATTCTAGTTTATGTGGGATTGACCCTTATTCCCACTACTACAGGTTAGTTTTTGTAACAACTCCAATTATGTAAATGTAACAAATTTTTTTTATATTTGTAAAATTCCATGAAGTTATTACTACTTTAATTCTAACCACTTAACTTGTAATAATAATCACTTTAACCAAGCATAATTGTTATTAATAGTGATACAATACTGAGTTTCCATACACACCATTATTTTACAAACTACACACCATTATTTTACAAACATTTGTACAAAGATACATATTAGCTCTAATAATCTATGTCGACTACCTCTGGGGACACTGGTGCGGGTGGCACCTCCACTGGAATCTCAGTCACATCTACTACAGATACATCTGATATAACTGGTAGTTGCCCAAGGTAGGGCACCTCGATCCAACGTACGGAAATAATAAGTGTCATTGAGAAAATCTGCATTATTCTTCTGAACATGATATGGAAATATAGTGAGAATTAAATCCCAGTAGGTTCAACAATAAATCATAATTTACCATCAATATAGTTCATCATGTCATGTTCAGCTGCATAAACTACAGAAAATATCTTTGGTCACATGAATGCATTATATCTATGCACATAAGAATCATACAATAATGATATGTATGACAAGATTAACTATTTTCAGAATATTATATGATGGCCATCAACTTATTCTCATTTCAAGCTACCCCGGTCAGGGTGAGTATCCTCTACTCTCTGGTACAGGCTTTTCTCGCTCTGTCCGACATGGCACACTTTCTCTTTCTTTTCTCATAATTATAATCATAACCGTTGGTAGGGCGTCCCCTACTGGTGCACCACACGGATTGCCATGTGACCGTGCTTATTTCTTTTCTTTTCACAATGATAGCCAAAAATATGCTTTCAATAACAAGTATGTTCATCAAAATATAACTATTACCATAAATCATTGGTAATCATTCCATGAACATAACCATTTCAAATATCACTTTATAAAATATTTCTATGTCAGAATTTCACACTTAAGATGGTAAGAAGTTTATACAATGGCAATGGCTATGGCATATACTAGTCATTTATTATTTTCATTTATAAGATTTGTCTTCTTTTTTAAATATTAATTTCATCTCTTCATTTTAAGACCTTGAATTAGATGGTAACTCTAGTTCTTGAATTTCATCTCTTCATTTATAAGATGGTAACTCTAGTTCTTGAATTAGGAAAAATTATCCTAATCCAATGTTCTTGAAATTTTAAGACCTTTAGTTGTTTCTAAAAATTTACCTTCCTCATCCAAGAATTTTGCATCTTTTTAATATGTTATTTCTATTTTTTTTCTTATTAGGTTTTCCCTCTTTATTTGTTCGCTTAATGTTAGAAACATTTTCTATGCATATACATAAGGTGAAGAATTTCTAAGGACTATATTTCCTTAGATATCTAAAATATTGTCTAATAAATTTTATTTCCTTAATTAAATATTTATGTACTTTTATAAATAAAAGAAACAAAATTAGGGATGTTACATTTCTCTGCCCCTAAAAGAAATTTTGTCCTCAAAATTTCAGAAATTACCTAATAAGAACAATTACGGATATTTCTTCCTCATGACTTCTTCCAACTCCCAAGTTGCTTTTTCCGCAGTCAAACCTTGCTAGAACACCTTAACAAGGGGCATGGTTTTATTTCTCAGTTGCTTCACGTCAGTGTCCAATATGGATGCAGGTACTAGTTGGTATGTCATGTTCTCCTTTATTTGGGTTGGTTCATCCTGTATTACATGTGATGAATCTGGAAGATACTTCCACAGCTGTGATACATGGAAAACATTATGCAGGATGGAAAAATTAAGTGGGAGAGCATCTTGATATGCTGATATTCCTACTTTCTTCAGAATTTGGTAGGGTCCCAAAAATCGCAGACTTAGCTTTCTTGTTTTGAGAGACCTACCAACTCCAGTAGTCAGGAAAAGTTTCAGAAATACATGGTCTCCTTCCTCAAACTCTAGAGGTCTATGTCTCTTATCATAGTAACTCTTTTGCCGACTCTGAGCTGTAAGTATTTTGTTTCGTATCATCCTGATTTGTTTAGTGGTTTGTTGAACTAGATCAGGACCTAACAGGTTCTTTTCTCCTACCTCGAACCAACATAGTGGAGATCGGCACTTTCTACCATATAAAGCTTCATAGGGGGCCATCTTAATACTGGAGTGATAACTATTATTATAAGCAAACTCTACTAAAGGTAGGTACTTATCCCATCCTTTACCTTGCTCTATCACACAGGCTCTCAACATATCTTCTAGGGTTTGAATAGTTCGTTCTGTCTGGCCATCAATCTGAGGATGGTAGGCAGTACTGAACAGCAACTGAATACCAAAAGCTTCCTGCAACGCCTTCCAAAACCTCGATGTGAACCTCAGATCTCTATCAGAAACGATATTTAAGGGAATTCCATGCAGTCTAACTATTTCCTGGACGTACAATTGGGCTAATTTATCCAATGAATAGTTAATTTTTATGGGCAAAAAGTGAGCAGATTTGGTTAATTTGTCAATTATTACCCAGATAGAGTCATGTCCCGCTGAAGTCTTAGGTAATCCCACAATAAAGTCCATTGAGATACTGTCCCATTTCCATTTAGGGATCTCAAGAGCTTATAGAAATCCCGCTGGCTTTTGATGCTCAACCTTCACCTTTTAACAAATGAGACATTTCGCCATAAACTCGGCAATGTCCTTTTTTATCCCTGGCCACCAATACATCCTTTTTAAATCCTGGTACATTTTAGTGCATCCAGGATGGACTGTGTATTTACTCTGATGCGCTTCCTGCAGGATCTTAGTCCTCAACTCTCGTTCTTGAGGGACACAAATCCTTCCCTGATACATGATTGCTCCATCTTCCATGATAGAAAAATTACCTTGGTCTTTACGATCCTGTAAGTATTGGTCGTGAGCTTGAGCCTCTTTGATTTGGGTCTAAAGTCACACTCTATACTTAAACCATTAATGACTAGATTCTCTAGAGTAAGAGTAGTGGCTAGCTTCAAATTTTGAAACTCCTTTAGCATCTGCATCTCATACACCATCATCTGACCCATCTGCTACAACATTTGCCTTTCCGTGATAATACTTTATCTCAAACTTAACTTGTTGTCATTGAGAAATTCTACCCATCTTCGTTGCCTCATATTTAACTCTTTCTGATCAAAGAGGTATTTAAGACTCTTATGATCACAATATACTTCAAAGGTTGCCCCGTACAAATAGTGTCACCAAATCTTTAAGGCAAACACCACTGCCGCTAATTCAAGATCATGGGTTGGATAGTTTCCTTCGTGGGGTCTCAGTTGCCTAGAGGCGTAAGCAACTACTCTCTTATCTTGCATCAGCACACATCCTAGCCCTTTCTTTGAAGTGTCACTATACACTTCAAAATGTTCTATGGGGTCTGGAATATTTAAAACAGGAGGAGTGGTCAGTCTTGTCTTCAGCTCCTAAAAACTAGCTTCACATTGATCAGTCCATTTGAAAGGACTTCCCTTCTTGGTCAATTTAGTTAATGGCAAGGCTATACGAGAGAAGTTTTGTATAAACCTTCTGCAGTATCCTGCCAAACCTAGGAAACTTTTGACTTCCGTAACCGTCTTTGGTCTCTCCCACTGAATCACTACTTCTGTCTTGCTAGGATCTACGGCTACCCCTCTATTAGAGGTGACATGTCCGAGAAACTTCACCTCTGACAGCCAAAATTCACACTTCTCCAATTTGGCATATAAATTTTTCTCTTTCAGCACTTGCAGCACGATTCGGAGATGTTGTTCATGTTCTTTCTCACTCTTAGAATATATCAAGATGTCATCAATGAACACTATAACAAATTGATCTAGGTAGGGTCGAAAAATGCGATTCATGTAATCCATGAAAATTGGAGGTGCATTCTTCAACCCGAAGGGCATTATGAGAAACTCATAGTGCCCATACCTAGTCCTGAAGGCAGTTTTTAGTACGTCCTCCTCCTTGATCCTAATATGATGATATCCTGACCTCAAGTCAATTTTAGAAAAGATGGAGGCTCCCTTTAATTGATCCAATAAGTCATCTATCCTAAGGAGAGGGTACTTGTTTTTGATAGTCACCTTATTCAGCTGTCTGTAATCTATGCATAGTCTCAAGCTCCCGTGTTTTTTCTTAACAAACAATACAGGAGTTCACCAAGGTGATACACTCGGTCTAATGAATTGCTTGTCTAATAGTTCCTCAAACTGCTTCTTGAGTTCTTGTAGTTCCTTCGAGGCCATTCAATATGGTGCAATAGAGATAGGCCCTATCCCAGGTAGGAGATCAATAGAGAACTCTATCTCTCTCTTGAGAGGTAAGCCTGGAATATCTGATGGAAATACTTCAGGAAACTCGTTGGCTATTGGGATTTCATCAAGCTTCGATTTGACTTTTAGGTTTGATAAATACAAGAAAATGTATCCAAGTACTCCATTCTTCAACTCCCTATTAAATTGATTGGCATTTAGCATCAATAACTGGACCTCCTCTTTCGGAGTAGGAGGTAGAAATTCAACGGTCTTGTTACAACAATTCAGCAAGACTCGATTTCTAGACATCCAGTCTAACCCTAGAATGACCTCAATACCTCTTAAAGGTAAACAGAAAAAGTTTTCTCTTGGATGGTGACTTGACAGTCTTTACATACAGAGGAAGTTAATACCTGTTCCCTTGTAGGGGTTACTACAGATAGCTCATAGGGAGTTTTAGAAATAGGAAATTGAAACTTCCTAATACATTCTTCCGATATAAATGAATGACTAGCACCAGAGTCAAATAATACCATAAGAGCAAATCCATAGATATAACATGTACCTTGAATCATTTCAGAAGATTGAGCTGTCTCTTGGCAGCTCAAGGTGAAAACCCTTCCTTTCACCTGAGGCCTCTGTTTGGCTGCTTCCCCACATTTTGTGGGCAGTTTCTCACAAAATGTCCCTTCTGTCTGCAATTGAAGCAGACATCTTGTCCCATGTAGCATGGCCGGTTACCATGCATGCGTCCGCACTTAGCGCACTTGACTGGGGCGAGGTCTTGTTGAAAAGGTCTAGGACCCACAATCAATGGCCTCTTACCAGCTCCATATCCACTTCTTCTCATGTTCTTTCCAGGGTTGGGAAAATTTTTCTTCCTCTTCCATAGGTTTCGCCTTTACTTCTCGTCCTCCACTACCCTTAAACTCTTTTCCAGGAGTCTACATTTATTTATCAGATGTACAAACTCCCTGATCTCCATAGTTATAACAGCATTCTTTATCTCTAGGTTTAGTCTTGCTTCAAACTTAACCGCCTTCCATGCTTTATTTGGGTTATATCACAGATAAGAGGAGAACTTAGACAGCTCCTCGAACCTTGCGATATACTGGTCCACGGTCATGCTGCCTTGCCTTGCCTGAGTTGGAGAAATTCGATCTCTTTCTCTGCCTGTACAGTACTTGGAAAGTACTTTTCAAAAAAAAAAAAATGTCCTTGAACACTTGCCAGGTGATCTGTCTTCCCTGATGAGTTAAAAGTTCTCTAGCTCCATGCCACCAGTATTCTGCTTCATCCTTTAACATATATGCAGCAAAAATAACTTGCTGCTCTTCAGTACAGCCCATCACTTCAAAGATTTCTCTAATTCCCTTATCCAACTTTCGGCTACCGTTGGGTCATAGCGACCTTGGAAATAAGGTGGTCTAGTCCTCAGGAACTCAGATATGCCATTATCTTTTCCAGCCATCCGGTTGTTAGCACCATTCTCACCATTTGGGTTATTACGATTCTGGAGATATTGTAAAATTTGGTTGGTGGTCATGACTTGGTCTCGAATTGCCGTGGCAAGGTTATGTAGGGTTTCCTCTGCATTGGTTGCTGGATTCATCCTTAGTGGTGCCATTTCCTACTATGGCAAAAACAAAGTTATGCTGCTATTGAGGTGATCAAGCCCAATAGTTAGTTCAAAAATATTTAATAGCAGTCATAACACCACCTCGGCATATAGATAGGAAACACTAGTAATTTCTTACCTATATGAATCACTGATCCCTACACAGCACAACCACAACATACTCAAGACACTATAAGATCGATTCAGATAACCATCCACCCACTGCCCATCTAGGATCGACCTTGTCTGATACCAATTATGTAACAACTCCAATTATGTAAATGTAACAAATTTTTTTTATATTTGTAAAATTCCATGAAGTTATTACTACTTTAATTCTAACCACTTAACTCGTAATAATAATCACTTTAACCAAGCATAATTGTTATTAACAGTGATACAATATTGAGTTTCCATACACACCATTATTTTACAAACTACACACCATTATTTTACAAACATTTGTACAAAGATACATATTAGCTCTAATCATCTATGTCGATTACTTTCGGGGACACTGGTGCGGGTGGCACTTCCACTGGAATCTCAGTAATATCTACTACAGATACATATGATATAACTGGTAGTTGCCCAAGGTAGGGCACCTTGATTCAACGTACGGAAATAATAAGTGTCATTGAGAAAATCTGCATTATTCTTCTGAACATGATATGGAAATATAGTGAGAATTAAATCCCAGTATGTTCAACAATAAATCATAATTTACCATCAATATAGTTCATCATGTCATGTTCAGCTGTATAAACTACAGAAAATATCTTTGGTCACATGAATGCATTATATCTATGCACATAAGAATCATACAATAATGATATGTATGACAGGATTAACTATTTTCAGAATATCATATGATGGCCATCAACTTATTCTCATTTTAAGCTACCCCAGTTAGAGTGAGTATCCTCTACTCTCCGGTACGAGCTTTTCTCGCTTTGTCCGACATGGCACACTTTCTCTTTCTTTTCTCATAATCATAATCATAACCGTTGGTAGGGCATCCCCTACTAGTGCACCACACGGATTTCCATGTGGCCGTGCTTATTTCTTTTCTTTTCACAATGATAGCAAAAAATATGCTTTCAATAACAAGTATGTTCATCAAAATATAAATATTACCATAAATCATTGGTAATCATGCCATAAACATAACTATTTCAAATATCACTTTATAAAATACTTCCATGTCAGAATTTCACACTTAAGATGGTAAGAAGTTCATACAATGGCAATGGCTATGGCATATACTAGTCATTTATTATTTTCATTTATAAGATTCGTCTTCTTTTTTAAATATTAATTTCATCTCTTCATTTTCTTTATTCTTGGCCTTTAGTCAATTTCTTCTTATTTATATCATTTCTAACACATGTTCTTACAAATTTATAGAACATTTTTCTCCAATTTGATTTCTATTATTACCCTATAGTTAAAGAGATTCATCTAGGGTAGAAAAATGTTGAAAATAGGCTTCACCAGCTTCCAACACGGTCTGGCCATGTTCTAAGACATGGCCATGCTTTAAAAATACTTCAAATGTACTCAAAAATAGCCTCGAACACGGCTAACCCGTGCTTGAAGCACCCAAAACACGGCCTGGACGTGTTCTGTGACCTTTGCTCACTAATCAGAACATAACGCCCTCATTTTAACTCTGATTGAGGTGATCTTGGTGTCTATGGAAAGTTAAGACAATTATCTAAAACTATTATGTTAATCATATTAGAAAAAGATTAATAAATATTGGTGTTATTACTCCTTAAATTCAATATTATTTCTTCTCGGGTAGGTTCTAACATTTACTTACTAATCTGACTATATCTCCTACATAAGAATTCCAAATTAAGTGATTCCAGTGGCTAAACATCCGTGACACATAAATATATAATTCATATGTTAACTATTTATTTTAATTCCTTATAGAAGTTTTCCGAAAATTAAAACACCGAAGCTATCCTAACATATTCTTCCCTGATTAACCATTTTCTGACCTTTGTTTACTAATCAGAACATATCTACCACATATGTACTCTAAATTGAATGATTCTAATGGCTAAATATCCGTGACACATATATCTATAATTCATATGTTAACCATTTATTTTAATTCCTTATAGATGGTTCCCAAAAATTAAAACACCTAAGCTATCCTAACATATTCTTCCCTAATTAACTATTTTCTGATCTTTGTTTACTAATCAGACCATATCTACCTCATTTGAACTCTAAATTGAATGATTCCAGTGGCTACAAATCCGTGAGACATACATCTACATTTGTTATGTTAATCATTTGTTTAGATTCCTTACAGAATGTTCCTGGAAATTAAAACACAGAAGCTTAAAATTTTGCCACCCATAGCTATACCCATGCAGAACTATCTACACCTACACCAACCTAAGTATTCAAGAAAAATGGATTCAAGTGGAGATTAAGGTAACTTACCTTGAGTACTTAGCCTTCTAAACTTCTCCTTCTTCTTCCTTCCTTTCTTCTCCTCTCTTTCTCTCCTTTCCTCACTTTACCTTGCTTCTATTTCTATCTCTTCCTCACTTGGACGAAATTAAAATGTTGTAGGGGTGGTTTTTGCTTAAATAGACCACCAAATAATACACCTTTCATGATCATGGGTCTACCTTATCACAATTAGGATACACTTTGTTGAATTTTTGGAAAACAAACAACTTATGTTCTTGTCTTCCTCTTCCTTAGTCAAGATATGCATAGGAAAAGGAGATTTGTATTTTGAAAATTATGATGATATGTTCTTAAGATAAGGGACAAGGTCCCTTTGATTTAGGGATTCATTTTCATTTTCTTTTGTCTTAAACAAGTATGATAGGTTTTCTTTTTTAGGTGGCAAATTTCTAGCCCTTGAATCTCCATTATTTTTTGACCTTTGACTACTAATCAGACCATATCTACCTCATATGAACTCCAAATTGAATGATTCCAGTGGTAAAAAATTTGTGACACATATATCTTTAATTATTATGTTAACCATTTATTTTAATTCCTTATAGATTGTTCCCAGAAATGAAAACACCAAAGCTTAAAATTCTGCCAACTATAGCCATACCCATGCAGAACTATCTACACCAACCTAAGTATTCAAACATACATCACATGCAAGATCAATATGTAACATGATATAGCAACATCCATGACCAATCATCAAAGTTCTAAGATCAAAATCTCATATAAATATTATAAGTTTCAAAAGTTTTCTTCAAAAAGAAATATTGTTGAACTTACCTAGAGCACTTAGTTCCCTAGACTTCTCCTTCCTCTTTCTTCCTTTCTTCCTCTCCTTTCCTCACTCTACCTTGCTTCTATTTTTCCTCTCCCTCACTTGGACGAAATTCTAATGTTTTAAGGGTGGGTTTTCTTATATAGACCACCAAATAATTCACCTTTCATGATCATGGGTCTACCTTATCACAATTAGGATACACTTTGTTGAATTTTTGGAAAACAAACAACTTATGTTCTTGTCTTCCTCTTCCTTAGTCAAGATATGCATAGGAAAAGGAGATTTGTATTTTGAAAATTATGATGATATGTTCTTAAGATAAGGGACAAGGTCCCTTTGATTTAGGGATTCATTTCCATTTTCTTTTGTCTTAAACAAGTATGATAGGTTTTCTTTTTTAGGTGGCAAATTTCTAGCCCTTGAATCTCCATTATTTGGTTGATATTATTTGTGTGGGATAGGAATGTTTTGTCCTAATTCCATGTATTATCATACCACTTTCTAAAATTATGTGTGTAGGATATAGATGTTTTTGTCCTAAAGCATTGTATTATCGTGCCACTTGCCAAAATTATGAATGTAGAATCACACCACTTGCTAAATTTTTGTCTTAATGCCATGTAACCTAATATTTATTATTATTATTATATCATCACCTAATTTATTTTATTTTATTTTATTTTTCCTCTTGGATTTGGGCTTATTCCTACCCATTTTCTTTGCTTTGGATAAAATTCTACCTTTCTTGGAGGGCTTGGTCACATTTTCATAATGTTTGGGTTATTGGTCCAATTACTATATCCTAGTCCAATTCTATGTTTTATTTCTTGCTTAGGTTATCCAATGGGCTTGCTAGAAACTTATGTGAAGTGGAAAAACTCTATATGAAGTGTCCATTGGTAAAAGGCCAATGTATGGGTAAAGATTTTAAACTTAGTAACGCTAGTTCTTGAATTAGGAAAAATTACCCTAATCCAATGTTCTTGAAATTTTAAGACCTTTAGTTGTTTCTAAAAATTTACCTTCCTTATCCAAGAATTTTGCATCTCTTTCGTATGTTATTTCTAATTTTTTTTCCTATTAGGTTTTCCCTCTTTATTTGTTCTCTTAATGTTAGAAACATTTTCTATGCATATACATAAGGTGAAGAATTTCTAAGGACTATATTTCCTTAGATATCTAAAATATTGTCTAATAAATTTTATTTTCTTAATTAAATATTTATGTACTTTTATCAATAAAAGAAACGAAATTAAGGATGTTACAGTTTTGAGGTAAGGTATCAATTTGGGTGTACCTGCGACAGTATGCACCAGAGATTAAAACCATAGATTGCAAGAAGATTTGAATGTACGCATAGGTTTATGTAGTCATTGAAGAGAATCATAGATCTTAATGAATTCTTGATTTATTGATTCATATAGGAATATAGTGAATTAATAATTAGGAATATTTTTATTGGTTCTTGGAAGAGACTAGTAAATAATTTAGGGTTCTTGGCTAGCAAAATGATTGAATGAATTTTTAGTAATTTAATTATATAGGAACCAAATAATAGTGATGACGATGAAATCAGATCCTTAGAGCCTTCTCTAATTAAGTGTCCACCATTTTTTATTTACAATTTTGCCTTTGATTGTTCAATTAATTTTTTACTGTCGCTTTTTCCCTTTTTATTACCTAAATAATTTTATTAGGTTTAATTTTGGTACTTAATACACAATCCTCATGGGACGATACTCTATACTTAATTTTATTTCTTGAAAATGATACATGCACTTGTGTGTCAAGAATAATAATTTTTGAACTCATTTGATTCTATATCCTTCCTAAGTTGTGCTTCATTTGTATATTCACTCTTGTTAGAGAGTTATATTGTTTCTAAACCTTCATCCTCATTCTTGTTGATTGAGAATTCAAGGGAATTTAATTTTTAGGATTAGGAAAATCCTTGTAAAGGGGAGAGAGAACCTTGATACCAACTCTTGGAGTTGAGATTGTAGAGGCTCATAGGTGCTTCTTGAAAAACTTGTGGTTATAGTGGAAAATCTTAAGTTGTAGTTTGGGGAATGGATGTAGGCTCTGTGGTTGTGCTAAATCATGATAAATCCTTGTGTTTCCTTTTCTCTCTACTCTTTAAATTGCTGCAACATATTTTCTCATATGCTATTTTTGTATTTTGTTTTTTTCGTAAATAGTTTTGCCTTGGATTGTCATATAATTTTCTTTGATATAAGTTATTGTTATTGTTGGTTTGTTGCATAATCTATTTTATATAAGTTTATGATTTATAGAGCATACACATTTTTTATATGTTTTTACATTATCTTTGGCTTTGATGAAAGTATAGCTTTATCCTAATGCCATCTTGCTTAAATGTGCATCAATTTTTACATGTTTACTTAAATGTTTTAAAGTGTGCATTTTTTTTTATAGCATCAAAAGCTTTTGTTTTTGAGTTTTAGGAAAAACTTTCATGCTTCATTAAAGCACCAAATTCACCCTCTTTTTGGGTGTTGGTTGCTTTGTTTAACAATTGGAATTAGAGCTTGGGCTCTTGGCAAAAGACTTAACTGTTTCAAGAGTTTTAATGGCAACTAGTGAAGGGTTTTGAATGATGGAAGGATTGGACATTTACAAGCCTCCTATTCTAGATAGTTCTTTCTCTAATTTTTTGGAAAGATAGAATGGGAACTTATCTACAATCTATTGATATGGATTTATGGGGTATTGTACAAAATGATCTTATCCCTAAATCAAGAAAACATTTGAGTGATTGTTATAAGAGACTATTCTGTTGAAATGTTAAAGCTACGCAAATTTTATTTAGCAGCTCGAATAAGTATGCATATGCTATTGTTAAGAATTTCTCTAATGCTAAGGTTATATGTGAAATTCTTAATTGTTCATATCTTACTAACCTTGAATATAAGGTTGATGAAGTTCTTTATAAGTAGCAAGAAGAGCACACTTAAATTAAGACCTCTATTAGTGATGAAGAAAGTAACATGGAAGAAGAACATTTTGAGCTACAACTAAAGGATTCTTGTTTTTTGGTTCAAAGAGACCTAGAGATATGTAATTCTAAATCTAATAGTTCTTCTTGTGAAGAATGTGTATTTAAAGATTTATATGATGATATATCCTTAAAATGCTAAACTAGTTGTATTATTGAACTTGCCAATGATAAATATTTTGAAATTTTAGCTAGTACTTGTTCAAAATCTCTTTTAAATGATTTTCATGAAAATTTAAGAAGTAATCATAAAACAAATTAGGGGTGTTCATAAGTTCATTTTGGTTAGTTTTGGAGGCTAAACCAAACCGAACTGATTACATGTTTATGAGAAAAAATATAGACTTGCTCGGTTTAAATTTGGCTTGTGAAATTGAACCAAACCGAACCCGTAGGTAGTCGGTTTGATTTGATTTGGTTGATCATTTTTTTCTAACCTTTTTTTCCTTGGCTTCCTAGTGCGCTTCTTGCTGCCTCTTGTTGTACATGGGATCAAAGTCATAACGACTCAGCTTTACTACTACAAGGTGGTTTGGTCGGGTTGATGATGCTGGTCAGCCCCAGACTTACTAGCTTGGTCACTGGAGTTCAGACTATAATCGAGTTGGGAGTATTAAGCTTGCTTAAATTCAGATTGCTACCGGAGGGGAACGTGACAACCACGAGACTCTGGTTTGGTCGCAGTAGCTCATGATAGTGCTAGAGCTGCTTGTAAGCCTAATGCCAAGGAGAAGCGTGATAGAGGGGGAGCATTTCAGATTCAGAGCTTGTGAAATGGCAAGGGAGTAGAGAAAGGGGTCCTAGTGAAAGCATGAGAAAAAAATAAAGTAATAAACAATGGCGGTTCACTGAGGAAAGGTAATTGGCTATTATCTTCCAACATAATGGAAAACCAAGGGCCTTATCCAAAAAAAAGACTTCTTAATTAAATTGTAGTGTAAAGGATCATCTTTCTAAGATTTATAAATGAGGATTCTTTGGATGGCCAGAGGCAATTTAAAAAAAAAATATTTATGGCAACAAAAGAATCTTGGCAACTGGTCTAAGAAAGCTTCACTGCTCATTTAGGTACTAACGTGATGCAAAAAAGGCCACACTTTTCGAGAAGCATTAGTAAATTTATATTGCTCGAGAAAATATGCATCATCATGGTCGGGAGTAGTAGGAGGCCTAAGAAATATTAAATAATATAATATTTGATATATATAATATATAATATATTAATCGGTTGGTTCGGTTTGGTTTGGTTCAATTTTTTTTGAATTGAAAACTAAACTGAACCAATGAGTTTTCTATAATAAAAAACCAATTTAAACCATTTGCAATTTATTTTTTTAATGTTTTTCTCTGGTTTAGGTTGGTTTGGTTAGTTTTGTTCGATTCGGATCGATTTTGTACACCTCTAAAAAAAATCATTTGAAATGCAATCATTTTCAAAAGAAAAATTTCTCCAAGTATGTTATCTGTAATTTTTGTAGTCATAACAGACTTATTTTACACTTATGTCTTATTAGGAGAAATAATTTGAATAGAAAGCAAATTTGGATTCCTAAATGCTCCAAACTCGTTAGAATTAACATCAAAGGACTCAAGTTGAGATGGATATCAAAGAGTCCTCCTAGTGCCTTTATTTTGTAGAAACATTCTTACAAGGATGGACAACTTAGTCAAACTAAAAGAGAACCATAAAAGAAAGCGTCTTTATCAAACAAAATTGCATTACTAAAGTTTAAAGCTCTCATGGAGAAGCATTGGGTAAGAAAATGTCATCCTTCTTATACCAAGGTCAATGTAATAAGTCATAAAACCACCTATGTCACTATTATTTATACTTATTAATGGCAAACTATATGATACGAGCATAACATTATATTTTTATGAATGTCATATCAGTCATTGATATGTGTTTTGATCATGCTTAATGTAACATCCCCGATTTTTCCTTTATGTTACTAATTGGAATTTTTGTTCAGAGAGGAGAAAGCATTTTGGACTTCACGGGAGGATTAAATCGTTTTACAATTTTACTCAGGTAAAAGAAGATAGTAGGATGGTTAAAATGGCATTTATGTAATTTCATTGAAATGGCATTTTTGTAATTAATGGAGGATGGCATTTATGAAATTAGGGATGGTGGCAAGGGTATTTTGGAGAAAGAGAGGAGGTAGGTAGGGGGTAAAAAGGGAAAAGAAAATATAGAATAAAATAATAATAAAAAAATAAAAGATAAGAAGGGGAAGGGGGAGGTGACGGAAGGGAAAGAAAGGAAAAAAAAGAGAGAAAAGAAAGAAAAGGAAAAGAGAGAAAAGGGAAGAAGAAAAAAAGAGAGAAGAGAAAAGTGTGTCGGCAGAAGAAGGAGAAGAAGAAAAGAGGAGAAGAGAAAGAAGAGAAAGAGGAAGAAGGAGGAAAAGGAAGAGGAAAGGGAAAATCAAGGATTTTACTTTGTGTGGAAGGAATTAAACACGCAAGTTTAAGGATCTATCTGAGGTAGGTTTAACATCCACTCATAAATTTTGTTTATTATGAATAACATGTGGTCTGGAGAATTATATGAAATTTCTATTTTTGGATGTTTGGACATGCATATGGGTGCATGGGAATATATAAAAGAAAATCAAAGTTATATTATGCTAAATTTCGGAATAATTGGAAAGCCTCTATTTTTGGAATTCTGGGAAAATTCAATAAGGATTTTAAAGAAATGGTCAACATATGAATTGTAGATATATGTCTCACGGATTTATAGGCTTTGGAATTACTTGATTTGGAGTCCATATGAGGGAGATATGACTGATTAATTGAGCAGAGGTCGAAATTCTGGATAGTAAAATTAAGTGTTTTATTTTTAATTTTCTGAGAATTAACCGTAAAGAATTTGAAGCAATGATAAACATAGAAGTTGTAGATAATTGTTTTAGCGTTTTATAGGCTTTGAGAACACCTCAATCGGAATTTATATGAGGGAGATATGGTTGATTAATTGAGCAAAGGTCGGAATTCAGGATAGTAAAATTAAGTGTTTTATTTTTAATTTTCTGGGAATAAACCGTAAAGAACTTGAAGAAATGATAAAAATAGAAGTTGTAGATAATTGTCTTAGATTTTTATAGGTTTTGAAATTACCTCAATCGGAACTCATATGAGGGAGATATGATTGAATAAGGGAAGAAAGGTTACAGAATACGTCCAGAAAATTACCCTTTTCTTTATTTGATTCAAAATTTATTATATTGGATATTTGATATGTGATGAATAATTATTATTTGTTGGATATGAAAATTATGCATGTTATTTTATGAAAGAAATTGAATGGCAAGCGTAAAACTCATGGCGAGTTGCTTGATAATTATGACAAGCGTAAAACTCATGGCGAGTTGCTTGATAATTATGACAAGCGTAAAACTCATGGCGAGTTGCTTGATAAGTTTACATTCTAATTGATGAATATGCATTAATATATATGTATTTATATGTATGGATGAATATCGACGGGTTGTATGGCTTGATACGGTACCGAGTAGGGGACGCCCTATTAGCCTGAGTGAGCCGGGGGAGGGCCGCTCCAACCGGGTGACGGTGGTAATGTGAGGAGGCAGTTGGGTGATGTACTCACATTCCCTGATCACTTATTGTGACTGTAGTCGATCGGTCACTATGCGAATAGCAAATTGCATTGACCAGATCGCCGAATGAGGCAGGTCATTTTCAAATCAAATTGCATTGACCAGATCGCCGAGTGAGGCAGGTCATTTTAAAAATGATGATTTTATCACCAGATCTTAATATTTTCTGTAGCTTATACAGCTGAACATAACCCCTGTTTTTCTCATCATATTTATGTTAAATCTACTGGGAACCTTTGTTCTCACTATTATTGTGGTGTTATGTTCAGATAAAAAGAAATGAGATGTGACACAAAATGACGTTACGGATGGAGATCTAGATGATAGTATCACCTCCTCACCCTTTGTATTTCAAGGGTGAAGTGCTGTATAAAGACTCTTAATTATGTACTGAAATGTTGTATTGTATAAATATAAGATGTGTGAGGTTTGTAATATATATGTAAACATGAATATTGTGTTTTGAAATATTGTATTGTATAAATATAAGATGTATGAGGTTTGTAATAAAGATGTATAAATATATATATATATATATTGTGTTTATATATATGGCGTATTTAACATGCGTAAATAAAAAAAAAAAAAAAACCCGGACGTTACAAAGTTGGTATCAGAGCGGTCGATCTTAGGCGACCATGGGGTGGGTGGTCACCTAAATTGACTTAGAAGAGTCTTGAAAAGTTATGTGGAAATGTTATGTAAGGTAGCAGATAAATACAGTAGGAAAGTACTAGTATTTCCTATTTATAATCTTGTGTAGTGTGATAACTACTGTAAAATTTTGAACTGCTGTTGAGTTTGATCACCTCAATAGTGACTAATATTTTGTTTTACTACTACAGTGAGTTATGGCACCACCAAGAAGGGATCTGCCAGGCAGCGTAGATGCTACCTTAAATAACATAGCCGCAGCTATTCAAGCTCAGGCAGCTGCTACGAATCAAATTCTGCAGCATCTTCAGAATATTAATAATGATGACGAGGTTAGGGGAAATGAAAGAAACCGAAATAGAAACAGAACTGGAAATGGTAATGGATGGTCTGAATTTATGGGAACGCGACCTCCATCTTTTGTGGGTGCATATGACCCAATAGTTGCTGAGAGATGGCTGACGGAACTCGAGAAAATTTTTGAAGTTTTAAATTGTTCTGATGAGCAGAAGGTCAATTTTGGGACATATATGCTGAAGGAAGAAGCTGAATACTGGTGGAGAGGAGCCAAAGAGTTACTGGTACATCAAGACAGGGAAATTTCATGGCACTTGTTCCGAGAGACTTTTCTGAACAAATATTTTCCCAGTAATGTGAGAGCTGAGAAAGAGATTGAGTTTCTTCAGCTTAGACAGGGAAATGGGACCATTGAGCACTATATTACCAAGTTTGAAGAACTGTCTAAGTTCTCAAGTACTTTGAAGAATAATCCAGATGAAGTTTGGAAGGCAGTGAAGTTTGAATCAGGACTGAACCCGGAGCTTAGAAATGCTGTGGTGGCATTAGAGATTCGGGAATATGCCTCGTTGGTAAATAAATGTCGGATGTTGGCGACAAGTCTAAAAGCAGTCGAGGATGAAAAGGAGAGGCGGACTCAGTGGAAGCGGAAGAGAGAGTTCCCAGTTATGGATAGAAATACCAGAGGGAAGAATATTATGAGAGGTAAACAACCAGCAATTGTGGAACCCAGACCTTTTCTGAAAAATCCGACAACGGGTCAGTGTGGAAAATGCGAGAAATTCCATGGGAATAATCCATGTTATTCTGATCCAGTTACTTGCTACCAATGTGGACAGAAGGGGCACATAGCACGATCGTGTCCACTGGGCAGAGGGAAAGGTATTGCACAAACTCAACAAACAACAGGAAGAGTTTTCACCTTGAGCAGTGCTGAAGCAAAGACAGCTCCTGATTTGATGCAAGGTACGTGCTGTATCAACAATTTGTCTCTGAATGTATTGTTTGATTCTGGCGCGAGCCATTCTTTCATAGCAATAAAATGTGTGGGGAAATTACAACACTCTATTGCGGAGTTACCATACGAGTTAGCGGTGGTGACACCTACAGGAGGAAAAATAATTACCTCCTCAGTGTGTTTAAATTGTCCTATTGTATTGAATGACAGATCCTTTGTAGTGGATCTGATCTGTCTACCTCTGGACGGTATAGATGTCATCTTGGGTATGGATTGGTTAAGTCAGAACCGAGTCCTACTAGATTGTTGCAATAAGACTTTTGAGTTCCTTTCGGACCCACCGGAGGACCAAAAGTATAGCATTATTAGTGCTCACCGACTCTATAAGGAGATGAGGAATGCAGATTTGAAATGTGTTTTCTTGTATACCATCAACCCGAGTATGAAACGGGAACTGCTTAAGATTCCAGTAGTCCATGAATTTCCAGAAGTTTTTCCCTCCGAAATTTCTGAACCTCCACCGAAGAGAGAAGTTGAATTTTCCATCGATCTAGCACCAGAGGCGAGGCCTATTTCTATTACTCCCTATAGAATGTCTCCTGTGGAACTACAAGAGCTGAAGAAGCAGATCGAAGAGCTGTTAGAAAAGAATTTTATCAGACCTAGCGTATCACCTTGGGGAGCACCTGTATTGTTTGTAAAGAAGAAAGATGGCAGTTTGAGATTGTGTATTGATTACAGGCAATTGAATAAGGCGACTATTAAGAATAAATATCCGTTGCCTAGAATAGACGATCTACTTGATCAATTAAAGGGAGCTACTATTTTCTCTAAGATCGACTTGAGGTCAGGATATCATCAGATTGGAGTTAAAGAAGAAGACATTCCAAAAACAGCTTTCCGAACTCGGTATGGACACTACGAATTTTTAGTCATGCCTTTTGGGGTCACAAATGCACCTGCAGTCTTTATGGACTATATGAATCGCATTTTTAGACCTTACTTGGATCAATTCGTAGTAGTGTTCATAGATGATATTTTAATCTACTCTAAGAGTGAAGAAGAACACAACCAGCATCTCCGATTAGTACTTCAGGTCTTGAAGGAAAAGAAACTTTTCGCTAAGTTGGAAAAATGTGAATTTTGGATGGAAGAAGTGAAGTTTTTGGGTCACGTAATTTCTAAAGATGGCGTGTCGGTGGATCCCAGTAAAACTGAAGCAGTGCTGAAATGGGAGAGACCTAAAACTGTGACTGAAATTAGAAGTTTCTTGGGTTTAGCAGGATATTACAGACGGTTTATACAGGGATTCTCTCAAATAGCTTTGCCTTTGACTCGATTGACCAGGAAAGGGAGTCTCTTTAATTGGACTGAAGAATGCAAGAATAGTTTCCAAGAGCTTAAAGTCAAGTTGACTTCTCCACCTGTTCTAGTTGTTCCTAACCCTTCTGGATGCTTTGTAGTCTATACGGATGCTTCCAAGAAAGGTTTAGGTTGTGTTTTGATGCAGGAAAGTAGAGTAGTTGCTTATGCGTCACGACAATTGAGACCGCATGAGGAGAACTATCCTACTCATGATTTAGAGTTGGCTGCAATAGTTTTTGCCCTGAAGATGTGGAGACACTACTTATATGGAGCTGTATTTGAAATATACAGTGACCACAAAAGTTTAAAGTATCTCTTTGACCAAAAAGAATTGAATATGAGGCAAAGAAGGTGGATGGAATTCATTAATGATTACAAATTTGAATTAAAGTATCACCCAGGGAAGGCAAATGTAGTAGCTGATGCGTTGAGTCGGAAATCGTTGCATTTAAGTCAAATACTGATAAAGGAAATGGAGTTAATTGAGGAATTCAGAAATTTAAAATTATCAGTTATGACTGTTCCTGGTAGTTTGATTGTTAGTGAATTAAGAATTGAAAGTGACTTGAAGACTGAGATTAAAGAAGCGCAAACACATGATCAATTTTTACAAGATCGAAGAGATCAGCCTGACTTTGCAATGTCAGAGGATAGAATTATTATGTACCGGGGCAGAACATGTATACCACAAGGAGAGAATTTAAAGGCTAAGATTCTGGAAGAAGCTCATCAAAGTAAGTATACAATCCATCCAGGATCTACAAAAATGTATCAAGATTTGAAAAGATTATACTGGTGGCCAGGAATGAAGAGAGACATTGCTGAATATGTGTCTAAGTGTCTGGTTTGTCAAAAGGTGAAGATAGAACATCAAAAACCTTCTGGGATGTTACAACCTTTAGAAATCCCTGAGTGGAAGTGGGATAGTATATCTATGGATTTTATTGTTGGATTACCTAAGACTCAGACAGGTTATGATGCGATATGGGTAATAGTTGATAGACTGACGAAATCTGCGCATTTTCTACCCATTAAGAAAAACTACTCGTTGAATAAGTTGGCCCAGTTGTATATGAAGGAAATTGTACGGTTGCATGGAATTCCTAATAGTATCATTTCAGATCGAGATCCTCGATTTACTTCCAGATTTTGGAGAGCACTACAAGAAGCTTTTGGTACTCGTTTGTGTTTTAGTACTGCATATCATCCTCAAACAGATGGTCAAACGGAGAGAACTATACAGACTTTAGAGGATATGCTAAGATCGTGCGTGCTAGAGCAAGGAAAAGGATGGGACGGATATCTGGCACTGGCTGAGTTTGCGTATAATAACAGTTATCATTCTAGTATCGGAATGGCACCATATGAAGCTTTGTATGGTAGGAGATGTAAATCGCCATTATGTTGGAATGAAGTGGGGGAGAAAAGGTTATTGGGGCCTGAGTTAGTGCAACACACTTCTGAGCAAATACAGATAATTCGAGATAAAATGTGAACAGCTCAGAGTCGACAAAAGAGCTATTTCGATAGGAGAAGGAGACCGATACAATTCCAAGAAGGTGAGCATGTGTTCTTGAAAATTTCTCCTACTACCGGAATTGGCCGAGCAATGAAAATTAAGAAATTGAGTCCGAGATATTTAGGACCTTATCAAATTCTGAAAAGGATAGGGTCATCGGCGTATCGGATTGCACTTCCTCCGCATTTGTCAAATCTGCATGATGTGTTCCATGTTTCTCAACTTCGAAAGTATCTACCAGATCCGTCGCACATAATTCAAGAAGAAATAATAACTGTAGACGAGAATCTAACCTACCGACCGAGGCCGATAGTAATTCTGGATAAAGACGTGAAACAGTTGAGAAATAAAACCATTCCATTGGTGAAAGTAGGTTGGGAGAGTTTAACAATGGAAGAAGCCACATGGGAAAGGGAAGATGACATGAGACAGAAGTATCCACAACTGTTTGAAGACAGGTAAACCTTAAATTTTGAGGTCAAAATTCTTTTTAGGGGGGGAGAACTGTAACATCCCCGATTTTTCCTTTATGTTACTAATTGGAATTTTTGTTCAGAGAGGAGAAAGCATTTTGGACTTCACGGGAGGATTAAATCGTTTTACAATTTTACTCAGGTAAAAGAAGATAGTAGGATGGTTAAAATGGCATTTATGTAATTTCATTGAAATGGCATTTTTGTAATTAATGGAGGATGGCATTTATGAAATTAGGGATGGTGGCAAGGGTATTTTGGAGAAAGAGAGGAGGTAGGTAGGGGGTAAAAAGGGAAAAGAAAATATAGAATAAAATAATAAAAAAAAAAAAAAAGATAAGAAGGGGAAGGGGGAGGTGACGGAAGGGAAAGAAAGGAAAAAAAAAAGAGAGAAAAGAAAG
This sequence comes from Gleditsia sinensis, assembly GCA_037074535.1. Taxonomy (NCBI): domain Eukaryota; kingdom Viridiplantae; phylum Streptophyta; class Magnoliopsida; order Fabales; family Fabaceae; genus Gleditsia; species Gleditsia sinensis. The sequence goes on along the minus strand of CM073473.1, from coordinate 34,730,039 downwards.
AAAAGGAAAAGAGAGAAAAGGGAAGAAGAAAAAAAGAGAGAAGAGAAAAGTGTGTCGGCAGAAGAAGGAGAAGAAGAAAAGAGGAGAAGAGAAAGAAGAGAAAGAGGAAGAAGGAGGAAAAGGAAGAGGAAAGGGAAAATCAAGGATTTTACTTTGTGTGAAAGGAATTAAACACACAAGTTTAAGGATCTATCTGAGGTAGGTTTAACATCCACTCATAAATTTTGTTTATTATGAATAACATGTGGTCTGGAGAATTATATGAAATTTCTATTTTTGGATGTTTGGACATGCATATGGGTGCATGGGAATATATAAAAGAAAATCAAAGTTATATTATGCTAAATTTCGGAATAATTGGAAAGCCTCTATTTTTGGAATTCTGGGAAAATTCGATAAGGATTTTAAAGAAATGGTCAACATATGAATTGTAGATATATGTCTCACGGATTTATAGGCTTTGGAATTACTTGATTTGGAGTCCATATAAGGGAGATATGACTGATTAATTGAGCAGAGGTCGAAATTCTGGATAGTAAAATTAAGTGTTTTATTTTTAATTTTCTGAGAATTAACCGTAAATAATTTGAAGAAATGATAAACATAGAGGTTGTAGATAATTGTTTTAGCGTTTTATAGGCTTTGAGAACACCTCAATCGGAATTTATATGAGGGATATATGGTTGATTAATTGAGCAAAGGTCGGAATTCAGGATAGTAAAATTAAGTGTTTTATTTTTAATTTTCTGGGAATTAACCGTAAAGAATTTGAAGAAATGATAAACATAGAAGTTGTAGATAATTGTTTTAACGTTTTATAGGCTTTGAGAACACCTCAATCGGAATTTATATGAGGGAGATATGGTTGATTAATTGAGCAAAGGTCGGAATTCAGGATAGTAAAATTAAGTGTTTTATTTTTAATTTTCTGGGAATAAACCGTAAAGAACTTGAAGAAATGATAAACATAGAAGTTGTAGATAATTGTCTTAGATTTTTATAGGTTTTAAAATTACCTCAATCGGAACTCATATGAGGGAGATATGATTGAATAAGGGAAGAAAGGTTACAGAATACGTCCAGAAAATTACCCTTTTCTTTATTTGATTCAAAATTTATTATATTGGATATTTGATATGTGATGAATAATTATTATTTGTTGGATATGAAAATTATGCATGTTATTTTATGAAAGAAATTGAATGGCAAGCGTAAAACTCATGGCGAGTTGCTTGATAATTATGACAAGCGTAAAACTCATGGCGAGTTGCTTGATAATTATGACAAGCGTAAAACTCATGGCGAGTTGCTTGATAATTATGACAAGCGTAAAACTCATGGCGAGTTGCTTGATAAGTTTACATTCTAATTGATGAATATGCATTAATATATATATATTTATATGTATGGATGAATATCGACGGGTTGTATGGCTTGATACGGTACCGAGTAGGGGACGCCCTATTAGCCTGAGTGAGTCGGGGGAGGGCCGCTCCAACCGGGTGACGGTGGTAATGTGAGGAGGCAGTTGGGTGATGTACTCACATTCCCTGATCACTTATTGTGACTGTAGTTGATCGGTCACTATGCGAATAGCAAATTGCATTGACCAGATCGCCGAATGAGGCAGGTCATTTTCAAATCAAATTGCATTGACCAGATCGCCGAGTGAGGCAGGTCATTTTAAAAATGATAATTTTATCACCAGATCTTAATATTTTCTGTAGCTTATACAGCTGAACATAACCCCTGTTTTTCTCATCATATTTATGTTAAATCTACTGGGAACCTTTGTTCTCACTATTATTGTGGTGTTATGTTCAGATAAAAAGAAATGAGATGTGACACAAAATGACGTTACGGATGGAGATCTAGATGGCAGTATCACCTCCTCACCCTTTGTATTTCAAGGGTGAAGTGCTGTATAAAGACTCTTAATTATGTACTGAAATGTTGTATTGTATAAATATAAGATGTGTGAGGTTTGTAATATATATGTAAACATGAATATTGTGTTTTGAAATATTGTATTGTATAAATATAAGATGTATGAGGTTTGTAATAAAGATGTATAAATATATATATATATTGTGTTTATATATATGGCGTATTTAACATGCGTAAATAAAAAAAAAAAAAAAAAAAACCCGGACGTTACACTTAATATCCTTGTATTGAGATCTTACGTATATCATGCTTAATATACAATGCTTATTGCAATTAATCTTCACCTTTGCTGATATCTTTAAAGATAATTTGACGAAAAAAGAAAGGAATATATTTGTGCTTAATGTTGTTTATGATAAAATAACTTGGTATAACTTATTCAATATTGTTAAAAGAACTTAAGTTGTTGGGACCTAAACCTCATGGATTGAAATTGATTGGGAATTAAAGAAGAAAAATTATATTTTTTTTGTAGAAAGGAAAGAAATATATACCTCAAGCTTGCAATAGGAATAAAAGATCTAGAGGATAAGTTATTGGCAAAATAATAAACAGGTAGTTGACTGATGGAATGAATCAGTCGACTGATGAAACTTTGAATTCGAGCAACCAGTCGATTGTCCATCACACCATACAATTGAACCAAGCATGATTCGACTGATCCATCAACTGCTAGATACTCGAGAAAAAAACTCATTCAACCAGTCACTTGTTCAAAGCACTAGGTGAATGCACCATGCACTAGGTGATTACTTCCTAAATTGTTAGTAAGAATAACTCATTCAACTAGTCTACTGCCTAAAGGTACTAGAAGGCTGCACTAGGTATCAGTCGATTAATTCATTGACTGCTAGCTACTAAAATTCAAGAATTATAGTGCTAGTCAACTACTTGAATCCACCATAAACTATTAAAAGAGAAGTAAGTAGTCGACTGTCCTCCCAACACAGTTGACTGGTAGCTCAAAAGAAAACCTATTTCCTTATACTTTTTGGATTTCTTTAGCATCACAAAGGAAATGGAACCTAGGATTGCTCATAAGATGCTAAGTATTCAAGAAGGAGTTGCTAGGATATCTTAAGCAAGAATACACATTCAATTTCTTGTACTTGGAGCTTGAATATTGGTGTCATGAATGCAAAGTGAAACATAAACAACTTCAACAATGGTAAACAAATGAATGAAGAATTCTTGATTATATCTATACCCTATCTTCTTTATATGCATTTTTATCATGATATGCGGGTAACTAGATATTGATTTCTTTATATAATCCAAGTGGTGATTTCATATTATATGCTTGAAAGGAGAATTCTCATATTATGCTTGCTAGAAGAACATATTTTTTGCATCATATATCTACTAAGATATGTACTATGCATACTTGTGCTATAATAACATTATGTATTAGTTGATTCTATGAAGGCACATTAAGTGATTTAGGCATAAAATCCAAAGCATACAAATGAGTCTTTTTTAAAAAAAATGTTTTCAACCTTTATCTTGGATATTTTGATATCATACTTTGTGAAAGTATCTTTGATCCATGAAAGTAGAGAAAGAGTGCTTAATTTTAAGAGCTTTTTGTCTTAGACTTTTCCAAGTAAAATAGAATATGTGCATATGTAAAATGATTTTTGTGATAGAATTTCTTTTAAAGTGCTTTAATGTCTCTTTCTCAAATATCTATGCTATAAAAAGCTTGAATGTTTAAACATAGAAGGGCTCAAGATTTAAACAGGATCAAATTATTCTCCTTATGCCTTGTATTGGAAAATGTACTTTCGTAAGTCAAAAATAGTTTTCAAATAGTATTCATCTTTAAGATTTTTTTTATACTTGTATTTCAAATGACAATGTTTGGCTCATGATTATTCATAAAAAGTCAACTTGGTCTTTATCTTGATCTATAGATGTCATGATATTGGCTTAAGCAACTAGGAGCATAAAAGGTGAATATAAATGAAACAAAACATGCTCATTATAAAATAGATAAGAATCATGTAAGATAGCACATGTGAATCTAAAAGAAAGCGACCTATATGCTCTACCAAAGCAAGATGGAAAACAAGTTTGACAATTATATGAAATTCATGAGACAAACTTCAACTTTTCCAAACTTGCTACTTGTTGTGCTACTTGCTTTCTTAGTTTTACTTGAACTTGTCTTTTTTAAATGCTTTGAAATACTGGAGGATAATTTGGTATACCTATGGGTTGGTTGTTTTGATGCTATCATTTCTTAATCAAAAAATTATATGAGCCATATTTTATAGTTTTTATCTTTATATATTTACCCTATTCACTCATTGCATGATTATTTTTTGAAAAATATTATTTAAATATTTATTATTTAAAGGGTTGAAGGGTGGAGCAAAGGAAGGAAGAAAAATCAAAAGAAAGGAAAAAAATTGAGAAGAAAGAAGAAAGAAAGTATATATAGTGAGTGAAACAGAAATAGAGATAAATAAAAGAAATAGAAAAAAAAGAGAAAAACGATCGAATTTCAAGTAGAAAGAATGAAGTAAGAAAATGATTTTAGAGGAAAATCCTCTGAACCTTAGAAAAACTCAAGAAGGAATTCAAAATAGTCATGTGATATTAGGAAATTAGCCTAAAAATTATATCCTTTATCCTACACTCATTACAAATTTAATGAAATCCTATTGATTGTAGATGTAATATATAGCCTACATTAGTAGAGAGTGATATAAAAAATAAGTCTATGAAGCTCTTAAATTTAATTTTATTAGAGATCTACCCTTTAAATTTTTGGGAGGTATAAACTTATCCGAGTGTCAAAAATTAACTAATCCAAGGACACACACTCAGGATTTAAGAGGATGAGTTATGGACTACATTTGAGTTAAGCTTGTACATAACTATGAGCATTCTAAAAAAATTTCTTTTGAGTAATAATTTATTAATTCTCTAAGGCACAAGTTAGTAACCTTGACGCTCATTGCATATTTTGAATTGGTGTGATTTTTGTTTTTCAAAGTTTATTTTGCTTGAGGATAAGTAAAAGATTGAGTTTGGAGGTATTTGTTATATGTATAAATAATGATAAATTAAGTACCTTTAAGCTTTCTTTTTGCTAGTTTTTAAGTGAAATATGTTAGAAATTAGTTTATTTTATGTTTTGTATTGTAGGAATTAAGAATGTAGAAAAGAGGGAAAAAATAGAAGAAATTCAAGAAAAACACAAAAATTCAATATATCTTAGACCTTGCTCCACTAATATGGGCATAACTCTTTCATGTGAACTCCAAATAAGGTGATTCAAACAATATGGAAAGTTAAGAAAGTTTTGTGTTATGGTGAATTCTATAGAATACCTATTGCTATGGTAGTAGAAAACTAGCACTATTGTGCTGGTGCGAGTAAGGAAGAATAAATTAAGCATAAAAATAGAATTTGAGTTGGATTCCAATTCCTATGGGTCAAAATTAAGTCAAAGTAGCTGTTGTTGTTTTAATTAAAACTTGCAAGTGCACAAATCTATCAGAGTATAGATTTAGTGGTATGTAAGGTCGATCCCACAAGGATTGCCAATTGAGAGAAAATCAAATTCAGATTCAAAATAAATATTTCTAACTTAGTTGCCAGAATGTTTGTTTTGTGAGAAGAGTACTGAATAGAGTATGCAAAGAATTAAAATACTAAAATTAAATAGAAATGTATTCAAAGTAAAGAAACATGCTAAGGTTAGGGGATCCACTCTTGGTACATCAAATAATAATAGATTTTAACTCTTTTATTACTCAAATAGAATTCTCACATAAATAAGGTTCCATTCGGGAGATATGTTACATTACATACGCTTTGATTTACAAATGAAGTGTATTTGCCTTCCTTTTATTGTATTACTAATACTAAATAACTTTTGTAAAATGGATTTAAGTATACATCGTGCTAATAATTATATTTTCTACAATAAATCAAGAATAATTCAAGCATTTATTGTATCAAAGATTGTCTACAATGTATCAAGATTCGCACTTTACAAAATTTAGAATAAAAAGATGTAAAAGGAAGAAAAATATAACAACCGAGTTAATAATAATAATAATAATATAAAGTAGGCGGTAAAACCAGCTATTAAGGAAGAAAATAACAAGAAAATAAATAATAGAGGGACAATAAAGTCATCCTCTAAGAAAGTAAATAATAAGAAAATAAATACCAGAGGGGCAACAAAACCATCCTTTAAAAAAATAATAAGAAAATAAATAACAAAAGGACTGAAAATAAATAACAGAGAGACAACAAATCCATTCTCTAAGAAAGTAAATAACGAGAAAATAAATGACAGAGAGGTGGCATAACCATCCTTTCGGAAGAAAAATAATAAGAAAATAATAACAGAGAAAATAAATAACAGAGAGGCAACAAAGTCATCCTCTAAGAAAGTAAATAACAAGAAAATAAATAAGAAAATTGCAGAAAATAAATAACAGAGAGGCGGCATAGCCGTCCTCTCAGAAAGAAAATAACAAGAAAATAATAACAGAGAAAATAAATAACAGAGGGGCAACAAAGCTATCCTATAAGAAAGTAAATAACAAGAAAATAAATAATAGAAGGGTAAAAAATAAATAATAGAGGGGCAATAAATCCATTATCTAAGAAAATAAATAACAAGAAAATAAATAAGAAGATAAATACAACATCAAGTATAAACATTGAGATTAAGAGTTAGATAAATTATTATTTTCATATTAAGAGTTTCACCCTTTCACCTTAGCATTAGGAGATTAGTTCTCCATAATCAAGGTAAGAAAACAAAATGAAAGATAAAGAACCACGATAAAATTTATGAAAGAAAGTAAAGATACAAAATGTATAAAAAGAGAAAAATATTACAAACACTTAGAACTCTAACAAAACTTTTCCAAACTCACTCTTCAGCCTTTCTCCCCCCTTTAGCTCACAATAGTCTCTATTTATAGAAAAAAACAAGGGGATTAAGTGACAAAAATGTTGGGTAGCAAATTACACTAAAGTTGACAAGTTGTGTTGCATTATGTGCCTCGAAAGTCATCGTGATATATCTCCTTTATAGCCACCGAATCTGCTGATCCTATCAACATGAAAGTTATAGATAATTTTCATTATCGTTCCACCCATATAAAGTGGAGAAACATTGGCCACATATTTTGTACTTTATGGTCAAAACATTGCAGAAAGGTTAGGCTGAACTGCAATCGTAAACATATTCTCTTCTAGCCCAATTTTGACCCTTTTAGTGTCCAAATTTGCTGACCACTTGAACATAAAGTTGTAGCAAATTATATCTTCTATCCAGCTACAAAATTTTGTATCCATTTAATATGTATTTTATAAAATATGTCCCAAATACTATAGTAAGGTTGGACTGAACTGCAACAGTAAACATGTTTTGTTCTAGCTCAAATTTGACCCTTTGGATGTATGAATTTGTTGATCACATAAAAATGAAAGTTGTATGAAATTATGAAAGATATTCATCTACTAAATTTCGTACATAATATATACGTATTTTCTGAGATACGACCAAAATACTGTAGTAAGATTAAGTTGAAAAGCAAGCAGCAAACAAATTTTTAATATTGGGTGTTCTGCCTTAAATCTTTAATTTTCAATTCTTTTAGAAATGTGGTCATAAATCAAGATTGAATTGATACATATATCCATTAGGATGCGTCTCAAGAGATAAAAAGATACTGCTCCTTACTTAGCCATCCTTAATGAATTTATTTTGTCTGCTTGATTTATAGACATCATTTCCAAAGAATCACAATTGAGCTTTGATTTCTCTAATTGAGTCCATTTTCTATTCTTCTCTCCATCTATAAAAATACACAAAATTAAAGACAAATAAGGGAGATAAATTCTTAATTAAGACAAAAAAATAAGATAAAAATATTTAATTTATAAGTACAAAACTCACTCATCAATAGCCCTAGAAGTTTGATAGCTTACCTCAATTATAAATAGACGGCCAAGGAGGCATTAAAGAACATTCGAGGAACATCTCGAAGATCCTAATAATCTTTTTTTCTTTCTTTAGTTTTGTGACCTTGCATGGTTGATGTTGTTTTATTTGTTTGAGGAGAATGAAAACTTAGATTGTATGACCTTGTGAGATTAGGTTTTACATTCTTAATGCTCTTTTTATAATTTGACTATTAATTATTTTTTGGTTCTTTATATCATAACTATTTCAATTTATCGCTAGGGTGGCCAATTGGTTTATTAACTAAATTAGTCTACCATTGAATTATGAAACTAAATTTTGAGTTGTTTGGTCACTCTAGTTTATGAGGCAACTAAGATCAATAAGTTTACTATGATATAAGAATTATTAACTCTAAGAAAGAATGATTGACTAGGTTAAATTCGTTTACTGGTGTTCATGTTCCTTAGTTTTACCAATCTTTCTAGTTTATAATGTAATTATTGGGTTAAATCTTGTCACATTGGACAAGATTATTTGATAATTAGGGTTAATTAAGTTCACCCAGTTGAAGATTAACTAAACATAAGGAAAGATTGGATTTAATTCCAATGTTAAATATTCGAATGTGAATTGAATTATAAAGATCGATGATTAGGGGTATAATTCTGATGGTGGAAATTGACTTTAGCTAATGCCCAACTTATTCTATAAGCTTCTTATTTCTATTTTCAATTATGTCTTTTGTTTACTTTATGTTCTTATTACTCAATTTCCCTTTTATATTCACAAAAGCATAAAATTCAACTGATCACTCTTAGTAGGTTCAACCCTTACTCTAGCTTATATATCAATTTACAAGATAAGTTATTTATTTATTTATGGCATGTTTGTAATGACATGTACTAATGTGACTCGACTAGTATAGGATACACTATTAACAAACCATCGCAGTTCATTAATTGACTTACCATTGATCACTAGAACGATGTGAAACAACTTTTTCACTACTTGTTGGGCGCTATATACCTTGGCCTCCAGCCGCATCCTTACCCTTCATCTTCTTTAGATTCTTTCTAAAATGCTGACTAGGTAACAATAAAGATGATTATACTTCTACCAATGCCTACATTGTCTATCTTGGTTGCAATCCTATCGCCTAATCCTTCAAGAAAATAATGAATAGTTGCACAATCATTCGCCGAAGCTAAATATTGCTTAGTGGTTGTTACAACAATTGAACTTTACTGGATATGTTCTCTACTTACTGAACTTAGCACCACCCTACCTACTGCTCTTTTCATCTACTATGAAAACATTAATACCACTCAATTATGCTCTAATCCTATTTTTCACTCCCTTATGGGACACGTTGCCTTTGACTATTACTTCATTTGAGACCAAATGCAAAAATGGTGCCCTATGTGAAACTTATGTCTCTTTAGAAGACCAGCTTGTTGACCTCTTGTCCAAGCCTCTTTCATATGATTAGTTTAACTACTTGATGGACTATATTAGACTTTCCACAAGAGATGGGTTAGGGTGTATTCCTAGAAATAGTTTATTGAAGGTATCACTAATAAAACAAGTATTCTTACATTTGTTTCTATTCACTATAGGGATAAAGTTTTTTATATTATTCTTCTGCAGAATAAAGTTGAGGCCTTAGGTTCTTAAGTTTCTGAAATGACTAGCCATACACGCTTTAAATGATTAAATCATAACCACAATAATTAAGGGGAAAATATTCAACGCAATAGCTTGAGAAGATATATGGCTATATACATTATATTACTTAGATGACCTTATTTATTTACACTGTTATTAATGCTTATATATCTTAGGATGAAATTAGGATATTTTGAAAAAGTAATATTAGAGTTTAACAGAATAAATGAGGGCAACCTATAAATCAAGAGTTAGGAATTATTGATATGAATATGCCTAATTCCACCTTAAAAGCTAGCTTATAAGGGGAAGATTGCGACCCTATATATATAACACCTAAAACTTCTCTCGCTAACAAATTTGGGACTTTACCGATATTCACTCAATAATCACCCTTACTATTGTATGGTTCACATCATTCACCCACTCTTTAGCTTGCATGTAAGGATCAGATTTTTTATTTATCACATTCCAACATCAAATAACATACATGTATAAAAGTAGCTCATATTGTATTATCATTATACTAAAAGGGCCACATAAGTAGTTATGGTTTATACAGGAGTCACATAATTGCATTAACTTAACATTAAATCCTATACCACACATCACCCCTTGGTATAAAGGGTGGAGAAATTAGTGCTGGCATCGGGACCTCCACAACATTAACTGCATAATGTTGAATTGACCCAACTAGGGTATTTCCACCATTTGGAACTCCCAAGCAATGATAGGAAGTCTGCTGGCGTCTCAATTATCTTTATTTAAACATAACACCAAGCATTAATGAGAACAGGGTCTCAATAGGTTCAACATTAATAGCATCATAGTATAAGTAAAAATCACAGTGTTATATCCAGCTGTATAAACTACAGAAGACGTCAATCTTTTGTGATGAAGTTATAATATTTGCAAATTCATGATTAACATAGCATAGTCGCATGCTCAACAATTACAAATATCATATGCAATACTTTTATGTATGGCGACAGATCGTCTGCAACCACAAGTTCAATACATAGTGACTAATCGTCTGTAGCCACAATTCAATACATAGTGACTAATTGTCTATAGCTATATTTTAACACACAATGACCAATCATCCGTAGCCACATTTCAACACACAATGGCCAATTTTTTGTAGCCATATTTTAACACACAGTGACTAATCGTCTGTAGCCACATTCCAACACACAATGACTAAATACACAATGACTAATCATCTGTAGCCACATTCTAATACATAGTGACTAATCGTTTGTAGTCACAACCATATACATTAACATCATATAATCATGTATGCATCAAACAACTCACATTTAGTATCATGCTTGCCAGCCTTAATTAAGTTCATCACTTTGTACAACAAATATGTATTAATACCTCTATTATCATATAATAATGTACACATCATACTCTTTAATCATCATCACCATCACAATGGGTTATGTATTAACCAAGTAATCACTAATATCATGCATAGTATCATCACCACATCATTTAACAACTATGTATTAATACACTTACCATCATGTAACAATGCAAAAAATATATCATCTAATCATCATGCATTAATACAATAGCATAGGCATCACATAATCATCTTCATCATTTAACAAATATGTATTAATACATGATACATGTTAGTGGCGACCTTTCAAAGTTGTCACTAGAAGTTAATGTTTTAGTGGCAACTTTAAATATTCTCACAAAAGGTAGCCTTTCAATGGCGACCGTAGGTGGCCACTAAATGTAAAGTGCAAAAAACAATTATACAATACTTTGGTTTTTATTTTTTCTTGGAGAATAGTCATCAAACATGAATCTTAGATTTTTTTAAATGCATATTTTTTTTATACCTTAGATTTTTTTATTTTATATTTATATTTATATTTTAAGTAATTTTAATAACATTGGGTTTATTTCAATTTAATTAAATTACCAAAATTCTTCAAAATGTAAAACTTAAAATTAAAAGAGTCTATTATTATTTTGATATTTGAAAAATATTTTTTTATATTTAAATTTTTTATACAAATTATTTTAAATAATATTTTATCTTTAAAAATACTTTCATATTAACTCTATTAATAAAAATTTAATAAAATTTTTTAACTAATTAAAACAAAAACTTAGTTGAACTATATCTTCACTTAAACTATGTAACTTTTGATTATCACAAATAAAAAAAAAGTGTTAAATATTTATAAATAGAATAAATCTGAATACATTCTTTAAAAGAAATTAATCTTTAAAAAAATAAATTTATAAAGTAAAGTTTTAAAAAATAAAATTGAAAATGCATATATATTTAAGAAGTCATAACAAGTGAGAAAAAATCATTGTTATTAAAATAATTAAAAATATATTTTAAAAAATCTAAAACATAGTCAAAAGGCTACATTTTTTTAAGCATAGCACTCTTCAGAGAGCATCCATGTCATTTATGGAAAAAAATTTAAAAATATATTAAAAATAAATTTAAAAGGAAAAAATTGCAAAATTTGGAAGCACAACAGAGGCACAACACCTTCTACTTTGCCTTCCATGTCTCTAGTCATCACACTCAAACAGAGAAGGATTTATTCATGCAAAAAATTGCAAGATTTCAAAAGAGAGCCAACCCTAACCCCCATTATCCAATTAGCCCACTATGAGTCGCATCCCATCGAGCAACCTACCCTCACCTCAATGGCCTACCACCTTCAAATTTATTTTTCTTTCCTCTCTCCCACTCTCCTTCTCTTTCTAGTTTTTGTTCTTATTCTATGATGTGAAGAGAAGGATTTGACTTCCTTTTTTTGGTGGTTACATTTGGCAAAAGATTAAGGGGGTTTTGGGGAGAAATTCTTGTGTTTTTTGTTTTTGGTAATTTTTGGGTATTCTGGAGCGAATTATTCTAGATGGAGTAACCATTAGTGTAACTCTTGCCCCTTGAAACCTCCTCATCACTCCTAACATCAGTAATTTCTCATTTCACCTTTTTTTGGTTATATTTTGAAATCCATTATGACTCTAGATGCTGAGGATGTAATCCATTTTTCCTATTTTCTACCTTGATTATTTGATTCCTCGTTTGGAAAATTTCAATCATGCTTCTTATTAACCCTTGTTTGTTTTGCTCATGAGTATTTAGTTTTAATTCCATATTATTTTGGTTTGGTTTTGTTCTTAGTTAACTTTGGCTTCCTCTTTTTCTTTGTTTGATTTTGGATTGAAAAAAAATGATTCGATTTCTATGTTAAGTGACTTGAATTGAACAATCATAGGAAGCCTTTCAAAATAGAATTTCTTTATTTATTTTTCCCCTTTTTGAATGGATTTATTGTGGTTATGCTAAAATTTATCCTATGATAAATCTTATTTATGGTTGTTTATATAGGCTTTGGAGTAGTTCAAGAAGCAACAAGTTAATCATTTATTGTGGTTGTGTTTGTTTATATGTTTTACTAATTTGCACTTTGGTTTGACACTATTATGTATACATTTTAATAGGGGCTTAACATTATCAGTGTTCAAATAGTTATCAAGTTTACTTGTCCACATGATCTTACTAAGCAGACTCTTACCTGTTACCATGTTGGGGACAACACCATTCCTTTTTCATCTTTGTTATTCCTTCATCTCTAAGTCATTAATTCTTTTAGTAATTTGGATATTGGATATTCTTAATTGAAAGGTTGATTGATTCACTAGTTAGGTAAAGAACAAGAAAACTGAAAAGGAAAAAGGAAATTGATTTCTTAAGTGAGATGTTATGTAGTTTTTCTTTTAAAAGTTGGTTTCAATTGATTAGGCGAAGAAGGCTGGTTCAAAGATGAAGAACTATATTGTTGTAGAGCAATCAATAATTAAGTTATCTATATTCAAATCTTGTCTTAAAAATAGTATTTCAGAAGCAGCATCATTTAGATAATTGTGTTGTCTTTATACTGCAGTAAATGTTTACCCTATTTGGAGCCATATATTAGTTGTTAGCATGTTTGCATTGTAAAGATCTACTGTTTAGTAAGTTATGCACATATATGAAATGGGCAGGTAGAAAACATGATTCAACACAAGGAAGAGATCTACTCCTACCCTATAAGAACTTGGTTTATGACAAAGAAGGAGAAGAAGCTTACTGAAAAACAAGCAAAGGTAAGATTTTGTTGCATCCTTTTTATGTACTTATTCATTTAAATATATAAAACTTATAGTAGCTTCCATCATGGATTACTTAAAATTTGACATGTTATTACAAACAACCTTCTTAGTTTAACTTAAACCATACCAATATATTTTTATAATCAGAGTCCATTTCGAGTAAGTGCCTCTCTATATCTTATAAGTAAGTGATTTTGCATTGATACATGTAACATTCCTAATTTTATTTCTTTTAATAATAAAGGTACATAAATATTTAATTAAGGAAATAAAACTTATTAAATAATTTTTAGATATCTAAGATGTAACATCTTAAGTCTCTAATAAAATTAGATAAATCTAAGAATAAGTAGAAAATACATATGACAAAGAATTAAAATGCTTAGTTAGGTGACAATAAGGCATTTATAAAATTAGTGTCAATTTAAAGATAAAACAATTATCTAAAACTATTATGTTGAACAGTTTAGCCAAATATTAAAGATTTTTAGTGATATTACTCCCTCAAGTGACAGGTTATTCCTTCTCGGGTAGGTTCTAACCTCTACTTACTAATCTGACCATATCTCTCTCATAAGAATTCCAAATTGAGTGATTCCAGTGGCTAAAATTCCGTGACACATATATCTATAATTTTTTTTGTTAACCAGTTATTTTAATTCCCTACAGAATATTCTCAAATTCAAACACAGAAGCTTTCCTAATAGATTCTTCCCTGATTAATCATTTTCTGACCACTGATTACTAATCGGACCTTATCTACCTTATATGAACTTCAAATTGAGTGATTCCAGTGTCTAAAAATCTGTGAGACACAGATCTACATTTTTTATGTTAACCATTTATTTTAATTCCTTATCAATGCTTCCCAGAATTTTATAAATATAAGCATAAAATTTTACCACCCATAGCCATACCTATGCAGAACTATCTACACCAGCCTAAGTATTCAAACATACATCACATGAAAGATTAATATGTAAAATGATATAGCAACATCCATGACCAATCATCAAAGTTCTAAGGTCAAAATCTCATATAAATGTTACAAATTTCAAAACTTTTCAAAAAGAAATATAGTTAAACCTACCTAAGGATCTACCTAGCTCACTTAGTAAATTCGTTTTCTTGTTTCCTCTTGAAGGAAGTAGCAAGATTCCTCCCTTCCCTTAACTCTTCTAGCAGCTTGAGTACTTAGTCCTCTAGACTTCTCCTTTTTCTTCCTTCCATTCTTCTTCCCTCTTTCTCTCCTTTCCTCACTCTACCTTGCTTCTATTTTTCCTCTCCTTCACTTGGACAAAATTATAATGTTATAAGGGTGGTTTTTGCTTAAATAGACTATCAAATAATTCACCTTTTATGATCATGGGTCTACCTTATCACAATTAGGATGCACTTGGTTGATTTTTTGGAAAACAAACAACTCATGTTCTTGTCTTCCTCTTCCTTAGTCAAGATATGCATAGGAAAAGGAGATTTGTATTTTGAAAATTATGATAATATGTTCTTAAGACAAGGGACAAGGTCCCTTTGATTTAGGGATTCATTTTCTTTTTATTTTGTCTTAATCAAGTATGATAGGTTTGCCTTTCTAAGTAGCAAGTTTCTAGCCCTTGAATCTCCCTAACTTGGCTAAAATTATTTGTGTGGGATATGAATTTTTTATCCTAATGCCATTTATTATGATACAACTTGCTAAAATTATGAGTGTAGGATATAGATGTTTTGTCCTAATGCCTTGTATTATCATACCACTTGCTAAATTTTTATCTTAATGCCATGTAACCTAATCTTTATTATTATTTCATCACATGACTTATATTATTTTATTTTTTTCTCTAGGATTTGGGCTCATTCCTACCAATTTCCTTTGATTTGGATAAAATTCTACCTTTATTGGAGACATTGATTACATTTTCATAATTTTTGGGCTATCGGTCCAACTTCTATATCCTAGTCCAAGTCTATGTTTTATTTCTTGCTTAGGTTATCCAATAGGCTTGTTAGAAACTTATGTGAAGTGGAAAAACTCTATATGAAGTGTCCATAGGTGAAAGCCCAATTTATGGGTGATGTTAAACTTAGAAATTTCTAACTCTTGAATTAGGAAAAATTACCCTAATCTAATCTTCTTAAAATTTTAAGACCTTTACTTACTTCACAAAAAATTATCTTCCTTATCGAAGAATTTCACCTATCTTTAGTATGTTATTTCTAATTTTTCCTATTATGTTTTCTTTCTTTACTTGTTCCCTTAATGTTAGAAACATTTTCTATGCATACACATAAAGTGAAGAATTTCTAAGGATTATATTTCCTTAGATGAAAATTGTCTAATAAATTTTATTTCCTTAATTAAATATTTATGTATCTTTAAAAAAAATTAGGGATGATACATTAAATATTTATGTACCTTTATGAATAAAAGAAATGAAATTAAGGATGTTACAACATATCCACAAAAACTTCAGCCAAAATCAGCCAAGAAATTGCCACCTTTCAGCAAGGAAATCCTACCATATAGCCACAAAATTTTCAGCGACATTTCAGCCAAGAAACAACACCTTGCAACCAACATAATTGTGCAAATAATATTATGGTAGCAGATTGAGTGGAGGGATAGCAATATCTCACGCCATTCTCTATAGAAAGCCAAGGAATCTCTACAGAAACAGACTACCTCCATGTGACTCTTGAGTGGGAGAGTGGGAAGCCAACATAATCATGTGTTTGGGTTAGGGGGTAGCAGAAATCACATGTCTTACCCCATGTAATTAGGGCCCAAGAGGGAGAGGGAAGAGCCAAAAAAATTGAGAGCAAGGGGAAGAGATCAGCCAAAAAACTTTGAGAGCCAAGGGGAGGAGAGCAACAAAAAAAATTAAGAGCCAAGGGGAGAGAGAGCAACTAGAATTGAGAAGGAGTGAGTGATAAAATTTGAAGGCTTGTTCACACTATATTTTGTGCAACAACGTAGCCGAGTTTGCAAGGGGAACCAAGAGGAGAAGCAAGCTGAAAGTTGAGAGCCATAGTAATATTTCTACACAAGGTGAGTTTCCCCTTTTGAGAAAAGTTGGTCTGTAGTGTGTTGAGCTCATTTTTTGTTCTGCATGGGTGATTCTTAATCATGAGATACAAGGGGTTAAGGTTGAAAACATGGAACTCTAGTGGTTGGGAACAATCTTTTCCATTTAAGTAACAAACATGCTGAAGCACCATACATTCTACGCTAGGAAGTTATTGATCTTACACCTAAAATGTTTAGACCCTATGTTCTTAGACTATTTGATTGGGTAAAAGGCCTTTCAATTCTCTAATTTTTTGTGAGAAAAGTCTTGAAATATTTGTAATTAATTCTGGAAATTGTTTTAATTTTTGAGAACCTAAAAATAGGCCATTTACAATCAAAAAATTGCTGAGAAAAATCTGCTGGATAGATTAGGCTATTGATGGAAATACTAAACATAAAAGGGGTTATAGGTTAAATTTTCTTATGAAAATTTTACGGAATGTTATAGGGAACCTAAATAAGTTCCCCACCAAATTTGAGAGAATTATGGATGGCTTAAGGCATATAATAAAATATAGAAATTTTGTGGGACAAGAAGTGAGTTAGAACATACCAGAACTGGGGGCAGCCATAAAAATTGGGTTATTTGAGGGGAAAGTGAATTATATTTTACTTGAATTTTTTATGGTGATTATATAAAATATCTAGAATACTCCATATCAAATATCATGAATTTTTAAGAAGTTTTTCTTGTCCAAAGGAATGAAAAATTGAATAGAAATGGAACGAAACCAATCTGCACTGTTGAGGGTTTTGAAGGTACTTCTTGGGGTGAATGGAAGCGTTAAAGGCTGAGAGATCCAAAAAATAAAATATACATGTAAAGGAACCTCCATGAAATTTTTTATAATTTTTAAAGAACTTTTGTTATATTTAATAATAATCTCAAAACTGAACAGAATCACAAGTCTTTTAGGGGAGCAAGAGCTCTTAAACTAGAAACTTAAGATTTTAAGTGCTCACATTCATCCATTAATCAAAAGCTTTTATATATTTTAGTTTGAGTAGCTTGTTGTAACCTGGTAGCCTTGGAAAGGAAGTGATTATGCTAGAATTGAGGTAGCTAGCTTTTCCTTAAAACACTCTTTTTTTTATGAACTTGAATTTATCAATTTCACTGATTGCCTGACTTTTATGCTATGATGAATGATGGTCTAAAGATATGTTATGTATGCATTCTCGAGAATTAAGGTGTGCCAAGTAAGCCCCATTTCCCTCACTTATTGGTCAATAATAGGAGATGCATAACCCTTTACAAGTATGAAACTGCATTGAGTAAGTATACCAAAATGTTAGGGGTCCTTAGTGTGACCAAGATTATGGATGTATGTATGGTCAGTGCTAATGTTTCAATGGAATAAATTGAGATGTTTTAAGGAATGGAATGTATGCTGGTTTTCTGAAAGTTTGCTTGTTATTGAGATTGTCATCTCTTCTTTTTATGTCCACATAATCATATTCCAGGTACTCTGGCAAGAAGTGAGCAATAGGGTTCCTAAGGTTGACTCATCTAAATACAGATATAGATTGTATATTTTCTGGGGGTGTAATATATGTGGGATGGCTTAGTTGAGTTCCAAGTCCCTTTTAGACAGCACATAATTTGATGAAAAATAAGTTATGGACTGTACACTTTTCTTTTATGGCGTGAAAGTTTTTTTACTGTAAGTAATGCATATCATGCCTAGTTAGTTTGATTCCCCTATCTTTAAGGAAATGAAATTTGAAAATACTTGGAATAACCTGTAACTCATGTATGCTTATCTAAATAAATAAATAAATAAAAATAAGTAACAATATAAGTGAATAGGTGAATTTATAGACTAGGTAGACATTGCTAGAAATTTACAAATAAAAAGGAACATTCTATGATATAGATGTATGAAATAAGATTCTAGTTAGTAAGTGTTACATAAGAAAATATAAGCGTTAGAAATTCTTCACCTTACGTATGCATAAAAAATGTTTCTAACATCAAGGGAAAAAGTAAAGAGAGAAAACCTAATAGGAAAAATTAGAAATCACATCCTAAAGACGGGTGAAATTCTTAGGTAAGAAAGATAAATTTTGAGAAGTAATTAATGGTCTTAAAATTTCAAGAAGATTGGATTAGGGTAATTTTTCCTAATTCAAGGGCTAGATTTCCTAAATTTAACATCTCCACCCATACATTTGGGTCTTCACCTATGGACACTTCATATAAAGTTTTTCCACTTCACATGAGCTTTTAGTAAGCCAAATGGATAGCTCAAACAAGAGATATAGGATATAGAGGTTGGACCAATTGCCCAAAAATCATGAAAATGTGGCCAAGCCCTCCATGAGAGGTAGAAATTTTAGCCAAAGTAAAGGAAATGGGCAAAAATGAGCCCAAATTCAAGAGAAAAAAATAAGAACCATGTGATGAAATAGTAATATAATAATAATCAATATTAGGTCACATGACATTAGGATAAAACATCTATATCTTATACTCATAATTTCAGTAAGCCATGTGATGATATAGTAGGTAATAATACATAGCATTAAGACAAAACATTTATATCCTACACTCATAATTTTTGCAAGCCATGTGATGATATAGTAGGTAATAATAGAAGGCATTAGGACAAAACATTTCTATCCTACACAAATAATTTCAGCCAAGCAAAGGAGACTCAAGGATAGAAATTTGTCGCTTAAAAAGGCAAATCTATCATACTTGAGTGAGACACAAGAAAAAAGAAATGAATCCATAAATTAAGGGGACATTACCTCTTGTCTTGAGAACATTTTATCATAATTTTCAAATAACAAATCCTCTTTTTGCTATGCATATCTTTATTAAAGGAGAGGAAGACAAGAACATGACTTTTCTTCCCCCAAAAAGCAACCAAGTGCATCCTAATTGTGATAAGGTAGACCTATGATTATGAGATAAGAACCACTTGATAATTTATTTAAACAAAAACCACTCTTATAAAATTAGAATTTCGTCCAAGTGAGGGAGAGGAAAAAACATAAGCAAGGTAGAGTGAGGAAAGAAGAGAAAGAGACGAGAAGAGAGGAAGGAAGAAGAAGGAGAAGTCTAGAGAACTAAGTACTAAAGGTAAGTTAGCTTAATCTCCACTTGAATCCATCTTTTCTCTTCATCCTTGGGGTTCAAAACTCACCCTCCCTATCTTATTCATTTCCTTTATCTTTGAGTCAAAATTACTTTGTCTATTGCATGAGTCACAATTGCTTTGGAACTCCCTCCTCCACTTGTTAGTGTTAGTCTAGCTTTCGAATAGCCAGCTAAGGGTTAGAGCTAGCTATAGCTGTACCAAGGGAGGAAAATGGTCTATTCACTTTGGTTTGTTGAGGAAAAATATTACCAGCTCGATGTTGAAGGCTCTTATTATCTCAACCCTACGTACCGGGCCAAGCCTTTAGTTTAAGTAGGTTTGGGCTAGTTCGTTGCGCTCCTGCCACATCTTGGCAAAGTAAGCTGATGGGAAAGCCCCCTCTTGCCGCAATGATCATAGAAACCATATTCAGAACATTAGGAAATGACTGACTCAGTAGTAGTCTAAAAGGCAAAACTTCCAAGGTTTGAGTCCTTGGGTAAAACTGCGAGGGAAGACGTCTGCTTCCTAGGTTCAATCGGGAACTAATAAGTAAGGTGTAGACAAGACGGCTATGATTGGAGGTAAGTAGCAGTGATATGGGTTTTAAGGTAGGGACTGGGTGGTACTCACGAAGGGCAACCCCCGGAGGGTACTTTACATCTACCTATAGGAAGTCCTTATTCTTACCCAACCTATGGATGAGTACAGTAGCCCATGAGCATGGGGTACTGCATGTTTAAGACTGTAGTTAAACTTCTTCTTCTTCTTTCCTAAGACCTAATAATTTCTTTTTCTTTCAAACCTATAACTCTGAATTTCTTTTCTATTATTTAATATACCAACTTCCCATCCCTATCTTAACCGAAGGTAATATCAAGCATAAGGAAGGGTAACTTTTCTTATGGGAAAAATGAGGGATTTAGGATATTAGGAACGAAGAGAAAAAGGAGTTATATAGGTTGGAATGAGATATACCATGGAACTTTCTTTTCTTTCCTTTCTTCTTCCTTTTCTTTCTTTCTTCTTTACATCTCAACTTCCTTGTTTCTCCTTCCTTTTTGGTCGAAGTCTTCCCCTTTAGTCAACCTTCACTACCTTCATTAATTAAGGGTAAGATATTTTAGTGTGTTATCATTATCCATGTAATTCCACCCATGTCCTTGTATCTTTTCCCTTAATTCCATCCTTGTCCCTTGCCTTTTTATTATGGCTTGTTTGAATGTTTTCGAATTATTTCATTCTCTTTAATTCTTTATGAGGATGATGATAATAAATTTTAGGTTACTAATGAAGACCATTCCTATAGTTTAACCCTTTACTCAAATTTCCACACCCTAATTAACTTAAAATTCAATTTTTATCCCTCTTAGTTTTTCCAAAAATATGAAAAATATTGTATTCTTTCTTTATGAACAAATTCTTAAGGATATAAAAGGCAATACATCTTCTTCTAGTTTATGAATATTTCCTTTGCCAATTTTTTCCCTTTTTCTTAGCCATTTAGGTCATTTTAGCACTTATGTATTTTACTAGGAAACTTCTAGTGTAATAACTCCATTTTTTTATACAAATTTACTCACTCATAAACTTATTACTAAGCAATTCACTTTATAATAATTGATTCCTTAATTCAAGCATATGTAGTTAAGGTCAAAAGGGCGTAATCTATGATGTCATAAGTTTGTATACACATCATAGTGTCCTAGGTGTTACCTGTAGCACACAAAAGCAAGAGGATACCCGAACACTATGTCTAAAAAGCAATTAGCGTCATGGTATGGTTAGACAAAAGAATACCCATATACAAAAGATCAAGCTTATACATGCCTATGCCCTAATTTTCCATGTTAGCCTTGTCCAGGGACACGGGTACGGGTGGTGGCACCTACACCGGAATTTCAACCAACTCAACCACAAATATGTCATTAATCATTAGGATTTGCCCCAAATAAAGTCTTTCTATCCAACTCACACTAAAGATCAAAGTCATAGAGAATATATACATATTGTCTTTACTTATCTGAACATAGCATGGAAACATAGTAAGAATTAACATTCCTAGTAGATTCAACAATATAATAAAATAATCACATATATAATTCTTTATGTCATGTTCAGCTGTATAAGCTACAGAATTTTTATCGTACCATGGCAATGTACTGTATATCTATGTACATGAAAATCATGCAAGCTTGTCAAATATGGCATAATAACTGTATCATAATATCATAGGCATGTCAAATCACGATTTAGGCAAATATTGGCTATTTATTGATCTCATCAAATACTTTTCTTTTTCAATCAAGGTTAGCATCCTCCTCTTACTCTACTCACTTTTGAATGTGCTTTTTTCACTCTATTTAGACATGGCACAAATTTTATTTTTCTTTCTCATAGTCATGAATAGGATGTCCCCTATCTAGTATACCGAACACGAAAAGCCATATAACCTTTCTCTTTCATTTTCTTTTCTTTTCTTTTCTCATTAATAGCCAAGATATGTTGTCATTAACATAATATGCCCGCATGCCACAAGTTTCACATCAAATCATCATCATCATCATTTCATTCATAAAATCATGCCAAATATTTTGCTTAGGATGGTGAAAATTTTATGCAATGGCTATGGCTAGAGAATAGATTATACTTAAATTGAAATTTACCATATATTATTATATTTTCCTAGAATCATCATTTCGGCCAACCTAGCGAGATACTTCATCTTGTAAACTTCTTCTAAATCAATATTTCATTTACCTTGTATCAAATATTTTTTATGTCATCTTTGGGGTAATTATTTCTTTCTTTTTCTTTTGATTTCTTTATTTTTGGTCATCCATTTTTATTTATTTACCAATTATACTTATTCATAAATTCCTAAATGATTTTCTTCTTATACTTGTGTTTAATTAATTTAGTATCGGTATGTCAACACAACTTCAATATTAAATTGCCATAAATTTCTTCTAACTCTTATTAGGTCTCCATCCATTAATTCCTTAATCCTAGGTTTCACTCCATCTTCCTCCTTTATTTTCAAAAAAATTCCCTAGACAAGCTTGCTTATATTTACATATATTCCCTTATACTAATTTATTATTTAATGATATCAATTATTCAAAACCCTTAATTATAACTCCTCTTTAGAAATTTTCCACACAATCAAGTACTAAAAAATGTTTCTTTTTCTAATTATCTATTCCTTTAGAAAATTCAATTGAGGTCTACTTATTTTTCTTGGCCCACTTTAAAAATATTTTCTACTCCTTATTATTTCTTCTCTTTTACTAAGTCTTTATCAAAAGACTTACTTGAATATTTTCTTTCATTAAGGTCTAAAAATTTCATTTGGTATTAATTTAGAGCTGCATATAAGATCAAACATTTAAATAACCCTTTCCCTTACCTATACACTATTTTCCTTTCTTCCTCATGTTATTATTTCTACTCATTATTTTTATTATTTGGTGAGGTTATAGTTTTAACATTATTACCTTCAAATTTTGGCTCACTTAGAGTTAAACCCCTAATTATTTGGTCTTCTTCAAGCATCAAATCTCATTTCCTTCAGGCACTAATTCGCATATATGTAGCACTTTTAAATTACCACTTATTTTCAAATACTTGACAACTTTCCTGCATATTCATTATTTTGAAATTTTTCCTAAGCTAGGGTTTAATATTCCCTTAATTTTCTACCACTTCAACTAGTCTTGTCAATCTAATCTTATCATTTTTTAAAACATTTTATTCCTTCAAATCCAAAATTTTCCAATAGCCTGTTGAAAGTCTCAAAACTGAAATGAAGGGTTCCTTGCATTGTCTAACCACTTCCCCTATTAAATTCTATAACTATGCTTAGGTATTTTTGGCCTCCAAGATTTCGGCCATTCAAGTCCAACCCCCTAATTATGTCTTCTTCAAAACACTTGTTTATTTCTACTATATAAATCACCTTTAAATTATTACCCATTTCCAACACTTACTAATTTTTCTTGTACATCTATCACCTTAAAATCTTCCTAGCCTAGGCTCTGACATTCCAATCTTTTCTAGTGGCTCAAACTACATTCTTTCACTTATTACAACATACTTCATCATTTATTTCTACCTAAAAAATAGAATTTCCAGCAAGCATACTAAGAATACTCCAAAACCAAATGCCTCCTAAAATTTTTCCTAGGTTTCAAGTTTCCATTTATTCTTTCCAATACAATCATCTTTTCTTTGATTTTCATTGGAAAAATCACTTGAAGGAAGACAACATAGATAGCCCCCAAAATCATGCCACCCATAGACATACCATGCAAGAAATCCCAACCAATCCAAGCATACATACAATTATCACATGCAAAATTTACATGTAACAAGATATAGACATCCATGGCCAATCATCAAGAGTATCAAATATTACAAGATTCATTAAAGTCATAGGATCAAAGTATCATATAAATGTTATAGATTTCAAAGTTCTTCTTTAAAAGAAAATATTGTTAAACCTACCTACAACACTTTCCTAAGCTTGGCTAGTTAGCTTTCCCTCTTTCTTACCTCCTTGAAATGGCAAAGTTCCTCCATTCTTCCTGTTGTTTCAGCAACATAGATGAGTTCTAAATTCCTAAGGATTAAGAGAAAGAGGAGATTATGGTGATGGTCTACCATATTACCTTGTACTTTTGGTTCTTCCGCACTTTCTTCTTCCCTTCCTTTCTTCCTTTTTTTCCTTTTCTTCCTCCTTGCTTTGGCCTTCTTCTCTTCTCTACTTAGCTGAAACTTGCTCTTAATAAAATGGTCAATGACATACGAAAATATGTGTCAATTACTTCCAATCATAAAGTTAATTGTTTTACTTATGAGCAACTCAATGGGTACATCATTATAGCTCAATAATATGGCTTCATGTAGGGTGCAAGGGCTTCAGTTTTCTCTCCCTCTCCCTTGGTTGAAATGTGTTCTAAAAAATAGAGGATGAAAATGCTTAAAAACCATGTGATCAATTGACCTTTCTTATTAGATATTCAATAGGCATCTATTTTTACTTGTTGAATACTTAATAGTAGACTACCTTACTTATTAGATACTCAATTATTATTGTTCATCATTATGGCTACTTACTTCATCATGTGAAGCTCCATTCTTACCTTGGTTTCAATTCCTCCTTCCTCTCACTATGCTTGGCCAAAACACTATTTTGCCTCTAAAATCGTGTGATCATTTACCTTACTTGTAGGGTACTCAATGGTTAATCTCCTTACTTGTTGGGCACTAAATGATTATTTTATCATAGCTCATCATTTTAGTTTACTATATGTGAGGCTCCACTCTTGCCAGTGTTTCAACTTCCCTTCACTCCTTCCATGCTTAGCTGAAATGTTCACAAGAGTGTGAGATATTTTCCTTCAAATACATGTGACTAAAAACCCTTAATTATTCATCCATATGGCTCACTATCTTAGTGTGAGGTGGCAAAATTAGATAAGGCATCCATGAGGTGGTTATTTTATGTGGAAGTCAAATAATAAAATATAGGGTGAGATGTCATACTTAGAAAAATTAGTTCTTAAATTTAAAAAATTCGTTTAATTTAACTTCTTGAAATTCAAAAACTTCCACCCCACTTCTAGAAATTTATTCTCCTTGCCCCAAATTTTACCCCTCATTAAGCCAATATTGCCAAATCTTTACCTCCTAGAGTTATTCCTTTCCTTTTCCTACGCTTAAACAAAAATCCCAATGCTTACATATAAAATTAGAAATTCCCAATGTACATATTCTATTAAATATTTCTCTAGGATTTTCTTGGTCAATTTTTTCTTCTTCTTTTCTTCATTCCTTTAAATTAATATTTTTCATGCCTTTTTAATAAGTAAACTTAGAGATGTTACATTTAGTGCGTCTTCCTTTAACATTATTTTCAAAGCTTCTCCATCACCTCATTTTAATTATTTTCCCCTCTTTACTATTTAGGAAACACATTAGTATACTTTTTTATGATTAGAAATTGAGGATGTTACACCTTTGGATCCTCATATTTTCTCTAAGCTATTTCTCTTTCTCACCACTTCCTAGAAGAATAGGAGTTTCCAAGGAGAAGGTATAGTGGCAACAATGTATGTATGGTTCTTTGATGTTTAGGTTCCACTACCTATTCTCTTTCATTTTCCATCTTCAAAATGCTAGCCAAGTAGTGAGTTTGATGGTTTAAACATGGGATTTGTGCAGGAATTGTGATAAGGAAGATAACCAAGTGGACAGTTATGTTAACTTCTTTAATGGTGGTTTTGTATGGTTCAAACATGGGATTTGCACAAAGTAACTTGCTGGTGACATAACCTCTGTCTTAAAACCTTGGTGGCAATCACACTAAAGTTTCTAGGTAACCACATTGCCATTAAATTTTATTTTTCCATGCATTATTATATTTTTACATACTCTTTTGTTTCTAGAGCCTATTTTTTTAAGTTCAATAGAATGTTTTAAATCTATCTAACATGTAAGTTAAATATGGTTTATGGAAACCTTGCTTAAATGTAAACTAAGTGAAAGGATTGTCTTGTTTTGGTCAATTCAAATTCTTACTTTCAAGGGTATGGGTTTAGTTTTTAATAAATGTGTACTTGTTTAATCATGGAGTAGAATATGTGGATGGTGACTAAGATTCCATAATGGAATATAGATTTTGTACAATTCATTTTGGAACATTGTTCTCAGTGGACTGTGACTAGTGTCTTTATCTCTCAAAATTTTCTTTTTTTATTTCATATGTAAAGTTATTGATCTAAGGCATGACTGATATAAAACCCGCCTAACTCATCCTCGAAAGCTAGCTCATAAGGGGAGGATTGCGAACTCATATATATATAACATGTAAGACCTCCCTCACAAACCGATGTGGGACTTTACTGATATTCACTCAATAATCACCCTCACCATTGTACAGTTCACATCATTCACCCACTCTTTGGCTTACAAATCCTCATGTAAGGTGTACGGGCTACACCACATGTCACGCCCCTACTTTTAAGGGCACGTGAAACATATACATTATGGACAGATCTTTACTATAATAGCTATAATATGAGTGTTCATTATGGAAACAGATACAAATAGGTTCTCTCATGTAAACACAATATACAAATCAAGTTTATAAATATCAGAGTAACAACAGAAAAAAGAATCCTACCTATGTCGTTCAGAGCATACTCTAAAGTACAAGTACAATATAAATCAAAATCTACAAGCCCTAGAAAAAAAAGGCTCACCAGAGAATATGTTGCCTAGCCGATCACTTATCTGAAGAGAAATAACCAAACTCTGTATTCTTAGCTAAAAATTATGGAAATATCGTGTAGTGAGTTTGACAACTTAGTGGCCAAATAAAACGTCCTGTGACCTTTTAGGTCAACATATGGATGTACTCATATTTCAAAATTTATAACGTAGAAAATTATAGTTCGGAAGTACATCCATATGGGACCCGTATTTCAAATATTCTCAAATCAAAAGATATTCAGATATCTAAAACCATATATTGTACTGTATGATTATTAAATAAATGTTATTATGCATCAAAATATTTCACATGAAAAAATTAGGAGGATCTCATATCAGAACCACCATATTAGAGTTCAATCCCTTCTGTACTTCGGTGGTGTAAGATTTGTCTAAACTCAGCATCCCAACTAAGGTTTGCCCTACCACCATTCAAGATGACACGCAAATGGACTTTAATATGGGCATTTCCTAAGCACACAGCAAGGAAGGGCAAATCATATATCATATAGTCAGCATCTCATCCAGATATGAGGCATCCTGCTCTCCTTCACATATTGTATCCCGTGTGTTGGTCATCACAAAAGGCTAGCACCAACCCTGCTAGTTGATATGAGGATTTTAGGGCTGTCTAATCTGGAGCCCTTACACTATGAGTAGATAATTCTTCCTATGGCTTGATTTTACTCTTCTTAAACTTTACATTGATAAATGAGTATGATTACATGTTATTTATACTTTCATATGTTTTTGAAATGGTTTGGAATGTCTGAAATAATTGAAATATGATATTTAGTTCAAGAAGAGTATGACTTTTGAAATGAATTTTGAAACACATTGAACATGCGATTTTGAAATGTATTTCGCATTACATGGCAAAGAAAATATGTTATGCATGTGACATTGATTTTACAGTGATATGTTTGCCTTGGATATAGGCATGATTAAATGTTTCCCCTGATTGGAAAGTTTTGACAGATGAATATACTGAGACTGAAAAGTCTGTTTTATATTGAATTATATGGCATATGTGTATATGGTATTTTCTGTGGAGGAATCCTATTGGAAACACTGTCTGCTAACAGCAGGTGATGTTAGCCCTGGTGCGCACCTTGATTGCCTCACCTAGCAGGGGAGGTGGTGCTAGCCTCGTGTGAGGGCCAACACACGGGAGATTATATGTGATGGAGAGCGGAATGCCTCATATATATGGGCGAGATGCCAGTTATATGAGATGTTATTTGCCTTCCCTTGCTGTGTGCTTGGGAAAGACCCATACAGAGTCCCTTCATGTGTCCTCTTGAATGGTAGTAGGACAAATCTCAGCGGAATGCTGAGTTTAAGCAAATCCTATACCACCAAAGTACAGAAGGGGTCAAACTCTGCTATGGTCGTTCTGATATAGGATCCTCCGAATATTTTATGAGAAATATTTTGATGCATAGCATAATTTGATTAATAATTTTACAGTATTGAATATGATTTTGAACTTGATATGAGCATTGTTTATACAATACCGCATACGGTTTGAAAGACCTTATTATGATTTTTGGAACAGAGAATATTTAAGAATTCGGGTCCCATGTGGATGTACTTCTGAAATGTAATTTTTGATAACATAAATTTTATTATATGAGTACATCCATATGATGACCTAAGAGGTCATTGGAGGTATTATCTGCTCACTGAGTTGTAAAACTCACTACACGCGATTGACATATTTTTTAGATAAAGACCCAGAGTTTGGTCCTACAGCTTCTTGATCGACTAGGTGTCGTACTTCTGTGGTGAGCCTAAATTATTTCTTGGCTCTCAATGTTTAAAAATGTAATTTAATTGTACTCTAGAGTTGCTCTGAACGCCACAGGCAGGATTCCTGCTTCTGTTGTACTCTGATGTATATGTACTTGATTTGTATATGGTATTTATATGGGAAACCTATATGTATCTGTTTCCTTGATAAAGGATTGGAATATTCATGTTTATAGAAAATATATGTTCATGATATACGTGTTTCACGTGCCCTAAAATTAGGGGCGTGACAAGTTGGTATCAGAGCATTAGGTTTCCCTATGGCTATCAGAGCAAAGAATTCCATAGTAGGACTTTGAGTATGGGTATGTAACTGCGGACATATTTATACTCACGGTGCTACTGTGGAATTCTATAGGTTGTCATCATCTTTTTCCTTCTGACTCTTTTCCTTAGGTATGCGATGTTTAAACATCGATTCGTATATTCTAGACAGTGATTCTTGAGTGTGGACTACCAATTCTGTTTTTGAACTCGTGCTGATGAACAATGATAAAGAGAAACCTCTTGGGTATAAAGAAAAAGAATTAGTTAAAACTAAGAAGATTTCATCCAAACACAATGGTAATGGTGTGTTCGGATGTTAAGGAGGTTTGAACTGGTTGTTTGATTTGCATGTGAAATAATACGACGAATGGATAATACAATGTTGATAGTGGGTTATGATGTGACCGAGATTGTTAACCCAAGATAACAGTTTGTAATAAAGTGAGTATTTTGAAAATATATGTAAATCTCTTTTTGGATAGATGAGTTAGAACCTATGTATATAGATCGATTTGGAAAGCTATGGAGTGGATTGAATTTGAGAGCAGGGAAACTATGAAGATAATGTTCTCAATGATAGATTTTGTTGATATAAATAATTTAAAGATAGTTTAGTTTTCAATAATATTATGTACAAGCATTATGAGAAAGGAAGGTTTGCCCATGAAAATTTAAAATTTGAGGTATGCAAGATGGGTAATTCATGTGAAGGACTCTTGGATAGACGTAAGATTTTCATGGTTGATTGTTCAGACATGTCATAAGCATGTTAAAGAATAAAGTCAAAATGGGTTAATCTTGTTTAAGTGTTTTGAAGTGTGTTCTAACTGATATAGAATGAAGATTTCATCAATAGCATAAAAGGTTAGTAAAGGAGTTGCAAGTAATGAATAATCAGTGGAAGCATGTACCCAGTAATTTAATTTCAGCTTTAGCAGCCCATAAGTTATTACAAAAAGGGTGCCAAGGATATTTGAAAGTGGTGAGAGATATTGATGTAAAGTATACTAATGTAGATAAAGTCTCAGTGGTTAAGGAATTTTTGATGTGTTTCCAGAAGAATTGCCTAGATTGCCTTAGAACGAGAAATAGAATTTGATATTGATTTACTTCCTAGAACCCAACCAGTATCTATACCCCCATATAAAATGACACCGACTGAACTCAAGGAATAGAAGGATCAGTTGTAAGACTTGTTAGACAAGGGATTTACATGCCTTAGTCCTTTCCTTGAGGTGCTCTAGACCTATTTGTGAAAAGAAAGATGGATCGCAGTAACTATGCGTAAATTATAGACAGTTGAATAAGATAACAGTGTGAAATAAATACTCATTATCTCATATGGATTATTTGTTTGACCAGCTACAGAGTGCTCAATGTTTCTAAAAAAAATTGCTTTCAGAATTCTGTATGGATACTGAGTTTTCAGTGATGTCATTTGGTTTATAGAAAAAATGCCCAGTTGCATTCATAGATTTAATGTATAGTAATTAAGCTATCCCTGAATCAATTTATTATTATATTATGATATCTTGGTATATTTAAGGAATTTTGAGGAGCATGAAGACATTTAAAGATAGCTTTGCAAACCCTAAGAGAACACTAGTTATATGCTAAGTTTGCACAATGTGAATTTTGGCTTAGTAATGTTATTTTCCTAGGGTATGTGATTACCAAGGATGATATTCAAATTAATCTTAAAAAGGTAGAAGCAGTGCAGCAATGACCACACCCTATCACAATTACAAAGATTCATAATTTTATTTGTTTATCAAGATATTATTGTAGATTCGTTAAATATTTTTCAAAAATTGTTTCTCCTTTGATGAGGTTGACAAGGGAAGCAATAAAATTTGACTAGTAAGATCAATGTGAAAGAAATTTTTAGAAACTAAAGGAATGTTAGACTACAGTGCCAGTACTATCTATTTCTTTAAACACTGAAGGATATACGGTATATTGTGATGCATCGAGAATTGGATTAAGTTGTGTGTTGATGCAATATAGTCGAGTCATTGCATATGTATCTTGACAGCTTAAGCCACATGAGCAAAAATTGTCAAACTTATGATTTGGAAATAACAGCAGTAGTTTTACTCTCAAAGTTTTGAGGCATTATCTGTATGGTGATACATGTGAAATTCATATAGTTTCAATTATCTTTAGTTGAGTAGGTGAAAAAAAACACAGGATGATGATGCCTAATTATGTAAGAAAATTTAAGAGGTCAAGAATGGCAGTGATATTGAATTTATTGTAGACTCTGAAGGAATTCTGAGATTGGGCAAGCAATTGTGAGTATTTAATAAAGAAGAACTTAAGGAAGAAATTTTAGAGGAAGCCCATAGATCCATATATACAATTCATCCTTAGGTAACTAAAATGTATAAAGATCTAAAAGAAATTTATTGGTGGGACGGTATGAAGAGAGATATAGTTGATTTTGTATCTCGATGATTAACTTGTCAGCAAGTAAAAATAGAACATCAAAGACTTGCAAGATTACAATATCAGATAGAGATGCCTGAATAAAAATGGGGTTTGACTTAATATGGGTGATTATTGATAGGTTCAAATTTGTCTTTGAATAAGATAGTGAGACTTCATAAAGTATTGATATCGATTATATCTGATCGAGAACTATAGTTCACATATTGTTTTTAGAGAGCCTTTTAAGAAGTTTTGGGCAGAAGTTTTACATAAAATACCGTAAGTTTTCTAATAGGTGAGTGAGTAAATGACTATTTCGTTTGTCGAGATTGTGACTTGGGTGATGTTTGATATTTGGATAGTATGTCATGAAAATATATGAATGTGTGAAAAATGAATTGAAATAGGTAAGTGGCAAACATGATATGAATAGTGGAAGTAAGATATGTTAGGATTGCTTAAAGATTGACTAGTGATGAAAAAATGTTATAAGAGGAGGATGTGAGCATATTGGGTTTACTTGAGGATAGATAATACAAAATTAGAAAATTGTTATTTCAATTGGTTAGAAGTGATTAATGAAGGAAATCTTGGAGGAAGATGGATATTAAACTAGTTATAACTTAAAATAGTGAGTTTGGACACCGAACTATATAACGATGTTTAGATAAAAGGAATAGACAAATGATGGCCTTATGGTGCTTTGAGGAATGTAATAAAGTGAATTAGTGATATTGAAGTTCTTGAGAAATAAAATATGGAAAGTAAGATTCAAATTAATCTTTGAACTCTTAATTTGAAAATATGATGAATATTTTGATAACTATGTTCGGAAATAATGCAAAGTGATTAAGATATTTGTGTTAAAGTTTTATATTATGCTAAATCGAATTTAGTATCTAGGATGTGAATTATGTTGAAGTTGAGAATTCATGTATGAGTAATTGTTGAGAAAAAATCTTCTTGAAATGATTGGGTGAATTAAACGGGATTGATATAAGTTAGAATGAAGTGGTTTTAGATATGATAGAAGAAAGGATTGAAATTTTTTGATAATGAATTTATTGATATTAATAAGAGGGTATAAAGTTACTGTGATAAGGTAATTTAGAATTGTTAGACATGTAACAATGGTTACGTTATAAAAGGTTTAGTAGATTTATTGCTATGTATGTTTAACATATTGACTAATGGATTTTAGGATAAAAAAAATAGATGATAGATTAAGGTGATGATCTTCATGGGATGATGTTGACAAGTGAGAATTAAAGATGACTTGATAGAAGTCTGGAATAAGAAAAGATAATTATCCAATACGGATGTGAATATGTTCTTCTATGTGTATGGTTCTTAATATTGATTTATAGATATATGCATGCGAGCTTAAGGATATAAAGGAATGAGATACTCAATGGTTTACGAGTTCCTTATATGTATATATATAATTTGTTGAGTATTCTGCATAAAGTGAAATTGATTAGAAAAGAAATACAAGCAACTCAATACCGGTAAAACGTTTATAAGGACCATGAATGTTGAACACTAGAAATTATCAATTGGTGATCACATATTCTTGAAGGACTCACCAATGAAGAGGTAATGAGATTTGGAAAGCAAGAGAATTTACACCCTTGGTATATTGGACCATTTGAAATTCTTGATAGGATCGATTTAGTGGCTTATCATTTGGCTTTATTACCTGAATTGGGTAATGTTCATCCAGTTTTTCATGTGTCTATGCTACGAAAACATTTACCGGATCTTACACATGTTATACAGTGTCCACAGATTCAGTTATAGGAAGATTTAACCTATGAAAAACAACCAGTAGTAATAATGGACAGACTAGTAAAGAAGTTGCGATCAAAATAAATACTTACAGTGAAAGTGATATGGAAAAATCACTCTTCTAAGGAAGCTACTTGGGAAAGAGAGAAGGATATAAGCGCTAGATATCCGCATTTGTTTGAAAAATGAGGTTAGTATTTATCTACAACTATGGTGATGAAATTCGGGGACCGAATTTCTTTAAGGGGGGAAGAATGTAATAACCGTAAAATTTAACGAAAATTCCAATTAAAGAAAATTTGGAATAAAAGAGAGAATTTCAAAAGTGGGGATAAGAACCGGTGAAAATAAGTTTATTTATTACATGGATTAAAGAATTACAAAAGAAATATGAGAATTTATATTTTGACACGTAATTTTTATTTTTAAATGATAGTATTTTACTATAAGCAAATATATTTTTATTTGTTTAAAAATGGTTATGTCTTGCTAAAAGTAAGTAGACTTTTAAGTAAAATAATTATTGTATTGCTTAAAATAATTATACCGGCCTCTAATGAAATTTTGTTGTATTTTTAGGAATATTCTTTCTTTTAATATGAATAAAGATATATATTTCTATATTTGTTTTATTGCGATTTTTATCAAGAAAAAGTATGATTAAAGAGTTTAACTAAAGATTTATGAGAATGGAAATTTTTAGAAAATTTTGGAATATTTTAGGATGAAAAACGGAATTGATATGAATTTATATAAAAGAAAATCTTATTATTAATTATTAAATAATTATTATTATAAACAAAAAGAAGAAGAAGATAAAATGAAAGGAGTACGGGAGAAGGTAGTCTGCAAACCGAAGAAGAAAAACGAAGAAGAAGGAATAGTGAGTGAATAGTAACATTCGTTTTTTTTTTCAAGATTTACAGTGCCTATTGGCTTCCGATCTCAAAACTGAAGGTGTTATTGGATTCAGGATGAATAATACTTCAGTTTTGACCGATTAATTTTTCAAATCAACCGTTGAATCGTCGTAGATCTGAAGTAGAAAATCTCGGTAAAAAATAAGTTCTGAAACTCTTACTCAGAGGTCTCAAATTACAAATATCACTCCATAGATAGATTCAAAAGTTAGATAAACATTAGGATATGAATTCGTTTTTGTGATTTGGTAAAAAAAATTTGTGGCGGTGAATAGTGATTTCTGGCAGTGAATAGTGGCGGTGAATAGTATTTTTTGGCGGTGAACAGTACTCTTAGCGTTGACCTGCGTTGACCGAGCTCCTAGAGGCCAAATTTAGCAAATTCGAAGTCATTTTCAAGGTTTTTGGACCTTCCGGACACGATTTTGGGGTTTATTTTACCGAATTTGAACCAAAAATGAGGATTTTAGGGTTGTCTAATCTGGAGCCCTTATACTATGAGTAGATAATTCTTCTTATGGCTTGCTTTTACTCTTCTTGAACTTTACATTGATAAATGAGTATGATTACATGTTATTTATACTTTCATATGTTTCTGAAATGGTTTGGAATGCCTGAAATAATTGAAATATGATATTTAGTTCAAGAAGAGTATGACTTTTGAAATGAATTTTGAAACACATTGAACATGCGATTTTGAAATGTATTTCACATTACATGGCAAAGAAAATATGTTATGCATGTGACATTGATTTTACAGTGATATGTTTGCCTCGGATATGGGCATGATTATATGTTTCCCCTGATTGGAAAGTTTTGACAGATGAATATACTGAGACTGAAAAAGTCTGTTTTACATTGAGAGTTTTATACTGAATTATATGGCATATGTGCATACGGTATTTTCTGTGGAGGAATCCTATTGGAAACATTGTCTACTAACAGCAGGTGATGTTAGCCCTGGTGCGCAACTTGATTGCCTCACCTAGCAGGGGAGGTGGTGCTAGCCTCGTGTGAGGGCCAACACACGGGAGATTATATGTGATGAAGAGCGAAATGTCTTCTATATATGGGTGAGATGCAAGTTATATGATGGCGAGATGCCAGTTATATGAGATGTTATTTGTCTTCCCTTGCTGTGTGCTTGGGAAAGACCCATACAGAGTCCCTTCGCATGTCCTCTTGAATGGTAGTAGGACAAACCTCAGCAGAATGCTGAGTTTAGGCAAATCCTATACCACCAAAGTACGGAAGGGGTCAAACTCTGCTATGGTGGTTCTGTTATGGGATCCTCCGAATATTTTATGAGAAATGTTTTGATGCATAGCATAATTTGATTAATGATTTTACAGTATTGAATATGATTTTGAACTTGATATGAGCATTGTTTATACAGTACCGCATACGGTTTGAAAGACCTTATTATGATTTTTGAAACAGAGAATATTTAAGAATTCGGGTCCCATGTGGATGTACTTCTGACTTGTAATTTTTGATAACATAAATTTTATTATATGAGTACATCCATATGATGACCTAAGAGGTCATATGAGGTATTATCTGCTCACTGAGTTGTAAAACTCACTACACGTGGTTGACATATTTTTCAGATAATGACTCAGAGTTTGGTTCTGCAGCTTCTTGATCGACTAGGTGTCTTACTTCTGTGGTGAGCCTAAATTATTTCTTGGCTCTCAGTGTTTAAAAATGTAATTTAATTGTACTCTAGAGTTGCTCTGAACGCCACAGGCAGGATTCCTGCTTCTGTTGTACTCTGATGTATATGTACTTGATTTGTATATGGTATTTATATGGAAAACCTATATGTATCTATTTCCTTGATAAAGGATTGGAATATTCATATTTATAGAAAATATATGTTCATGATATACGTGTTTCACGTGCCCTAAAATTAGGGGCGTGACAGCTTGTGATACGGTACCGAGATAAGGGATGCCCTATAGCCTAGAGTGGTCAATACAGGAAGGACTCTCTGGCCAATAGCCCTCAAAGGTTGGGTGAGTTGCTGGAGGAGAAGGCTCACGCCACATTGAGGATTGCAATTGAGAGAAATTATCGGCTTATGAGCCACTATGAGTGATAATGAGCCACTGTGTGTGGTATGGATCATGGACGACAGCACAGGTATTGTACAAATGCATATTTTTTTATCATGCATGATATTGATGCATAACCTATAAAAGGCTGGTAAGTACATTATTGTATCTTTATCGCATAAAAGAGAAAATGTTTTCTGTAGTTTATACAGCTGGACATAGCATGTGAATTTTCGTATTATATATGTTTGGATGTTGATCTTGTTAGAATTTTCATATCTCACTATGTTTTAATGCTATGTTCAGATCAGTAGAAATGCATTCGTGGTGCTGACACTGCTTCTGGAGTTGCAGACCGTGGATGTCCCTTACATGGGACAGTTCACGATTATTGTGAACCTCTTAGTGATCAGTATGATTGAAATTCCTGCTCTTGGCCCACCTCCCCCACCAGCAGTACCCCAGGGGCGATGGCTAGGGTTGGGCCGTAGGATAGCTTATTATGTATAGCTAACCCTAGTTGTGTAAATGGGCTAACCTCATTGTTTTGATGTAACCCTACGGTACTCTACTTTTTTTGTGTTGTAAGCTTAATACCTCGGGTTACATATGGATGTATATATATATATATATATATATATATATATATATATATATATATATATATATATATATATATATGCTGTTGAACTCTGATGTATATAGTTTTGAATATATGAATGTATGGGTTGCTTAGCTTATGGTATATCTGATCTTTTGCATTTACAAAAAAAAAAATTAGGCGTTATAACAACTTGCATTTACAATAAGTCGTGAATGATGTTGATCTTACCTTCTTTTATCCACAACTTGTTTCCTTCACTCTTGTTCGACCCCTTTCTCTCTCTAGAAGTAT
The DNA here is from genome assembly GCA_037074535.1 of Gleditsia sinensis. Taxonomy (NCBI): domain Eukaryota; kingdom Viridiplantae; phylum Streptophyta; class Magnoliopsida; order Fabales; family Fabaceae; genus Gleditsia; species Gleditsia sinensis. The sequence goes on along the minus strand of CM073473.1, from coordinate 34,692,743 downwards.
CACCAACCAACAAATTTTCCCATCCATTAGTTTCCATAAGAGGTTTGGGAGGGATAAACAAAAGATTTTGGGTTAGAATCTTACCTTTTCCCCTTGCTTCTCCCCCTTCTCTCTAGCTTTCCTCTTCTTTCTTTCTTCCTTTCTCTCTCTTTCTCCTTCTCTCTCTCTTGGCGTGAAGAAAAAATCTGGCGTTTCCTCCTCTTGAGCTGGCAGCCCAAAACCTCAAGTCAAGAAGAAAATATTAAAAGAAAGAAGCTTCTCCCATAAGCCACTCACCCCTTAACCCTTGCCCCCACTTTGCCTAAAAATTTCAAGAGTGTTATTCCATTACAATGTAACCAAGGGGTTGGCTAAGGCTTTGTTTGGTTTAGTGAAAAACTCACCAAGTGTTTAATCTCTTCTTGATTCTTGTTCCAATGGATTTTTGTGCAAGTTTCTCCATGGCTTCACCGCTCTAGGGCTGTTGTCTCTTCGTGACCCTGTAATTAAGGAAATCACTATTTTTTCCTTAATAATTCTCTCCAAAAATGAGAAAATCCTTATTAAACATTCATTTTTATTTCCATATAACTCCTTTTTTTAACTCTTTTGAACCCTTTCCTACTATTCCATTTTATGAAGATCATTAACAAAATTTCGGGTGTTACACTTCTCCCCCCCCTAACAGGAATTTTGTCCCCAAAATTCAGGAATTTTACCTATCTTCAAAAATCTGTGGGTAAGAGTGCCTCATGTCTTCATCTCTTTCCCACGTAGCCTCCTCTTCGAATAGCCCTTTCCATAATGTAACAATTCCATTTAAGTATCAATTTTTTTTTTAAATACCATGAAGTTATTACCTCGTTACAACTTAACTCAATATAACATTTATTTAATTTATACAATACAGAGTTTACATACATGTCATTAATCAATACATATGTACAACATATCAAACACATAAAAATCTACATTTTATTTATTCTGGTTGACCAATTCCGGAGATACAAGTGCGGGTGGTTGCACCTTCACTGAATCTAAGCCAACTCGACCACAAATATTTTATTTGCTTTTGGGATCTGCCCAACATAAAGTACTCGATCCAATGTGGACTAAAAGCCAGAGCTATAAAAAATCTGCATAACTAATTTTCTGAACATGATATGGAAATATAGTGAGAATTAAATCCCAGTAAGTTCAACAATAAATCATCATCAATATAGCTCATCACGTCATGTTCAGCTGTATAAACTACAGAAAATATCTTTGGTCACATGAATACATTATATCTATGCACATAAGAATCATACAGTGATAATATGTATGACAGGATTAACTATTTTCAGAATATCATATGATGGCCATCAACTTATTCTCATTTCAAGCTACCCCAGTCAGGGTGAGTATCCTCTACTCTCCGATACGAGATTTTCTTGCTCCGTCCGACATGGCCCACTTTCTCTTTCTTTTCTCATTAACATGATCATAACCGTTGGTAGGGCATCCCCTACTGGTGCACCATATGGATTGCCATGTGACCGTGCTCATTTCTTTTCTTTTCACAATGATAGCCAAAAATATGCTTTCAATAACAAGCATGTTCATCAAAATATAACTATTACCATAAATCATTGGTAATCATGCCATGAACATAACCATTTCAAATATCACTTTATAAAATATTTCCATGTCAGAATTTTACACTTAAGATGGTAAGAAGTTCATACAATGGCAATGGCTATGGCATATACTAGTCATTTATAATATTCGTCTTCTTTTTTAAATATTAATTTTATTTCTTTATTTTCTTGATCTAGGTTTTCATCATATCTAACCTTATCTTACTAATTAGAGCATAACTCCCTCAATTGAACTCCGATGTAGGTGATCTTGGTGTCAATATCAAGATAAAACAATTATCTAAAACTATTATGTTGAATAATGTAGCGAAATATTAAGAAATCAAGGTGATATTACTCCCTAAATGTATAGGTTATTTCTTCTCTAATAAGTTCTAACCTCTACCTACTAATCAAACCATATCTACCTCATATGGACTCTAACTTGAGTTATTCCAGTGGCTAAAAATCCGTGACACACATATCTATAATTCTTATGTTAACCATTTATTTTAATTCCATATAGATAATTTCCAGAAATTAAAATACAGAAGCTATCCTAACATATTCTTCCCTGATGAACCATTTTCTAACCTTTGACTACTAATCAGCTCATCTCTTCCTCATATAGACTCCAAATTGAATGATTCCAGTGGCTAAAAATCCGTGACACACATAGCTCTAATTCTTATGTCAACCATTTATTTTAATTCCATACAGATAATTCCTAGAAATTAAAATACAGAAGCTATCCTAACATATTCTTCCCTGATGAACTATTTTCTGACCTTTGACTAATAATCGGACCATATCTACCTCATATGGACTCCAAATTGAATGATTCCAATGGCTAAAAATCCGTGACACATATATATGTAATTATTATATTAACCATTTATTTTAATTCCCTACAGATAATTCCCAAAAATTAAAACACAGAAGCTATCCTAACATATTCTTCCTTGATGAACCATTTTCTGACCTTTGCTTACTAATCAGACCATATCTACCTCATATGTACTCCAAATTGAATGATTCCAGTGGCTAAAAATCTGTGACACATATATCTGTAATTCATATGTTAACCCTTTATTTTAATTCCCAATAGATAAATCCCAGAAATTTTAATTCCCTATATATCTTTACCCCTACTTTGTCTAACAATTTCAAGATTGCCACTCCCTTATAATAGAACTATATAGTTAGCTAAGTCCTTGTTTGGGGTGAAGAAAACCTATCAAGAGTTTAATCTCTTCTTGAGCCTTACTTCAATGAATTTTTGTGCAACTCCCTTCATGGTTCCACATCTCTATCCTTGCTATTTACTTGTAACCCTGTAGACAAGAAAATTACTATCTCTTTCTCAACAACTTTTCCCAAAAATGAGAAAATCTTTATTAAACATTTATTGTTATTTCTCTATAACTCCCTCATTTAACTCTTTTAAACCCTCTCTCACCACTCCATTTTGTGAATGTTATGGACAGAATTTCGAGTGTTACACATGACCTTTCAACAAAGGAAGAAGTTATTATCTAACATCAAATAAAACCTTTATATAATGACCTTGACCTATATAAAAGGTGTATTGATTGGATAATTAGGAGGTGTATCCCAAAAAATAAGGTCAGAGATTTCTTACATTACTACCATGACTAGGAAGCTGGCAATCATTATAGTGCCAGTAGGATGTCTGTGGAGATCCTAAAATCTTGTATTTACTAACTAACTTTATTTAAAGATGCTCATGCTTATGTAATTGCTTGTGATAAATGCCAAAGAAATGTGATATCTCTAAGAAACATAAAGGGATCCTAAACAATATTTTAGAATGTGAATTATTTGATATTTGGGGCATAGATTTCATAGGTCCATTTCCATCTTCTAATTACAACCAATATATTTAGTTATAGTGGACTATATGTCTAAGTGGGATGAAGAAATAGTAACACTCACTAATGATGCTAAGGTGGTCACAAAATTTTTAAATAAAAATATGTGTACTAGGTTTAGAACCACTAAGGCAATCATTAGTGATGGTGGCACATAGTTTTGTAATAAACAATTTGAAAATATTTTAAGAAAATATGGTGTCACCTATAAAGTTGCTACTTTTTATCACCCGCGAACTAGTGGGCAAGTAGAAGTTTTTAATTAGGAAATAAAGAAAATCTTGGAAAAGACTATTAGTATTTCTAGGAAAGATTGGTCCTAAAAGCTTGATAATGCCTTATAGGCATACAAAACAAATTTTAAAACTCCATTAGTAATTTTTCCTTGCAAACTAGTATTTGGAAAGGCTTGTTATCTCACTATAGTGTTTAATCATAAATCCTATTGGGCTATCAGATTACTCAATCTTGATATGCAATCTGCAAGAGACAAAAGGCTCATTCAGATAAACGAACTAGATAAACCCTAGAATAAAGCATACGACACTATAAAAAAAGACCGAGTAAAGAAGTACTATGGCAAACAAATTATAAGAAGGGAATTTGAGCTAGGTAAAAAAGGTTTGCAAAATAATTCCAAGCTCTAATTATTCCTTAAAAATTTAAAGACACGTTGGTGTAGCCTATTCATAATTACCCATGTGTTCCTATATAGAGTTATGGAATTATTGAAGAAAAGGATGACAAATCCTTTAAGGTTAATGCACACCATCTCAAGCATTACTGGGAAGGATAAGTTGACCATCAAAGGACTTTTATGATCTGCCACTTATAGTCCCTAAAGCAAAGGAATAAGATATTTTAAGCATCAAACCAAGATTAAAGAAATTTACATCTATTAAACCATTCCAAATCATGATTTAAGGTGCCAAAGTGTGAAATCCTCACTCAAATCCATACAAATCACCTAAAATTCTATTGAAGGAGTTTGTTAGGTCAGTTATTCTATTTACTATATGTTCTTCATTATTTTTTATGGCTTAAATTTCATTGACTTGCTTAGGTTAGATTTTTGGGTTATTCAATAGTTATAGGAATAGGGTTTTCACTATATTAGGACCATGACACTACTTGACTAGTATAGGCACCCTGGGTTGTTGTTTTGTGCTTAAAATTATATAATCTATCTTATTTGCATATATAGTTAGTGATTTCATTTTATGTATTCTTGCTTTTGATCTATTTAAGGGACTAGTAAGCAAGTCCAAGGAGGATATACTATCAGTAAGGTTAATCCTTATACACCAGTTCTTTATTTTCTTTATTATTTAATATTTTGATAGCACTCAACAGGCACATATAAGGGTCTTTTATTCTTGCTTGAGGTTTTGACAGGTCTAATTTCACATTTGAGTAGACACAAAAGTTGTACAACACCATATTTCTCAAGAAAAGATCTATCCTTGAGGTAAGATTTTTATTCAGGCCCTATAATACACTTACATCACCAACATGATCATTGTATATTAAGGAAGGGACCTTTTGAGCTAAGAATATTCCTAGTGGTCAAGGAATTTTACCACTAAAGAGGGACTATATGTATAAGGAGGAAGAGTTCTTTTCTCCCAATCCATGATAAATTGTATTATAATGTAACAGAAATTGAGGGCAATGAATTCTCAAATGCTATGTTTGGAGCAGTCACCCCTTAACAAGTCCTAAATAAGTTTGTACATGCCAAGAACTGTATGCAATTTATCTACAAATGGCTGACCAACTAATGTTGATGAAGCCTGAAGCCTAGGCATGGTTCTACTTCCTTACTTCAGAAATAATAGCAACCAAGCATGCCAATACCTTGAATTATGAAATAGGTATCTTTTTTTATTACATGCTAGAAGATAAGAATATAAATATTAACAAGTTAATTTATAATAGAGTTAAAAGAGAAACTAGTGTAAGAAAAAAAAAGTTTATGGTACTCATTTCTTGCCATTGATATATATAGCAAAGTTAAGGTAACTTGGGCTGATAAGGAGAACTCTTTCCTATAAAGGGCACAGTGGATAATTACTTGTTAAGTAGAATAATGTGTATACCTAGGTGGGTAGCAACTAAAGCTAGACCCAATACATAACTCAAACCTAGACAAAGACCTGGAAAGCTACCTGACTTAGCCTCTATTGATCTAGATCTAGTCCATATAAGGATTGATCATAATAGGCTTACTATAGTATTCTTTAGACTTTGTGATTTTCAATTGTATTTGGAAAAATAGCATGTGTTTACAATGGGAATCATAGGTACAAAGGTGGTGTGACATGATCAACTTCCCTATGACTCAACAAGCATTTAAGGTTTTAAGCTCTGAGGAGAAAGAAAAGGATAAAGACACAACTAGTGACACTCTTAAGTGAACTTTTTTTGTTCCATTTATTTAAAAAACCTATATTTCTTTTTAAGCTAAAAATTTTAGTGGTTGTTAAGTTAATTCTTTTTCCATGATGAGTTTAGCTATATACCTAGGTTATAGTAACTTTTAGATATCTTACCATGATAGTAGAATTTTGATGTAGATGTTATTGTAGCAGATTTTACACTTAACCACTTGCTAGACATTGTATTTTTAGAAAAGATTTATGTTCAGTGCATGCTTTCATATGATTTTGAAATTGTTTTAGTTATTCTTCAAGCAAAAAGTAAGATTACGTTAGTCAAAGATATGATTTAGGCATGTTGTTTTATTAGTTTGAGTCTTTTATGCCTACCTTTGAAATTATGTTTACTCTTAGTTGCATTTTTTAGCTATTTTGGAATCCCTTTTGTTGAGTTACCTAAGTTAACCTTATATTTTTACTTGTCCAAAATTTTCACCTATTAGGAAAGAACTAAAATGTGTGTTTTTAGGAGTTGAAACTGAAGAAAATGAAAGAGAAGGCAATGCATAGAAAAAGAAATAAATAAAATTAAAAGAAAAAGGATAATCCAAAAATAGGATATAAAGGAGAAAAAATTTTAGAAGTGACAAAAGAATTTTTAAGGTGATTTGAGCCCAAAACTTCCTTTTACCATACCTTCACCTTAGCCTTATTACAACAACAAAAAATTGAATTATCTTTATCCTAATGTAGTTTATATTAGTAAAGAGGATAAGGAAAAATGATTCTTAAGGTCCTACTTTTCCTTATATTTTTACCTTTTTTCAAGAATTTTTCTATAATAAATTTAGATCTTCTTATTTAAATTGCATAAAATGTAATTTTAATTAGAATTAACCCAAGTCTACTCTTTTGTGCAAGTATATAACCCTAAGGAAGGCAAAGGAAGGAATGTGACTAAGAAAAATTTAAAGAATTGAAGGATGGGAAGGAGTAACTAAACATCGTGACATTGAATCATAACTTCATAAGAATGGAAGGAAGACCTAAGGATGCCATTTACTTAGAAAGTTACGACATTTTAAGTAATGTCATAATGTTGGGGCTTATGTAAATTTTATTGTATATTGACCAAATTAGCCCCACAAATAGGCAACCTAGGGCTTTATATGGAGAAATCAGATACTAACTTTAGAGAGTTTTCAAGAGGTAGAAGATGGCACCTGAGTTGAGGATCTTCCATTTGCTGAAGAGATCAGTTTAGGAATTTGAATTTGGGAAAAATCCTTTTATCTTCTTCATCTTCTCTTGTGTTTTGATTTAAATTTTTATTTTCCTCAAGTTTAGGATGCTTTTAGGATTAGTTATGGAGTAGTTTTTCCTTTCTAGGTTGTTAATGGACCTTAATATGTAATTTGGTTGAAACTCTAGTTCTATTTTGAATTCAATGTCAAGAATTATTTATTCAATTATATGTCTAATGATATTTAATTTACTGATCACTAATTGAATGATTACGCAATAAGAATTCTTTTTCAAAGCAATTTTAGTTGTTTTGATCTTAATTGATTAGTGCATCATTGGTCATAGTAGCCTAAGTTTAAAATTAACTGATTTATGTGTAGGATGACAATATACATGCACTCCTGGTGTAGCCTATTAGAGATTGATCTAGCTATCTAGGTTCTTGAGTTTTTGGTTGGCTAAGGCAACATAGTTGATTACTTGAAATTGAACTATGTTTATTTATCTTGAAAGAGGTTTCTAGATAATTAAGTGCTTTGGTTAATAATTCAAGATATTGAAACAAGAGTTGAATTTGGGATCATAAACAGATGAAAAATATTAAGTGAAATTGATTTACCTAGGTCTTTAGCCATTGATTTTCTTATACTTAACTAGTATTTGTGATTGTTCTATATTATTTTTTATTTGCCCAAAATCTATTAATCATTTATCTAGATAGGATTGTTAAGTTGTTTGTGGTACTTATTTATTTTAGTTACGTGTCTTTGTGTATAAGATCCTATACTTAGTCCATTGTTTTACAGTTACAATACATGTACTTGTGTAGTTGTAATAACTAACAACCAATAGGTCTAATCAAGCATTTATTCAAGTATAGCCAATTGTATTTACACCCTTAGCCCGTAATTACTTTGGGAAATTATTGTCATATAGCATTGTTTCTACTGTATCAAGAAGAGTCCTATTTTTTCTCTTAACAAGTCCATTTTGTTTGAGGAGTTCTTGGAGCTGAAACATTATGAGTAATCCAATTCTCCTAGCAAAGATTTTAAAAAGATAATTTTTAAATTCCTTTCCATAATCACTACTAGTGATGGTGACATGCTTTAAATTAAGCATGTATTTAGCATATTTTATGTTTCTTTTTATTTTATTTAAATGATAAATAGATACGTTTTAATTAAATTGTGTGTTTTATGTTTTTAGGAATAATAAAGAAGAAAAGAAGAGAAAAATAGAAGAAAATCATGAAAAATGCTGATTTCTGACCTTTCGTCACTAATAGAAGCATATCTCACTCATTTGAGCTCCGATTGAGCTGATTCCAGCGGCTATGAAAAGAAGAAACATAGAGCTACAACTTTCGTGTTCGGCACTTTGGCAAAATCTGGCGTTTTCTAGGCGCCGCGGCGCTCACAATACAGCGCCGCGGCGGCCCGTCATGGATGTCTCGTAGCGCCGCGGCGCTGGTTATTGGCGCCGCGGCGCTGCATGGGTGCGCCGCGGCGCCCGTGTACGAAGAATGGAGCGCTGCGGCACTGAATGGTGCGCCGCGGCACCCCGTGGATGAAGCTTCGCAGCGCCGCGGCGCTGAACTTATGCGCCGCGGTGCCGCCGCTCCGGAAGTCGCGATTTTAGAGTTTTTTCGCCTGATTTGAAGCCTAATTGATGGAGATTTGACCTAAAAACTTTCCTACTTCGACTAGGAGGGTTTAATCTATAAAAAGGAAGGAAAGTAAGCAGAGAAGGGATCGATTCATTCAGCAAATAATTCATTCAAGTTCTCAACTCTTTTCTTTACTTCTTGTTTAGTTTTCTATGGCCCTGCGCGGCTAATTTTCTTTAGTTGGTTGAGGGAGATTGAAACCTCAAGGGATTTGATGTCATTGTGAGATACAGATTTGATTTCATTGCATTCAATCTTAACCGGGTATTGTTTATTCATCTGTTCTTATTTTCTTAATATTATGCATGTGATTGCTAGGAGGCCTACTAGTATATTGTATGTGTAGCTGCTGAATTAGGTTTTGAACAAAGCTTTTATTACTTGATTCGTGAAGCAAATAGGATTAAGGATTTTGGATTATAAATCGTTAACCCTATGATGAATATCAACTAAATTGAATATAACCGATGTGCTTGTATTCGTTTAGCTCTATTAGTTTCTCTTGTTCTTCATGCGGTTAATAAGTTATGCTTTACCGATGTGCTAAAGAATTGCTTGTTAATTAGAGTATAATTAGTGCGATTGTCGTTAATTTACTAGGCTTAAGGAGGAACTGGGATAGAATCCCAATGATAGATATTTGGTTTAAGATTGATAATTTTGTCAATGATCGATGCAATCCCTTGATGGTGAATATCGACCGAAACCAACGCTTTTCTCGTTAATCACTTTCTCTCAATTATTTTTGCTATTGTTTACTTAATTCTAATTGCGACTCTCAATCCCCCCTTTCTGAATCACATAAGGTAATTCCAGTCTCTGTGGGATCGACCCTTACTCCCACTACTACAGGTTAGTGTTGAGGTAAGGTTTTAATTTGGGCGTGCCTGCGACAGTGCGCACCAAATTTTGGCGCCGTTGCCAGGGACTGCGTCATTACTTTTGTGATTTTTTTTATTTTATGCCTGTGACTCGTTCTGCTAATTGTCAAGATTTACAGTTCAATCCAGATATTGGAAAATCTGTATACAGGCACAGAAGAGGAATTCAAGAAGACATTGATCAGGATACGGAGGAAGTAATCATGGCCAGACACCCTACTCTGAAGGAGCTTGCAGCTCCTGATTTGCATCAACAACCCTTATGCATTACTTTCCCTAATCTTGATGATAATGTGAATTTTGAATTAAAATCTGGATTAATTCATCTCTTACCTAGTTTTCATGGTCTTGCAGGTGAGGACCCGCATAAACATCTAAAGGAGTTCCATGTGGTTTGTACCAGTATGAAGCCCCCTGGAGTAACTGAGGAACAAATTAAACTCAGGGCTTTTCTTTTTTCTTTAAAAGATTCAGCCAAGGATTGGTTGTATTATTTACCCTCTGGTACTATTACTACTTGGAATGAGATGAAAAGAATGTTTTTAGAACGTTATTTTCCTGCATCTAGAGCCGCCACTATTAGGAAAGAAATATGCGGCATTAGGCAATTGCATGGTGAAACCCTTTATGAATATTGGGAGAGGTTTAAGAAACTTTGTGCAAGCTGCCCACATCATCAGATTAGTGAACAGCTATTAATCCAATATTTCTATGAAGGCCTTTTGCAGGGAGACAGAAGCATGATAGATGCAGCTAGTGGAGGAGCACTAGTAGATAAAACTCCTGAGGCAGCCAGAATTCTCATATCAAATATGGCTGCCAATTCACAACAATTTGGCGTTAGGCATGATCCTCCTGTTAGACATGCCCATGAGGTAAGTACAACTTCTCTTCAGAATCAAATATCTGAACTTACTTCTCTTGTGCGCCAAATGGCTACAGGTACACTCCAACAAGTTAAAGTCTGTGGGATATGTTCAGCAACAGGGCACCCTACTGATACGTGCCCTACACTTCAAGAGGAAGCCACAGAACAAGCTAATGTTGTAGGAGGTTTTCCTGGCCAACCAAAGAGGTATGATCCATATGCTAATACATACAATCCTGGATGGAAGGATCATCCCAATTTCAGATATAGGAATGCACAAAATAGGCCTGCAGGACAGAATTTTCAACAAAACCAACAAGCCTATTATCCTAAACAAAATGCATCCCAGGAGCATCAGGTAAGTAATCCATTGGAAGATATTGTGAAGACTCTTGTGCATAGCTCTCATCAATTTCAGCAAGAGACAAGAGCTAGCATTCAGAACCTGACAACTCAAATGGGTCAGTTAGCAACCACAGTGAGTCGACTGGATGCTCAAAATTCAGGTAAGTTACCTTCACAAACTGTGGTGAATCCTAGAGAAAATGTCAGTTCAATTATTTCAATAAATGGTGAGGAAATTGAAAGTCCACCATCTGTTTCTTCTCCTAAAAAGCAAGAAAAATCAATTAAGGAGAATGAAGCAACTACAGGTAAGTCTCTTTCTAATTTAAAGTATGAAGTAGTGCCTCCTTTTCCAGAAGCTCTTAAAGAGAATAGGCTAAATGAGAAAACCTCTGAATTGTATGACATCTTTAGAAAATGTGAAGTTAATCTTCCCCTTCTAGATGCTATTAAACAGGTGCCAAGATATGCAAAGTTCTTGAAAGAACTATGTACTAAAAAAGAAGGGCAAAAATTAAAAGATTTTGAAAAGATTCATATGAGTCAGAATGTATCTGCTATGATACAGACAAAACTCCCCACTAAATGCAAGGATCCAGGTATGTTTACTATTCCATGCAAAATTGGGGGGAATCGCATTGAAAAGGCTATGTTAGATTTAAGAGCTTCCATCAATGTTATGCCATATTCTGTATATACATCTTTGAATTTGGGACCATTGAAATCTGTAAATTTGATAATTCAACTAGCAGATAGGTCCACTACATATCCTAAGGGAATAATTGAGGATGTCTTGGTGCAGGTAGATGATTTGGTGTTCCCTGCAGATTTTTATGTGCTTGACAAGGACAATGGGGATTTTACTTCTCCAATATTATTAGGGAGACCATTTTTGAAAACCTCCAAAACCAAGATAGATGTTCACAATGGCACACTCACTATGGAATTTGATGGTGAAGTAATAAAATTTAATATGTATGAAGCCATGAAATACCCAGGTGATGATACCCCTGTTTACTCTATTGATGTCTTTGATTCTTTGGCACATGACATATTTGAATTAGATGGAAAAGACAAATTAGAAGTAATTGTGAACAAATCCATAGAAGAAGATGATGGTGAGACAAATTTAGATGAAAAAACAAAGGAGAAACTGGCTGCACTCAATGATTCTTCGAAAGAGCCACCAAAGGGTAAGATTTCTTATATGGAATTATCAAATTTTGATACCATTCTTGCACCTTCTGTTTTGCAGGACCGTGGATCAATTTTGTCATCTCTGCCTAATCACCTGAAATACTTGGAAATAGGAGATGCATCACCTATTATAGTTGCAAAAAGTTTAGGTGTTAAAAAAGAAGAGGAATTGATGCATATTTTTCAAGAAAAAAGAAATGCCATTATAAGAACAATTGCAAACCTTAAAGGCATAGACCCGACTATAAAATTGCATCAAGTTCTAGAAATGAAAGGGGTTGAACCCTTTAAAGGTAAGAAATCGCTCCCTTGGTTAGGTCCACTTTTTATTACTGATGTGCTTTCAGGTTATGCAGTTGAATTTCAAAGATTGAATCAGTTCCAGAAATTTAAAGTGAACCTCAAAGAGCCTCCATGAACAAAGATAGGGAGCTGAGTCGAGCCAACGACGTTAAACAAAGGCGCTGGTTGGGAGGCAACCCAACATCTATTCTTCTTCTTCTTATTTTTTCTTTTCCTAGTTTAATTTTACTTTATTAATTTAAAAAATAAATAAATAAATAAATAAATTTTGGATCTGCGGACGCGAACATGCGCCGCGGCGCCCAAACCGAGCGCCGCGGCGCTAGTCGCCCAGACTGGGAGAGCGCCGCGGCCCTCTAGAACAGAGCCGCGGCGCTCCGCGTTGTAGCAGAGGGCGCCGCGGCGCTCTCTATAAGAGGGTCGCGCCCCTCTTTGTTTCCCCCACGGTTTTTGCGCTCTCTCACCCCCAAATCCCTTTTCTTGCCTCCAATCACCCATACTCACCTCCCATTCGATTATATTGCTTGCATAACTTGATTTTTCATCTTCTTTTGCAGGATTATACACCTCATATCAGCAATTGAGTTGAATTCAAAGACACTTGATCAGGGAAGTTTCCCTGGACCCCTCCTTATTTTATTACTTGTCTCTATTGTGTTTTTTCTTTGATATTCTTACATTGGGGACAATGTAAGTTTTTAAGTGTGGGGGGGTCACTTTATGATTCAGTTGGATGACTGTATAATAACTCATACACTTGTGCACTTTTCTACTTTGATGCATTACTATAATTCTATGATGTGTGCACTTTTATTCCTGTCATGAGGTGAGCATGTGAACAAAATTTCAACTTATGGGTTTGTGTTAGTGAAACCAATAGCCAATGATATAAATGTTTAAATTGCTAATAGCTCCTAAGAAACGTAGGAAAATCATAATTATGTGTAATTTTAATTTTTTTTGCAATTTATTATCCATTTTCTAGAATCCTGAATCTATTTTGCACAACAACTTTGAGTATTTAATTTATCTTTTATTTAAAGAAAGTTTATACAACTTAAAGAAATTTTTTATGATCTCAGAAAGAATTCTAGAACTTATTTGAATGATGCTTGAGGCGAAATCCTAGGTTGATACTATTAATTAGGAGATGATTTAGGCATTATTTGATAGATTGAGCCTTTCAAGCCTAACCTAAGTAATAAAATAACACTAGTTCCTTTATTTTGAGCTTAATGAACTTTTCCTTCTGAAAACCATAACTGAGCCATAAGCCAAAGTTTGTATATCCTTATTTTTTTCTTTACCCTATTCACTCACTCCATGATTATTTTGATGAATATTTGTATTGTATTGCTTTATTTACAAAAAGGGTGGAAGGGTGGAGCAAGGAAAAGAAAAGAAATTTTCAAAAGAAAAAAAAAATTATATATATATATATATATAAGAACAAATGTTGTGGGTGAAAGAAAAAGAGGACAATGATGGATTGAAGCAGGAAAAGTAGTGTGGGGAGAAAATCTTCCCAAAATTATTGGAGAAAAGCAAAGAGCTCAAGAGAGCAATTTTAATCATGTGGTGCTGGGTGACTGATCCTACATTGATATCCTTTGTCCCACCCTTCACCTTGGCCACATTACAAGCTAAATAAAGTCCTTTTGATCTTAAAAGTAGTTTTGACCTACATTAGTGGAGAGCAGCAGGAAAAATAAGCTTATGGAAATCCTACGAGGAGATCCATACTTGATTTCTTGAGATATATAAACTCATTTGAATGAAAGATGATTGAACTGCTCAAAACACACACACACTCAGGGCTCTAGAAAAATGAATTCTGAATTGCATTTAAATTGAATATTGCACATAGTCATTAAATTTTCTGAAATTTCTTTAAGAGCATTCAATTTTCACTATGAGGCAATATATTGGTAAGACTTTCACTTACCTTATTTATTGAATATTGTTCACATGGTTTAATTTGCTTGAGGACAAGCAAAAGAGCAAGTGTGGGGGTATTTGACATGCTTTAAATTAAGCATGTATTTAGCATATTTTATGTTTCTTTTTATTTTATTTAAATGATAAATAGATAGGTTTTAATTAAATTGTGTGTTTTATGTTTTTAGGAATAATAAAGAAGAAAAGAAGAGAAAAATAGAAGAAAATCATGAAAAATGCTGATTTCTGACCTTTCGTCACTAATGGAAGCATATCTCACTCATTTGAGCTCCGATTGAGCTGATTCCAGCGGCTATGAAAAGAAGAAACATAGAGCTACAACTTTCGTGTTCGGCACTTTGGCAAAATCCGGCGTTTTCTAGGCGCCGCGGTGCTCACAATACAGCGCCGCGGCGGCCCGTCATGGATGTCTCGTAGCGCCGCGGCGCTGGTTATTGGCGCCACGGCGCCCTTGCCCCAGAACCACGAGCGCCGCGGCGCTGCATGGGTGCGCCGCGGCGCCCGTGTACGAAGAATGGAGCGCTGCGGCGCTGAATGGTGCGCCGCGGCACCCCGTGGATGAAGCTTCGCAGCGCCGCGGCGCTGAACTTATGCGCCGCGGTGCCGCCGCTCCGGAAGTCGCGATTTTAGAGTTTTTTCGCCTGATTTGAAGCCTAATTGATGGAGATTTGACCTAAAAACTTTCCTACTTCGACTAGGAGGGTTTAATCTATAAAAAGGAAGGAAAGTAAGCAGAGAAGGGATCGATTCATTCAGCAAAGAATTCATTCAAGTTCTCAACTCTTTTCTTTACTTCTTGTTTAGTTTTCTATGGCCCTGCGCGGCTAATTTTCTTTAGTTGGTTGAGGGAGATTGAAACCTCAAGGGATTTGATGTCATTGTGAGATACAGATTTGATTTCATTGCATTCAATCTTAACCGGGTATTGTTTATTCATCTGTTCTTATTTTCTTAATATTATGCATGTGATTGCTAGGAGGCCTACTAGTATATTGTATGTGTAGCTGCTGAATTAGGTTTTGAACAAAGCTTTTATTACTTGATTCGTGAAGCAAATAGGATTAAGGATTTTGGATTATAAATCGTTAACCCTATGATGAATATCAACTAAATTGAATATAACCGATGTGCTTGTATTCGTTTAGCTCTATTAGTTTCTCTTGTTCTTCATGCGGTTAATAAGTTATGCTTTACCGATGTGCTAAAGAATTGCTTGTTAATTAGAGTATAATTAGTGCGATTGTCATTAATTTACTAGGCTTAAGGAGGAACTGGGATAGAATCCCAATGATAGATATTTGGTTTAAGATTGATAATTTTGTCAATGATCGATGCAATCCCTTGATGGTGAATATCGACCGAAACCAACGCTTTTCTCGTTAATCACTTTCTCTCAATTATTTTTGCTATTGTTTACTTAATTCTAATTGCGACTCTCAATCCCCCCTTTCTGAATCACATAAGGTAATTCCAGTCTCTGTGGGATCGACCCTTACTCCCACTACTACAGGTTAGTGTTGAGGTAAGGTTTTAATTTGGGCGTGCCTGCGACAGTGCGCACCAGATGGTGATAAGGTGGCCTTATTCAGTTAGAACTCTTTTCAAAAACTTTAAAGTTTTCAAAATTGGGGTAAAAAAAGAATACCTAAGTAAATCTTGAAAAATCATCAACTATGACTAGACCATAACTTATGCCTCCAAGACTTTAAATTCTAGTAGGACCAAAAAAAATCATTTGCATTAATTGCAAAGGTCCTAAAGTAGAAACAATATCCTTTAATTTGAAAGACGATTTAGTTTGCCTCTTTTTTTATGTGCATAAAAATGTGATCTTTTCCAATTTTAGTTTTAGAGAGGCTAACAACTAGATCTCATTTTGACAACCTTGCTATTAAATGCATTCTTGTATGAGCTAATCTCTTATGTCATAGCTAGCTTTGATCTTGAGTGGATGCAAGACATTTTATGGATTTAGGAGCAAGATCCTCCGATTTCAAAGTATAGGCATTATCATGTCTTTGGCCAACAAAAAGAAGATTGTCACCATCGACTTTATGTATAATATACTTTGAAAAATACTTTATGACCATTATCACAGAATTGGCTAATGCTTATTAGATTGTGTTTCAAGCCATCAACAAGATAAACTTTATCTATTGAGAGGGAAGAGTTTATACCCATTTTACCTATACCAATTATAATCCCTTTGTTATTGCCTCCAAATGTAACACTTCCAATATCTCTGTGAGGGAAATGAGTTTTGAGGAATCACGAGTTATATGCCGTGAAAATCTAAAATCAAGGAACCAATGATCCATCCTTAATTTTGATTTTGAGAAAACTTATTAAAACTAAAGTTACCTTAGGTGCCCAAAAACCTTTGAGTCCTTTACTATTAGTTCACATTTCATTTAGTACAAGTAGGGATGTTCAAAATCGAGTTAAAACAATCCTCCATAACTAAATCGCAAAAAACCAACTAAAAACTAACCAAAAACAAAAATAAATTCAATTTTTTAAAATTGTTTTTGAAAGCCAAATGGTTCTGTTCTATTTTTAATTCAAAACAAATTTTGTTTGGTTTATCAAACCCCAAACTCATTAGTTTTCTTTACAATATTTTTATTATTTTTATTTCTTATTAATAAACTAACCTTGCCCAAAAATCCCTAAATCCTTGCTTCTATCTTCTAGAGCCCTCCCTTAGTTAATCATCTTTTCTCCTATTTTGTGAAGTTACCCAAATTACATTGTGGAGTCTCTTCCCATAGCCCCTATTAAACAATTGAAGCTTTTATCATAGCGGATCACCATCACTACCATTCTTAAACTTTATTGGTGCATGGTGCATACTGTCACAGGTAGACCCAAATTGATACCTTACCTCTCAACTAATTGTAGTCGTGAGAGTAAAGGTTGATCCCACTATCAAGAGATTGTATTGATTATTGACAAAATAATCAATCTTAATGTGAATATCTATCATTGGAATTTTAACCATGTTCCTCCTTAAGTCTAGTAATTGATGATAAATGCCTCAATTAAACCCTAATTAATAAGCAATCCTTAACACATCGGTAAAGTCTAACCTATTAATCTCATGAAGAACTGGAGAAATTGATAGAGGTAAACAAATATAGACACATCGGCTATATCTAATTCAATCAATTATTCATCATAGGTTCAATGATTTATAATCCAAAATCCTTAAACCTATTTGCCTCATGAATACAGTAATGAAAACTTTGTTCAAAACATAATTTAGCAATAGATTAAGACAGATAATATATTAGTAGGTCTCCTAGTAATCATATGCATAACCATTGAGATAAAAAGAACAGATAAAAAATTTAATACCAATTAAGATTGAACTAAAAAAATCAAATCAAAATCTCACAATACATGAATATCTCTTAAGGTTTCAATCTTCCTCTACCAACTAGAAGCAAATCAGCCGTGTAGGGCCCTAAGAAAATCTATAGAAGAATTGAATAAGGTAATTAAGAGCTTGATGGATCATTGATGCTTCTTTTCTTCCCCTTTTTATAGATTGGCTGCTCCTCATTAAAGTCGAACTATTTCTAGGTCAAAATCTAGCTCATTGAGCTTCAATTGGAGCTAAAAAGACCTAAAATTACAATTTCAACATTTTGTTGTGACGACGGGTGCCGCAGCATGCTACTCAAGCATCCTAACACTATAAAATTGGACTAACGAGGCACTACAGTGCCTGAGCTAACGCCACAGTGCTTCAAAAATTTGGCATGAGGCACCGTGGCACTCTGAATTCTCGATGATCTAGCACCCCATTGCTCTCTTGTGAGCATCATGGCGCCAAGAAACTTCCAAAATTTGCCAAAGTGTCAAACTCAAAAGTTGTAGATATATGTCTCTTCTTTACGTAATTGTTGGAATACTTCAATCGAAGTTCAAATGAGTAAGATATGCCTCAATTAGTGGCGAAGGGTCAAAAATCATCATTTTTCCATGATTTTCTCTCTATTTTCCTCTTCTTTTCTTCTTTCTTCTTCCTAAAATACAAAACACAAAACTCAATTAATTCCTATTTATATTATACTTGCATCAAACAAAAAGTAAGCTTAAAGGTATTAAAATCATGCTTAATTATAAACACATCAAATACCCCAACACTCAACCTTTTGCTTGTCCTCAAGCAAAATAATCTTTAAAGATAAAAACAAAAATCAATATATGTAGTGAGTGTTAGGCTTACCAAGCTTTTGCCTCATAACTTAAAAATATGCTCAAGAAATTTTTTGAAAGATCATAACCATGTACAAGATTAACCTAAATGCAATCCATTATTTTATTATCTTGAATCCCAAGTGTGGGCGTGTGTTTTTGGGTCAATAAATTTTCTTTTACTTGGATGAGTTTATATATCACAAAATTTTGGGTGCAGGTCTTTAATTAGTTTATAACCATGCATAAGATTAACCCAAACGCAATCTGTCACGCCCCCAATTTAAGTGAACGCAATTGTCAAGAGTAGCAAATAACTTTGATGTTATTCTATTGCATACTTGCTTCAAGTATATCACATATCATGATTAATAACATACATTTACAAGTTCTCCAATATAACCAAATATACAGGCCAAGTCTTTATCACATATTACAGTAAAAGTAGGGATCTTACCTATTACGTTCAGAGCATACTCTAGAATACAAGTACAAAATAATTTAAATACAGTGAGCCTTGGAAGCAACGTAGGCTCACCCATAAAGTATGACACCTAGTTGATCATGTAGCTACAGGACCAAACTCCGTATCCTTATCTAAAAAAAATGTAAGTATCGTGTAGTGAGTTTGACAACTCAGTAAGCAGATAATACCTCTTATGACCTCTTAAGTTAACATATGGATATACTCATATTTTAAAATTTGTTACATAGAAAATACAGCTCGGAAGTACATCCATATTGGACCTGCATTTCAAATATTCTCAAAACAAAGGATATTTAGACATCCAAAACCATATACTATACTATATGATCATTAAACAAATGTTGTTATGCATCAAAATATTTCACATGAAAACATTAGGAGGATTCCATATCAAAACCACCATATTAGAGTTCAAGCCCTTCTATACTTTGGTGGTGTAGGATTTTCTTAAACTCAGCATCTCAGCTAAGGTTTGCCCTACCACCATTCAAGAGGACACACAAAGGGACTTTAATATGGGCACTTTCCCAAGCACATAGCAAGGGAGGACAAATCACATATCATATAGTCGGTATCTCGCCTAGATAGGAGGCATCCCGCTCTCTTTCACATATCATATCCCGTGTGTTAGCCATCACATGAGGCTAGCATTACCCCTGCTAGCTGAGGTATCAAGGTGCACCAGATCTAACATCACCTATTGTTAGCAAAAAATGTTTCCAATAGGACTCCTCCACAGAAATTATATTTGCACATATGTCATATCGTTCAAAACAAAGGTTTCAGTATAATATAGAATTTTCAATCATAGTATAATTTCTCTATCAAAAACTTTCCAATCAGGGTTATCATATATACATGCCATTTTACAAGGCAATCTTATAACTTTACATATCAATGCCATGAGCACAATATATTTTCTTTATCATATGATGAGAAATACATTTAGAATCAGATATTCAATAAGTTCAAAAATCTATTTTTAAAACCATACTCTTCTTGAACTATATACCAGATTGTAAACAATTCAAATAATTTAATCCATTTCAGAGATATATAAAAGTATAAATAACTTGTAAACATAATTAATTATACATTTAAAGTTTAAAAAGAGCATAGGATAAGTCATAGAAAGAATTATCTACTCACAGGTTAAGGCTTCAGATTGGCCAGTCACAAAATGTACTTTTTCAATTCAAATTTGACTAAATAGACCTAAAAAATGAGTCCAGATGGTCTAAAAACTTAAGAAATGACTCCGGAATCATAAAATTTGGCCTCTGGGAGCTTGGTCAACTGATGGATACTATTCACCACCGGAATCACTATTCATATCAGGCTGGATTTACTGTTCACGATGCACAAAAAATTGTCAGATGGCTGAAAAATTTCATAATCTATCTTTTGAATTCCATTTTTTTACACACACACACACACACAGAGAGAGAGAGAGAGAGATATATATATATATATATATATATATATATATATATTTCTAAAATTCCATAAAGTCATTACCTCTTTACTTTTAACTATTTAACTCATAATAACCAAACATTTATATATATGGGTTCGCATACTTCAATTAAATTAACCAAACATAATTAAGGTTTATGAAATACCATTAACACTTATACAATTATGGGTTTGCATACATATTATTAATCAAAACATCTGTACGAAAATCAAACACATATAAGTCTACATTTTATTCATCCATATTGACCAGTTCCGGAGATACAAGTGTGGGTGGTTGTACCATTACTGGGATCTTAACTAACTCAACTCAACGTATGCTAAAATTTGGTTATAGAGAATATCTACATAACTTAGTTTTCTGAACATTATATGGAAATATAGTGAGAATTAAATCCCAGTAGGTTCAACAATAAATCATAATCATCATCAATAATGCTTATCATGTTATGTTCATCTGTATAAGTTACAATAACTATTTTAGGTCACATGAATGCATTTATCTATGTATATTAAAATTGTATAGTAATGACATGTATGGCATGAATAACTATTTTTAAAATATCATACCATGGCTATCAACTTATTTTCATATCAAGCTACCCCGATCAGGGTGAGTACTTTTTACTCTCTAGTATGGGTTTTCTCACTCCATCCGACATGGCACACTTTCTCTTTCTTTTCTCATTAAAATAATCATAATCATTGGTAGGGCATCCCCTACTGGTGCACCACACGGACCGCCACGTGACCGTGCTCATTTCTTTTCTTTTCTTTTCACATTAATAGCCAAAAATGCGATTTCAATAACAAGTATGTTCATTATACTCACATGCCATAATTTTTCATCAAATATAATCATTACCAAAATTCATTGGTAATCATGTCATGAACATAATCGTTTCAAATATCAATTTATAAAATATTTCAATGTCAAAATTACACACTTAAGATGGTAAGAAGTTTATGCAATAACAATGCCTATGGCATACACTAGTCATTTATTATTTTCATTTTTAAGATTCTTCTTCTTCTTTTTATCAATATTATTTTCCTCTTTCACTAAATAGATCATAACACTCTCATTTTAAATTCAATTTAGGTAATATTGGTGTCAATAGAAAGATAAGACAATCCTATAAAACTTTTATGTTGAACATTTTAATGAAATCTTAACTAATCATGGTGTTACTACTACCTCAAATTCAATGTTATTTCTTCTCGAGTAGGTTCTGTCTCTACTTACTAATCTGACCATATCTCCAACATACAACTACAATTGAGATGATTTCAAAACCTATATAAAGATATGAAAATTATATAAAAATTTCATGTTTATCATTTCTTCAGATTCCTTACTAATGATTCCCAGAAAATCGAAAACAAAAACGCTTACATTTACCATCCTGGATTCTAGAATGATTCTAACCTTTACTCATTAATCAGCCATATCTCCCTCATATGGACTCCAAATTAAGTGATTTTAGAGCCTATAGATCCATGATACATATATCTATATTTCTTATATTAAGCATTTCTTTTAATTCTCTACAGAGTTATTCCAAAAATTCAAACACAGAAGCAAACCAAATTGATTCTTCCCTGGTTAACCATTTTCTAACCACTGCTTATAAATTGAAAAATATATCCCTTATCTGGACTCTAAATTAAGTAATTACAGAGGCTAAAAATTCATGAGACATAGATCTAAATTTATTATGTTAACCATTTCCTTTAATTCCTAACCAATGCTTTCTAGAATTTCAAAAATAGAAGCTTCCCTGGTTACTCTGAAATCCAGTTTCCTAACCAAACCTTTTCTATGGTTTTAGTTCATCATTATATTACGTCCTCTTCCATTTTCTTCCTAATTTACATCTAATAATATTCCTTCAATTTTTTACCACATTCAAATATACAAAATAGCAGCATAAAAATCCTAAAATGTTTGCCACCCATAGCCATACCTATGCAGAACTTTCCACATTAACCGAAATGTTCAAAACATTCACCATATGTAAGATAACATGCAACAAGATATAGCAACATCCATGACCAATCATCAAAGTAGAAAATATTGTAAATTTCATCAAAATTCTAAGATAAAAATCCCATATAAATGTTATAAATTTCAAAACTTTTCTTCAAAAAGAGATATTGTTAAACCTACCTAAAGATCTTCCTAACTCAATTAATAAATTCTTTTTCTTGTTTCCTCTTGATGGAAGTCGCAAAATTCCTCCCTTCCCTTAGCTTTTCTAGCAACTTAAATAAGAGAAGGAGGGTGAGTTTTTAAACCCCAAGGATGAAGAAGAAAGATGGATTCAAGTGGAGATTAAGCTAACTTACCTTGAGTACTTAGTCCTCTAGACTTCTCTTTCTTCTTATTTCCTTTCTTCTCCTCTCTTTCTCTCCTTTCCTCACTCTACCTTGCTTCTATTTTTTCTCTCCCACACTTGGAAGA
Source organism: Gleditsia sinensis (assembly GCA_037074535.1). Classification (NCBI taxonomy): domain Eukaryota; kingdom Viridiplantae; phylum Streptophyta; class Magnoliopsida; order Fabales; family Fabaceae; genus Gleditsia; species Gleditsia sinensis. The sequence goes on along the minus strand of CM073473.1, from coordinate 34,669,778 downwards.
AATTATAATGTTATAAGGGTGGATTTTGCTTAAATAAACTATCAAGTGGTTCACCTTTCATGATCATGGGTCAACCTTATCACAATTAGGATGCACTTAGTTGTTTTCTTGGGGAAAGATAACTCATGTTCTTATCTTCCTCTCATTTAGTCAAGATATGCATAGCAAAAGGAGATTTGTATTTTGAAAATTGTGATAAAATGTTCTTAATCAAGGGAAAAAAGGTCCCTTTGATATAGGGATTCTTTTTCTTTTTCTTTTGACTCACTTAAGTATGATAGTTTTGCCTTTCTAGATGGCAAATTTTCAGCCCTTGAGTCTCCCTTGTTTGGCTTAAATTATTTATGTAGGATAAGGATGTTTTGTCATAATGCTATGTATTATTACCCACTTGTTGAAATTATGAATGTAAGATATAGATGTTTTGTCCTAATGCCATGTATTATTACCTACTTGTTGAAATTATGAATGTAGGATATTGATGAGTGAGTTTTATACTCATAAATTAAATATTTTCATCTTATCTTTTTTCCATAATTAAGCATAAATCTCCCTTACTTGTCTTTAGTTTGTGTATTTCTTACAGATGGAGAGAAGAGTAGAAAATGGACTTAATTGGAGGAATCAGAGCTAAATTGTAGTTCTTTGGGAATGATGTCTATAAATGAAATAGATAAAACAAATTCATTAAGGATGGCTGAGTAAGGAGCATTATCATATTGACTCTTGAGACGCATCCTAATGGAGATATGCATAAATTTATTCTTGATTTATGATCACATTTCCAAAAGAACTAAAACATAAAGATTCATGGCAAAGCACTCAATGTTGAGAATATGTTTGTTGTTTGCAGTCCAGCCCAACCTTGCTGCAGTACTTGGGCCATATCTCCGAAAATACATATCCAATATGTATGCAATTTGGTAGGTGTGTAGATGACACAATTGGTACAAATTTCATGTTCAAGTGGTCAGAAAATTCGGACATTAAAAGGGCCAAAGTGGGCTAGAAGAGAATCTGACTACTGCTGTAGTCCAGCCCAACTTTGCTTTAGTATCTTGACCATAAGTCACAAATTACTTATCCAATTTGTCCAAAATTTGTCTTGACGAAAAACTAATGAAATTGTCTACAACTTTTGTGTTTATGAAGTTAGCAAATTCGGCAAATTTCAAGAAGATATTTAAGGATCAATTTCGGTGCACATGATGGAATCCAAATTGTCAACTTTGTACCACTTCCTACCTAATAATTTTGACAATTATCACACCTACCACACCTAATTGTATCTATAAATAGAGGGCTTGAGGGGTGAGTGAGGGAACTTTTGGAGAGCTTTTGGAGAGAGCTTGGAAAAGCTTTGTTGGAATTCTACGTACTTGTAATGTTATTCTCTTTTTAGACATTCTGTATTTTTCATTTTCTTTCGTAATATTATCATGTTTCTTCATCTTTCATTTCACTTTCTTGCCTTGATTATGGAGAACTAATCTCCTAATGCTAAGGTGAAAGGGTGAAACTCTTGGTATGAGAATAATAATTTATCTAACTCTTAATCTTAATGTTCATCTTTGATATTGTATTTACCTTCTTATTTCTTTTCTCATGAATTTCTTAATGGTTGGTTTTATCAGACCGCCGATTTCTTGTTATTTTATTGGCTGGTTTTATCAGACCGCCTATCTCTTATTATTTTTGTGGTTGCCTTCGCCACCTATCTCTTGTTATGTTTCTTCTTCGTACCTTTTTTCATTCTAATCTTGTAAACTTTGAATCTTGATACATTGTAGACAATCTTTGGCACAATAAATGCTTGAATCAATCTTGATTTATTGTAGACAATATAATGATTGGCACATTGTACGCTTGAATTTAGTTACAAATTATCTTTTTCATCCTTGTATTTTTAATCTTGCGAAGTGTGAATCTTGATATATTGTAGACAACATGACAATTGGCACAATATATACTTGAACCCATTTTACAAGAATGTTTTAATTATTAGTAAGGAGGTAAATATAATTCATGTATAAACAAAGTTGAGCTTAAATTAACATATCATCCGATTAGAACTTCATTTGTGTAAGGATTCTAATTGAATAACAAAAGAGTTAAATTTATTTTTATTCGATATACCAAGAGTGGATCCCCTAACCTTAGCATGCTTCTTTGCTTTGAATACATCTTCATTTAATTTCAGTATATTAATTCTTTGCGTATTTTATTCGATATTCCTCTCACAAAACAAGACATTGGAAACTAGGTTAGAAGTATTTATTTCAGATCTAAATTAGAATTTTCTCTCAATTGGCAATCTCTGTGGGATCGACCTTGCATACCGCTAAATCTATACTCCAATAGATTCGTGCACTTGCGAGTTTTAATTAAAACAACAAGTTTTTGGTACTGTTGCCGAGGATTGCGACGGAAAAGCTATTTGGATCCAGGTAAGTATTTTTCTTCCACTAGTTATAGTTAGAAGATTGGTTTATTCTGTGTATAGAAATTTTTCTTTAGAATTGTTTCTTAAAAATTGGTGTAGTAATTTGGGTGTATAAAATTGGTGAATTCTATCAACAAGGCAAAAAGTACCTAAGGAATATGGGTTTTAAGTGAAACCATTGTGATTCCTCCATATTTTCCTGGGAAGTCTACTGATTAAATACTACCCATTATTACTAACACTTTGAAAAAAAAAGGAGTTGGTATAATTTTGTGATTTTTTTTTGTGGTATTTGCATTTTGTTGTCGTTGTTTAGTTAGATTCTTTTTCATAATTAGGAAGCAATTTTTTTTTAGTTTATGCATGCTTGGAAACGTGATAAAGATAAGCAGTTGGTTAGAAAAAGTTTAGGGTCAACCAGTGATTGTACAATAGAGATATTAGATTCTGCTGGATCACCATTAAAAATGGAAGAACAAGTTGTGCATAATAAAACTCTTATGGAGTACTTCTCACCTGTCATAGCCAATACTCCATCTTGCATAGTTTTACCACAAACTACTGCAACTCATTTTGAAATCAAACCATCCATACTCTAACTTTTACCATCATTTTATGGTTTGGAAAGAGAAGATCCATACCTGCACATTAAAGAGTTTCTTGAAATCTGTTCGACATTTCGCTTCCAAAATTTCAATGATGAGTCAATCAGGCTTAGAATATTTCCATTTTCATTGAAATATAAAGCTAAATCCTGGTTGAATTGCCTTCTTACAAGAACTATTACTAGTTGGAATCAATTGGTAAATAAGTTTCTGGAAAAAAAATTTCCCATGTCTAAAACTAATTCCCTTAGGAGAGAAATTTCTAATTTTTGTCAAAAAAAGGGTGAACAATTTTTTGAATGTTGGGAAAGATTTAATGATCTTCTTTTGAAATGTCCTCATCATGGTTTTGAAACTTGGAGATTGGTGAAATATTTCTATGATGGTTTAACTTCATCGAACCGTCAATTGATCCAAAGCATGCATGGTGGGAGATTTTTACAATTGAATGAGGGGGAAGCTTGGGAATCCTTAGGATCTTTATCTGAAAATTCTCAGCATTGGAATTGCATAGATCCTAGGGATAAGAAGTCTCAAATACAAAAAGAGAGGAGGAATTTACGATGTGAGTGATGACACAGATGTGAGAATTGCCTTAGCTAGCCTGACTAGAAAGGTAGAAACTTTAACTTTAAGCCACACTCTAAACCCTTCTACCAATACTAGGATAGAGGCATATGCCTTATGTTTTAGTACATCTCACATTGCCCAATTTTGTTCATCCATACCAGCTTACCAAGAAGCATTTTCTGATCAAGCTAATTCTCTTTAGTCTTATGGAAAATCATCAGATAGTCCATTTGCACCTATATATAATCCAAATTGGAGGAATCATCCAAATTTTTCATGGAGAGAAAATCAGACTTCAATGAGTCAAGGTGGGCAACAATTTGCCCCTCCCAATTCATACCCTCAAGTTCCTCAACATGCTCCTCCTTTCGGGGTACCACAACAAAGAAAGCCTTCTTTGGAGGATACCTTGCAACAGTTCATGCAATCAACCCAACAAGTCTTGCAATCTCATACTCAAGCTATTTCAAAGCTTGAAACACAATTGGATCAAATAGCCAATGCTGTAGGAGAGATAGAAAAAGGAAAATTTCCCAGTCAACCTATTCCTAATCCAAAGGGTCAATTTGAAGTAGGATCATCAACAAATCCTAAGGAAGAAGTAAAGTCTGTAACAACCCTTAGATCTGGAAAGGTTATTGATAATCATGTTCATATGCCAGAAAATGAGGAACATAGTCAACATGAATCCCAAACCAATTACTCAAGTGAAAAGAAAAGTGAACAGATTTCTTATGCCCCCAAAGCTCTTTTCCCTCAAAGACTTGCATCAAATAAGAAAGGTACTCAATATAGTGACATTTTAGAGGTGTTTAAGCAAGTAAGCATTAACATCCCTTTTCTTGACGCTATCAAACAAGTACCCGCTTACTCAAAATTCCTGAAAGATCTTTGTATGGTGAAAAGAAAAACTAATATTCCAAAAAATGCATTCTTGACTGAACAAGTAAGCTCTATAATTTAACAAAAAAACTCCTATCAAGTACAAAGATCCTAGTTGTCCTACAATTTCTTATGTATAGGTGACCATGTGGTTAACCAAGCCTTACTTGATCTAGGAGAAAGTGTGAATCTGCTGCCTTACTTTGTGTATGAGAAACTTGGGTTAGGAAAACTGAAACCTACACCAGTGACCCTTCAGGTAGCTGATAGGTCTACAAAAATTTCTAGAGGTGTCATAGAGGATGTGCTCATTAAGGTTGATAAATTCTACTTTCCAGTAGATTTCATTGTTCTTGACACTGAACCTGTTGAGAATACAAAGACACAAATTCTAGTCATTTTAGGTAGACCATTTCTGGCAACATCCAATGCAATCATTAATTATCGAAATGGAATTTTAAATTTATCTTTTGGAAATATGACTGTGGAATTAAATGTTTTTAATGTCTCTCATCAACCTATGGACATGGATGATTTATGTGAGGTCAACCTGATTGAAAGTGCCATTTATGATTCATTTTTAGACTCCTTTAGTAATGATCATCTAGAAAAATATTTGACTCATTTCAATAAGGATAAAGATGAGGATTATCTGATTAGTGAGGTAGACTCTTTATTAGAGACAACTTCACTAACAAATACTGATAAATGGAAAGCCAAAAAAAAAATAGTTTCACCTTTTGAATCAGTTTCATTGCCATCTGTTGTTCATGCTGTTTACCCACATGGTGCAGTAAAGATTGAAAACCCTAAGAATGGTGATGTGTTTAAAGTAAATGGTCAAAGATTGGAAACATTTTTGGAATTACCAAATCTGGAGACAGAGGAGACACCTTTTTGTGATCCTGTCTACAATGATTGATTTGCTTCTGTTGTTAAAAGTTACCATGCACGTTATCTAGGTAAGATCTTTCTTTATTTAACTTGCATTAATTTTTTCCTTCAATGTTATCTTTTTTTGAATTTCTATTGTTTTCCCTCCCTTTGTTGCTTTTGCTTTTTCAAAAAAAAAAGAGAAAAGAAAAATTGAGTCAAAAATGGGGGACATTCTCACAAAATTGAAAAATCATTTTCCTTCTCTTCCACCCAATGCATTAAGAAAAATTTACAAAGCACGGGTTGCAAGATTAAGGTTGTTGATGAAAATGAGGATGCCTGCTGATATTCGTTGGCTAATTGAAGCTAAGGTACGATTATCAGGTGAGTCTGTAAATAATTTCATCTCTTACATGCCTGGTTTGGGAAAAAGTAGTTTTGCTAAAAAGGGCAGAGCTAAACGAATGGGTGTCTGTCACAAATGTGGACGTGAAACTTGCAACAAAAGTTGTCGTTCTTTGGGTTGGGTGTCTGTAAATCGGAAAGACAAAATTAAGTTCATTAAGGATGGCTTGAGTAAGGAGTCATTGGATGATGACTTTCATCCAACATCTCTTGAGACACATCCTAGTGGATCTGTGCATATCGTTATTGTCGGTTTATGGCCCTATTTCAAAAAGAACATAAACGGTACAGTCTTGGGAATTTGACGTTAAAAGACATTGTTTGCCAATTTATAAGAAAATTGGATGGGAAGCATATCCTCAACCCATAGAGGGCGTTTAAGCCGTTACTAGACGTAAAACCAAAGAAAGATGTGAGCCACAATCACAACTACGGTACATATGCATGCGTGCCGTCATTTTTAAAATTTTCAACTTTAATTTAGCTGACATTTGCCAGCCTACTCATATAGCTATTGAAATTATGCCATCGGCCTATTCACATAGCTATTACAAGTATGCCCTTAAATGCACACCTCATTATCTTCATCTTCATACTCAAAATTAAGGTGAGTGCAGATATGGAAGGAACTGTAGTTCGTCACTTTTGAAATATTTGTGTCTTTTGTGGTTCTAGTCCTGGGAAAAATGGAGAATATGTAAAAGCAACACAAACTTTGGGTATAATACTAGCCAGGAGAAAGATTCATTTAGTTTATGGTGGAGGTTGTCGAGGGTTAATGGGGAGTGTTTCTGGATTTGCATATCTAGGAGGATGCCAAGTTCTTGGTATTATTCCTACAGCTCTAGCTGCATCAAACATAGTAGGAAAAATAATTGGGGAAGAATGTAGGGTATCCTCCATGCATGAACGAATTGCTAAAATGATGTGCAACGCTGACGCCTTCATTGCCTTACCTGGTGGTTTTGGTACTCTAGAGGAAATTTTCCAAGTCGTCTCTTGGGCACAACTGAACATGCACCATAAACCCATAGGTTTGTAGAATGTTAACAATTTCTTTGATAGTTTGTTGTCTTTTCTTGATCATGCTGTAGAACAAAGATTTATCTCGCACTTAACACGTTGGATTCTCATCTTGGCCTTAAATGCTGACGAGTTGATTGATGCGTTACAAGCATTTGTTCAAGTACCTTATCCAGTTATAGCTCAAATAGATTGGACAACAGAAAATCACAGAAAGCATAAACTGGACTTGAATCTTCATTTGTAACATCTTTTACTTGCTTGAATAAATTTTTATTTTCTGTTTAGTTTGCTGCAGGTTCATCTTTTCTTATATCTCCTTCCAGGTAATATCTCTTTTAATCTTTATTGTTTATTTTGTGTTTCTTCATCTAAAAAAAACACAAAACAAAAAAAAATTTGAGTGATGTTTTGGGATTAGGCAAAGCTAGCACCAATGATGAAAATGGTTTAAAATACTTGTAACCTTTGAAAAATTGATGAGTTCTGAGTGTTATGTGTAAACTTGAACTCTAATGTAACTTATGTTTTATTTGAGAATCTTAATATCTTCTGCACTTAATCTTTTACATTTGACTGATTGTTTATTCAAAAAAGATTTATGTGATTCAGATATGTTAATTGATCCTATAAGACTCTAGAACTTATTTAATTGTCACTTGAGGCGAAATCCTAGATTACTCTCCATTTAAGAAATGAATTAGGCATTGTTGGAATCGTTTGAGCCTTTCAAACCAACCTATACATGATGCTATCCTTAGCAACCTATTTTGAGCCTATATTCATCCTTTCTTGAACACTTATATTATTATCTAGCCTTTAAATAAAAATATTCCTAACTCTTACCTTTCACTCACAGGAATGATCATTTGAAAAGCTATGGTTCAGGGGTGGATGGTAGAAGTTTAAAAAAGAAAAAAAAAAGAAAAAAAAAAGAAAAAAAAGAGAAAAAGGAAGTTAATACTCCCTAAAAAAATAAGTTTAGGGGTGTTTATCTTTATAAAAAAATAGTATGAGCAAATAAATGTAAGGATGATGAAAAGGTTGGAGATAGAATTCACAGTATAATATTAAAAGTATTTGCAAGGCTTTAAATGATCATGCATGTTGAAGAGTGAATTGAGCTTTCATTCATATCATTTTATCCACCTTTAACCTATGCCATACATTACAAGCCTAATGAAAGTCCTAATGATCATAAATGTTATGATTAGTCTACATTAATGGAGAGTGACATGAAAAATAAGCTTATGGAGTCTCAAATGCATATATCTAGAGATCTGTTTTAAATATTTGATTATATAAATTTATTTGAATGTGAAAAGTCTAATGTCATAAGACTACTACACACACACACTTGGGATTCAAGAGTAAACCATATGTTGCATTTGAATAAAAGTTCTACATAACCTTGAAATTTTGATATTTTCCTTGGTGGCACATTTTAGATCCTTAAGGAATGCTTAGTAAGCCAAAAACAAGTCATCACTCACTCATCATTTGAATTTTGAAGTTTATGTGTTTTGCTTGAGGACAAGCAAAAGATTACGTTTGGGGGTATTTGATGAGTGAGTTTTATACTCATAAATTAAATATTTTCATCTTATCTTTTTGCTACAATTAAGCATAAATCTCCCTTACTTGTCTTTAGTTTGTGTATTTCTTACAGATGGAGAGAAGAGTAGAAAATGGACTTAATTGGAGGAATCAGAGCTAAATTGTGGTTCTTTGGGAATGATGTCTATAAATCAAACAGATAAAACAAATTCATTAAGGATGGCTGGGTAAGGAGCATTATCATATTGACTCTTGAGACGCATCCTAAAGAAGATATGCACAAATTTATTCTTGATTTATGATCACATTTCCAAAAGAACTAAAACATAAAGATTCACGGCAAAGCACCCAATGTTGAGAATATGTTTGCTGTTTGCAGTCCAGCCCAACCTTACTGCAGTACTTGGGCCATATCTCTGAAAATACATATCCAATATGTATGCAATTTGGTCGGTGTGTAGCGGACACAATTGGGTACAACTTGTATGTTCAAGTGATCAGAAAATTCGGACATTAAAAGGGCCAAAAGTGCGCTAGAAAAGAATCTGTTTACTGCTGCAATCCAACCCGACTTTGCTCTAGTAGTTTGACCATAAGTCACAAATTACGTATCCAATTTGTCCAAAATTTGTCTTGACGGAAAGCTAATGAAATTGTCTACAACTTGTGTGTTGATGAAGTCAGCAAATTCGGCGTATTTCAAGAACATATGCAAGGCACAATTTCAGTGCACATGATGGAATCCAAATTGTCAACTTTGTACAACTTCCTACCTAACAATTTTGACAATTATCACACCTACCACACCTAATTGTATCTATAAATAGAGAGCTTGAGGGGTGAGTGAGGGAACGTTTGGAGATCTTTTTTAGAGAGCTTGGGAAAGCTTTGTTGGAATTCTACTTACTTGTAATGTTATTCTCTTTTTAGACATTTTGTATTTTTCAAATTCTTTCATAATATTATCATGTTTCTTCATCTTTCATTTCACTTTCTGGCCTTGATTATGGAGAACTAATCTCCTAATGCTAAGGTGAAAGGGTAAAACTCTTGGTATGAGAATAATAATTTATCTAACTCTTAATCTTAATGTTCATCTTTGATATTGTATTTACCTTCTTATTTCTTTTCTCATGATTATTTCTTAATTGCTGGTTTTATCAGACCGCCGATTTCTTGTTATTTTATTGGCTGGTTTTATCAGACCGCCTATCTCTTATTATTTTTATAGTTGCCTTTGCCACCTATCTCTTGTTATGTTTCTTCTTCGTACCTCTTTTCATTCTAATCTTGTAAACTTTGAATCTTGATACATTGTAGACAATCTTTGGCACAATAAATGCTTGACTCAATCTTGATTTATTGTAGACAATATAATGATTGGCACATTGTACGCTTGAATTTAGTTACAAGTTATCTTTTGCATCCTTGTATTTTTAATCTTGAGAAGTGTGAATCTTGATATATTATAGACAACATGACAATTGGCACAATATATACTTGAACCCATTTTACAATAATGTTTTAATTATTAGTAAGGAGGTAAATATAATTCATGTATAAACAAAGTTGAGCTTAAATTAACATATCATTCGATTAGAACTTCATTTGTGTAAGGATTTTAATTGAGTAACAAAAGAGTTAAATTTATTTTTATTCGATATACCAAGAGTGGATCCCCTAACCTTAGCATACCTCTTTACTTTCAATACATCTTCATTTAATTTCAGCATATTAGTTCTTTGTGTATTTTGTTCAATATTCCTCTCACAAAACAAGATATTGGGAACTAGGTTAGAAGTATTTATTTCGGATCTAAATTAGAATTTTCTCTCAATTAGCAATCTCTATGGGATCGACCTTGCATACCGCTAAATCTATACTCCAATAGATTCGTGCACTTACGAGTTTTAATTAAAACAACAACAAATATAGATGTTTTGTCCTAATTCCATGTGACCTAATCTTGATTATTATTATACTACTATTTCCTCACATGATTCTTATTTTTTTTCCTCTTGGATTTGGGCTCATTCTTACTCATTTCCTTTGCTTTGGCTAAAATTTTACTTTTCATAGAGGGCTTGGTCACATTTTCATAATTTTTGGGCTATTGGTCTAACTTCGATATCCTAGTCCAAGTCTATGTTTTATTTCTTGCTTGGACTATCCAATTGGTTTGTTAGAAACTTATGTGAAGTGAAAAAACTCTATATGAAGTGTCCATAAGTGAAAGCCTAATGTATGGGTGAAGATGTTGAACTTAGGAACTCTAGTTCTTGAATTAGAAAAAAATTACCCTAATCCAATCTTCTTGAAATTTTAAGACCTTTACTTACTTCACAAAAATTTATCTTCCTTACCCAAGAATTTTGCCTATCTTTAGTATTAGGTTTTCTCTCTTTACCTATTCCCTTAATGTTAGAAACACTTTCTATGCATACACATAAGGTGAAGAATTTCTAAGAATTATTTTTCCTTAAATATCTAAAAATTGTCTAATAAATTTTATTTCCTTAATTAAATATTTATGTACCTTTATTAATAAAAGAAACGAAATTAGGGATGTTACATTAATCACCCAGCACCATGTGATTAAATCTGATCTCTTAATATTTTCTCAATATTGGAGGAGGATTCCCCCCACTCATTTTCTTGCACCAATTGAATTTAATTCATCCTTTTTTTTGTTCTCTATTTCTTTTCTTTCACTCACATCATATGCTTTTATACTCTTTGGATTTTTCTTTTCTTTCTCTTGCATATTTCTTTTCTTTCATTTGTTCCTCCCTTCCACCATTTTGTTAATAAAGCTCTACAAAACAAGTAGTTAGAAAAATAATAATGGAGTGAGCGAATACTGTTAAAAATAAGGATATTTATACAAATTTTGGCTTTTGGCTCATTTTTAGTTTTTAGAAGGAAAAGTTCATTAAGCTTAAAATAGAAGAACTAAGGATATTTCATTACTTAAGTTAGGCTTGAAAGGCTCAATCATCTCCTAAATAATAGTATTAGCCTAGGATTTCACCTTAAGCAGCATTCAAATAAGTTCTAAAATTCTATTGAGATCATGAAATATTTTTGAATTATATAAACTTTCTCTAAGTAAGAGACAAATTAAATTTGCCCCAAAGTTATTGCGTAAAAATATTTCAGGATTCTAAAGTCAAAAATAGTAAATCACAAAAGGGTTAAAATTGCACACAACCATGAATTTTCTACATTTTTTAAGAGTTAAAAAAATTTGGATGGTCATACCATTAGCTATTGGTTGTGCCCAACATCCCAAAAAGTAAATTGAAACTCTTACACAATCACTCAACTTGCCAAATGCAATAAAAGTGCATTAATAGTGAAAATCAAAAAATTGATACTCAAAATAGGGTCATAATTCTTCAAACAAATATACTTTAACCCCCACACTCAAACTTTTCATTGTCCTCAATGTAAAAGAAAGATAAGAATAAGGAAGGATATATGAAAACACATGAGTTAAGTGAAATTCCCTGAATTTGTTTGGGGTGGAATAAGTGTGTTACATTACTGGACCTTGAATTTTTATGATTTCCACCTCTCTCTCTTTTTTTCTATTTTTTTTATGACTAAGTTGGGTTGCCTCCCAATAAGCGCCTTTGTTTAATATCCTTGGCTCGACTCAAAAACCCTTATGTCATTCATGGAGAATCCTTGATATCTACTTTAATTTGAAATTTCTTGGATTGATTCAAGCATTAAAGTTCTACTGCATGACAAGCAATCAAATTAGTAAAAACAAGAGGTCCTAACCAAGGGCGAGATTTCTTACCTTTGCGGGGTCTAACCCCTTTGATCTTTAGAACTTAATGTAACTCTACAATTGGGTCTATGCCTTTAAGGTTTGTAATTGTTTTTGCAATGGCACTTCATTTTTCCTCAAGAATATGCATTATTGCCTCCTCTTTTTTAGCACATAGATTTTTGACAACTATGATAGATGATGTATCTCCAACTTTCAAGTATTTCAAGTGATTGGGAAGAGGTGACAGATTTGTTCCAGGGTCCTACAAAACAGAAGGTGCACTTGCATTAGAATTTATTACTAAGGTAAGGGGATCCTTACCTGTTTGCTGCACTTTTGGAGCTTTCTCATTATTCTCTTGCAAGTGAACACTCAAGGCTAATTTTTCAACTTTTGTCTCTGAAGGCTCAATATCTCGTGCTACAAAATCTACCATATTAATAACATAGGCAGTAAGATCTTTCATGGCACTACAATTACTGAATTTCCTAATTTTTCCTTCAAATTCCATTGTCAATGTGCCACTATGAACATCTATTATAGCCTTGGATGTTTTTAAGAATGGTCTCCCTAATAAAATTAGAGTAGTTTGATCACCACTCTCCATATTAAGTACATAAAAATCAGCAAGAAAAATTAGGTCACCAACTTATACTAAAACATCCTCAACCACACCCTTGGGAAGGGTATTAGATTTGTCATCCAATTGAACTATAACACTATTTTCTTTCAAAGGTCCTAGTGCTAAAGATGTATAAACAGAGTATGGCATGACATTAATAGATACTCCTAGATCTAGCATGGCCTTCTTAAATGTAGCGTTGCCTATAGAGTAGGGAATGGAAAACATACTTGGGTCCTTGCATTTCATAAGGATTTTTCTCTGAATAATTGAAGAAACATGCTCACCTACATTTATTTTCTTCTCTCCTTTCAACTTTTGTTTCTTCTGTTGGGTGTGTAATTCCCTTAAGAAATTGGCATAGTGAGATTCCTGACTGATTGCATTTAAAAGAAGAAGATTTACCTTACACTTTCTAAAGGTATCATATAATTCAAAAGTTTTCTCATTCATCCTATTTTCTTTCAGAGCTTTAGGAAAAGGAGGTACAAGTTCATATTTAAATAAACGTGCAAACCTACCTTCTGGATGCTTACCTTTCATAGCAGCATTATTTTTTCTTCCTCTTATTCAATTGGTGTATGTACCTCTTGCATTGGGAACTCATCTTCTTTATCACTTTGTAGCATGATGGCACTTACATTTTCCCATGGGTTAACCACAATTTGAGAGGGTAACTTATCTAAATTTTGAACCTCTAACCGATTAACTGTGGTTACTAATTGTCCCATGTAATTTGTCAGGTATTGAATACTAGCTCTTGTCTCTTGCTGAAATTGCTAAGTCTTATGTGTAAGAGATTTAACAATATCTTCTAAATATCTTCTAAAGAAGTACTTACCTAGGAATCCTGAGATGCATTCTGTCAAGGGATAATAGGCTTGATCATTATGCTAAAATTTTGTTCTACAAGCCTATTTTATGCATTCCCATACCTAAAATTGGGATAATCTATAACATCCTAAGTCTCTAATAAAGCTAGATAAATTTAAGAATAAGTAGAAAATACATATGACAAAGAATTAAAATGCTTAGTTATGTAACAATAAGGCATTTATAAAATAGGTGACATATAGTTAATCATGAGTCATATAAATAAAATTCTTAGGAGCATAATGGATGGGGAGAAGATACAAATATATTTTTAAGACATTACTAATCTATGATTAGTAGTAAATTAAGGCAATATAAAATAACTAAGGAGCTACCAAGTAGCACCACAAAGTTGCAGCCACATTACCCATAAAATTGTAGCCACCTTGCAGCCACCTTGCACCTACCAAAGCATGCCACATTGCCTACAAAGTTGTAGCCACATAGCATGCCACCTTGCACTTACCAAAGCATGCCACATTGGCCACAAAGTTGTAGCCACATAGCATGCCACATTGGCCACAAAATTGCAGCCACCTTGCACCTACCAAAGCATGCCACATTGCCCACAAAGTTGTAGCCACATAGCATGCCACATTGGCCACAAAATTGCAAGCACCTTACACCTACCAAAGCATGCCCCATTGCCCACAAAGTTGTAGCCACATAGCATGCCATATTGGCCACAAACTTACAACCACCTTGCACCAACCAAATCATGCCATATTGCCCACAAAGTTATAGCCACATAGTATGCCACATTGGCCACAAAATTGTAGCCTCCTTGCACTTACCAAAATATGCCACATTGCCCACAAAGTTGTAGCCACATAGCATGCCATATTGGCCACAAAATTGTAGCCACCTTTCACTTACCAAAGCATGCCACATTGCCCACAAAGTCGCAGCCACATAGCATGCCACATTACCCACAAAATTGCAGCCACCTTGCACCTAACAAAGCATGCCACAAAAACTTCAACCAAAATCAGCCAAGAAATTGCCACATTTTAGCAAGGAAAATTCTGCCACATAGCCAAAAAATTTGCAGACACATTACAGCTAAGACACGGTCACCCACTTTAGCCATAATTCTGCCCACAATTAGAAAAAAAATACAAAGGTTGTTGCCACACTCCATGCCTCTACATCCTCACACCCTCCCTACAAAAACCACAAGGGAATTCCTACACAAACACAAAGGAATACCTACAAAACACAGCATTCCTTTTCCTCTTGTGTGGTGGAAACCAGCGGCCAAGAATCATGATGTTTAGGCATTATTTTGGACAATAAATTCAAACCACCCATTCCTCATGCAATCAGCACCTGTAACATCCTTAATTTTGTTTCTTTTATTACTAAAGATACATAAATATTTAATTAAGGAAATAAAATTTAATAGACAATTTTTAGATATCTAAGGAAATATAATCCTTAGAAATTCTTCACCTTACGGGTATGCATATAAATGTTCTAACATTAATGGAATAGGTAAGAGAGAAAACCTAAGAGGAAATATTAGAAATAAACATGCTAAAGAAAGGTGAAATTCTTGGGTAAGGAAGATAAATTTTTGTGAAGTAAGTAAAGGTCTTAAAATTTCAAGAAGATTGGATTAGGATAATTTTTCCTAATTTAAGAGATAAAGTTACTAAGGTTAGTATCTCCACCCATAAATTGGGCTTTCACCTATGGACACTTCATATAGAGTTTTTCTACTTCACATGAAGTTTTAGCAAATCTAAGAGGAAAAATAAAATAAAATAAATCATGTGATGAAATAATAGTGTAATAATGTAAAGATTAGGTTACATGGCATTAACACAAAATTTATCAAGTGGTGTGATATCCTACATTCATAATTTTAGCAAGTGGTATGATAATACATGGCATTAGGACAAAACATCTATATCCTACACTCATAATTTTAGCAAGTGAGTAATAATACATAGCATTATGACAAAACATCCTTATCCTACACAAATAATTTTAGCTAAGCAAGGAAGATTCAAGGGTTGGAAATTTACCACCTAAAAAGGCAAACCTATTATACTTGATTAAGACAAAAGAAACAAGAAATGAATCCCTAAATCAAAGGGACTTTGTCCCTCATCTTAAGAACATATTATCATAATTTTCAAAATACAAATCTCCTTTTCCTATGCATATCTTGACAAAGGAAGAGGAAGACAAGAACATGAGTTGTTTGTTTTCCAAAAAATCAACAAAGTGTATCTTAATTGTGATAAGGTAGACCCATGATCATGAAAGGTGAATTGTTTGATAGTCTATTTAAGCAAAACCCACCCTTATAACATTAGAATTTCGTCCAAGTGAGGGAGAGGAAAAAAAATAGAAGCAAGGTAGAGTGAGGAAAGGAGACAAAGAAAGGAAGAAAGAGGAAGGAGAAGACTAGAGGCCTAAGTGCTCAAGGTAAGTTTAACAATATTTCTTTTTGAAGAAATTTTTTGAAATTTACAACATCTATGTGGGATTTTGACCTTAGAACTTTGATGATTGGTCATGAATGTTGCTATATCATGTTACATATTATGTATGTTTGAATACTTAGGCTGGTGTCAATAGTTCTGCATTGGTATGGCTATGGGTGGCAAAATTTTAAGCTTCTATTTTTTAAATTCTGGGAAGAATTGGTAAGAAATTTAAACAAATGGTTAACATGAAAAATGTAGATCTATGTCTCACAGATTTTTAGCCACTGGAATCACTCAATTTGGAGTTCATATAAGGAAGATATGGTCTGATTAGTAAGTAGTTGTCAGATAGGAATTATTTTGATAATTGTTTTAGATAATAAATGACTAGTATATGCCATAGCCATTGCCATTGTATGAAATTCTTACCATCCTAAGTTTGTAATTTTGACATGGAAATATTTTGATGAAACATTATAGTATGTGAGTATAATGAACATACTTGTTATTAAAATCATACTGTTGGTTATTAATGTGAAAAGAAACGAAATAAGCACAGTTACATGGCGATTCGTGTAGTGCACCAGTAGGGGAAGCTCTACCAACAGTTATCATTATGTTAATGAGAAAAGAAAGAGAAAGTGTGACATATCGGACAGAGCGAGAAAAACCTATACTGGAGAGTAGAAAATACTCACCCTGACCGGGGTAGCTTGATATGAGAATCAATTGATAGTCATCATATGATATTCTGAAAATAGTTAATTTTGTCATACATGTCATTACTGTACGATTTTTATGTGCATAGATAAAGTGCATTCATGTGACTGAAGATATTTTCTGTAGTTTATACAGATGAACATGACGTGATGAGCTATATTGATGATGATTTATTGTTGAACTTACTGGGATTTAATTATCACTATATTTCCATGTCATGTTCAGAAAATTAGTTATGCAGATTTTTCTATGGCTCTGGCTTTTAGTGCACGTTGGATCGAGTTACTCTATGATGGGCAAATCCTAGAAATAAATAAAATATTTGTGATCGAGTTGGCTCAGATCCCGGTGACGGTGCAACCACCCGCACCTGTATCTTCGAAATTGATCAACCAAAATAAATAAGATGTAGATATTTATGTGTTTGATATATTGTACGTACGTTTTGATTAATGACGTGTATGTGAACTCTATATTGTATAATAAAAAAAAAGTTGTTACAGCACCCAAGAGGGAGAGAAGGCAGCAAGAAAACTTAGAGTCAAAGGGGGAGAGCATCCAGAAAAACGTAGCTAAATTACAAGGAAAATGAAGAGGAGAAGCAAGATGAAATTTAAGAGCCATAGGAGTATTTCTGCACAAGGTGAGTTTCCTCTCTTGAAGAAAGTTGGTTTGTAGTGTGTTGAGCTCATTTTGGGTTTTGCATCAGTGATTCTTGAGTATGAGATGCAAGAGGTTAAAGTTGAAAACATGAAACTCTAGTGGTAGGGAACAATCTTTTCCATCTAAGTAACAAACATGCTAAAGCACCACACATTCTGCACTAGGAAGATATTGTTCCTGCATCTAAACTTTTTAGGCCCTGTGTTCTTAGACTATTTGATTAGGTTAATAGCCTTTAAATTCTATAATATTTGGTGAGAAAAGTCTTGAAATATTGATAAGAAATTTTTAAAATTTTTGTGATTTTTGAGAACCAAAAAATTGGCGATTTGCAATCAAAACTATGCTGGGAAACATTTGCTGGACAGCTTAGGCTGTTGATGGAAATACTAAACCTTGAAGCGGTTAGGTATTGAATTTTCGTATGAAACGTTTATTACATGTTATAGGGATCCTAATTAAAGACCTCACCAAATTTTAGAAAATTATGGGTAGGTTAAGGCATATAATAAAATATGGAAAATCGGTGGGATAAGAAGTGAGTCAAAACAAATCAGAGCTGGGGATAACCATAAAAAGTGTGTTATTTGAGGGGTCAAATGAATTATTTTTTACTTGAAATTTTTATGGTGATTATATAACATATTTAGGATATTCCATATCAAATATCACCAATGTTGAAGAATTTTTACCCATCCAAAGGAATGGAAAACAGAATATAAATGGAACTAAAACCAATCTGCACTATTCTGGGTTATGGAGGTACTTCTTAGGGTGAATGGAATATTTAAGGGCTGAGAGATCCACTAAGTAAAATAAATATGTAGAGGAACCTCCATGGAAAATTTTAGAATTTTTAGAGTACTTTTGTCATATTTAATAATAACCCCAAATCTGAATAGAATTATAGTTTTGTTTTAGGGAGCAAAAGCTCTTAAACTAGAGACTTATGATTTTAGGTGCTAATATGCATGCATTAACAAAAAGCTCTTATATGTTTTAGTTTGAGTATATGGTTGTATCATTGGTAGCCTTGGAAAGGAAGTGATTATGCAGAAATTGAGGTAGCTATCTTTTCCTCAAAACACTCTTTATGTTTATAAACTTGAATTTATCAATTTTACTGGTTGCCTGACTTTTATGCTATGATAAATGATGGTCTAAAGATATGTTATGTATGCATTCTCGGGAATTAAGGGGTACCCAAGGTATGCCAAGTAAGCCTCATTTCCCCCACCTATTGGCTAATAATTGGAGATGCATAACCCTTTTACAAGTGTGGGACTACATTGAGTAAGTAGACCAAAATGTTATAGGTCTCTAGTGTGACCAAGATGATGTATGTATGTATGGTTAGTGATTATTTTTCATTGAAAAAGATTGAGATATTTTAAAGAATGGAATATATACTATTTTTCTAAAAAATTTCTAGCTATTGAGATTGTCATCTCATCTTTTTATGTCCACATAATCACATTCTAGGTACTCTAACAAGAAGTAAGCAACAGGGGTCCCAAGGTTGACTCATCTGAATATGGATATGGATTGTATATTTTCTGGTTGTGTAAGATATGTGGGATGGCTTAATTAAGTGCCAAGTCCCTTTTAGACAGCTCGTAATGTGATATAAAATAAGTTATGGACTGTACACTTTTTTTTTATGGTGTGAGAGCCTTTTTGTTGTAACTAATGCATATCACGCCTAGTTAGTTGCCTATAAGGAAATGAAATTTAAAAATGTTTGGAATAGTTTGAAGCACTTGTATGCTTATCCAAGAAAGATAACTAGCAATATAAGTGAATAGGTGAATTTATGGGCTAGGTAAAAATTGCTAAAAATTTATAGATAAGATATATATATATATATATATATATATATATATATATATATATATATATATATATATATATATATATATATAACTAAAAAATTTTAAGGGGAATATTCTATGATATGGATATATACAATAAGATGCTAGTTAATAGCTGTTACATAATCCTTCCATCCAAGATTATATGTATTAGCATAAGGATCATACCTCTTTGGTTGGCTAGGGAAACCTCCTACAATATTAACTTGTTCTATGGATTCCTCTTGAAGTATAGGGCACATATTAGTTAGATATCCCTTTGCTGAACATATTCCACAGATTTTCACTTGTTGCGGTGTACCTGTAGCAATTTAGCATACAAAAGAGGTTAGTTCAAAAATATGTTGCTGAAGGAAGGAATTACTTACCTTATGGGTATGTTGAATTGGAGAATCATGCCTAGTGCCAAATTATTGAGATTTAGCAGCCATATTTGATATCAGGACTCTAGTTGCATCAGGAATCTTGTCTACTAATGCTCCTCTACTAGCTGTATCTATCATGCTTTTGTCTTCCTACAAAAGTCCTCCATAAAAATATTGGATCAATAATTGCTCAGTAATCTAGTGATGTGGGTAACTTGCACAAAACTTTTTAAACATTTCCCAATATTCATAAAGTGTCTCTCCATGTAATTGCCTAATGCCGCATATTTATTTTCTTATATTTGCGGCTCTAGATGTAGGAAAATATCTCTCTAAAAATAATTTGTTCATCTCATTCCAAGTAGTAATAGTGCTAGATGGTAAATAATATAGCAAATCTTTGGTTGAGTCTCTTGAGGAAAAAGGAAAAGCCCTAAGTTTAATTTATTCTTTTGTTACTCCAAGGGGCCTCATACTGGTACACACCAAATGGAATTCCTTCATGTGCTTATATGGGTCTTCACATGCAAGACCATAAAAATTGGGTAAGAGATGAATAAGCCTAGATTTTAACTCAAAATTGACATTATTGTCAAGATTAGAAAAAGTAATGCATAGGAGTTGCTGATGCAAATTTGAAGTTGCAAGCTCCTTTAGAGTAGAGTGCCTGGCCATGTTTACTTCCTCCTTTTCTTGATCAATGTCCTCTTAAGATCCTCTTCTGTGCTTGTATACATATTTTCCAATATCTAGATTGAACTGTAAATCTTGAGAATTAGCATATCAAGTCACAGGCATAAATTAAAATAAAAATCACAAAAAGATAATAGTGCAGTCCCTGGCAATAGCACAAAAAATTATTCGTACTATCATATGTACACCCAAATTGATACCTTACCTTTCAATTAACTATAGTCATGGGAGTAAGAGTTAATCCCACATAGACTGGAATTACCTTATGCGATTGAGAAAAAGGGAGAATCGATAATTGCAAATAAAGCAAAGTAAACAAGAATGAAAGTAATTAAGAGAGAGTTATTAATAATAAAGATGTTGCCTTCAGTTGATATCCATCGTCAAGGGATTCCATTGATCATTGACAATATAATCAATCTTAATGTGAATATCGATCATTGGAATTTCAACCCTGTTTCTTCTTAAGTCTAATAATTGATGACAAACGCCTCAATTAAACCCTAATTAATAAGCAATCCTTTAACACATCGGTAAAGTTTAACCTATTAATTGCATGAAGAACTAGAGAAACTGATAGAGCTAAACAAATATAGACACATCGGTTATATCTAATTCAGTCAATTATTCATCATAGGTTCAATGATTTATAATCCAAAATCCTTAAACCTATTTGCCTCATGAATACAGTAATGAAAACTTTGTTCAAAACATAATTCAATAGTAGATTAAGATAGATAATATACTAGTAGGCCTCCTAGTAATCATATGCATAATCATTGAGAATAGAAGAATTGATAAAAAAATTAATACCCAATTAAGATTGAACTAATAAAATCAAATTCAAATCTCATTAATGTTTAGTGTAAGTAGCAGACACGTGCTTTCAATAAACAATATCTTTTTTTGTAGTTTATACAACTGAACATAACACTGTGATGATTATGTATTATATAACATGTTTAATATTGAAACTATTGAGACTTTGTTCTCATTAATGTTTGGTGTTATGTTCAAATAAAAGTAGTTGAGATGTCGACAAATCTTCATGTTGCTATTTTGGAGACCTTTATGCAGTAAAGGTTGTTTAGATCCCGATACTAGCACCACATCCTCCATCCTCTAGACCCCAGGGGTGATGTGTTGTATAGGGACTTATGTTAAGTTAATGTAACTATGTGACTCAATGTTACTCCTGTATGAACGCTAATCAATGATGTAGTCTTTGAGTGTGATGGTTATGAAATGTATGCTGCTTATATACATGATTATTATTTGATGTTTGAATTGGGATAACCCTAAGAGGACAAAAAAAATCGATCGTTACATCTAGCATAGTGAAACAACATAGCGAAGCTATTCAACCCAGCTGAGTTTACCTATACAGGCTTTAGTTATTCTAGGATATGCTAAAACATTAGCTTGCAATACCTAACAAATCTAAAAAGTTACGAAAACACTTAATATCATTTGTTTAATCAATTTATTCCATAAAATGCATACAAAAACTTAGAGGGGCGAATGATAAATTAGGATTTTGACCAAACCTTATAGGTCAATCAAGCCCAACAATTTGAGCAACCAAGCCCAATGGGTAGACCCATTAAGTGATTTTCTCTATCTATAACAAAAGGTCCTCATAAGTAGTAATGATGTGCTCTATTGTAGAGGAACCTACCTACGACCAATCCACATAAGCATAATTGTGAACATATAATTAAATATAAAGCGTGGATAGGTTGACACATAGACTATAACAAGTAGACTAAACTTACTAAAATACCCCTAGGATCACCAATTTACCAAGGTATATAAAGGTGGTCTTCCACTACACATAGGGAGACTCTCTTATTTGCTTAATTGCATTCTCTCTCTAATTTCTCTCAATAATAGGCATCTCTACTAATTTAACCATTAATGTTCATAGTAGAGCCACCACTCTACTAAGGCCCTAACAATCCACCATGAGATTGAAAGGTTACTCTTCAACATTCAAATTTAGACATAGCCTTAACGAGATCAAATAGGATAAGAGATAAATGAATGTCCATTTATTTTTTAAAAGCATTCAAGTGTTAATAGAAATAACTTACTATTTTCAAATTCTAAAAAAATATACAAGTTTTCTCCACTGGTTAGTTATCATTTACAAAAAAGATTATTTAAGATAATAGTAGTTGTTGACCGCATTGATGTGCTTTAAAAAAGTTTTAATGATAACAAACTTGTAAAAAGAGGTATTTTCAAGAAATGCTTGAGTTTCAAGAAGAAGCATTAAGCACTCATAGAGTTTATCAAGGAATACATCAAAGCTTTCATGGATTCAAGTTAAAGGAACCTTAAGATTGAAGTTTGTTTTTATCTCTTAGGTATACTAGACTTAGTTTCATTGTATAAGAAATCTTAGAGAACTCATGAGCTCATAAAATGTCTTTAAAATCTTTAATTTTGGTTTTCTAAGGTTTGTTAGTAATTAGTTTGTAAATTTGTTGATAAACTAAATTTTTCAAAGTGCAAGAAAAGCCTGTTAAGTTTAACAAGCATCTGTTTACTAGAAATATAACACAAAGTTTAAAAACCAGTAACTAGTAGGAACCTATTGATATATTTAGACACCGGTTAGCTTTTGAATTTTGAAAAATAATAGTCACAAGAACCTATAGGCGACTATAGCTTACTTTAGATGCCTATTTAGTTCTACATTTTTTTATAGAAGTCAACATACAGTGCAATAGGTTCCTAAAGTAATTAACAAACACCTATGAACATTCTAGAAGCTTGGAATTACAGGATTTAACATGACAACAAGTCCTATAGACTTTAACAATCATATGTTGCTTGAACGAGAAAGAATCAAACACTTTACAATGGTCATATTTCATTGAATCTAGGGGTAAATGGCCTCTAGTGGCTATATTCATCATTTCCCTATAAATATTAAGCTCCACTAAATGTTAGGAAGTTAGAAAAAATGTTATTAACCTTTGTTTTATCTTTGAGCTCTTGAGTTTTCTAATTTTTTTTATGTAAGTGCTAAATTTGTAATATATGCTCTTTGAGAGAGTATTTGCAGTCTTCTACCTTATTCTTACATGAGGTGTGACTCAAGGAAATGTCCCTTGAAGTATTTGGGTATGGGAATTCGATTGAAAGTTAATTATAAAGGTGTTGTAAGGTGAACCCAATTTCCAACTCTAAGGAGTTGTTTAATTGTAGTGGCTCACAAGTGTCTATGTTAAACTTGTAATTTATAGTGAAAATCTCAAGTTACAGCACGAGGACTAGACATAGGCTTGTTGATTGAGTTAAACTAGGATAAATCTTGGTGTTTTATTCCATACCTCCTTTTTTATCTTTTCTAGTTTTCTTAGCTTCTGCATCTTTGAGCATTGCAGCACTTTTTTTTATTTTTATCTTTTCCCATGACCTTATTTCATTTAGTATTGTTTAGAATTTTTTTTTTAAGTTCCTGATCTTTACAAGTATTTTGGTTTTTTAGTTTTTCTAATATCTTGCTTTTCTATTTTTGAGCTCTTTAGCATTCACATGTTTTTGTTTTTCAAGCCTATTTGCTTGTGCTAAAGTTTGGTTTTTTTACTGATATCTTTACTGACTTTGTAAAAGTTTTAGTTTTTAAGTTATGCAAAAAAATTTAAATTTATATCTAACTTCCACTTTAGGTTGAAATTTTCCAAAATACTCACTTCACCCCCTCCTTGGTGTGTGTTGTGTATGTTTTATAAATAACCGTAAGTGCACGGCGTAGCTGTAGCTAGTCTGACGAGTACGGGTCGTATCCCACAGAGAACAATGGTCAATTACTAGAATTATATGAAATATGCTATCTAAATCGATGTAATTCAATTAGAGTTTGTCACAGTTAAACTAATAAGTAATCCAATTAATAAAAGCCTAGGGTTATAGTTTACCACACTTATGATATTCAACAACCAATATGTACCTCTAATTGCAATTATCTAGGTTATTGGGGATAGTTTAGCCTTAATTAACTAACAACCTCTTTCAAGCATTACTAATCGTACCTAGGTTAATCCAATTGCCTACTTTCCTGGTTCTTAGTTCAACCTAGGTCCATTAAATTCTATGCCAACCATGGAATATAATTAATTGGTTTTCTTTTGCCCACTAATTGATTCAATTCCTAGAGAACCTTAAACTACTTTCGTGATTAAGATATCCCTAATTAACTATTAGATTCCAGTTTTAACTTTCACCGTTCAATTCATCAATTAAATACCTAAGATGTGATAGATTGGTGATCAGGCATTCTACCAACTCTTATACATGCGCATAATAGTTAATCTTAGTTAATCCAGAAGTAATTACAATTAGAGTTCCAATGTTCAACTCAACAATTTAGTATCATCATACTATAAGTGGGTTTACCAAAACCTTAGATCAATATCTACTCACACATCATAGAAATAGAAACCAAAATCATATTCATTAAGTAAATCATTCAAGTTCAATACAATTCAAGAGAAAGAGTAAAAGTAAAAGTAAAAGTAAAGTAGAAAGATGAAACCTGGTTTGTAGAATGTAAAGATGATATACAATGCTTGAATCAATCTCAAATCTACTCTAAAAACATAAATTCAGCAATTAGTCCTACTCTAGACCTAATCAAGTAGTGTTTCCTAAGCCTAAAACTGAGTCTAAGATATCTATATGAGTCTGAATATCCTTCTCTGCATTTCCCAATGTATATATATCAACTTGGCTGCTCAAAACCCTAAAATCACATGGTGTACAGACATGAAGCATGGTCGTGTTCCAAGACACGGCCTGGCCGTGCTTCAGGCTAAATTCTGGGACTTCTCTCTATCTTTTGCACAGAGCACGGCCTGGCCGTGTTGGGGGCTGCAAGTCTCAAATCTTGCCAATTTCTTCTATGTTGCCTCCTTGCATCCTCCTCAGCTTGTTCCAAGTCCATATGGCACTTCTCATAAGTTTTTTTCCTTACTTCTTGGCCTCTTTTGCTCTCCTACAAACATAAAAAAAAAAAAATCAAAGCAGTATCCAAAGCAAAGCATAACCAAAAGTAGGAAAATAATCACAAGTTTACTATTAATTAGGGGATAAAATATAACCATTAAACACTTAATTTTTCCCTTTATCAACTCATCCATGCTTAAACCTTTGCTTGTCCTCAAGCAAATAACATTTCATATCATTAAGAAGGGAGAAGATGCATACAAATTTCAGATGAAAGAGAAATGCAATACAGGTAATTTTTTCACTCAATCAATGTGCACACAACAGATATATGAATAGACATTTATCAGATATTCTCTGTTCTTCTAAGACTAAACCCAAATTCTTGTATTATATATCTACTTCTGTTATTACCATTGGTTGTATGCATCAAATTAATTTTTAAACACTCAAGTAGGTCACCTCATCATTTAGATCTCCCTAGGTTGCCTTACCCTTATTTCTATTTTCTTTTATTTTCTCACTCAAATTCTTTTATTTCTCATCACTTTTTTATTTCATTCATTTTTTTATAGAAATATACAGTGAGTGCATTTTATGCTCCATCTCACTAGGATAAAGGCAGCTAAGTACTCATACTAAGGCATTTTTGATGCCTTAAAGGGGTATTCAGAGTGAACTTTTTGGGATCCATATTCCCTTATTTTTCACCTCTCTCTACCTTTATACTTTCATAGTGTTAAAATCAAACAAGGCATAGAATTCACAGTACAATAAGAGAGATATTTTTCAAAAATTAGAGGTTCAATACTAGAAGAGAGAGACTAAGATGATAACTACCTATTTCATATCCTATTGTGCATCACATATTCATGAGTTAAAATTAACCTACAATACATCAATCTATCTCTAAAATAGCAAATTATGTGATTTTACAATGAAACTAGAGAGATGCAATATATGCAGTATATACATGCAAGACCAGAAATTCAACCAGTGAAACCAAAACCCTAAAGTCTACTCCACCATGCTTAAATTTGAGATTGTCCTCAGTGTCAATAACAATGAAAGTGCAGACAAAGGAAGAAGTAACTTACTTGCTCACTGGTCGTTTGGAGGAGGAGGTGGAGGATTCTAGTTCAAATGCCACAGTGTACTAGGCTTGCGTCAGCAATAGGTATGCCAGATTTAAGTAGTAAAGCAATTTGGAATTGGAACTCAATGCACGGTCAACAAGTCCCAAAATTAAGGAGCATGGAATTTTCAATTCAATTCAAAGCAAATGGAAAATATAGGGTAAGATGATCTAGGTTAACAACTAAGCCATAAATTGCATCAAGTAGAGTAATGACCAGAATTATCATTTATCAGATAAGGAGACAGCAATATTCAATTACTTCCAAGTCAGTTTTTGGCATGCAAAGTGTCTACTCTCAATGAGATTTACCCAGCTAATCATAAATTGAAGTAGATAAATTACAGCCAAATTTAATGCCAATTTATATCTCAGCCAGCAGAATGGAAGTTAGAATCAAAGCAATCTAGGAGTAATGAACTAATCAGAGAAAGAATCAACTTAAGCAATGCAAAAATCAGAAACCAATAGAAACTATTCAACAACCCATAAACTTAAAGGCCAATTCCAAATTCCAAATTCAGTAAAGATGGATTGATCAATTCAAAATTCAGTTCAAATTTCAATTGCAAGATAACTACAATTTCATAAGTAGATAAAATCAATGCAATGTGTTGGACAAACTTCAAGCAGAGGATTGCCAACAAAACCAGTAAACTCAGCAGGTTAATTTCAATTTCAGCTATACCAAAATTTCAGCTTAACCAGGCAACTTAATATCAGAGAATCAAATTCCAAACAAATCAAGTATCTTAAAAGCTGAAAATTCAACAAACATATAATCCAAGGTGCAAGACAAACAACAAATAGTAGATGTAAACATATACCTCATGTAGTGCAAAGCTAGTCAAAACAATCCAATTAATCAGATGTTAAAATCTAGGTAAATTGTAGTGTTGCAATATTTCAACTAATGATTTACCAGCAGCAAATTATAGCAAACACCCAACTTTAACCAGCAGAATTCAGTATCTATGCGTCCCAAAACTAGGCCAATTAATCCTCTAGTGTAAAACATATATTCCTAAATGAATGCATTCAGCTAAATTAAGTGCAGAGAATTGATGGCAAGCAATTTAGTGTAATGAGGAAGTCAGGCAATAACCAGCAAGAGTGACAACCAACAACAACTAGGCAGACAAAATAACTTAGAAGATTCAACAAATATGAACCCAAAGTGCAGGATTTCTAAGCATTCTAAATGCTACAGAATTTTTTCAAAACCAGTCTAACCAAACCAATGCAGATAAACCATCCAACAAGTCTAACAATGGGAAGGGAGTTCTAGTTCAGAAACGTGAAGTTCAAGTGCAGAGAACTAATATAATTAAACCAAAACACCAAGTCCAACAAAAATTCAAGCATACATAATTCCAAATGCAACTTTTAATGCCCAGGTAAACCAGTGAAGAAAAGGCCAACAATTATCAGCATGAAAACCTATCTAATCAAGCGGAACTATCCAACATTACGTGGCTAATTAAGGGCAAAAATTTGGCAACAAAGATTCTCAATTCAAGATAAGCGAAGACCAAAAAATTTCAATGCAGAAAATCCAACAGATTAAAACTCAAGTGCAAAAAGCAAAACCAGGCCAATCCATAAAATTAAATTAGTGTAATCATTAAGTCCAAAATTTCCAATCCAGAAATTTAATCAACAAGTGCAGTGAATCAGAAATTACCTGGATGTAAGTACGATGGAGATGCAGCAATGAGCAACTAGCAACTAGAAATTTAATGCAAGATGAGGTAATGCAGGGGGATGTGGAATGAGGGCTTCGGGTAAGCTGGGATAGGGAGTTGGGAGAGAAAGGAATGGTGGGCTACAGGTGAAGTTAGTGCAGGGAAAATGTTCTAGGTTAAACACGGGTATTTGGGAAATTTATGGGTTTAGGTGTGCAGGGTTTTCTGGGTTAGTGATGGAAGGCTTTGGGTTGCATAGGGTATAGGCCGAGGATGGAGGGAGATGGCAAGGTGAGGTGTAGGTTGGGCATGGGAGGATGAGCATGGGCTTAGGGGATAATGGGAGAGGGAGAAGAAACCGAGAGAGAGAGGGAAATCTTAGTTAAGGCATGGGAGTGGCTGGGTTGAAGGAATTAACAAAGGAGAAGGAACATAGACAAGACTGGAGAAGATTGGAGGAATAGTGGGCACAAGTTGGTTTGGGTGCAGAGATGGGCACGGGTTGGCTGGGATTTTGGGTTGCAGAGGGAATTACGCTGGGTGCAAAGGAATTTCTAAGGGTGTGTGTGTGTATGGGACTTCAGGTTGGCTGGGAGATGGAAGAGGACCACAGGAATGAATTGAAATTATAGAGAATTTGGTAGGGAAATTTGAGGGAAGAAGTTGGGACGGCATGGAGAAAGGGAAGAGGACACGGGCTAGAGCACAGGGAGAAGAAAGAATGAACACGAGGAAGAAAATGGAAGAAAAACAAGGATAAAAACTCATCTGGGCCCGAAGCACAACCGTGCTGCTTAGCACGGCCTACCCGTGCTTCGGGCTGGAATTCCCAATCTCTTCCTAGGCTTACAACACGGCCTGGGGATAAGCCGTGCTCACCAACATAGGTCACCCGTGCTTCGCACTAGAAGTCCAATTTCTCCTAGATTAGGCCCATGTTAAGGAACATGAGCAAGGTGTGTTGGGCATGGGACATGGGCACGACCGTGTCAAGAGACATGGCCAGCCTATGTTTGGCACTAGAAGGGTCAAAATCTCTGAATTTTGACCGTGCTTAAAGCACGGGCATGGTACATGACATGGGCTACCCGTGTTGCTTGCTGTAATCCATTTTTCTTCAAATTTTTCCTTGCATTTTTATTCCCATTAGTTTTCCTTGATTATCATCCTTTCTCTAACCTTGGGGATTGGAAATTTACCTATAAAAAAATCAAAAAACTCATTAAACTCCTAACCTAAGAAATTAACTAAATTAAAGATAAAAACAGAACTAAAAATAATGAAACTAAACAAAAAGAAACTCAAAAATTAAAATGTAGGTTGCCTCCCATAAAGCGCTTGTTTAAAGTCATTAGCTCGACTCCTTTTCATGCTTTCCACTCAAGGAGGCTTGAAGAGAGTTTGAATGATCCTCTTTTTGATACACTGCCTCTTAGTATAGTGCTTAAGGTATTGTCCAATAGCCTTCAAAGTTCCTTTTGGCTCAATTCTTTCTTCCTTTGCTCTATTCAAGTTAAGAGGAGGCAGCTTAGATTCTAAATTTGGAGCTTTGATTGTCTCCTCAACTACTTGCTTTTTTACCCCCTGTTTAACATAAACACAAGAACTTTCCACAGAGCATAACTCAAGTGGGTTAAAAGGAGAAAAATTCATGAAATTTTGATTCTTTTTCAATTTAAGTAAGTCAATCATACAGCAAGATTCATTTAGAGATGGGGATTTCACTATATTTTCTAAGTTAAACTCTAGCTTTTCATCCACTACATTCAAAAAAAGCTTTCCATATTTTACATTAATGTTTGTACCAGCTATGGCTATGAAAGGCCTTCCAAGAATGATGGAGATTTTATCATCTTCCTCCATCTCTAAAATAAAAAAATCAATAGATATGAAAAATTTACCTACCTTTAGAGGAACATCCTCTAATATACCTACCGAATGCTTGATGGATCGGTCAGCCAAATGAAGAGAAAGCGTGGTAGGCTTCAAGTCACCCATCTGAAGCTTCTTGCAAAATAAAAAAGGCATGAGACTCACACTTACTCCAAGATCACATAGGGTTTTATCAATTTTCATATCACCAATAGAACAAGGAATTGAGAAGCTTTCAAGATCCTTAAGCCTTTGTGGTAGCTTATTCTAGATTAATTCACTTAATTCCTCTGTCAATGCCACAACAGCATGCTCTTCAATTTTCCTCTTATTTGAGAGGATCTCTTTCAGGAACTTTGCATAAGAAAGTATTTGGGAGATGGCTTCTAGGAATGGGATATTAATGTTTAATTTCATCAAAACATCCAAAAACCTCTAAAACTACTTCTCTTAACCTTAACCAATCTTTGAGGAAAATGAATTGGTGGCTTATGTGGTGCTAGAGCCACATATTTGAGCTCTCCTTCTTCCTTTTCCTCTCCTTTTTTTTCCTCTTCTCTTCTCTTCTCAGATTCAGTCTGAGGTTCATCTTCTTTTTCCTCCCCACTTCTCTCAAATTCAACCAACTGATTACCAATTCTCAGGGTAAAGCTCTCTAAAGTTCTCAGTCTAGCCTGGAAGTTTGCCAAAGTTCCTATTAGATAGGCTCGCTTTTTGTGCAATCTGAGTTTTTAGAATCTTACTATGGGTAGCAAGCGAGTCAACCTTAGAGGCTAAATCTTTTATAGCCTCATTCATTGAGTGGTGCTGGGCTTTAAACTCATCATTTTGTTTTGTCTGAATAGTGATGAAATTTTCCATTAGAGCCTCTAGATTTGACTTTGGCTGAGGAGAAGGATTAAATAGCCTCTAATTTTGAAACCCAGGAGGTTGCCTAAAATTATTCTAAGGCTGATTCGTATTTGGCTTGTATGAAATATTTGGGTGATTTCTCCAGCTTGGATTGTAGGTGTTGTTGTAGGGATTGTTTTTTTGGTTATTGTTCACAAAACTTACCTACTCACAATCCTAAGGTGCAGAGTTTACAAGCTGGAATTCATTGGCCACATGGCTGACATCTCCACAAATCTCACATGCAAAAGATGGAGATGAGAAACCAACAGCATTGATGCTTAACTTATTTAATTTATGAAACAAGGCATCAACTTTAGAAGTTAAATGATTAAATACATCAACTTCATACATACCTGATGGTTTTCTAGATGGTTGCCTCTCACTAGACCAGGAGTAGTGACTTTAAGCCATATCTTCAATCAGCTCAAAGGCCTCATCCACTGCTTTGTTCATAATGGCTCCTCTTGCAGCAACATCCACAGCCATACGAGTACTGTATATCAGTCCATTGTAGAATGTATGGACTATGAGCCACTTTTCCAACCCATGGTCTGGACATATCCTGAGAAGTTCTTTAAATCTCTCCCAAACTTCATACAAAGATTCAGCATCTTTTGAGCAAAGGTAGTGATTTAGTTCCTAAGATGGGCTGTCTTACTTAGGGGAAAGTACTTGGTTAAAAAGGCATGAGAAAGTTACTGCCAAGTAGTGATGAACCCTGATGGAAGAGAGTGCAACCATGCACGAGCCTTGTCCCTTAGAGAGAATGGGAACAATCTCAGTCTGATGGCATCAGAGGATACTCCATTCAGCTTCAATGTGTCACAATACTCCAGAAACACTGAAAGATAGAGAATGGGGTCTTCAGTAGGCGACCCTTCAAACTGATTTTGTTGAACCATCTACAAAAGAGAAAGCTTCAGCTCAACGTTGTTGGCCTCAACAACTAATTTGACTATGCTTGTGTTCAGGCCATATGTATCCAGGGCGGTGAAATCCTTAAGAGATCAATTATCTCTGTCCATCATGGTAGGTGCAGTGGAATGATCTTGCTACTGTCTTCTTCTTGTCCTTCATAGTGTGCATTCAATTTTCGAATCAAATTCAGTAAAGAGTTCACGACCTCTTTGCATAAAATAGTTGCACACCTACAAAAGAAGAAAAGAAGCAAAAATCAATAAGATAAAATATGCAGAAAAAGAAAAAGATTTAGTCTAACTATTTCGAAAAATATATAATATTGACTATTGTTCCCCAGCAACAGCCCCAATTGTTTTACCCTCTTAACAATAGTAACTCACAAGATGTAGAATATGCACTAAACCTTTAAGGCACTAATAGAACGACTTGTTTTACCCTCTTAAACCAAAGTATGGGGTTGGTTTTAAAATTTATGGGCTTTAGTCCTACAAATTTTTCCTTTATTTTCTTTTTATTCATGTTATCCAAATTACGACTACCATACAACAAGGATTTTTCAAATTTGCTATGGAAATTAGCTAGTGAAATAGTTTCTAGCTAATACATAGGTAAATAACTGCTAATTAGTTAGAGAAGATAAATTCCTAACTAATCTATAAAAAGAATGGGAGGGAAATAAATAGATTAAGTAGCTTAAGAATTTGCTATGAATTATGAAGTGATATTTAGTCTACTGTAGGTGGATAATTTTTTGTTCATTAGCAGTGTTTAAATCGTGATACGTGATAAAAATAATTCTTAAAATACTATTTTTACCACATATCGCGATTTGGACTGTAACGACCGTTTTTTGTGTGTGTTATTACACATTAGACCAACATTCATTGAAAAGATATGCATCTTGTAACACCATTTTTTTTTCCTTTTCATCACATTTCTCATAACAGTATATATATATATATATATATATATATATATATATATATATATATATATATATATATATATATATATATATATATATATATATATATATATATATATATATATATATTACAAATCCCGCATAAGTATTTATGATACAATACAAGTCATAATTACAATACAAATACAAGAGTCCCCATACAGCACACCACCCTTGAAACACAAAGGGTGAGGAGGTGGTGCTGACATCGGGATCTTTACCGGCAATGCCGTCCATGGAAGTATCTCACTTCCTTTTTATCTGAACATAAAACCACAAAATAATGAGAACATGGTTCCCAGTAGACTCAACCTTTTATAATAAAATGTGAAAAAACATATATTATGTTCAGCTGTATAAAATATAGAAAATATCAAGCTTTTATGATAAAATCATAACTTTTAATACACCTGCCACACTCGGCAGTCTGGCACACTCAATGCATGAAAAACATAGCTCTTCATGTTGTGTAACAACTCCATTTAAGTAACAATTTTTTTTTACCTCGTTACAACTTAACTCAAAATAACATTTATTTAATTTATACAATACAAAGTTTACATACATATCATTAATCAATAACATTCGTACAAAAGTCTAACACATATATAATTACATCTTATTCATCCCTGTTGATCAGTTCCAGAGATACGGGTGCAGGTGGTTGCACCTTCACCGGGATCTTAGTCAACTTGACCATAGACACCATATATATTACAGGGATCAGCTCAACATAGAGTAACTCGATCCAACATACACTAAAAGCCAGTGCCATAGAGAAAATCTGCATAATTATTCTTCTGAACGTGACATGGAAATATAGTGAGAATTAAATCCCAGTAAGTTCAACAATAAATCATCATCAATATAGCTCTTCACGTCATGTTTAGCTGTATAAACTACAACAAATATCTTTGGTCATATGAATGCACTATATCTATGCACATGAGAATCGTACATTAATGACATGTATGACAGGATTAACTATTTTCAGAATATCATATGATGACTATCAATTTATTCTCATATCAAGCTACCCCGGGCAGGGTGAGTATTTTCTACTCTCCGGTACGGGCTTTTCTCGCTCCGTCCGACATGGCCCACTTTCTCTTTCTTTTCTCATTAACATGATCATAACCGTTGGTAGCGCGTCCCCTACTGGTGCACCACACAGATTGCCATGTGACCGTGCGCATTTCTTTTCATTTCACAATGATAGCCAAAAATATGCTTTCAATAACAAGTATGTTCATCAACATACTACTATTATCAAAAATCATTGATAATCATGCCATGAACATAACCATTTCAAATATCACTTTATAAAATATTTCTACTTCAAAATTTTACACTTAAGATGGTAAGAAGTTCATACAATGACAATGGCTATGGCATATACTAGTCATTTATTATTTTCATTGATAAGATTCTTCTTTTTTAAATATTAATTTTATTTCTTTATTTTCTTGATGCAGGTTTTCATCCTATCTAACCTCTTACTAATCAAAGCATAACTCCCTCAATTTAACTCCGATATAGGTGATCTTGGTGTTAATTTAAAGATAAAACAATTATCTAAAACTGTTATGTTGAATAGTTTAGCGAAATATTAAGAAATCAAGGTGATATTAGTCCCTCAAAGTGCAGGTTATTTCTTCTCGGGTAGGTTCTGACCTCTACCTACTAATCTGTCCATATCTCCCTCATAAAAATTCCAAATTAAGTGATTATAGTGGATAAAAATCCGTGACACATATAGTAACATTTTTTATATTAATAATTTATTTTAATTCCCTATAGAATATTCCCAAAAATTAAAACACAAAAGCTATCCTAAAATATTCTTCCCTGATTAACCAATTTCTGACCACTGCATACTAATCATACCATATCTGCTTCATATGGATTCCAAATTGAGTGATTCCAGTGGCTAAAAATCAGTGACACATATATCTATAATTCTTATGTTAACCATTTATTTTAATTCCCTATAGAATGTTCCCAAAAATTAAAACACAGATGCTAACCTAACATATTCTTCCCTGATTAACCATTTTCTGACCACTGCTTACTAATCAGACTATATCTACCTCATATGGACTCCAAATGGAGTGATTTCCATGGCTAAAAATCCTTGAGACATAGATCTACATTTTTTGTGTTAACCATTTGTTTTAATTCCTTACCGATTCTTCCCAGAATTTTATAAACAGAAGCTTAAAATTTTTCCATCCATAGCCATACCTATGCAGAACTATCTACACCAGCCTAAGTATTCAAACATTCATAATATGTAACATGATATAGCAACATCCATGACCAAACATCAAAGTTCTAAGATCAAAATCTCATATAAATATTACAAGTTTCAAATCTTTTCTTCAAAAAGA
Organism: Gleditsia sinensis; assembly: GCA_037074535.1. Lineage (NCBI taxonomy): Eukaryota > Viridiplantae > Streptophyta > Magnoliopsida > Fabales > Fabaceae > Gleditsia > Gleditsia sinensis. The sequence goes on along the minus strand of CM073473.1, from coordinate 34,634,574 downwards.
GATATTGTTAAACTTACCTTGAGCACTTAGTCCTCTAGACTTCTCCTTCCTCTTTCTTTCTTTCTTGCTCTCCTTTCCTCACTCTATCTTGCTTCTATTTCTCCTCTCCCTCACTTGGACGAAAATTCTCATGTTATAAGGGTGGGTTTTGCTTAAATAGACCACCAAATAATTCATCTTTCATTATCATGGGTCTACCTTATCACAATTAGGAAACACTTGGTTGAATTTTTGGAAAACAAACAACTTATGTTCTTGTCTTCCTCTTCCTTAGTCAAGATATGGATAGCAAAAGGAGATTTGTATTTTGAAAATTATGATAATATGTTTCTAAGATAAGCAACAAGGTCCCTTTGATTTACGGATTCATTTCCTTTTTCTTTTGTCTTAATCAATTATGATAGGTTTGTCTTTTTAGGTGGCAAATTTCTAGTCCTTGAATCTCCATTATTTGGTTGAAATTATTTATATGGGATAGGAATGTTCTATCCTAATGTCATGTATTATTATACCACTTGCTAAAGTTATGAGTGTAGGATATAGATGTTTTGTCTTAAAGCCTTGTATTATCATACCACTTGCTAAAATGATGAGTGTAGGATATAGATGTTTTGTCCTAAAGCCTTGTATTATCATACCACTTGCTAAATTTTTGTCTTAAAGCCATGTAACCTAATCTTTATTATATTATCACATAATTTATTTTATTTTATTTTTCCTCTTGGATTTGGGCTTATTCTTACCCATTTCCTTTGCTTTGGATAAAATTCTACCTTTCTTGGAGGGTTTGGAACATTTTCATAATTTTTGGGCTATCGGTCCAATTTCTATATCCTAGTCCAAGTCTATGTTTTATATCTTGTTTAGGTTATCCAATTGGCTTGCTAGAAACTTATGTGAAGTGGAAAAACTCTATATGAAGTGTCCAGAGGTGAAAGCCAAATTTATGGGTGAATATGTTAAACTTAGTAACTTTAGTTCTTGAATTAGGAAAAATTACCCTCAATGTTTTCTTAAAATTTTAAGACCTTTACTTGTTTCCAAAAATTTATCTTCCTTACCTAATAATTTCACCTTTCTTTAGTATATTATTTCTAATTTTTTCTCTTAGGTTTTCTCTCTTTACATATTCCATTAATGTTAGAACATTTCTATGCATACACGTAAGGTGAAGAATTTCTAAGGATTATATTTCCTTAGATATCTAAAAATTGTCTAATAAATTTTATTTCCTTAATTAAATATTTATGTACTTTTATCAATAAAAAATTGAAATTAAGGCTGTTACTTTGAATACATGAAACGAAATTAGGGATGTTACATGTTGCGCAATGTTCATCGCATGCCACAGCTATAAAAACACACATTTTCACTCATTGCTTCTCTTGTATTCTCATGTGGTTGGGTGAACTCATCGGCTCACTCAGGCTAGTAGGGCATCCCCTATCCGGTACCGTCACAATCATACAACCCACCGATATTCATCGATGTCCACTCAAGTCAAATACAATGCATATGCACCAAGCAACTCACCACGAGCTTTACGCTTGTCAATTAATAACAAATGCAATGAAAAATCATCATTTTCATGCTCAATAAGTTATATAAATATACATCACAACTATTACCATGAGCATATTTCAAATCATGTATTCAATAGGTATTTTCAGCTATACCACTCTTTCAAAATATCTCATATCAATATTCAATGTAAACCCTTTGAAATGTTTTGGTGATATAAAACCATCACTTTAGAAGTATTTCTCTTGGTCAATTGGTTTCTAAAATCGCTTCAACAAATAAGGTTATTTTTCCTATAGAAACAATGAAAAATAAGGTTTTCCAGCCCTAAACACGGCCTTGAAACTCAGAACACGGCTGGACTGTGTTCTAGGACCTTCACTCACTAATCAGACCATAACTCTCTCATTTCAACTCCGATTAAGATAATTTCAGTGTCTTTGTAAAGATACGACAATTATCTACAATGTTCATGTTTAGCATAGTTTCAAATTCCTTACAGATTAGTCCTAAAAATTTGAACACTAAAGAACTCATATTTACAATCTTGGATTCCAGACTCTTCGTGTTCTGTGACCTTCCCTCACTAATTAGAACATAACTCTCTCATTTAAACTCTGATTAAGGTGATTTTTGTGTCTATGTAAAGCTAAGACAATTATCTACAACTTTCCTGTTTACTATAATTTCAAAGTCCTTACAGATTAGTCCTAGAAATTCGAACACTAAAAGTATTCATATTTACAAATTCTGGATTTCAGACTCTTCGTGTTCTGTGACCTCTGCTTACTTCTTGGGTCATATCTCCTTCATATTGACTCCAAATTATGTGTTCTCAGAGCCTATAAATTCATGAGACATATAGATACAATTCTTATGTTAATACTTTCTTTAAAATCGTTACCCATTTTGCCCAAAAATTCAAAATAACCATAATAGAAAAATCCACATAATATACAGCCCACATGTTGCAAAATTTCACATTTAATCACTTCTAAAACATAGAAATTACATCAAAAATTGTGAGGAGTAGGTGTTAAGCCTACCTTAACAAGATTTTGAAATTTTGTATATCAATTTCTCACCACCAAAACCTACATCCATACTTTGAATTTGGAAATCCATTGAAGAAAAGATCATTATAGAAGAATTTGAATCAAGAAAACCTACCTTTATTTTCTCCTCTTGCACTTTCTCTCTTTTCTTCCTCTCTCTTCTTCTTCTTCTTCTCTCCTTTCTGAATTTTTTCTGATCACTCCCCCTCCCCTTTGATAGTCAAGACTATCATCACCACTCAAGTGTTTTTGAAATACTTCTAGCCTACCACTCAAGTGTTTTAAAAATACTTCTAGCCTACCACTTAAGTGTTTTAGAAACACTTCCAAACTACTTAATTGGAATTACCAAAATGTCATTCTACCAAAAATCGTATAAATACCAAAATACCACTTTAAAGTATTTACAATATTACTACTCTATTGAAATTACACAATTGTCACTCTCTAAAAGCATTACAATACGACCCTTATATTAAAGAATACGCAAATACCCATTAGTATTTTAGGGAAAAATCAGGGATGTTACAGTTATCCCCCCTAAAAAGGAATTTTGTCCCCAAAATTTAAAGCTTATCTGTCTTCAAATAGTTACGGGTATTTTTGTCTCATGACATCCTCTTTTTCCCACGTGGCTTCTTCTGCCGTTAAACCTTTCCAAGCTATCTTCACCAACGGAATCGTTTTGTTCCTTAGCTGTTTCACGTCCCTTTCCAGAATTGTAATCGGCTTCGGTCGATAAGTCAGATTCTCGTCTACAATTATTGGCTCTTCTTGAATTATGGTAGATATTTTCGAAGTTGTGATACATGAAACACATCATGCAAATTTTTTAGATACGGAGGAAGTGTAATCTAATATGCTGACGGACCTACCCTTTTGAGAATTTGGTAAGGGCCTAAGTACCTCGAGCTTAGTTTCTTTACTTTCATTGCTTGGCCAATTCCGGTAGTCAGAGAAATTTTCAAGAATACATGTTCCCCTTCTTAAAATTGTAACGGCCTCATCCTTATCGAAATAGCTTTTCTGTCGACTTTGAGTCGTCCGCATCTTATCCCGAATCATCTGTATCTGCTCAGACGTGTGTTGCACTAACTCGGGCCCCAATAAATTTTTCTCCCCCACTTCATCCCAACATAAAGGCGATTTACACTTTCTTCCATACAAAGCCTCATAAGGTGACATCCCAATACTAGAATGATAACTATTATTATATGCAAACTCTGCCAGGGGTAAATATTCATCATATCCCTTTCCTTGTTCTAACGCACAAGCTCTTAGCATATCTTCTAAGGTCTGTATAGTCCTCTCTGTTTGTCCATCCGTTTGAGGATGATATACAGTACTAAAACATAAACGAGTGCCAAAAGCCTCTTGTAATGCCCTCCAAAATTTGGAAGTGAATCTAGGATCTCGATCTGAAATTATGCTATTAGAAATTCCATGTAACCGGACAACTTCCTTCATATACAGTTGGGCTAATTTATTTAAAGAGTAGTTAATCCTAATGGGTATGAAGTGCACAGATTTTGTCAATCTGTCCACTATTACCCATATTGCATCATTGCTTGCCTGAGTCTTAGGTAGCCCTACAACAAAATCCAAATGCTATCCCATTTCCACTCAGGGATTTCTAATGGTTGTAACATCCTAGAAGGTTTTTGGTGTTCAATCTTCACCTTTTGACAAGTCAAACATTTTGTTACATACTCAGCAATGTCTCGCTTTATTCCTGGCCACCAGTACAATCTTTTCAAGTCTTGATACATCTTTGTAGATCCCGGATGGATTGTATACTTACTTTGATGTGCTTCATCCAGAATCTTAACTTTCAAATTCCCTCCTTGTGGTACACATGTTCTGCCTCGGTACATAATGACTCCATCTTTTGATACTGCAAAATCAGACTGGTCTCTTTGGTCTTGTAAAAACTGATCCTGTAACTATGCCTCCTTAATTTCCATCTTTAAGTCACATTCAACTTTTAATTCGCTCATAATCAGACTTCCAGGGATAGTCACCACTGACAATTTCAAATTTCAGAACTCTTCAATCAACTTCATCTCCCAAATTAGCATATGACTCACATGCAGCAACTTCTGACTCAATGCATCAGCTACTATGTTTGCCTTTCCAGGGTGATACTTTAATTCAAACTTATAATCACTAATGAACTCCATCCATCTTCTTTGCCTCATATTGAGCTCTTTTTGGTCAAAAAGATACTTTAAACTCTTATGGTCGCTATATATCTCAAATACAGCTCTATACAAGTAGTGTCGCCATATCTTTAAAGCAAAAACTATCGCAGCCAACTCCAAGTCATGAGTGGGATAGTTTTCTTCATGTGATCTCAACTGTCGAGAAGCATATGCAACCACTCTGCTTTCTTGCATTAATACACACCCTAAGCCTTTTTTTGGAAGCATCCGTATAGACTTCAAATCGTCCAGAAGGATTAGGAATGACTAAAATAGGAGGAGAAGTCAATCTGACTTTAAGTTCCTAGAATCTATTCTCACATTCTTCGTTCCACTTAAAGAGACTTCCTTTTCTCTAGTTAATCAGGTCAAAGGTAGGGCTATTTGAGAAAACCCCTGTATGAATCTTCTATAATATCCTGCTAAACCCAGAAAAGTTCTCATCTCAATCACAATTTTTGGTCTCTCCAATTTTAGCACTGCTTCGGTCTTACTGGGATCTACTGACACACCCTTTCCAAAAATTATGTGACCCAAGAACTTTACTTCTTCTAACCAGAATTCACATTTCTCTAATTTCGCAAAGAGTTTCTTTTCTTTCAACACCTGAAGCACTAGCTGAAGATGCTAGCTATGTTCTTCTTCACTCTTAGAGTATATTAGGATATCATCTATGAATACCACTATGAATTGATCCAGATAAGCTCTAAAAATTCCATTCATGTAGTCCATAAAGATCTTCGGTGCATTCGTGACCCCAAATGGCATTACCCGAAATTCGTAGTGTCCATACCAAGTTCTAAAAGCTATCTTTGGAATATCTTCTTCCTTAACTCCAATCTGATGATACCCCGACCTCAAGTCTATCTTTGAGAAAATCATAGCTCCTTTCAGCTGATCTAACAGATTGTCAATTCTGGGCAACAGATACTTATTCTTAATAGTCGCCTTGTTTAATTGCCTGTAGTCAATGCACAGCCTTAGACTGCCATCCTTCTTCTTTACAAACAGCACAGGCGCTTCCCAAGGTGATACACTAGGTCGAATAAAGTTTTTTTCTAACAAATCTTCAATTCACTTCTTAAGCTCTTGCAATTTCATAGGAGACATCCTGTACAGAGTAATAGAAATCAGTATTGCTTCTGGTGCCAAATTTATGGAAAATTCCACTTCTCTCTTCGGTGGAGGTTCAGAGATCTCATAGGGAAAAACCTCTGGAAACTCATTGACTATTGGAATCCCAAGCAGTTCATGGTCTGTATTAGGACTGATAGCATATAAGAAGACAACTCAAGTCTGCCTCTCTCAACTCTTTATTGAGTCTGTGAGCACTGATAACACTATACTTTTGGTTCTCCAGAGGCTCCACGAGAAATTCAAAAGTCTTATTGTAGCAATCCAGAAGGACTCGATAATTACTTAACCAATACATACCCAAGATGACATCAATACTGTCTAAGGGTAGACAGACCAAATCCACTACAAAAGATCTGTTACTCATCTCAACAAAATAATTCAAACATACCGAGGAGGTAACTACTTTTCCTCCCGTAGGTGTCACTATCGCCAACTCATGCGGTAACTCAATAGTACGGTATTGTAACTTCCCCACACATTCTATGGCTATAAAAGAATGACTTACACCAGAATCAAACAATACAATCAAAGGTATATTGTTGATATAACATGTACCTTGCATCAGATCAGGAGTGGATTTTGCTTCAGTACCGCTCAAAGTGAAAACCCTTCCTAGTGCTCGCTGAGGTTGTGCAATCCCTTTCCCCTTTCCTTGTGGGCATTGTTGTACCATATGCCCCTTTTGTCCACACTGGAAGCAAGTAATGAAATTGAAGTAACATGATCCATTTTTATGGTATCGTCCACATTTCCCACACGGATCAGTCAATGGCTTTTGTGGAAAAGGTCTGGGTCCCACCATTGTAGGTTGTTTACCCCTCATAACAGCCTTTCCTCTGAGGTTTCTATCCACAATCGAAAATTCCCTCTTTCGCTTCCACTGAACCCGTCTTTCTCTATCTTCTTCCACTGTCTTCAGGCTCTTCTCCAGCAGCCGACATTTGTTAATCAATAGAACAAATTCTTGGATCTCAAAACCCACCACAGCATTATGGATTTCTGGATTCAGCCCTGCTTCAAATTTGATTCCTTTCCACGATTCATTCGAATTATGTCTCATATAGTCTGAAAACTTTGACAATTCCTCAAATTTTGCAATGTACTGTTCCACAGTTCGGTTGTTTTGTCTAAGCTGAAAGAATTCAATCTCCTTCTCAGCTCTCACACTTCTGGGGAAATATTTATCTAAGAAAGTTTCCTGGAATACTTGCCAGGTAACCTCACGGCCTTGGTGACTTAGTAGTTCACTAGCTCCCTTCCACCAGTACTCAGCTTCCTCCTTTAGCATATAAGCCACAAAATTAACCTTCTGCTCATCAAAGCAATTCAAGATTCTGAAGATTTTCTCATGTTCAACCAGCCACCTTTTAGCAGTTACAGGTTCATATCCACCCACAAAAGTCGGAGGTCGAGTCTTCACGAATTCAGACCATCCATTTCCTTCTCTAGTTTCATTTCTGTCTCTCTGACGATTCCTCTCATTCCCCGGGTTTCCTCTAATCCCTTCTGTGGTAATATGCTAGAGATGCTGCAAAATTTGATTCATTGCAGCTGCCTGAGCTTGCATAGCTGCAACTATGTTGTTTAAAGTAGCATCCGAGCTACCTGTCAGATTCTTTCTTGGTGGTGCCATCACTTACTGTATTAGTGAAGAAAAATATCAGTTTTTATCAAGGTGATCAATCTCAACAGTGGTTTAAGAAACTTACAGTAAGCATCACACCACTCAAGTATACAGTTAGGAAACACTAGTAATTCTCTATTGAATTTATCTGCTACCTTACTCAACATTATCGCATAACCATGTAAGACTCTACTAAGTCAACCTAGGTGACCACCCACCCAATGGTCGCCTAGGATCGACCTCCTCTTATACCAACTATGTAACACCATTTTTTTCCTTTTCATCACATTTCTTATAACAGTATATATATATATATATATATATATATATATATATATGTGTGTGTGTGTGTGTGTGTGTGTGTGTGTGTGTGTGTGTGTGTGTGTGTGTGTGTGTGTGTGTGCGTGTGTGTGTATATTACAAATCCCGCATAAGTATTTATGATACAATACAAGTCATAATTACAATACAAATACAAGAGTCCTCAAACAGCACACCACCTTTGAAACACAAAGGGTGAAGAGATGGTGCTGACATCTGGATCTTTACTGGCAATGCCGTCCATGGAAGTATCTCACTTCCTTTTTATTTGAACATAAAACCACAAAATAATGAGAACAGGGTTCCCAGTAGACTCAACCTTTTATAATAAAATGTGTAAAAACAGATATTATGTTCAACTGTATAAACTACAGAAAATATCAAGTTTTTATAATAAAATCATAACTGTTAATACACCTGCCTCACTCGACAGTCTGGCACACTCAATGCATAAAAAACATAGTTCTTCATGTTGTGCAATACTCATCGCATGCCATAGCTATAAAAACACACATTTTCACTCATTGCTTCTCTTTTATTCTCATTTGCTTCTCTTTTATTCTCATGTGGTTGGGTGGCCTCATCGGCTCACTCAGGCTAGTAGGGCATCCCCTACCCGGTACCATCACAGTCATACAACTCACCGATATTCATCGATGTCCACTCAAGTCAAATGCAATGCATATGCACCAAGCAACTCACCACGAGCTTTACGCTTGTCAATTAATAACAAATGCAATGCAAAATCATCATTTTCATGCTCAATGAGTTATATAAATATACATCATAACTCTTACCATGAGTATATTTCAAATCATGTATTCAATAGGTATTTTCAGCTATACCACTCTTTCAAAATATCTCAAATCAATATTCAATGTAAACCCTTTGAAATGTTTTGGTGATATAAAACCATCACTTTAGAAGTATTTGTCTTGGTCAATTGGTTTTTAAAATCGCTTCAACAAATAAGGTTCTTTTTCCTATAGAAAACAATGAAAAATAAGGGGCTTGTTTGGAAGTGTTTTCAAGTGTTTTTGTTTTATTGTTTTGTAAAAATAGTTTTTTAAAAACAATGTTAAAAACTGTTTTTTTAGAACAAAAAAATAAAAAATTTGTTTGGATGTAAATTTTGAAATTAATATTTGAAAACATAATGGTGTGATTTGCGTGATGGCTGGAGATTAATTTTGATAAATTATTTACGATTTTATATAGTTCTCCTTGTTTTTTAAAAAAATTGAAAATAGTTTTGCACAAAAACAAGGAAAACAACAAAATGGTGTTTCCTGAAAACTGTTTTTTGAGTTACACTTTTACAAAATAGTTTTTAAAAACAATTTATAAAAACAATACGACAAACAGATTTTTTTATTTTTTTAAAACAAAAAAATTGTTTTGAAAACAGTTTCCAAACAAGCCCAAGGTTTTCCAGCCCTAAACATGGCCTTGAAACTCAGAACACAGCCGGACCATGTTCTATGACCTTCACTCACTAATAAGACCATAACTCTCTCATTTCAACTCCAATTAAGGTGATTTCAGTGTCTATGTAAAGTTAAACCAATTATCTACAACGTTCATATTTATCATATTTTCAAATTCCTTACAGATTAGTCCCAGAAATTCAAACACTAAAGAACTCATATTTATAATCCTAGATTCCGGACTCTTCGTGTTCTGTGACCTTCCCTCACTAATCAGAACATAACTCTCTTATTTAAACTCTGATTAAGGTGATGTTGGTGTCTATGTAAAGATAAAAAAATTACCTACAACTTTCATGTTTACTATAATTTCAAATTCCTTACAAATTAGTCCCAGAAATTCGAACACTAAAAATACTCATATTTACAAATTCTAGATTCCATACTCTTCGTGTTCTGTGACCTCTATTTACTTCTTGAGTCATATCGCCTTCATATTGACTCCAAATTAGGTGTTCTCAGAACCTATAAATTCATGAGACACATAGCTACAATTCATATGTTGATACTTTCTTTAAAAGTGTTACCGATTTTGCCCAAAAATTCAAAATAACCAGAATAGAAAAATCCACATAATATATAGCCCATATGTTGCACAATTTCACATTTAATCACTTGTAAAACATAGAAATTGCATCAAAATTTGTGGAAAGTAGGTGTTAAGCCTACCTTAACAAGCTTCCTAAACTTTGTATACCAATTTCTCACCACCAAAACTTACATCCATACCTTGAATTAGGAAATCCATTGAAGAAAAGATGATTATAGAAGAATTTGGATCAAGAAAACCTACCTTGATTTTCTCCTCTTGCACTTTCTCTCTCTTCTTCTTCTCTCCTTTCTGAATTTTTTCTTATCACTCCCCCTCCCCTTTGATAGCAAGACCATCATCACCACTCAAGTGTTTTAGAAATACTTCTAGCCTACCACTCAAGTGTTTTAAAAATACTTCTAGCCTACCATTCAAGTGTTTTAGAAACACTTCCAAACTACTTGGTTGGAATTACCAAAATGTCATTCTGCCAAAAATCGTATAAATGCCAAAATACCACTTTAAAGTATTTACAATATTAGTAGTCTATTGAAATTACAAAATTGTCACTCTCTAAAAGCAGTACAATATGACCCTTACATTAAAGAATACGCAAATACCCATTAGTATTTTAGGGAAAAATCTGGGATTTTACACATCTTATATATATATACATATAGAGGTTCATGTTCATCAAAGATTAGTAACGTAAATACACATATAACCCAAGGTACTAAGCATACAACCCAAAAGACTAAGTAACATGGGGTTACATCAAAACAATGGGGTTATCTCATTTACATCGTCAAATTATACATTTAATACTATCCTACTTTCCTTCCCCTTGCCATCACCCCTGGGGTGCTGCTGGTGGAAAAAGTGGGTCGGGAGTAGGGATCTCTATCATATTAATAACCAGTAAGTTCACTATAATAATGAACTATTCCAAGTAGGGGACATCCACTATTTGTAACTCTAATAAGATGGTCAGCACCACGAACAACATCTCATAACATCATATAACATAGTGAGATATAAAATCCTAATAAGGTCAACATCCAATAAATACAAGCATAATAAAAAACTTACGTGTTATATCCAGCTGTATAAACTACAGAAAATATTTTCTCTTTCGTACAATAAAGGTACATTAAAATACATACAGGCCTTTTATAGGTTATGCATCAATATCATGCATGATAAATTAAATATATATTAATAGGATACCTGTATAATTGTTTATGGGCTCACACATTGCTCATAGTAGCTCATTATCTGATAATTTCTCTCAATTTTCAAACCTCTGTGTGGCATAAGCCTTACCCTTACAACTACTCACCCACTACTGAGTGCCTTTGGTTGGAGCAGTCCTTCACACATTGACCACTCTATGCTATAGTTAGTCTCCTATCTCGGTACCATATCACAGCCACAACCCTTCAGTCGCCTCACCTCTATAAGGTGCTGCATGCCGTCGGATCACCTTAGTGGGTAAGGGTCATCATGTACTTGTCATCTCCTCAATACAGTAAGGAAGACACCTGTTGCTAGGCTACCTTGCTTCAGAGATGATCATTCTGATTGTTAGTCGCCTCAATACAGCAAGGGAGACACATGTTGCCAGGCCACCCTGCTTTAGAGAGGGTTCTCCTGACCATGTTCATGTCTTTTACATCATTGAAAAAGGGTAAGGCAGCATGAAGCAGGGCCTAGCCGTGCTTCCTCCCTGTGCTTCCCTCACAACATGGTCATGTTTCTCACAAACCTGCACCAAGCACGGCCGTGTTTTGGTCGTGTTCTGCTTTTTTTCCACATCCAGCCCAGAGCATGGCCGTGCTCTGGGCGCAAAACCCACAAAGTTTTCTCTTTTTCTCCCAAACCAGCCAAGAAAACTAGCCAACAATTATACCAACGTTTTAAGCATGAAAAATCCAATTTTTCCATAGCATATGACCACTAGAAACATGGATTAAACCTCAAAATTAACCATACAAATTTTTCTTAAATCACTACCTCATGTACACAGGTGTAAAACAGTCATCAATGCCATAAATGCATCATCAAAGGTTCTATCTATCCTTCCATCATGCTTTAATTCATACATACAAGTCACCTATCAAGTCATCCAACCAAGAACTCTAAAAAGGGGTGTTGATTTTACCTTTTTCCTCCCTCCAAGGATGTCTCTTTCACTAATTCAACTGGTTTCTCTCTCTAGAATCCTCCACCAAAACTGCAGATTTTTCCTCCAACCATAAGATTCCATGGAAGCTCAAGAACACAAATAGAATTAGAGAAGATCAAAAGTCCCAAACTTACCTTTTGCTTCTTGAAATCTCAGCTTTCTCTCTCTACCTTCCTTCTCTCTCCCTCCTTCTCTTTCCTTTTCTTTCTCCTCTTTTCTCCCTTTGGCTCTCTTTGGCTTTTGCTGGATGCTTTGCGACTTGGTCACCAAGTCAACAAAGAAATAATAAAATATGTTAGCTTCTCCAAGAAACAACTCCCCACTTAACCAAAGACCTCCAATTCCTTAAGAATTTCAAAATTTTCACTCAATTACTTTAGAACCATTTAGTTAGCTAAGGTATTGTTTGGTTGAAGAGAAATTTACCAAGTGTTTAATTCTTTCTTGAGACATATTTCAATAGGTTTTGGTGCAACTCTCTTCATAGCTCCTTATCTCTATTATCACTGTCCAAATATGTCCCTGCAGATAAAGAAATTACTACTTCCTTCTTAATTATCTTTTTTAAAAATAAGAAATCTCTTATTAAATATTCACAATTATTTTCTTATAATTATCCTATTTAATTCTTTCTTAATATTCTATTTTATGAATATAATTAACAGAAATTTCGGGTGTTACACAAATACCGTTGATGGATAAAAAATTATTCACCGGCAATAGACCAAATAATTTTTCATGAATGATCTATACCTCAATAAATCTTCACTCCAAAGTTGTTATGGTATCAAAATCCCTCTTAGCCTAATGAAAGCATATGAAAAACAACAACTAGATTATTGTGGTATGAAAGTAGGAGTGATGGAGAGCGACGAACCTGCTTCTGAACAAAACTCTGACCATATTCATTAAATCAAAGTTCTCTTAAGATGGCATTGCCAGCCTCATCCCCATCAAAGCTAGAAATGCAAGCTTCAGAAACAGATTCACCATCTCTGGTTGCTGCTGCATCATTGGACTGTTGCATCAAAGTCACCATCACGGGCTCTTCATCCTCATCAAAGCCAACAACACAAGCTCCAGAACCAGATTCATCATCTCCGGTTGCTACTTCATCATTGGACTCTTGCATCAAATTCACCACCACGGGCTCTTGCAATGGCAAAGGTTATCTCAAGTTTTCCTTGAAAAGATAGCTTTAGAGCTAAAGGAAAAAGCAACTTTCGGTCTTAACTAATAAAAGGTTGCTGAATAAACCTGGACCAGCTAAGCCGTTACCTCCACTGTGACTCTAGTAAGCTTTGTGAAGCAAGAGAGCAGAATGTGAAGCTGCAGAAGAGACGTGAAGCTGAAAACGAAGCATCTTGTAGCTTGTAGTGTTCTTTCCCTTTATTTATGCTTACCTCTTTAACTTAGCAATAGTGGAATCAGAGCTTGTGCAGAGGAACAAAGTCATGCAGCAGGAGATTAGAACCACCAACATCAGAAGGAAGAGAGTAAGCAGAAGTCATAGAAGAAGAAAACGCAGAAACAAAGAAATCAATACGAAAGCAGAGGAACGAAGCAGAGAACAAAATGTAAGGACAGACGAGTAGAAGTTGAACGACACACTAGAGCAATTGGCGGTGAGGCAGAGCAAGTGGAGTTTAGGCAGAGGAGCTAGCAAAAGAGAAGTAGAAACAGAGAGGAGCTCGTGAAAGTAGAGTGGCAGAGCAACTCCAATGGTGGTCCTCCCACATGCTTTGCATTTATTCTTTATGTTTTGCTATTATATATAGTATGACTCAGACTTTTTCATTTTGCTTGCACTTCAAGGTCTCCAAACTCACTTAAACTTGTTGTAACCCATGTTTTAGTTCCCATAGTTGTCAGTTGCACAAACTAAAGCCACTGATAATTTTTTTTAACTTCCTACAACTGAAGGAGGGTGCTTTAACTTGTATGCAACCTTTAGCCATTAAATTGAAAGGATTAATTTGAGTTCCTAACAATCACCTCCACTGAGTTCAAGTAAAATTATGTATGCAACTCTTCTGCTTTTATAAATTGTTGCATATTACCATGAATAGTATTCTTCATGTAAGATCTAAAATTTTATAGAGCATGACCAACACCAAAATACCATTAGGTCCTGGTAGGCTGATTCAAGTTAATGGAATGGGAATCTAGATTCTATTCCATCATGTGATATGTTTGGTTGGCCGAGTTATATACTCTAGGGAATATAGATTGCCTTCTATATGGGAAAGTTGACTGGCTCTGAAAAGTGATGGAAGAAGAGAGAAGGGAGTGGAATACAATTGAAAAAGAATAAAATTCCCTTCTCATTATTTATCCATTTGGTCTCTCCCTCTCTCTGTCTCCTGCTTAAAGCCGCTAGGGGTTTTAATAATCATCTCGTTCGCAAAGTCGTCTTACCTCTCTATCTTTCTCTCTTAGGTGAGTCATCTATGCCATGCAGAGTAAGGTTCGTCTTTATGTTCGGCTCTCTTTCTTTGATCGATTATCTGAGATTAATTATTATCGGTTCGCAGATTGTGTGCTTTTGTCTTTTGATCGATTGTCTGAGATTGATTATTATTGGTTCCCTTTTTCTTTTGTATGTTTTTCCCCGAATTCTTGTGCTGGGCCAGTGTTTATTTGTTTGGTTGCTGAGAATCAAAAGGGGCTGGAACAAAGAATTTCTTTCCATTTTTCATCATTCCTCTTCTTGTTGAAAATCAAATAATATATATACGGAATTTGAGAGAACGATGTACTTTTATCTTAAGTTCCTGGCAACATTTATGGTGTTTATGTAGATAAGGCTTTGTGAAGGTGACCATTTTGTGTGGCAATTTTGTCGTTTTTGCATATATATTAAAGTTGATAGTTTATCAGATTGCAAACCATATCAAAGGAAGAGTCTTTCTCTTCTTATTCCTTTTGTGGTAGTTGTGTTCGGATAAGCATCATTGTCCACTAAGTGAGGGTTGGGATTGGGTCCACCAAGTCTAATGAGTGCCCCGTGACTTGAATACGCCTATTGTTGCATTATTGGTTGGTTTAACTTTATGCTATGGATATCTTCATTTTTGGATCATTTTGCATTGTTTGTGCTAATGGAGTTTTTGCATTTTTGGATCAGTTGTGCTGGATATTTTAGTTGCGTTCTTGTGCTGGATATTTTTGTTTTAGGGGTTTATTCTTGCGCATGCATTCACTTTGTTGAGAATTAACAGGCATTTCATGATTAAGATTTATTTGATTTTAATGTACTGCATAAGTTGAGAAAGAGAGTTTAAAACTGTTCGATACAACCGATCTATTGCTAAGCCAAAGCTGTGTATTTCAATTTTAAAATAGTGTCATAACCACTACATCTGGATAATGCTTAGTCAGGCTTATTTTTCTGGGCTTTATCTTTTATTTTTCCTTATCTCTTTTTTTGGTCATCTGACCCCTTTTGTGATCATGTTCCTACATACAAATGAGCACAGAAATAACATCTATAGATAAAAGGAATTAGTATCAACAAGCATATCACTACAGACTTTAAGTGCATTAACATTTTATATGTCAATATTAAGAGGGACAAAAAACTGTAGAGTACTCAGAAGTAGTAGTATCCATAAGCAGCTTTTGCAAGCTCCTGAATACAACCTTATATGGAGATTTAATTGAGCTAGGTTCTGCTATATGGGGAATCATTGCAGGTTCGTCAATTTCCTAGTACCAATTAAACAATTAACATACTATCAATAAATTCCAAGGTAGTGAACCAAATTCGGGGGCGTTATAAATCTCAAATGTTGTATCAATACTTTCTAGTTCCTATACTATTTGTTACTGTAGGTTTGATCATGAAGAACAGAAAAAGAAAATGCATTACTAAACTTTCCAAAAAGAACTTCTCAAGATCTTATTGTCAATATACATTAAAGGATCCACACAAACAGAAAAAAAAATTACAGTTGTCATTATACAGAGATTTCCTGTATCAGAATAGGAAATACATATATATACAAAACAAGAAGCAATCCTCACTGCATGTTATACACAAAACAGCCATTACAGGAAAATTTATGGCTCAATTGAGTTAAGAATAAAGCAGGGCTAAGAAACCTAACTATTAAAAAAAAAAAAAAAAATACTTAAAGAACCCGCTAGAAAACAGAAATTCTTCTTTATATGCATAAGTGTTATTAATATAACTTTTTAGTACACTTATACATTTATATCCATCCCTCACATACTATCATCCAAACAAATAGAAAAGGGATTCTTAGGAATTGGAAAGCTAAACAAATTTAGTTAGCCCAAAGCTATATAACTCCCACTCATGCATATAAGGAATAATTGAAAGAATGCACACATAGTAATCTAACAGTAGATGAATACTTCAATAATATTTATTGTTTTATATCCGGCGAAAGAACTCTTATTTTGTTCAACTAAACAATATCTAAGTTGACCTGAATTCAAATCATTATTAATTTGAATGCACTGTTTTAATGTAATGTTTTAATTTTAACTTTTTTAATTAAAAAAACTCCATCTAATGAAGCCAACCTCAGTCAAATCATTATTATATATATTGTTATTTTTTACAATTGAATTCATGCGAAAAATTAGTTAACTAGCTATTGCCAAGGTTGCATCTGAAGCAATATTTATTTACTCGTCATCCTTGCATAGTTTTTAATTTGAGGAAGCTTCTAATGAATTGGGTGCTTTATAATATCTTTATTTTTTTATTATTTTTATATTGTCCATTCCATTTTAATTTGGAGCTTCTAATTAGTTTATCTTCCAAATCAAATATTGTCCCACTTGTAACCTATGGAAATTATTTTTAAGATTTTTCTATGGCCTATTATTTTATTTTCTATAAACTAGAGTATAGATCGCACTAAAATTAGGAGAGAAAAGAGCACCTATTGATTTCATTTGCTTCTATTGTCAATTTCATTGCCATGAGACATATTTTGTTGTAGTAGTATTGATTAAATTTGTGCCATAAGAGAAATGCCCAAAGTAATTGTGATGTAAATATATTGTTATCAAATTTTTTAATTACTTAGTATTTCTTAATATTGCTATCAACTACCATTAGATTTTAATTATGGTTGAAGAGCATCTCATATTTTTTTATTAATTGATTTTAGTATAGATATGGACCCTGTGAGAAGACAACTCTTATTTCTTTTACTGATCTTTTGGTTAAATGTCGTGCATGCCTATTGTAAATATTACCTTGCAATGTCTCTTAGCATTGCATTGCGTAGGGGGCGTATGAGTAGTAAGTTATACACTTTAAACTTTCATGCCAAGAGAGCACACCTTAGGTATTTGATATGTAGTAATAATAATAATTGTTTTAACCAATTTAGGATGTACAAAATAACATTTGATCGGCTATGCTTTATGTTAGATTTTATAGGGGAGTTAAAACCTACTAAACATATGCTAGTCGATGAGCAAGTAGCAATATTTCTATACATTCTTGCTCATCACGCCATGAATAGGGTAATTCAATTTCAATTTGGTCAATTAGGGAAACTACTAATAGATATTTTAAATTGGTGTTGAACGCTATGATGCGTGTGCAAGGGGAGTTATTGAAAACACCTGAATCGGTTACCGATGATTCAATAGATGACAAATGGAAATGGTTCAGGGTAAATAATTACATTCCTTATATTATTGGATCATATTGTTATATACTATTATATAATAATAACTATACATTTTTGTTGTCTAGAATTGCCTTAGTGCTCTTGATATAACACACATAAAGATAAGAGTGCCAATAAAAGACAAACCTATATATCATAATAGAAAAGGGGAATTCACAACTAATGTCTTAGGTGTGTGCTACTGAGAAGGAAAATTTATATATGTGTTGCCAAGGTGGGAAGGGTCGGCAGTTGATGACAGGATATTACGTTATACAATTAGTATAAAAAATTAATTGAAAGTACCATAAAGTGAAAAAATAATTTATGCTTTTAATTCGATCATATTTATATAACACTTTTGGTACTCGTACTTGGATTACTAATATTCATATGTACATTATATATTGCTATTATTTGGTTGATGCTGGGTATACTAATTATGAGGGCTTTTTGGCACCCTATAAAGGACAAATATACCATTTGAACAAGTAGAAAAATGGTCACCAATCCATAACTCCACATGAGTGCTTCAATATGAGACATTCATGTACACGTAGTGTAATTGAGAGGTATTTTGAATTGTTGAAGTTAAGGTGGGTAATTTTTAAAAGTTGTAACATCCATTTTTTTTAATTATTATTTATCTCATTGTTATTATTTATTTATTTATTTATTTATTTATTTTTATATTTTGTATGTTAAATACGCCATATGTTTAAACACGATATATATGTATATATATATTACAAATCTCACACATGTAATAATTATACAACACAATATTTTAGTACACAAATAAAAGTTCATATACAGTACTCCACCCTTGAAATACAAAAGGCGAGAAGGTAGTGCTGACATCGAGATTTCCATTAGTAACGACATTCTTTGTTGCATCTCATTTCTTTTTATCTGAACATAACACCACAATAATAGTGAGAACAAAGTTTCCCAGTAGACTTAACATAAATAAAATATAATGAGAAAATAGGAGTTAGGTTCAACTGTATAAACTACAAAAAATATTAAAATTTAGAGATAAAATCATCACTTCAGTTGATGCATAATTAACATACTATATATGCATTGAAAATCTACTCATTTGCTATACACATAGTGACCGATCGACTACAGTCACAATAAGTGATCGAAAAATGTGAGTTTATTACTCATCTACCTCCTTACATTATCTCTGTCACCCGGTTAGAGTAGCCTTCCCTTGACTCACTCAGGCTAATAGGAGTCCCCTACTCGGTACCAAGCCATGTAACCCGTTGATATTCATCAATACATATATATATATATATATATATATATATATATATATATATATATATATATATATATATATATGTGTGTGTGTGTGTATATATATGTGTGTATATATATATACACACATATATATATACACACACACATATATATATATATATATATATGTGTGTGTATATATATATGTGTGTATATATATATACACACATATATATACACACACACACATATATATATATATATATATATATATATATATATATATATATATATATATATATATATATATGCATATTCATCAAATACAATATATAATTATCAAACAACTTGCTATGAGCTTTACACTTGATATTTAATCACATTCATAATATGATGCATCATTTTTATACCCAATGATTAATAATCATTCATCACATACCAATATCCAATATTAATACAAACCTCTAAAACTCTTATGTTGAATATTTTAGTGAAATCGTAAGAAATTTTGGTAATATTACTCCCTCAAATTCAATGTTATTTTTTTCTGGGTATGTTCTGACTTTTATTTACTAATATTACCATATTTCCCTCCTATGGACTCTAAAATTGAGTGATTCCAATGGCTAAAATTTTGTGAATTATATATCTATATTTTTCATATTAACAATTTCTTTTAATTCCCTACAGTTTGTTCTCAGAAATTCAAATACATAAACTTACTTAACAGATTCTTCTCTGATTAACTAGTTTCTGACTACTGCATCTTAATATGACCATATCTCCCTCATATGGATTCTAAATTTAATGATTTCAATGGCTAAATATTTGTGACACATATTTATATATTTTTCATGTTAACTATTTATTTTAATTTTCTACATATTTTTTTCAAAAATTAAAACACAGAAACTTATCTAATAGATACTTCCCTAGTTAACCATTTTCTGACCACGGCTTACTAATCAAACCATATTTCTTTCATTTGAACTCTAAATTGAGTGATTTCATTGTCTAAAAATTCGTGAGACATATATATATATTATGTTAACCATTTCTTTTAATTTTTAACCCATTCTTCCCAAAAATTCAAAAACAAAAGATTCCCTAATTTCTTCGAAATTTAGTTTTCTAACCAAACCCTTCCTAAGGTTTTAGTTCAATTTGTTATTACGTCCTCTTCCATATTATTCTTAATTTACATTTAATCATATTCTATCAAATTTTTACTACATTCAAATATACATAACAGCCACATAAAAGCCCTAAATTTTTTTGCCACCCATAGCCATACCTATGCAAAACTTCCCACACCAACCGAGGTATTCAAAACATCCATCATATGCAATATAAACATGTAACATAGTATAGCAACATTTATGGCCAATCATCAAAGTAACAAATATTATAAATTTCATCAAAGTT
Organism: Gleditsia sinensis; assembly: GCA_037074535.1. NCBI lineage: Eukaryota > Viridiplantae > Streptophyta > Magnoliopsida > Fabales > Fabaceae > Gleditsia > Gleditsia sinensis. The sequence goes on along the minus strand of CM073473.1, from coordinate 34,614,178 downwards.
CTAATATTAAAATCTCATATAAATGTTATAAATTTCAAAACTTTTTTTTCAAAAAAATATATTGTTAAACCTACCTAAAGATCTCTCTAATTCACTTAGTGAATTTTTTTCTTGTTTCTCCTTGAAAGAAGTGGTAAAATTCCTCCATTCCCTTATCTTTTTCAACAGCTTGAATAAAAGAGGGAGTGTGGGTTTTGAACCCTAAGAATGAAGAGAAAATATAGATTCAAGTGGAGATTAAGTTAAATTACTTTGAGTACTTAGTCTTCTAAACTTCTCATTTTTCTTCATTCATCTTTTCTCCTCTCTTTCTCTTATTTTCTCACTCTACCTTGCTTATGTTTTTTTTCATCTCCCTTACTTGGACGAAATTATAATGTTATAAGGGTGGGTTTTGCTTAAATAAACTATCAAGTAATTCACCTTTCATAATCATGGGTTTACCTTATCACAATTAGGATGCACTTTGTTGCTTTTTAGGGAAAGACAACTTATGTTATTGTCTTCCTCTTCTTTAGTCAAGATATGCATAGCCAAAAGAGATTTGTATTTAAAAATCATGATAAAATGTTCTTAAGACAAAGGACATGTCCCTTTGATTTACGGATTCTTTTTCTTTTTCTTTTATCTAACTTAAGTATGATAGGTTTGCCTTTCTATGTAGCAAAATTTCAGCCCTTGAGTCTCTCTTATTTGGCTGAATTTATTTGTGTAGGATAGGGATATTTTGTCATAATGCCATGTATTATTATCTACTTGATGAAATTATGAATGTAGGATATATATATGTTTTATTCTAATGCCATGTATTATTATCTACTTGCTGAAATTATGAATGTAGGATATATATATTTTGTCTTAATACATTGGGACCTAATCTTGATTATTATTATACTACTATTTCCTCATATGGTTCTTATTTTTTTTTCTTGGATTTGGATTCATTCTTGCCCATTTCCTTTGCTTAGGCTAAAATTCTACCTTTCATGGAGTGATTTGTCACATTTTCATGATTTTTAGGCTATCGATTTAACTTCTATATCTTAGTTCAAGTCTATGTTATATTTCTTATTTGTGCTATCAAATTGACTTGCTAAAAACTCATGTAAAGTAATAAAACAAACTCTATGAAGTGTCTATAGGTGAATGTCCAATGTATGGATGGAGATGTTAAACTTAGTAACTCTAACTCTTGAAATAGAAAAAATTACCCTAATCCAATTTTCTTAAAATTTTAAAACCTTTACTTACTTCCTAAAAATTTATCTTCTTTACTTAAGAATTTCGTCTCTCTTTAGTATATTATTTCTAATTTTTCTTATTAAATTTTCTCTCTTTACTTATTTCCTTAATGTTAGAAACATTTTCTATATATACACATAAGGTGAATAATTTCTAAGACTTATATTTCCTTAGATATCTAAAAATTATTTAATAAATTTTATTTTCTTAATTAAATATTTATTTACCTTTATTAATAAAATAAAATAAAATTAGGGATGTTACAACAAGAGTGTCGTTTGGCTCATATTACTCTACATGGGATGACCACTTATTGGTTGGATTTCCATCCATACCAAAGCTGAGTAGATTTGCGCCATAATGTTCATATTTGTTACATGTGTTTGTTATTCAACTTTTTTGTGTTTGTCTATTTTTGTTGTCTATTAGCCATTTAAATTTTGTTGAGTTCTTACTCAATTATACTTTATTTGTGTTTGACTATTTTTGTTTTCTATTAACCATTCTACTTTCGATGTGTATAATGACTCAATTACACTTTCTTTGTGTTTGATTATTTTTATTGTCTATTAGCCATTCAACCTTTGTTATGTATATTAATTCAGTCATTATGGTTTTTCATATTAAAATTATTGTTTAAATCTATTTATATGTTAAGAAAAGTCAATTGTAAAGAGACAATAATAAAATAGTTAGATATGTATATTTTTTTCTAGACAAAAATAATGTTTAAATTTATGCACATATTATAATAATAAGATTGAAATTTTGTTAGTGTCTTATTTGTATTTTTTTTATTATTGATAAATAAAATAAAATAAATAATATTTAAACTATTTATTAATATTTTTAATAAAAATTTTATATTACAAATTATTTATTTTATTTTTTATTTATATCATTTTTCAATAATTTTTTAGGTCAAAATAATATTATTTTTAAGGGCATTTTTTTTGTTAGTTTTTTATTCTATTACTATATTATTTAAGACATACTAAACGTAATAAAATAATGAATTTTTTTTTTTCATATCATACCAAACGAAATTTTAATAATAGCATTTCATTTTTAATTCTCATTCTCATTTTTTGTTTACTAACAACCAAACAAGACTTTATATTGTATCCCCACTCTTACCGATTAACATTATATTAGTTTTTTGAAAATTCAAAACCAAACATATTTTTATTATTTTTATTTTTTAAAACCATATTTTAACTTTATAAATTAAACATGATTTTTAAATAATAAAATTTTAAAAATAAAAACCATTTTAAAAAAATAAAATTAAAAACATTATTTTTGCTCAAAGTGTCTCTTTTAAAACCCAAAATGCCCAAAGAATTTGTTTGCTTTGCAAGATGACAGAAAAATCTTATCTCTCCGAGAGTGTTTGATTTGAAGGATTTGGAGAAGAAAAAAGAGAAGAGAATTTTTTAAAATTCTTTTATTTAATTGAGTTATTTAAAAGGAAAGAGAGAGTAAATGGAAGTCCATTTTCCGTCCCCTCTCAAGATTCCTTCTCTTAAAGTGAGGAGATTTAGAAGAAAGAAAAATTATATGATAAAAAAAATAAAAATACTTTCAGTTAATTATATTAATATTTTTTTAAAAAAATTAATGATGAAAAAAAAAAATTAAAATTTTTTAATAAAAAAATGGAAGGAACAAATTAGAAATTAATTGAAAACAAAATTTTTATATAAAAAATTAATTTTAAAATAATCTTATTTCTATCTAAAATTAAATTTAAAATAATATAATAATAATTTTATTTTATTTTTTCGTTCTTCTTACGAACTCCTTCTTCATATCAAACTAAAACAAATAAAAGAAATTTATTTTACTTTTCTTCCGTCTCGCTTCCCCTCCCATCCATTAAAATCTCTTCCCTCCCCTCTCATCCGTTAAACCAAACACTACTTGGTCTCTTCCGGCCATAGCCACCACCGTCCACCATTGCAACTCTGCAAGCGACGCCATGCCAGCCACTTGCGAGGCTTCGAGCCACCACCATCAAGATTCCCATCCCAGATTTGACTGTATCGTTCTCATACTGAAATATTCATTTTCACTTCATAATTTCTTAAATGTCAGCGGAGCTATTGCTTCTTCCCTCTCTTAATGAAAAGTGATTCCAGCAATTTCTATCTTCTATTTGATCACTCAATTTCTGTCATGAATATATTATTCCATTCTCCCCTTTGCTTCTAACGTTTAGTTTATCCTGATTAATTTTTTTCAAGTTTCACAATTTGTTCTATCCCCTTTATGATTTATTAATTTCATATCGTCTTTCCAGCCGTGGGTTGATATTCTATTTGAGGAGGTGATTATCCATTTTATGGTGATAGGATTTGAATATTCTCTGTCTTTTAGGTAAGAAGTGAGATTTGCGTGTGGTCATATGTGAGACAACTTTGCTTTAGAAAATGTTTTCTAAATGGATTTATGCGACTCTCTATGGAGCTAATCGTTCACTGAGAGTTGGTCAATTTTGTAGTGTAGTCAATATGTCTTCCTCATTGCTAATTGAATTGGTAAGCAGGTCTCTGTTATTTAAGTTGTCAAGATGCAATTCGAATAATATTCTGTTGCCCAAGCCAATAAGGCGTCTGAAACTATTTGCTGAAAGGCTTATATGTGCTATTTTGTCTCTTTTTTTTCTAATTAATTTTCAGGTGCCATGTCTCAAGGACAAGTATGCATATATTTTACATGATGTGGACATGGGGATTGTTCGTGTTGTTGACCCCTCTGAGGATGTACCTGTTATTGATGCTCTGAGCAGGGAAAATCATAATTTGACATAAATACTAAACATTCACCGTCATCATGACCACACTGGAGGGAATGCAGAGTTGAGAGCAAGGTACGGAGCAAAGGTCTGGTGTTTTTATGTTGTAGTGAAGTTTATTCTAGATCATCTTATAAAAATAATGTATATTTGTGTTTTAAATCCAATTTCTCATGCAAAGAGCATATTTGAAGTGAGGCTTTTAGTTTTTACCTTGCTCTGTTTGTCTTAGTGCATTTCCTAAATAAGATGGCATTATATAATATTCAAGCATTCTCTCATCATTTATCTACTTGTATATCTCTTCCATCAAATGGTGTTCTCCAATTCATATTGAGGTTACTGACCCAATACTTGTGTAAAAGGATTGTATATTGCAATTAAGTTGCGATAGTAATTTGATGTGGTGACAAGATGCATTTTCATATTTCTGCATGCTTTAGGATCATTTGTTGTTTCATTATTTATCCTTGTTTCCTTGTGGTATGTTTCTTACAACCATGTGAATATTAGGATTTTCTACATATTTATAATTAAATTAGTGAATATGCATTATTATCATTAATTGTCAGGCCATCTTCTTCCAACGTGTTTTTATATTACTTATCTTTCTAATATATTATTTTCTATTTAGTTAAGTTTTTAATATCAGCATCTCATTTTAATTTGCAACTTTTTACCCCGTGCAATCATAATTGTAACTTGTCTAAGGATTCTAAACCCTGTTTTCTTTGCTCTTTTATCAACTTTACTTCTCCTTTGTACTTCAAGCCCCTTAAGTAAGGTGTTTGGATTCTTGCATTGAGTAGTGTTAGGCTATAATCTTGGCATGCTCTTGGTGCCCCTCCTTTTGTATGATTTCTTTTTTTTTTTTAAATCCCCTTATCCTGATTTCTTAAAATTCACTATTTTTTAATACTTAATTCTAAATACAGGTTGCATAAGTTTATACTTTCCTGGATCTGGGGCAATTTTTACTGGATATACCTTGTTCAGCTTACCATATGGCAAGCTCTTTGAAGGAAACACTGAGCAAATGGTTGTGAATTGCATATATTTTTCCATCTTCCTTTTGAGGTTTGAGAAATATATTTTTATAGATAATTGATTTCATTGTCAGATATATCATCATATCTATTGTCTGAATTTATGTTTCATCCCTCTGCCAAATGTCCTTCAAAATACATGCTTAGGAGGACTTGATTAGTTTAATCATAGTTATATAAATTGCAATTGACTGAGGACTTTTTGAATGAGTCATAATTCGTGATTGAAAATGCCTGTATAAAATGTGGTGGAGTTATTTTTTTCAAGGTATTATTTGATATGAGATTATTGAAGCCCCTCTTTCTTTCTCTCTTGCCCTCGTTAATGTCGACTTGTTCATGGTGCTTCGAAGCACCCCTCCCCTCTTGCAACCTTCCAGCAAATGGGGAGGAACAGGAAAATTGGGTTTGCTCTTCTTACCTTGTGTGGTGATTTGTGCTCTTGCTTTCAAGGGCTCAATGTTTCCTTCGATAAATCAATGAATGGTTAGGATGAAGTTAGATTTGTTGGTGACAGGCCTGATGGAAGTTGCTCAATATTTTTTATTGGCAATATAATTGTAAAATACAATTTCAAGGGTTCTATTTCCGATTTATTTTTCTTAGTTTGATTGTTTATACACTATAGTGAAGAGTGCCATTTCACTTTGAAGAAGGTTGTTCGCAATTCTTTTAATTTCTTTTGTGTTGATTTGATTTACATGGGTAGCAAAAAGAAGTTTATGAGCTGTGGAATTCTTAATAAACATAAACTGAAACTAGCTTGCTTGATACATGACAACGCTTGAATATAGTCTTCTTTTTTTCGGTAAGTTTTGACGTCGCTGAAGATCTAGTTTTCTGTGATTTTAGCTAGCGAAGCTAAACGATAGCATGAACAAAATGGGGATATCAAAAGATGAGTAAAAAACTAAGCCGAACGGAAAACATGAAGATATACAAGTTTTTTTTTTTTTCATTTTTATACTTTGAAAATCACACTTCCAAGGTCTGTAAAACTGCAAATTGATTTTATGTTAATTTAGGCACAAATATTTTTACCTATGAAGAGTTTCATAATGATCAAAAACCTAAGGATGGGCCATCTTGTGATGCTACCAAAGTTCCATTTTGCTTTAAATGAGATTTTCTTTTTGCTTAAACTCCAGGTTGTGTGGTTAATTCTGGATATAGGAGTTTAAATTTGGTCTCATAATATGTCTCAAAACTTCTGTGATATACAGATAGAAATCCGCAATAACAAGTTGGAGATGTAATCAGTAGCAGCTAAATGATATAATTATTTTCACTATATTCAAGCTTGGGATAACATTCTCTTATGAGAATAGGCAAAGAATGCACAATTGGTTTATTGAATTCAAAATAAGGGGGAATTTCCACACTGGTTTAAACAGTGGATCTTAAAGTGGGGATTAAATCCCATAGTTCTTCCAATAAAGATGCATGAAAAATTAGAAGAATTCGAACAGGGGAATCCTCACGTAGGATCCGTTGATTCAGTCTAATATTTCAGCTTAATCGGTAATATTGCAAGGAACTTCGAATGGGATTATATTATCTCATCTCAGAAGAAAACTAAATATATTTTGACTGGCACATTTCTATGGCTGGAACGTAGAATTCAAATTAAATGGTGGGTGATGTACGAATGCTGCCTTGAGATCATGCCCGTAACATTTAGGTCTCAAGAGACAACACTAAATTCTCCAACTCCAGACTTGATTGGTGTAACATTCTTAATTTTATTTCATATTTTAATAAAAGTACATAAATATTTAAGAAAATAAAATTTATTAGACAATATTTTAGATATTTAAAAAAATATAATCCTTAGAAATTCTTCACCTTATGTATATGCATAAAAAATGTTTCTAACATTAAGAGAACAAATAAAGAGGGAAAACCTAATAGGAAAAAAATTAGAAATAACATACTAAAAAGATGCAAAATTCTTGGATAAGGAAGATAAATTTTTAAAAACAAGTAAATGTTTTAAAATTTTAAGAATATTGGATTATGGTAATTTTTCCTAATTCAAGAACTAGAATTACTAAGTTTAAAATTTTTACACATACATTGAGCTTTTACCTATGGACACTTCATATAGAGTTTTTTCACTTTACATAAGTTTCTAGCAAGTCCATTGGATAACCTAAGCAAGAAAGAAAATATAGACTTGGACTAAGATATAGTAATTCGACCGATAGTTCAAAAATTATGAAAATGTAACCAAACCCTCCAAGAAAGGTAGAATTTTATTCAAAGTAAAGAAAATGGGTAGGAATAAACCCATAATGGGTAGGAATAAGCCCAAATCCAAGAGAAAAAAATAAAATAAAATAACTTAGGTGATGATATAATAATGTAATAATAATAAAGATTAGGTTACATGGCATTAAGACAAAAATTTAGCAAGTGGTGTGATTCTACATTCATAATTTTGGCAAGTGGCATGATAATACAAGGCTTTAGGACAAAAACATCTATATCCTACACTCATAATTTTAGCAAGTGGTATGATAATACATGGCATTAGGATAAAACATTTATATCACACACAAATAATATCAACCAAATAATGGAGATTCAAGGGTTAGAATTTTGCCACCTAAAAAGGCAAACCTATCATACTTGTTTAAGACAAAAGAAAATGGAAATGAATCCCTAAATCAAAGAGACCTTGTCCCTTATCTTAAGAACATATAATCATAATTTTCAAAATACAAATCTCATTTTCCTATGCATATCTTGACTAAGGAAGAGGAAGACAAAAACATAAGTTGTTTGTTTTCCAAAAATTCAACAAAGTGTATCCTAATTGTGATAAGGTAGACCCATGATCATGAAATGTATATTATTTGGTGGTCTATTTAAGCAAAACCCACCCCTATAACATTTTAATTTCGTCCAAGTGAGGAAGAGAGAGAAATAGAAGCAAGGTAGAGTGAGGAAATGAGAGAAAGAGAGGAGAAGAAAGGAATGAAGAAGAAGGAGAAGTTTAGAAGGCTAAGTACTCAAGGTAAGTTACCTTAATCTTCACTTGAATCCATTTTTCTTCTTCATCCTTGAGATTGAAAAACTCACCCTCCTTCTCTTACCTAAGCTGCTAGGAAAGCTAAGGGAAAGGAGGAATCTTGCTACTTCTTTCAAAAGGAAATAAGAAAACCAATTCAGCTAGGGAGATTCTTAGGTAAGTTTAACAATATTTCTTTTTGAAGAAAACTTTTGAAACTTATAATATTTATATGAGATTTTGATCTTAGAACTTTGATGATTGGTCATGAATGTTGCTTTATCATGTTACATATTGATCTTGCATGTGATGTATATTTGAATACTTAAACTGGTATAGAAAGTTCTGCATAGGTATGGCTATGGTTGGCAAAATTTTAAGTTTATGTGTTTTAATTTCTGGGAATTATCTGTAGGGAATTAAAATAAATGGTTAACATAAGAATTAAAGATATATGTGTCACAGATTTTTAGCCACTAAAATCATTCAATTTGGAGTCCATACGAGGAATATATGAGTTGATTACTAGTCAAAGGTCAGAAAATGGTTCATCAGGGAAGAATATGTTAGGATAGCTTCTATATTTTAATTTCTAGGAATTATCTGTAGGGAAATAAAATAAATGGTTAACATAAGAATTAAAGATATATGTGTCACGGATTTTTAGCCACTAGAATCACTCAATGTGAAGTCTATATGAGGTAGATATGGTTCGATTAGTAAGCAAATGTCAGAAAATGGTTAATCAGGAAAGAATATGTTAGGATAGCTTCTGTGTTTTAATTTATGGAAATATTCTATAGAGAATTAAAATAAACGGTTAACATAAAAATTATAGATGTGTGTATCACGGATTTTGAGCCATTGGAATCACTCAATTTGGAGTCCATATGAGGTAGATATGGTCCGATTAGTATGCAAAGGTCAAAAAATAGTTAATCAGGGAAGAATATGTTAGGATAGTTTATGTGTTTTAATTTTTGGGAATATTCTGTAAGAAATTAAAATAACTTGTTAACATCACAATTATAGATATATGTCTTACGGATTTTTTGCAACTCAAATCACTCAATTGGGAGTCCATATGAGGTAGATATGGTCTGATTAGTAAACAGTGTTCAGAAAATGGTTAATCAGGGAAGAATCTGTTAGAAAAGCTTCTGTTTTTGAATTTCTGGGACCATTCTGTAAGGAATTAAAATAACTTGTTATCATAACAATTATATATATATGTCTCACGGATTTTTAGCAACTAGAATCACTCAATTTGGAGTCCATATGAGGTAGATATAGTCCGATTAATTAGTAAAGGTCAGAAAATGTTAATTAGGGAAGAATATGTTAGGATAGATTTTGTGTTTGAATTTCTGGGAATATTCTATAGGGAATTAAAATAAATGGTTATCATAAAAATTATTGCTATATGTGTCACGAAGTTTTAGCAATTGGAATAACTTAATTTAGAATTCATATGAGGGAGATATGGACAGATTAGTAGGTAAATGTCAGAACCTATCCGAGAGGAAATAATCTGTACTTTGGGGGAGTAATATCACCTTGATTTCTGAATATTTCGCTAAACTGTTCAACATAATAGTTTTAAATAATTGTTTTATCTTGAAATTGACACCAAGATCACCTACATCGGAGTTCAATTGAGGGAGTTATGCTCTGATTAGTAAGAGAAGGTTAGATATGATGAAAACCTACATCAAGAAAATAAAGAAATAAAATTAATATTTAAAAAGAAGACGAATCTTATAAATGACTAGTATATGCCATAGCCATTGCCATTGTATGAACTTCTTACCATCTTAAGTGTGAAATTTTAACATGAAAATATTTTTTAAAGTGATATTTGAAATGGTTATGTTCATGGCATGATTACCAATGATTTTTGGTAATAGTTTTATTTTGATGAACATACTTGTTATTGAAAGCATATTTTTTGCTATCATTGTGAAAAGAAAAGAAATGAGCATGATCACATGGTAGTCCGTGTGGTGCACCAGTAGGGGACGCCCTACCAACGGTTATGAATATGTTAATGAGAAAAGAAAGAGAAAGTGTGCTATGTCGGACAGAGCGAGATAAGCCCGTACCGGAGAGTAGAAAATACTCACCCTGATCGGGATAGCTTGATATGAGAATAAATTGATAGTCATTATATGATATTCTAAAAATAATCAATCATGTCATACATGTCATTACTGTACAATTCTCATGTGCATAGATTTTGTGCATTCATGTAACCAAAGTTATTTACTGTAGTTTATACAGCTGAACATGACGTGATGACTATATTGATAATGATTTATTGTTGAATTTACTGTGATTTAATTCTCACTATATTTCCATATCATGTTCAGAAGAATAATTATGCAGATTTTCTCAATGACACTTATTATTTCCGTACGTTGGATCGAGGTGCTCTACCTTGAGCAACTACCACTTATATCAGATGTATCTGTAGTAGATGTGACTGAGATTTTGGTGGAGGTGCCACCCGCACCAGTGTCCCCGGAAGTAGTCGACATAGATGATTAGAGCTAATATGTATCTTTGTACAAATGTTTGTAAAATAATGGTGTGTAGTTTGTAAAATAATAGTGTATATGGAAACTCAGTATTGTATCACTGTTAATAACAATTATGCTTGGTTAAAGTGATTATTATTACGAGTTAAGTGGTTAGAATTAAAGTAGTAATAACTTCATGTAATTTTACAAATATAAAATTTTTTTTTTTACATTTACATAAATGGAGTTGTTACATAATTGGTATTAGAGCAGGTCGATCCTAGATGGCCAGTGGGTGGATGGTTATCTGAATCGATCTTATAGTGTCTTGAGTATGTTGTGGTTGTGCTGTGTAGGGGATCAATGATTCATATAGGTAAGAAATTACTAGTGTTTCCTATCTATATGTCGAGGTGGTGTTATGACTGCTATTAATTATTTTTGAACTAACTATTGAGCTTGATCACTTTAATAGCAGCATAACTTTGTTTTTGCCATAGTAGGAAATGGCACCACCAAGGAGGAATCCAGCAACCAATGCAAAGGAAACCCTGCACAACCTGGCCACGGCAATTCGAGACCAAGTCATGACCACCAACCAAATTTTACAATATCTCCAGAATGCTAATAACCTAAATGGTGAGAATGGTGCTAACAACCGGATGGCTGGAAAAGATAATGGCATATTCGAGTTCCTGAGAAGTAAACCACCTTGTTTCCAAGGTGGCTATGACCCAACGGTAGCCGAAAGGTGGATAAGGGAATTAGAGAAATTTTTTGAAGTGATGGGCTGTACTGAAGAGCAGCAAGTTATTTTTGCTGCATATATGTTAAAGGATGAAGCAGAATACTGGTGGCGTGGAGCTAGAGAACTTTTAGCTCATCAGGGAAGACAGATCACCTGGCAAGTGTTCAAGGACATTTTTTTTGAAAAGTACTTTCCAAGTACTGTACGGGCAGAGAAAGAGATCGAATTTCTCCAACTCAGGAAAGGCAGCATGACGTGGACCAGTATATCGCAAGGTTCGAGGAGCTGTCTAAGTTCTCCTCTTATCTGCGGTATAACCCAGATGAAGCATGTAAGGCAATTAAGTTTGAAGCGGGACTAAACCCGGAGATAAAGAATGCTGTTATAGCTATGGAGATTAGGGAGTTTGTACCTCTGATAAATAAATGCAGACTCCTAGAAAAGAGGTATTTTCCCAACCCTGGAAAGAACCTATGGAAGAGGAAGAAGAATTTTCCCAACCCTGGAAAGAACGTGAGAAGAAGTGGATATGGATGCCATTGACTGCGGGTCTTAGACCTTTTCAACAAGACATCGCCCCAGTCAAGTGCGCTAAGTGCGGACGCATGCATGGTAACCGGCCATGCTACATAGGACAAGATGTCTGCTTCAATTACGGACAGAAGGGACTTTTTGCGAGAAACTGCCCACAGAATGTGGGGAAGCAGCCAGAATAGAGGCCTCAGGTGAAAGGAAGGGTTTTCACCCTGAGCAGCCAAGAGGCAGCTCAATCTTCTGAAATGATTCAAGGTATATGCTATATCTATAGATTTGTTCTTATGGTGTTATTTGACTCTGGTGCTAGTCATTCATTTATATTAGAAGAATGTATTAGGAAGTTTCAGTTTCCTATTTCTGAAACTCCCTATGAGCTATCCGTAGTAACCCCTACAGGGGAAAGGGTACTAACTTCCTTTGTATGTAAAGACTGTCAAGTCACCATCCAGGAGAAAACTTTTTCTGTAGACCTTGTCTGTTTACCTTTAAGAGGTTTTGAGGTCATTCTAGGGCTAGACTAGATGTCTAGAAATCGAGTCTTGCTGAATTGTTGTAACAAGACCGTTGAATTTCTACCTCTTACTCCGAAAGAGGAGGTCCAGTTATTGATGCTTAATGCCAATCAAGTTAATAGGGAGTTGAAGAATGGAGTACTTGGATACATTCTCTTGTATTTATCAAACCTAGAAGTTGAATCGAAGCTCGATGAAATCCCAATAGCCAACGAGTTTCCTGAAGTATTTCCATAAGATATTCCAGGCTTACCTCCCAAGAGAGAGATATAGTTCTCTATTGATCTCCTACCTGGGACAGGGTCTATCTCTATTGCACCATATAAAATGGCCTCGAAGGAACTACAGGAACTCAAAAAGCAGTTGGAGGAACTATTAGACAAGTAATTCATTAGACCGAGTGTATCACCTTGGGGAGCTCCTGTATTGTTTGTTAAGAAGAAAGACTGGAGCTTAAGATTATGCATAGATTACAGACAGCTGAATAAGGTGACTATAAAAAACAAGTACCCTCTCCCTAGGATAGATGACTTATTGGATCAATTGAAAGGAGCCTCTATTTTTTCTAAAATTGACTTGAGGTCAGGATATCATCAGATTAGGATCAAGGAGGAGGACGTACCAAAAACTGCCTTCAGGACTAGGTATGGGCACTATGAGTTTCTTGTAATGCCCTTCGGGTTGACGAATGCACCTGCAATTTTTATGGATTACATGAATCGCATTTTTCGACCCTACCTATATCAATTTGTTGTAGTGTTCATTGATGACATCTTGATATATTCTAAGAGTGAGAAAGAACATGAACAACATCTCTGAATCGTGCTGCAAGTGCTGAAAGAGAAAAAGTTATATGCCAAATTGGAGAAGTGTGAATTTTGGCTGTCAGAGGTGAAGTTTCTCGGACATGTCATCTCTAATAGAGGGGTAGCCGTAGATCCTATCAAGACGGAAGCAGTAATTCAGTGGGAGAGACCAAAGATGGTTACGGAAGTTAGAAGTTTCCTGGGTTTGGCAGGATACTATAGGAGTTTTATACAAAACTTCTCTCGTATAGCCTTGCCATTGACTAAATTGATCAGGAAAAGAAGCCCTTTCAAATGGACTGATCAATGTGAAGCTAGTTTCTAGGAGCTGAAGACAAGACTGACCACTCCTCTTGTTTTAATTATTCCAAACCCCACAGGACATTTTGAAGTGTATAGTGACGTTTCAAAGAAAGGGCTAGGATGTGTGCTGATGCAAGATAAGAGAGTAGTTGCTTACGCCTCTAGGCAACTGAGACTCCACGAAGGAAATTATCCAACCCATGATCTTGAATTGGCGGCAGTGGTGTTTGCCTTAAAGATTTGGCGATACTATTTGTACGGGGCAACCTTTGAAGTATATTGTGATCATAATAGTCTTAAATACCTCTTTGATAAGAAGGAGTTAAATATGAGGCAACGAAGATGGGTAGAATTTCTCAATGACTACAAGTTTGAGATAAAGTATCATCCCGGAAAGGCGAATGTTGTAGTAGATGCCTTGAGTCGAAAATCTCTGCACATGGGTCAGATGATGGTGTGTGAGATGCAGATGCTAGAGGAGTTTCAAAATTTGAAGCTAGCCACTACTCTTACTCCAAAGAATCTAGTCATTAATGGTTTAAGTATAGGGTGTGTGACCTTAGAGCCCAGATCAAAGAGGCTCAAGCTCACAACCAATACTTACATGATCATAAAGACCAAGGTAATTTTTCTGTCATGGAAGATGGAGCAATCATGTATCAGGGAAGGATTTGTGTCCCTCAAGAACGAGAGTTGAGGACTAAGATCCTGTAGGAAGCGCATTAGAGTAAATACACAGTCCATCCTGGATGCACTAAAATGTACCAGGATTTAAAGAAGATGTATTAGTGACCAGGGATGAAAAAGGATATTGTGGAGTTTGTGGCGAAATGGCTAATTTTTCAAAAGGTGAAGGTGGAGTATCAAAAGTCAGCGAGATTTCTACAACCTCTTGAGATCCCTAAATGGAAATGGGACAGTATCTCGATGGACTTTGTTGTGGGTTTACCTAAGACTTTAGTGGGACATGACTCTATCTGGGTAATAGTTGACAGATTAATTAAATCTGCTCACTTTTTGCCCATAAAAATTAACTATTCACTGGATAAATTAGCCCAATTGTACGTTCAGGAAATTGTTAGACTGCATGGAATTCCTTTAAATATCGTTTTTGATAGAGATCCGAAGTTCACATCGAGGTTTTGGAAGGCATTACAGGAAGCATTTGGTACTCAGTTACGGTTCAGTACTGCCTACCATCCTCAGACTAACGGACAGACAGAACGAACCATTCAAACCATAGAAGATATGTTAAGGGCCTGTGTGATAGAGTAAGGTAAAGAATGGGATAAGTACCTACCTTTAGTAAAGTTTTTTTATAATAATAGTTATCACTCCAGTATTAAGATGGCCCCGTACGAAGCTTTATACGGTAGGAAGTGCCAATCTCCACTATGTTGGTTTGAGGTAGGAGAAAAGAACTTACTGGGTCCTGATCTAGTTCAACAAACCACTAAACAAATTAGGATGATACGTGATAAAATACTCACAGCTCAAAGTCGGCAAAAGAGTTACTATGATAAGAGACATAGACCTCTGGAGTTTGAGGAGGGGGACGATGTATTTCTAAAACTTTCTCCGACCACTGGAGTTGGTAGGTCTCTCAAAACCAAAAAGCTAAATCCGCAATTTTTAGGACCCTACCAAATTCTGAGGAAAGTAGGGACGTCAGCATATCAAGTTGCTCTCCCACCTAATTTGTCCAACTTGCATAATGTTTTTCATGTATCACAGCTCCAAAAGTATCTTCCAAACTCCCCACATGTGATACGAGATGAACCAATCCAAATAAAGGAGAACATGACATACCAGCTAGTACCTGAATCCATATTGGACACTGACGTGAAGCAACTGAGAAATAAAACCATTCCCTTTGTTAAGGTGTTATGGGAAGGTTTGACTCTGGAAGAAGCAACTTGGGAGCTGGAAGAAGTCATGAGAAAGAAATTTCACAATTGTTCTTATCAGGTAATTTCTGAAATTTTGAGGACAAAATTTCTTTTAGGGGGAGAGAAATGTAACATCCCTAATTTCGTTTCATGTATTAATAAAAGTACATAAATATTTAAGGAAATAAAATTTATTAGACAATATTTTAGATATCTAAGAAAATATAATCCTTAAAAATTCTTCACCTTATGTATATGCATAAAAAATGTTTCTAACATTAAGAGAACAAATAAAGAGGGAAAACCTAATAGGAAAAAAAATTAGAAATAACATACTAAAGAGATGCAAAATTCTTGAATAAGGAAGATAATTTTTTAGAAACAAGTAATGGTCTTAAAATTTCAAGAACATTGGATTAGGGTAATTTTTCCTAATTCAAGAACTAGAGTTACTAAGTTTAAAATCTTTACCCATATATTGGGCTTTTACCTATGGACACTTCATATAGAGTTTTTTCACTTCACATAAGTTTCTAGCAAGCCCATTGGATAACCTAAGCAAGAAATAAAACATAGACTTGGATTAGGATATAGTAATTGGACCGATAGCCCAAAAATTATGAAAATGTGACCAAACCTTCCAAGAAAGGTAGAATTTTATCCAAAGCAAAGAAAATGGGTAGGAATAAGCCCATAATGGGTAGGAATAAACCCAAATCCAAGAGGAAAAAATAAAATAAAATAAATTATGATGAAAACCTGCATCAAGAAAATAAATAAATAAAATTAATATTTAAAAAAGAAGACGAATCTTATAAATGACTAGTATATGCCATAGCCATTGCCATTGTATGAACTTCTTATCATCTTAAGTGTGAAATTTTGACAAAGAAATATTTTATAAAGTGATATTTGAAATGGTTATGTTCATGACATGATTACCAATGATTTTTGGTAATAGTTATATTTTGATGAACATATTGGTTATTGAAAGCATATTTTTAGCTATCATTGTGAAAAAAAAATGAGCACGGTCACATGGAAATCCGTGTGGTGCACCAGTAGGGGACGCCCTACCAACGGTTATGAATATGTTAATGAGAAAAGAAAGAGAAAGTGTGCCATATCGGACGGAGCAAGATAAGCTTGTACCGGAGAATAGAAAATACTAACCCTGACCGGGGTAGCTTGATATGAGAATAAATTGATAGTCATTATATGATATTCTGAAAATAATCAATTCTGTCATACATGTCATTACTGTACGATTCTCATGTACATTGATTTTGTGCATTCATGTGACCAAAATTATTTACTGTAGTTTATATAGCTGAACATGACGTTATGACTATATTGATAATGATTTATTGTTGAAACTACTGAGATTTAATTCTCACTATATTTCCATATCTTGTTCAGAAGAATAATTATGCAAATTTTCTCAATGACACTTATTATTTCCGTACGTTGGATCGAGGTGTCCTACGTTGGGCAACTACCAGTTATATCAGATGTATCTGTAGTAGATGTGACTGAAATTTCAGTGGAGTTGCCACCCGCACCAGTGTCTCCGGAAGTAGTCGACATAGATGATTAGAACTAATATGTATCTTTGTACAAATATTTGTAAAATAATAGTGTGTAGTTTGTAAAATAATAGTGTGTATAGAAACTCAGTATTGTATCACTGTTAATAACAATTATGTTTGGTTAAAGTGATTATTATTACGAGTTAAGTGGTTAGAATTAAAGTAGTAATAATTTCATGTAATTTTACAAATATAAAAAAAATTTGTTACATTTACATAAATGGAGTTGTTACAGTTGGAATATATTAAAGAATCTTATGGGAACCAATTCCTCTGATAATATTAAGAAACAAATCGTACAAACCTTAAAAGAAGTTATAATGAAGAAATTAAAGATGATATGTTGTAGACAATGCATAAAAAACTTTCTCTGAAGATTCTCAAGACCTTTACGAAGAATCAAACCCATTTGTCTTAAGCAACATGCAGACTCCACATGGGCTGGATTAAATTAATCTAAAAGGCATTATTGAGTTCAAAAGCATGCATAAAGATGTGAAGGAAGATCACATGAATGACAAGACATTCTGAAGAATTTCAGAATATAGGAACTTCGCAATTAGATGGTGTGTCACACCTAAGGCTATAAGTGGCAACCAGCAAAATTACGTGGCCAACAAGCATCTTCGTTGGATAACCCTTAATGCTAAACGTGGCACTATGCATGTAAAAGAGGCAGTATAAATAGTAGTCTAGCATGTTCGGTTTTGAGATTTTCTTGTATTTTGAGTGCTTGTGCTTTAGTTTCCTCAAGCCTTGTTCGTTGGTACTTTAGTTTTTGAATCAAGCTTGTATTCTGCCTCTATCTAATGTAATTTCATTTCTTCAGCTTTTAATGTTATATGTTTAGTATTTCGTCTGCTACTGTTAGTTTGTGTTTCATTATTAGTTTTAAATAATAAAAAAACTAAAAAAATATTACCAAAACATAATACTTTAACAATATAAATTTTAAAAATTACACAAAAAATCTTTTTCTCCTAAATGCAAGTCAATTTACCATTTGTTCTTTCATTTTCAAGGAAAAAATTCAATTCAGTTGGCTAAGGTAACTTCAAAACTTAATTTTCTACTTATGAAAAGATTGACTGTATGAAAGTTCCTAATTTACCTCCTCAAAAGAAAAGGCTAATGTCTAAGTCTTCGATTGTTGCATTCCTTCCTTAGTTGAAGCTGGTGGAATAGACCGGCAGTGAATCAACGGGCGTTACCTCACTTTCATGATTTAGTCAGTTTGATATTTTTATGGTCTCACTTAGAGCACTGACGAACGATTTAAGCTAGAGACATTTCACTTGCTGCGGAGTCCCGTACCCACCCAGCTGAAGCCAGAGGAGCTAAGCCGCAATTGCAGGGACTTAGACATTAGGGCCGACAGCAATAAGAGCTTGAATTACATGGTCTCAATTTTGATGAATGAGCCGCATGGAAAACATCAACTGAAATTATGCAAGGGAATTAACAGTTGAAGGTATTTTGTACAACTGTCGAAATGGATAAATTTGGCTCATCCAATTAGAGTAGACTGGGCCGAGTTAGCCAATTCTTAAGTAAACCAACATTTAAGCAGCCTAATCCACTTAGATTTTAATGGTTTATTAGTTTTAAGTTTTAACATTTAATCAGATGTCTTTTTTCTTAATTAATGATTATTAAATTATTTAAACTAAATAGCACTTACCATAACCAAAGGCTCCCATCCATAGACCATCAACTAGCTTAAAAAAAAAAAAAAGTTTAAGCTGTTTAATTGTTGGCTGGACACAAAAAAAAAAAAAAAAACTTAAACTAATTTCTTTTTTTTTGGACTTTATACATGAAGAACAATACATTACACATTAAAATTAGCAAACAAAAGACGAAGGCCATATAAACAAATTTTATAATTTTTGAATATATAAATAAAAAATATTAATATTATGATTAAAAAATAAAGAGACAACACGTCTCTTAAATTTTAATATACTAAATATTTTATTTTAACATTCAAATATACGATTAATATAATATAAAAAAAATATTCTTAGAGAGGTAACATTTCTTAACTTTTTCCAAAATTAATTTTTTTAAAATTTTTTCTATTCAAAGTTCATTATTGTGAATTTGATTTTTTTTATTTAGATTTAAACTCAAAGTGATATATCTAAACTTAATGCTGTAGATTTAAATAAAATCAATGCATTATTTTGAAGCTATGAAAATTTTTATACAAAAAGAGGAAAAAAATTTCTAAAAAAGGAAAAAATTCTTCTTGAAAAAGGAATTTTTTTTAAAAAAAATATAAAAATAATAAAAAAAAAGAAGAAGAAGGAGGAGGCCTCCTAAAGGTAGTGCACGCCCTGATTGACAAAATGTCAACTTAACTCACTTTTTAAATGGGTTAAACTGAGAGTGGGTTGAGCCCATTTAGATAGCTCTAGTTTTAAGTAATGAAATGGAGGTTTGTTTGTTTTGTTTTTGTTTTTTTTTTTTTTGTAGAATGAAATGCATCTTGTGATGGAATAGTAGATTGACCCAAGATTTAACAGCAACCGACGAGATATTTGGATCCAGCCCTATCTTTGGATACCAATTCCAACCATAGCATTAATTCTTAATTCACTGAAATAAATATTTGGTCATTAAATTTCGCTTGTCTAATATGACTTCTTTTTTTTTCAACCACTATTATATTGTAGAATAGTGAAAAAGAAATTTCAAATTGTTTATTAATTCAAACTGTGACAATTGTCATGCAGGATTCATTCAGCACAATATTTGAATTAATTTAAAATTTTAGAATTAAAAAAATATTAATTGAAAATTGAAAATATAGGACTTAATTAAAAAATTAAATATTTTGAACAAAATTAAATTTTTCTATACAAATTTAAGGGACAAGATATATATTTTATACAACAACAACAATAAAAAGTAAAACTTTTTTCTACTGTGTAGTCGGGTGGTACGTACTGTCGTTGATACACTCAAATTAATACTTTACCTCTCAACTACCTATAGTCGTAGAAGTAAGGGTTGACCCCACAGATACTGAAATTACCTTGTTTGATTCTTGAAATAGGGTTTGATGAATAAAAGTAAAATAAAGTAAAAGAGAATGCAAGTAATTAAAAAGAGAGTGATTAATAATAAAGATACTAGTTTTGGTTAATATCCACTATCAAGAAATTGTATTGATCATTGACAACATAATCAATCTTAATTTGAATATCTATCATTAAGATTCTAATTTTGTCCCTCCTTAAGTCTAGTAATTGATAACAATTGCCTTAATTAACCTTAATGAATAAGAAATTCTTTAACACATTGGTAAAGTTTAACCTATTAATCGCATGAAGAATTAGAGAAATTGATAGAGTTAAATAAATATAGACACATTGGCTATATCTAATTTAATTAATTATTTACCATAGGTTTAATGATTTATAATCTAAAATTCTTTAATCTATTTGTCTCATGAATCATAATAATGAAAACTTTGTTCAAAACAAAATTTAGTAATAGATTAAGCCAACTAATATACTAATAGGCCTTCCTAGTAATTATATGAATAAACATTGAAAATAGAAGATTAGATAAATAATCAATACTCAATTAAGATTGAATTAATAAAATCAAATCTAAATCTCACAATGCATGAAAGTTTCTTAAGGTTTCAATCTTTCTCTACCAAAAGTAAATCAACCGCGTAGGGCTATAAGAGAATCTAAAGAAGAATTTAAAAAGTTAATTAAGAATGTGATGATTCTTGTAGCTTTCTTTCTCCCCATTTTTATAGATTGGATCCTCTTAATTGAGGTAGAATTGTTTTTAGGTCAGTTCTAGGTCCATTGGGATTCAATTGAAGTTAAAAAGATTTAAAAATTGCGATTTTAGCATTCTAATGTGATAGCAGGTGCCACAGTGCTTCGAATCTTCTGCCACACGGTGCCATGGCACTCGGTCCTTTGGGTACTCGGGCGTCGCGATGCTTTGGCTTTGATGATGTAGCACTGCGGTGTTCACTTACGAGCACAGCAGTACCTAGAAATATCTGGAATTTATCAAAGTACCAAAAAAAACATTTGTAGTATATGTCTCTTTTTTCCATAGCCATTGGAATCACCATAATCGGAGTTTAAATGAGAGATATATGCCTCAATTAGTGAAAAAGGGTCGGAAATCAACAATTTTCTATAATTTTCTCTCTATTTTCCTTTTCTTTTCTTCTTTATTCTTCTTAAAATACAAAACACAAAACTTAATTAATTCCTATTTATTTTCTACTTAAATTAAATGAAAAGTAATTAAAATTATGTTAAAAACATGCTTAATTTATAGCATGTTATTGGCTACATGATCAAACAACACCAAAGTGTCCCATTATAAATAAGATCAATAAAGATTATTAATTGATAAATTCTTATTAATAGTTTTACCAATTATTGTTTTTAGTTCCTCTCTACCTCTAACTATTAGGTTACTCTTCATTTGATCTATTCTTCTTATTTGAGTTTCTATAAATTTCCTCCACACATGACCAAACTATCTTAGTCGAGATTTTACCATATTTTCCGTAATATGTGTTACATCAACTTGTTCTCTAATGTATTCATTCTTAATCAGATCTCGTCTAATGTGTTCATACATCCAACGCAACATTTTCATTTAAGATATATATTTTATACAAATAGTAAAACAATTTGGTAATTAGTTTGAAATCAATTACTTGAATGAAATTTTCATTTTTTTAAAAATGAAAATATTCAACACTTGTCTACTCATATAAAATAAATAAATTATATTTGAATTCACAAACAATTTAGAAGGGGCATTTGTAGGAAAGGTCATTAGAGAATTACTTGCTCAAGGTTTTTGTTAATTTCTAGTTATACAAATAAAAATAAACAAACAATTTGATATATGAATTTGTGGACTTATTTAACTTTAATCTCTAAATTTTTTTGAGTATATAAATTAGTTTATGAAATTATCAAATCATTGCACGTTATTTATTTTTTTAATTTATAAAAATATCAAATTCATTACATATTAGTCTATAAAAGGACTAACGTGTAATAAGTCTGATACTTTTAGGAATTAACTCATCTACTTGAGAGAATTTAGGGACAAAAGGTATTTGGATTTATAAATTCAGAAACCTAATTGTTAGTTTATAGTAAAAATAAACAGTACTTCTAGTCCAATTGTGGTGATTATGAATAAAAGCTTCTTTAATTAAGTTTGAAAAGACAAAGAATGTCTCGTCTAATTGGCATAGCTCACTTATGAGGCACATTATCCTTTAAGTTTGAATCTCACATTTGCTACTTTTTCTAGAGTTGAAACACATTTAACATCAACCAACATCTGAGAAACTTTTTCCCTTACAAAATAGAGGTTTAGTTCCATATGTTTTATCCTAGAATGAAGGATCGGATTGTGTGCTACATGAAGAGTATAAAGGTTATCATAAAAAAATGACAAGTGTCTTGGTCAATTTTACATGAAGCTCATTCAAAAGTGACTGCAGCTATGCCAACTTTATAACAATTGTTGTTGTTGAATTAAAATTTATGATAACTACTATGAAAGTGTGCGTATCACGATTGTAATACAGTGAATGAGTAGTAACTTGTCTCCCATCTTTAACTAAATATAATCCTAATTAAGTACCAAAGTTAAACCTTCCAATTTTATTCAAATAACCAAAGTCAAGATTTCAGAAAAGAAAATAATTAAAGTAATATAAGAGTAAATAACAGATAAAATTCAATTACTAAAAACCTAGGCATTCAATTTTATTCCATTAATTCTTGAATTATTAACCAAAGTCCTATAATATCTATAAGCTCTACTAAGAATAGATAAACCCATTTATTTCAAAGATAAACCCTCAAACAATGGTGAGTAATTGAAGAATAAGATGGATAATATGCATAAGCTCTCTTAGGTTGCGTGAGGTATGAAGGCATATCACTATTCCTCATACAAATTAACACGTTCACTTCATGGCTAATAGAGATTAATCAAACACTAAATAATTAAATGGAAAAGACAATTAATTATCTTAACCATAAGTAACTAACTATTTCCTAATCAATTAATTGGTAGCTAAGCAATTAGAAGCATTAAAAGGAATCATGTAAATCATTCAATTGCAAAGAAAAGAGTTTAAACTTAAAATACATAAAAGAGATCCATTGAACACCTAGAACTAAAATCTACTCCATAAAATCTATGCTAAACATTCTAATTACAAAAGAAATCATCACATCTAAAGAATAAGAAGATGAGAAGATAGAAGTAGAGAATTCCTCAATTCTCAAAACCCTAAACCCCTCCCCCAACTCTTGGTTAAGACATCTCCAACTCCAAACAACTCTTCTCAAATTTTCTAAGTTGCTGAATCAATCCCACAAGTCCGTTTTTATAACCCTTGGCCACGACCATGTGAAAATAGGAACTAGGTGATTACATAGGCAGAGCTGTAGCTTAGGGCTGTGGCTCTCCAAGGCTCTTTGTGGCTCTAAGCATTAGTGCAATTGTAAGCCATGGATCTGAGTAATGGCTCTTAGCAAGAGTCCTTCAACTTCGAATGCTTATATATTTCACCTAAGATTGAATTAAAATGTGTATAATATACCATTGGAAGGCTCTTTTCAAGCCTGTTAATTTAATACCATGATCCTCCATATATGATATTAGCTTCATAACCCTAAACCCCTCCCCTAATTCTTGGTTAAACTTCTTCAACTCCAAATAACTCTTCTCAAATTTCCTAAGTTGCTGAATCAATCCCACAAGTCCCTTTTTTCTAACCCTTGGCCATAACCATGTGAAAATAGGAACTAGGAGATTACATGGGTAAAGCTGTAGCTTAGGGCTGTGGCTCTCCAAGGCTCTTTATGGTTCTAAGCATTAGTGCAATTGTAAGCCATGGATCTGAGCAATGGCTCTTAATAAGAGTCCTTCAACTTGGAATGCTTATATATTTCACCTAAGATTGAATTAAAATGTGTATAATATACCATTGGAAGGCTCTTTTCAAGCCCATTAATTTAATACCACGATCCTCCATATATGATATTTGCTTCATATTAAAAGTATGAATTACTCCACTATTGTTCAACACTAACCTTAATACAATTCACTTAAGGCTTCAATTCTTTGTTTTCTCATTCTTTAGCCTCCAATTGAAGCCTCATTCTTTGTTTGGAAGCATTATCTACACAAATACATAACAAAAAGTCATCAAATCTTTAACAATTTATTAGTAAAAGATACAAAATTAAGCTCATATTCACTCAAAGGACTCATAAAATCATACTTAAACATATGTGAAAATAACTACAAATAAGAAGTTATCAGTTATAAAGTTTTTGTTAAGCCTCAATACTGCTTCCAAACACCACATATTGCTTTTAGAGATCCAATATACTAAATTAGAACCCATATACATACAAAAGATCAAGGTTGGCCTCTTATCATCAATATTTAAGCTTCACTCAACATTACAATATGCTATATGCTTAATTGAAATGTAGTTTCTAATGTTCAGACCATGTAACAAAGTCTCCACTAATGATGTTAAAGTTATTTTCCTACTCTACAGTGGCTCTCATTAATCTTATGCATAAATTGGAATACTTTATTGACAATGAAAGAGATTTTGGGCCTTGTAATAGTTTCATACTGCAATGCCTTTACTACTAACTTGTAAAGCTGGCTACCAAATGATCACTTGTTGTAGTCAATTTTACACCAGTTTCCATTGGGTTATTGATTAGCTTATCTCTTATCATTCCTACCTTAAGCAAATCAAGAAGATACTTGGTTTAGGATAGGTGAATTCTACTATCACTTGTCTTCTAAACTTGTATCCTCAAAAAGTAACTTAGCAAACTAAAATCTTTGAGGGAAAATGCTTTATTCAACTTCTTAATAAGAAATTGAATCTCAAAAGTGTTGCTACCTATGACCAAAATATAATCTGCATACATTAATATCTCAGTAATTACAACTATGGAAGTGCACCTATCCTAACTACAATATAGAAAATAAGTAGAGGATTGTATTACACAAAGAATCAAATAAAATCCTAATTAACTACCAACTCTCAACCTTTCAACTTTACTCGAACAAACAATTAAGTAATTAATATGAAAAAAAAGAGTAAAACTAATTAACATGAAAATCAACTAACTACTAATGGAGAATAGCTAAGGAATTTCAATTTCACTTGTTAGTTTACTTAATTCTTATCCCTGCATCATTATTTGTTTTAACATCTAAACTTGTTAGCTAGAACACTAAACTATTTATTAGTCTTGTCTAAGATCATATAAACATGTTCTTCCTTAACCAACCCTCTATATTCCTATGGCGAATTGATTAAGCAAGAAGTCATTAATCAAGCATAAGATCTTAATAAGTATGCAAGGCATGTATATATATTCCTTTCCATACACACAAATTAATCCTTTCAACTTTTGAAAACATTATCAATCAAGTTATTTTCAATTCATGGGTTTAAACAAATAACTACCTTTTACAAAAGCAATTATCGTTACCAAATCATCTAATTGGTAGTTAATCAACTACAAGCATTAATAATGAAATTTAATAAACACCTCATGGAAATTAAAGATAAATAAGAGAAAGATATCTTAGTCAAACTACATGAAAAAATCCATTGTATTCCTATAAAACTAAACTATTGCATACTAAACTCTAAAAACATGATACAAAGGAGAGAAAGCATAAAAGTGAAACAAGAAGAATAGAATAGAAATCAAGAGTTCTCTTAAGCCTCTCAATCTCAAAATCCAATGATTGCATTTCCTTTTTTATTTCGATTTCGATGTCATTATAGTTCCTTTAGGACTAAAGGAGTCTCCTTTTATATTTCCATAGGTCTCCTTTTTTTTTATTAGGCTATAAAAAAAGTGTTTAAAACGCAATAAGAGAAGGTTTCACATTAGGACTATGATTAAGGCCTAGGTCCCACGATTTCTGCACAATTTATGGATGCCAAATTATGACTACAGCCACAATCCTATGGTTGTTGCCATATTTCCTAGTCAACTTTCAATGCCCATAACTTTTGACTTAGGTGGAGTTATGGGGCCATAAGATATTAATAGAAATTTCTTTTCAAGTATGTCATTATCATAATCAGAGTTCATCTAATTGAGATAATTTCAATGCCCAAAAATCTAACTTTTAAAATTAATGGTTAAGCATCATCTTACAATACAATATAAACTTAGGTAAAAAACCTATCAATAATAAAAAAAATAACTCACTAAATTGCTTATTTTACTCAGAAGCAAACACTGAATGAGAATAGAAATCAAGGTCAAATCACTCTCTAATAGAGAGTTATCACACCCCTAAACTTAAGCATTTGCTTTTCTTTAAGCAAGTGAGAACAAGATGCTAAAGAAAAATAAAATGCTCAACCACTTAATAACAAGATCACGTCAACCAAATCAATAACCAAACAAAAATAGATATGAAGCTAGAGTGAAGAATGCAAAGTGTTCCCAAAATCCTTAGAACCTTCTTGAATATCTAAGCTCAAAGTAAAATACAAATAAAATTCAAGCAACTATTTAATCTGAATTCAACAGTTATTCTTGGATGGATTTCTTATTCATGCGCTTTTGCAATTATTACATGCAATCTAGATAAATTATGTACATGAAAATATCAAAACAGTAGCCAAATCCCATTTGTTTGCTTCTCATCATTCTCCCTACGACTGTAAACTACAATTAGCTAAGGATAATTAGGTCTTCATTAAGTTTGTAATGAAAGACAAGGGTTGAGATAGGATAAAGGGTAAACTTTAGGCACTTTATTTTTCTTATTTTCTATTCAAAAGCTGATAATATTTTCCACTAGTCATACCCCTTGTTGACATTCACCTTTTTTCTTCTTTTTCACATTCAAATTATCTTCTCTTTTCCTTCTTTTCTTTTGATTTTATGATATTTATATTTTACTAAAAACTTAGATAATTCACAATTAATATCATCAGTGGATAAAGGGAACACTTAATTTTTCAAAACAATTTCTAGCCTTTTTCAATTATATTGAATCAAGAAAATTCAACATGAAAAACAAGCTTTTGCAAACCACAGTGAATCAAAGAAAATCAAGCAAAAAACTAGTATTTAAATTCATATAGAAGGAATATCTCTTCCCCAAACTTAAGATAAAAAAAGAAAAAAAAGAAAAAAAATTGATCAAACCTTAAAACCCAAAGAGAATCATTCCCCCCAACCTTAGATTAAATATTGTCCTCAATGTTCAAAAAATAAAACACATAAGAGCATGAGAACAAGAGGACACCCTTGATAGGTGAAAACAGGTTGGGATTAATCTGTTGCTTATCTTCATTCTATTCAGAAGATAAAATTGATAATATTGCTACAAGTTTTCTTGCATCTAAACCTACAAGAATACCTCCCTGGACTCTTTCAGAAGCCATTAGATATGTCTAACAATATAGAAAAACAATAAAAACTCAAACAATTAAACACTATGGCTTTGCCAAACAACCAACAGACAATTACCCCAAAATTTATTTAATTGCCATTAACACACACAAGATACTCACTCATTAGTAATCAACACAAGGCACTTATAATTAGTTAAGAACACTCAAAATATAAAGTGCTTATTCCCCAAATGCTAATGTAATGCCACCAATAGTGAAATAGTTTAAATAAGAAATTTTTTACAAATCTAAACATCCAATCAATATCTAAACCCTATTTAGTTAGTAATCTTGAATAGAATTAAGGCCTGGATTGCATTCTGACCATATGAATTTAAAGCTCACTAATGGTTGGCCACCTAAATTTGAAATCTCTAAGAGCTACCTTCTCCATGAAATCCACCAATAGGAAGAAGAAAGTGGTTCAAATCTTTCTCAAAAGGGTATAGGTGGTTATTTTTGGTGAAATTTTGGGGCTATAGTGGTAGAGGTTGGTGATAGGGAAGGCCAAAGGTTCTCACAGCAAAATAGGAGTGAGAGGAAGAAGAAAAGACTTAACTTTTTTTTTTATTTCTTATAATCTTGCTACGGTCTTGCATTCTCTGGCCATCACATATTTTTGTGGAACTATAGTCAAGTCCATGGTCTAGTGTGTGTTGTCAAAGCCCAAAAAATTATGGGCTTGTTGGGATGGCAACTAAGGTCAAAATCTAGTTGGTTTTGCTCCATCTTGAAAATTATTTTATTTTTATTACTTTTAAGCTCACTTTGGCACCTACAAAATCCAAAACAACCTCTAATTACTTAAGATTAAAAATAGAACTAAAAAAACTAAGAAAAACTATGATTAACACTTTAGAGAAAAAGGAGAAGAAAACTTAGGTTGCCACCCAGAAGTGCTTGACTTATGGTTATTGGCTTGACGATCTTAGAAATCATGGCATGTTGACTTAGCCTATACCTATTAGGTAGTTTTTTTGTCAATTTATACAACTTTGTAAGTGCATAAATTGTGATTGCAATATAGCCAATGAGTAGAGGATCGTATCCCATGAGGAACTAAATAAAATCCTAATCAATTACCAACTCTCAATCGATGAAGTAACTAATATGCAAAATTAACTATCAATGAACAATGGTGTAGGAATATCAATTTCACTTATAACTTATCTTGAATTTTACCTCTTCCTTATTATTTATTTTAACATCTAAAATTACTAACCTAAGCACTTAATTATTTATAAACCCTTCTCAAGATAGATAAATGTAACTATTCCTAAAATAGACCCTTAGAAACTATAAGTAATTGAATAATAATTCAAAAATTAAGAACAAGCTCACAAAGTCTACATAAGGTATGAAAGTATATTGCTATCCTAACATGCAAATTAAATCCTTCACATATAGGTTACTAGAGATTAGTCTTATGCTATTAAACTCAATGGTCTAGTCAATTAATTACCTTAATCAATAATAATAAATTAAACCCCAATATTCTAATTGGTTGCAAAGAAAATAGAAGCACTAAGAACAAAATTGAATAAATAACCCATAAACATTAAAAATAAATAGGAGAAAGGTATCTAAATCAAACTACCTGAAAACATCCATTAAATTCCTAGAAAACTAAATTAATGCATACTAAAAACTAAAAAAAAAGTACAAGAGAAAGAAAACATGAATAATAGCAAGACGAAGAATCATAAACAAATATTGGGACTCCCTTAACCCTCTAACTTCAATTTTCCACAAGTTTTTACAAATCGATGAATTTCCCCCTTTTTTTGGGGTTGTTTTAGTCCCTTTGGGACTAAAGAAGTCTTTTATGAAGTTACCCTACTTTTTTTGATTTATATTGGTGTGAAAAGATAGAGTTTTAATGTGATTAGGATGGCTTTTGACATAAGACTATAGCCTAAGGGCGTAGCCATATAGATTTTAGGTGTACTAAAAATTTTGATATTGTCAACATCAAATGCCTATGACTTTTGCCTTAGATGGAATTATAGGGCCCATAAAATATCATTGAAAAGTTCTTTTTAAGCTCATCATCCTCATAACAAGAGCTCATCTAGCTGAGATATTTTCCATACTCAATAACTTGTCAGTTTTACTGCTTATTATAGGTTCAAATACCTATCTAATATCAAGACCAATTAAAAACTCTCTAAATTAATCATTTTAATTAAGAACAAACCTCAAATAAGGATCAAAATCAAGGCTAAATAACTTTCTAATGGAGAATTATCAATAATGATAGAATCAGTGGCGACCCTTTATAAGTAGGCTATAGTTATCCCTAGAGAGACTTGTGAGGCTCTAGCTAAGATATTTTCCATACTCAATAACTTGTCAGTTTTACTGCTTATTATAGGTTCAAATACCTATCTAATATCAAGACCAATTAAAAACTCTCTAAATTAATCATTTTAATTAAGAACAAACCTCAAATAAGGATCAAAATCAAGGGTAAATAACTTTCTAGTGGAGAATTATCAACAATGATAGAGTCAGTGGCGACCCTTTATAAGCAGGCTATAGTTATCGCTAGAGAGACTTGTGAGGATAAAATTTGATGGACTAATTTCTCTCATGCTCTAGACCATTCGAATATTATTTTAGATTCCTGTAAGTGTAACATCCCTAATTTCATTTCTTTTATTAGTAGATGTACATAAGTATTTAAGGAAATAAAACTTATTAAAAAATTCTTTTTGATATCTAAGAAAATATAAGCCTTAGAAATTCTTCGCCGATTTTGTATGAATAGAAAATGTTTCTAACATTAACAGAATAGGTAAAGAGAGAAAATCTAATAGGAAAAAAAATTAGAAATAACATCCTAAAGAGAGGTAAAATTCTTGGGTAAGGAAGATAAAATTTTTTAGAAGTAAGTAAAGATCTTAAAAGTTCAAAAAGATTGAATTAGGATAATTTT
Source organism: Gleditsia sinensis (assembly GCA_037074535.1). Lineage (NCBI taxonomy): Eukaryota > Viridiplantae > Streptophyta > Magnoliopsida > Fabales > Fabaceae > Gleditsia > Gleditsia sinensis. The sequence goes on along the minus strand of CM073473.1, from coordinate 34,583,753 downwards.
TCTTAATTCAAGAGCTAGAGTTACTAACTTTAACATCTCCACCCATACATTGGGCCTTCACCTATGGACACTTCATAGAGTTTGTTCTTCCACTTCACATGAATTTCTAGTAAGCCAATTGGATAGCGCAAGTAAGAGAAATAGCATAGACTTGGACTAGGATATAGAAGTTAGACCGATAGCCCAAAAATCATTAAAATGTGACCAAACCCTCCATGAGATGTAGAATTTCAACCAAAGCAAAGGAAATAGGCAAGAATGAGCCCAAATCCAAGAGGAAAAAAAATAAGAATCATGTGATGAAATAATAGTATAATAAAGATTAGGTCACATGACATTAAAACAAAATTCAGCAAGTGGTATGATAATATCTATATCCTACACTCATAATTTCAGCAAGTGGTGTAATAATACATGGCATTAGGACAAAATATCTATATCCTACACTTATAATTTTAGCAAGTGGTATAATAATACATGGCATTAAGACAAAACATACCTATCCTACACAAATAATTTCAGCCAAGCAAGGGAGATTCAAGAGCTAGAAACTTACCACTTAGAAAGGCAAACCTATCATACTTGTGTGAGACAAAAGAAAAAGGAAATGAATCCCTAAATCAAAGGGACATTGTCCCTTGTCTTAAGAACATTTTATCATGATTTTCAAAATACAAATCTTCTTTTACTATGCATATATTGACTAAGGGAGAGGAAGACAAGAATATGAGTTATCTTTCCTTAAAAAATAACCAAGTATATCCTAATTGAGATAAGGTAGACCCATGATCATGAAAGGTGAACCACTTGATAGTTTATTTAAGCAAAACCCACCCTTATAACATTATAATTTCGTCTAAGTGAGGGAGATGAAAAATAGAAGGAAGGTAGAGTGAGGAAATGAGAGAAAGAGAGGGGAAGAAAGGAAGAAAGAAGAAGGAGAAGTCTAGAGGACTAAGTACTCAAGGTAAGTTAGTTTAATCTCCAATTGAATCTATCTTTTCTCTTCATCCTTGGGGTTCAAAACTCACCCTCCTTCTCTTATTCAAGTTGTTGGAAAAGCTAAGGGAAGAGAGGAATCTTGCCTCTTCCTTCAAGAGGAAACAAGAAAAAGTATTCACTAAGTGAGCTAGGGAGATCATTAGGTAGGTTTAACAATATTTTGTTTAGAAAAGCTTTGAAATTAGAAACATTTATATGTGATTTTTATCCTAGAACTTTGATAAAATTTACTATATTTGTTACCTTGATGATTGGCCATAGATGTTGCTATATCATGTTACATGTTGATCTTGCATGTGATGTATGTTTGAATACTTAGGTTGGTGTCGAAAGTTTGGCATAGGTATGGCTATGGGTGGCAAAATTTTAAGATTTTTATGCTACTATTTTGTATATTTAAATGTGGTAAAAAATTGATGGAATATGATTAGATGTAAATTAGGAAGACAATGGAAGAGGATGTAATATAATGATGAACTAAAACCTTAGGAAATGTTTGGTTAGGAAACTGGATTTCAAAGTAACCAGGGAAGCTTCTGTGTTTGAATTTTTGACCAAAATCCATAGAAAATTAAAAGAAATGGTTAACATAAAAATATAGATACATGTCTCATGGATTTTTAGCCATTGGAACCACTCAATTTGGAGTCCATATGAGGTAGATATGGTCAAATTAGTAAGTAGTGGTCAAAAATAATTAACCAGGGAAGAATCTGTTAGGAAAGCTTTTGTGTTTGAATTTCTGGAAAGCTTATGTAGGGAATTAAAATAATTGGTTCACGTAAAAAATATAGATATATTTCTCACGAAATTGTAGCCACTGGAATTACTCAAGTTGGAGTTCATATGAGGGAGATATGGTAAGATTAGTAAGTAGAGGTTAGAACCTACCGAGAAGAAATAAAGTTTAAATTAAGGAAGTAATATCACTAAGATTTCTGAAGATTTTGCTAAAATGTTCAACACAATAGTTTTGTAGAATTGTGTGATCTTTAAATTGACACCAATATTACCTAAAACAGAGTTAAAATAAGGGAGTTATACTCTAATTAGTAAAAGAAGGTCAAGCAAGATGAAAAACTACATTCGGGAGTAACACAACATAGAGCATAGTCGTGTTCAGTGCTGGAAAAGGCATTTTGAAGACTAAAGCATGGATGTTTTATAAGAAATAGCCAAGCCATGTTACAGTATACGTTTAGGCCGTGTTAGAAGCTGGTAAAGCTTATTTTTAACATTTTTCTACCCTAAATGAACCTTATTAATTATAAGATAATAATAGAAACCAAATTGAAGAAGAATGTCGTATTAAATTTGTGAGAACATGTGTTGGAAATGATATAAGTAGGAAGAAAGTGACTAGAGGCCAAGCATAAAGAAAGTGACTAGATAAAAATAATATTTAAAAAGAAAGAAGAATCTTATAAATAAAAATAATAAATGACTAGTGTTTGCCATAGCCATTACCATTGCATGAACTCCTTATCATCTTAAGTGTGTAATTTTGACATAAAAGTATTTTATAAAGTAATATTTGAAACGATTTTGTTCATGTCATGATTACCAATGATTTTTTGTAATGATTATATTTTGATGAAAAATTATGACATGTGAGTATAATAAATACACTTGTTATTGAAATCATATTTTTGGCTATTAATGTGAAAAGAAAAGAAAAGAAAAGAAATGAGTATGGTCACATGGCGGTCTGTGTGGTGCACTAGTAAGGGACGCCCAACCAACGGCTATGATTATAATAATAAGAAAAGAAAGAGTAAGTGTGCCATGTCGGACGGAGCGAGAAAAACCCGTATCGGATAGTAGAAAGTACTCACTCTGATCAGGGTAGCTTGATATGAAAATAAGTTGATAGCCATCATATGATATTCTGAAAATAGTTATTCATGTTATCCATATCATTACTGTACGATTTTTATGTGCATAGATAAAGTGCATTCATGTGACCTAAGGTAATTACTGTAGATTATACAGATGAACATGACTGATGAGCTATATTGATGATAATGACATGATGAACCATCATATGATTTATTGTTGAACCTACTGGGATTTAATTCTTACTATATTTCTATATCATGTTTAGAAGACTAAATATACAGATATTCTCTATGACCCACTTTTAGCATACGTTTGGTCAAGTTGGCTAAGATCTTGGTGAAGGTGCAACCACTCGCACCCGTATCCCCGAAACTGGTCAATAGGGATGAATAAGATGTGTACATATATGTGTTTGGTTTTTGTACAGATCTTTTTAATTAATGATGTGTATATGAATTCAGAATTGTATCAATATTATAGCTATACTATAAACCTTAATTATGCTTGGTTAATTTAACAGAATGTTATTATGAGTTAAATAGTTAGAAATAAAGAGGTAATGACTTCATGAGATTTTACAAATATATATATATATATATATATCTGTGTGTGTGTGTGTGTGTGTGTGTGTGTGTGTGTGTGTGTGTGTGTAAAAAAAATGGAGTTGTTACAGTAGGTGTGTAGGCAATGGTCTCGGCATCAATGGTGATAGGAATCTTTTTTGCCACCTTGATAATAAGAAGAGCATCAACTAACTTCATTATTAGTGATAAGATGTGGCGACTTTAAATTTTCATGACTTCCTCATCTTTGTTTTTTGAGTTAGAAAACATTAATGGGTTAAGTGGATCTAATGAGTGCTTCGCTATAAATATCTCTCTGGTTTCTTTCTCTTTACCTACAAAATATTCATAAGAGTTGTTAGGTAACTACTTAGATTTAGAAATTTTAAATGTTACTAGTCTATTTTGAAGGCGTTGAGCATTTTATTCTTGTTTATTTTCCTTTTGCTTCTCAACCACTATTTTTTTTAATTGGTATGCTTTGAGGTTCAACCTTATTATTAACCTCTTCTAATTCTCTTGCACTATTAATTTTGATTGTGAAGCATTGATCTATCTCCTCATATCTATAAGTGACTTCGATATAACTCAGTACCTTACTCTTACGAGTGACTTTCTATCACTAGGTACCTTACACCAGTGGGTTTATTCTAACAAGTTAAGCATTAGCTCTTAGGGATGGTTCTGAAGAGCACTAATCAACTAGCATAAGTTTATTTCCATTTCCCAAAATGATGCCCTTAAAATTTGAATTTAAAATTAGTTTAGGCTATGAAATGGTTCATTTTTTCTTCTAATGAGGGCTTCTTTTTAGGTGTTGGGGCATATGGCTGAGGTATAAACCTAAATGGACTTAGTTGCAATAGGTGGGTCTTGTGTGTTATAGGAAAAGCTAAGGTGATGGCTCCAACTAGGGTTAAAAGTGTTGGAATATGGATTTTCTACCAATTAGAATTTCTAACATAGTTAACATGTTCCTAGTTTAGAGGGTATTGGTTCGTAAAATGGTCGTCCCTATAGTGATTACAAGAGATACAGAGACTCTAAATAGCATAAACATCATGTGTCTAACTTCTTCGACAGTATAGTGACTTATGCATTTAGATTGAAGATAGCATACTCTTTCGAGGATTCATTATCAATCATACCTATCATCTTGCAAGTTTAAGTACCTGAAACATAGAAGAAAAAATGTTTGAATTAAAATTGGGATAATCAAAATTGATATTAAATAGAAAATTAAATTGATTACCTAGCAATGGTGCTAAAACCTTAATTCTTAGGTCTTGTTTGGTTAGTGGGTTAGAAAAGAATGTGAATGGGAATTGGGAATGGAATGGAATCGAATGCTATTATTAAAATTATGTTTGGTATAATATGAAAAGGTATGGAATAAAAATGAACAAAAAGACTTAAAAAATAAAATAATTTATTAGTCTTTTTGTTAAAATAATTTATTAAAATAATATTTTTTAACTGAAAAAAATTATTTTAAACAAAAATAAAATAATTTATTAGTAATATAAAATTTTGAATTAAATTTTGTTAAATAGTATTGAAAATTTTAATTTAAATATATATATTTTTTTCATTATAAAAAAGTTTATAAATAAATAAAATGGTGAAAGGCATTTTAGTCTTTTTGTTTCTCTTTCCATTGTACTGTTCACTTTCCACTCGTTTTTAGAGATAATATCAATTCCCTCAAGGAGGTAATTAGCATTCCATGTGACCCATTTTTTTATTATTAATTCTACCAACCAAATGAGGGAATTGAATGATGATTCCCATTCCATCACCCTAATTCCATAAACCAAACGAGACCTTAGTAAGTATGAATATACAAGTATACATATCATGACTGCAATATAGTAAACAAGTAGAGAATCATATCCCATAGAGAATAAAATAAAATTCTAATTAACTATCAACTCTCATCCTCCCAATTTTATTCAAAGAGCTTATTAACTAACTAATATGAAAAACTAAATGGAATAACACTTACATGAAAATCAACTAAATAATAATGGAGGATGACCTAGGAATTTCAATTTCACTTATAAGTTAACTTAATTCTTACCCATTCCTCACTATTTTAATTTAAACATCTAGACAAAGCACTAAAAAATTTATAAGTATTGTCTAAGATCATATAAACATGTTTTTCCCTAACCAACTCTCCATATTCCTATAGTGAATTGGTTAATGGAAAATTCATTAATCAAGCACAAGCTCTTAACGGGTACGCAAGGCATATGCATACAAGTATATTCCTATCCATACTCATAATTTAATTTGTTCCACTCATGTAAATAACATCAATCAAGTGCTATTCGATTCATGGGCTTAGCAAATAACTACCTTTCCAAAGGCAATTACTATTACCAAATCATCTAATTGGTAGATAATCAACTAGAAGCATTAAAAAATAGAATTGAATAAATAACTTATGGACAATAAATTTAAATAAGAGAAATATTGCTAAATCAAATTACATGAAAAGATCTATTTTATTCTCATAAAAATAAACTACTATATACTAAACTCTAAAACATGAAACAAAGGAGAGAAAACATCAAAGAGAAACAAGAAGAATATATTAGAAATCAAGAACTCTCAATCCTCTCAATCACAAACTCTAATAATTTCATTTCCTCCTTTGTTCTAGTTTCGTTTTAGTCCTAGGTTTCATATTTATATTAGGCTTAAAAAATAGTGTTTAAAATGAATTAGGAGAAGTTTTTGTGCTAAGACCACAACCAAGGCCTAGATCCTACAATTTCTACACAATTTATAGACACTAGATTGTGATAGGTCTACAGCCTTATAGCTGCTACCATATTTCTTGGTAAACTTCAAACACCTATAATGTTTTTACTCAAGTGAAGGTATGGAGCTTATAAGATATCAACAGAAACATTGCAAGAAACAAAATGTTTAACGACAGACATTTAATGACAGTTATAAAAATTGTCTTTAAAATATAAAAAAATGACAATTTATTAACCATCGTTATTTTAATGAAGGTTAAGGGAAAACTATCATTAATTCTTGTTTTAATGACGATTTTTCCCAAATCATTGTTATATAACGATGAATTTGTAGAAACTATTGTTATACTACAATGGTTTTATAGAAATTATAATTATATTACAACAATTTTTAAAAATCGTCAATATATTACGATAGTTTTTACAAAACCATCGTTAAGTTCAATATCTACCCCCTACGCGGTCTCCCTTCCTTCCATTTTCTCCTCTTTCTCCCCCATTTCTCCCTCATTCTTCGTTGTGTTTTTCACCTTTCTCCATCGAAGTGCTACTAACTGTTGTTGCTTGCTTAACTATTTCTATTATCGATGAGTTCTTCCAACCATTATTGCTAGCTTGCTTAACTTTTTTTTTTTTTTACATTTTGTAATATTAAGCATGTTATATAATATCAAACCTAAACGTTAGGAATTTCATTAATTGCAGTTATCCAAACTTCAATTATGGAAATATGTTATAGAATACCAAACTTGAATGTTAGGAATTTCATTGATTATGGTTATCATAGGTGGAATAGAGAGAAAATTATACACAAAATTCCTTTTGTTATTAACGCCTTCCATTGTGGGGAGTGAAGATGATGAACCATGTATACTTTAATTATGATGGACAATGCAAGTAATTAGGCAATATAGACTTCAAGGATATATTAGTTAGAGCTTTCAAATATTTTCACAAAGAAGTTTCCACTATCTAATATTGTAAGATGATATGGAAGAAATTGTTTTTGTGCATAAAGCTAAAATAAGTAAAAGTTATTAAGAAATCCCCTGAATTGCTTATTAGAACCCCTTATAATATTTTAAAAAAAATGCAAGATAAAATTATTTTAATTTAAAAGTACTATTAAGTAAAATACTAAATGTTTGTTAGAAAAGATATATTTAAAAGTATTATTAAGTAAAACACTAAACCAATTATTGAAATAGATATATCTGGACTTGTAGTTCTTGATTGCTTAAGATGGAATGGTTAAAGTGAGAAATGGTTATAGAATATTGAAGGAAGGGTTGAAGAACTATTAGTAGTCTAGATATTACTACTAGTTCCTAAAATTAAATTGTTCACCTTCTTTAAAAAATAATCCTAGCTAGGTGTTTTCTCAATAGTAGACATATTGATATATCTATTGATTGCCTTCTATGTTATAACCATGAAAAAACTAATTAACACAAGAATGTATGCATATGTGAATAAAATAATATTACAAATTAGGAGAATGAATATACAAACTTCTCATATAAAAAATTAACACAAGAATGTATGGTTATATTAATAAATAATATGACAAAATATAAAATCAACACTTTTTTATTTTCTTGTTTGTGTAATTATATTTTGTGATTCCTATTTTATTATAAAATAAAATTAAATGCGCTTTATATTTTTTTTATTTTCTAGAATTTTAATTTAATTTATCTAGTATAATAATAGGAAATTTTACCTTCTTATTTTGAAATGATTCATAATGAGAATGTGAATGCTTTAATTTTGCAATGCTTTTAGAAATGGATAAGTCTGGGTTGCTAAGCCTTAGAATACCTGTGAATACTTGGATGGACAAAATTGATTCCAAGACTTTGCATTTGTTAACTTGAGTGTGGAGGGTAGAATAATATACCTATATCCTAAGTGTAGGTTTAAGAAATGGGAGGTTAGAGAAGTTGTGCATGAATACTTGATTATTAAACCATTTCCACAAGAGTACAAATTTTGGGTTAGGCATGGGAAAAGACTAATAGAAAATCCTTAAGTAGAACATCATATAATGCCAAGTGAGAGAAGAACCGATTTGCAAGGATGACCTTTTGCAGGACATGGTTTATGATCCATTTAGGATTCATCATGAAAATGAAACTGTGGATTATGTGGATATGCAAGTTCCATCATCGGGGCAAAGGATGAATAATAGTACAAAAGATTTTTTTGAGTTAATTAAGGATGGGAAAGAAAAACTATATGAAGGGTGCGAGAAATACTCAAAATTATCCTTTTTGGTGAAGTTGTATCACATCAAATGTTTGTGTGAGATAAGTGACAATGCTCTGTTGATGATACTATAGTTGTTGGCTGATGTCTTCCCATATGTAGAGATTCCACCTTCATTTTATAAGGCCAAGAAAATTATTAATAAACTAGGGCTCAACTACACAAAAGTCCATGCATGTCTGAATAATTGAATGTTATATTAGGGGGAGAATGAAAATAAAGATGTTTGTAAAAAGTGCAAACATCTAGATGGAAACCAAAGAAGAAAGGTGAAAGTTAGAAGAAGATGCTTAAAAAATCCTTAGATATAAAAATTTTGTTTATGCCTTCTAAGACTATTGAAAATATAAGATGGCATACCATGGACATGAATAATGATGGCATGATAAAGCATTCGAGGGACTCCAAGGCATGGAAAGATTTGGAATAATGAATCCTCAGTTCGTGTCAAATCCTTAAAATGTACATTTGGGCTTTCCACCGATAGCTTTAATCTATATGGCAGCTTAAGTACAAATTACATCATATGGCCAGTGGTATTAATGCCTTACAACCTCTGTCCTTGGATATGTATAAAATATAGTTCATTTATTCTCTCAATGTTCATTCCAGGTAGAAAGGTATCGAAAAATGATATAGATGTGTATTTTCATCAGCTAATAGAAGAGTTAAAAGGTTTTTGGTTTGATAGTGTTGAAACATTTGATTCTTTCACCAATGAAATATTCAATATGCGTGCATATTTGAAGTGAACTATTAGTGATTTTTCAATCCTCGAAACCTTATATGGGTAGAATACTCATATTAACTCAGCTTACCTATATTGTAATTTTAACTTAACTCTTGTGCGCCTTCTTCATAGTTGAAAATAATGTGTCATAAACCATCGTTACTTTTTGAACCTAGGGCATAAGTTTAGATTGACATGTATTAGATTTGATGAAAGAGAAGAAAAAAAAATTTCCCCTAATTTTAACTATCTCAGATATCTAAAGACATATTCAGAATGTCGATGTTGTATTTGATAACAATTTAGAGGTTGAAGGTCGAGAACATAGACTCGAGGAGCCGATGGTGTTGATGTTGACACTTAACAATGGCATAAGAGTGTATTTTTGCAATTTTCTTATTGGGCGAACCATTTGTTATGCCACAATCTTGATGTAAGCATATTGAGAAAAATGTGTGACAATATACTATTCATTTTTCTTAATGATTTTGGATGATCAAAAGACCACTTAAATGTATGAAGAGACTTACAAGAAATGGGTATTAGGTCTGATCTCTAGCCTAATGACAATGCTAGATATCTTCCAACTTTGTTCACTTTGAAAAATGTAAACAATAATGTCTTTTTCATAACATTAAATAATATTACTATGCCATACAGTTACTCAAGTAAAATTTCTAGATACATTGATTTGAGATAACATAAGATTAGATGATTAAAAAGTTAGGACTCACATGTTCTTATGGAGCAACTTCTACCCTTAGTTATGAGGAAGACACTTCCTAAGCAAGTGTTTGTAATTCTGGTTGAATTGTGTTCATTCTTATGCAATAAAGTGTTAAATGTGAATGAACTTTATCATCTTTAGACTAGAGTTGTTCTCACACTGTCATTTAGAGATATTATTCTCACCTTCATTCTTTATAGTTATGGTTCACTTATTTGTTCACTTAGTTGAATAAGCCAAATTAAGAGGTTTAGTCCAATATTGAAGGATGTATACTATAGAAAGGTAAATACATATTTCTTTTGTGTTTTTCTTTTTCATTGTTTCATTCTTCATGTCTTATGATTTAATGTATTCTATACAGGTATAATGGAAGTTAAAGTCTTTTATATGAAATAAGATAAGGCCAGAAGGCTCAATAATTGAGTCTTACTTGACTCAAGAAGTTTTTAATTTTTATTTTAGGTACTTGGATGGTGTAGAGGTGGTATTCAATCGACTTGTTCTTGTGGATGATCAACCCGATGTTGGGTCATCAGACACTAACACTTTGTTTCCACTAGTTGAAAACCAATTAGTGGTTCAGAGTACTTTACTTTATCTCCAGTAGAAAAATTGCAAGCACGTTGTCAGGTGTTCAACAACTGTAAAGAAATGTACTCTTTCCTTCGATGAGTAAATTATGTATATTAAATTAAAGTTTAATTAATTAGTGTAACAAGTTATTTACCTTTTTGTATGTCTTATAGGGAATTTAGAGACCATGTAAAGAATAGTTTAAAAATACTAACACGGTCCTCTACTGCGATAGATAAAATAGTTCATAGAGAGTTTGTTTCATGGTTTTTTCATTGTGTAAGTACTTGTCCACCATTAATATATTCAATAGTCATAAAAATTTAAATCATCGCTCTTTTTTTTGCTATTTCATATAACAAATAATGTCAACAGATCTCATTCAATTGATTTGAAATTCCTTGCCATTTGACCACTTAATAAAGCAAGGCGATATAGTGCATACAATGTCAATGGATTTAGATTTTGGACATTAGAGTGTGACTAAGGATTGAAAATTCAAAATAGTGGATCTTTTAGGACTTTTGGGATAAGAAGTTATGTAAGTAGTACCAATAACTATATGCATTATAGAGGTGTTCCATATTATGGAAAATTACTTGACATCATTGAATTAAATTATCATGTTCGCTTTATGGTTACTTTATTCAAGTGTATATGGGATAATACAATTAATTCTAGAGGTATTTCAAATGATGAAATGGGTGTTACGTCTATTGATTTTTCACAGTTGATATACATTGGAGATAGTAAGGATGATGAAACACACATCTAAGCTTCTGAGGCTCACCAAGTAATATTAATGTGATTGATTTTGTGGTCAACAAGTAAGAAAGACTACTGAACAAGGAAAGTCAATTAGTCACATGTTTATGATGCATTTTATCCTCATCCTAAGTGGTATATTTAGGCCAAAGTAAAGGAGAGAGAAAGCCTAAGCAAGTCTCCCTAGAAGAAACATTTAAAGCATGCCATGATGATGTACTACAATAGTGCTCCTTAAGTAAAGAAATGAATCACATGTTTTATGGGATTTGACCATATGTTGGATAGTATTGGACCATATAAATTTTTAAAACTTCATCACCCTTTTAAGAAGAATTTTTGGCCCAGGAATGGAGGGGAAAAATTGAAGCCTTGCACTACCCCCACAAGAAATCATGATGATCTACCATGACAACTGTTGAGTATCATGCAAGGCTGAATACAGTGTCAGAACGCAAGTGCATGTGTCGTGACCAAGTAATAAAGTGACGAGTGAGTATCATCCCACGAGGAGTGAACTAAAACTATTATAGAGACTTTTGTCGTGCGAATGCTGTAGCAAGGATAAGATGGTTCACAATGTAACAACCTCTTTTTTTTCCTTTATTATTATACAATATTGAGTTCACATACATGTCATTAATCAAAACAGACGTATAACATATCAAACACTTAGATATTTACATCTTGTTTATTTTGGTTGACCAATTCCGGAGAAAGAGGTGCAGGTGGTTGCACTTTCACCGGGATCTGAGCCAACTCGACCACAAACATCTTATTTGATTCTGAAATCTGCCCAACATAAAGTAACTCGATCCAATGTGCACTAAAAGCTAGAGCCTTAGAAACAAAAGCTGTATAAATAATTTTCTGAACATGATATGGATATATAGTGAGAATTAAATCCCAGTAAGTTCAATAATAAATTATCATCAGTAAAGCTCATCACGTCATGTTCAGCTGTATAAACTTCAGAAAAATATCTTTGGTCACATGAATGTATTATATCTATGCACATAAGAATCATACTGTAATGATACGTATGACAGGATTAACTATTTTCAAAATATCATATGATGGCCATCAACTTATTCTCATTTTAAGCTACCCCGGTCAGGGTGAGTATCCTCTACTCTTTGGTATGGGCTTTTCTCGCTCCGTCCGACATGGCCCACTTTCTCTTTCTTTTCTCATTATCATGATCATAACCGTTGGTAGGGCGTCCCCTACTGGTGCACCACACAAATTTCCATGTGACCGTGCTCATTTCTGTTCTTTTCACAATGTTAGCCAAAAATATGCTTTCAATAACAAGTATGTTCATCAAAATATAACTATTACTATAAATCATTGGTAATCATGCCATGAACATAACCATTTCAAATATCACTTTATAAAATATGTCCATGTCAAAATTTCACACTTAAGATGGTAAGAAGTTCATACAATGGCAATGGCTATGGCTATACTATTTATTTATTAAGATTCATCTTCTTTTTTAAATACTAATTTTATTCCTTTATTTTTCTTGATGCAGGTTTTCATCCTATCTAACCCTCTCTTACTAATCAGAGCATAACTCCCTCAATTTAACTCTGATGTAGGTGATCTTGGTGTCAATTTCAAGATAAAACAATTATCTAAAACTATTATGTTGAACATTGTAGCGAAAAATTAAGAAACGAAGGTGATATTACTCCCTCAAAGTACATGATAGTTCCTCTCGGATAGGTTCTGACCTTTACTGACTAATTAGACCATATCTCCCAAATTGGAACTCCAAATTGAGTTATTCCAGTTGGTAAAAATCCATGAGCCATATATCTATAATTGTTATGTTGGCGCGCTATTTTAATTCCCTACAGCATATTCCCAGAAATTCAAAAACTAAAGCATTAATAACATACTCTTCCCAGAATAAACATTTTCTGACCTCTGCTTACTAATCGGATCATATCTACCTCATATGAACTCCAAATTGTATAATTCCAGTGGTTATATTTCTATAAGACATAGATATATAACTTTCATGTTAACCATTTATTTTAATTCCATACAGATAATTCCCAGAAATTAAAATACAGAAGCTGCCCTAACATATTCTTCCCTGATGAACCATTTTCTGACCTTTGACTACTAATCAGCTCATATATTCCTCATATGGACTCCAAATTGAATGATTCTAGTGTCTAAACATCCATGACACACATATCTATAATTCTTATGTTAACCACTTATTTTAATTTCATACCGATAATTCCCAGAAATTAAAATACAAAAGCTGTCCTAACATAATCTTTCCTGATGAACCATTTTCTGACCTTGGCTTACTAATCGGACCATATCTACCACATTTGGACTCCAAATGGAATGATTCCAGTGGACAAAAATCCATGACACACATATATTTAATTCTTATGTTAACCATTTATTTTAATTCCCTACCAATAATTTCTAGAAATTAAATTATCGAAACTATCCTAACATATTCTTCCCTGATGATTCATTTTCTGACCTTTGACTACTAATCAGACCATAGCTACCTCATATGGACTCCAAATGGAATGATTTCAGTGGGTGAAAATTCGTGACACATATATCTTTAACCATTTATTTTAATTCCTTATAGATTGTTCCCAAAAATTAAAATACCGAAGCTTAAAATTCTGTCAACCATAGCCATACCCATGCAGAACTATCTACACCAACCTAAGTATTCAAACATACATCACATGCAAGCTCAATATGTAACATGATATAGCAACATCCATGACCAATCATCAAAGTTCTAAGATCAAAATCTAATATAAATATTATAAGTTTCAAAAGTTTTCTTCAAAAAGAAATATTGTTAAACTTACCTGGAGCACTTAGTCCCCTAGACTTCTCCTTCCTCTTTCTTCCTTTCTTCCTCTCCTTTCCTCACACTACCTTGCTTCTATTTTTGCTCTCCCTCACTTGGACGAAATTCTAATGTTGTAAGGGTGGGTTTTCTTATATATACCACCAAATAATTCACCTTTCATGATCATGGGTCTACCTTATCACAATTAGGATACACTTTGTTGAATTTTTGGAAAACAAACAACTTATGTTCTTGTCTTCCTCTTCCTTAGTCAAGATATGCATAGAAAAAGGAGATTTGTATTTTGAAAATTATGATGATATGTTCTCAAGATATGGGGCAAGATCCCTTTGATTTAGGGATTCATTTCCTTTTTCTTTTGTCTTAATCAAGTATGATAGATTTGCCTTTTTAAGTGGCAAATTTCTAGCCCTTGAATTTTCCTTACTTAACTAAAATTATTTGTGTAGGATAATGATGTTTTGTCATAATGCTATGTATTATTACCCACTTGCTAAAGTTATGAATGTAGGATATAGATGTTTTTGTCCTAAAGCCTTGTATTATTATGCCACTTGCCAAAATGATGAATGTAGAATCACACCACTTGCTAATTTTTTGTCTTAATGTCATGTCACTTAATCTTGATTACACCAATATTTCATCACTTTAATTTTATTTTTATTTTTATTTTTCCTCTTGGGTTTGGGCTCATTGTTGCCCATTTTCCTTACTTTGGTTAAAATTCTACCTTTCATAATGGGCTTGGTCACATTTTCATGATTTTTGGGCTACCGGTCCAACTTCTATATCCTAGTCCAAGTCTATGTTTTATTTCTTCCTTGGGCTATCCTATTGGCTTGCTAAAAATTCATGTGAAGTAGAAAAACTTTATATGAAGTGTCTATAGGTTAAAGCCCAATTACGGGTGGAGATACTAAACTTAGTAACTTTTGCTCTTAAATTAAGAAAAATTACCATAATCCGATCTTATTGAAATTTTAAGACCTTTACTTACTTCACAAAAATTTATCTTTCTTTACCTAAGAATTTCACCTTTCTTTAACATGTTTATTTCTAATATTTCCTCTTAGCTTTTCTTTCTTTACCTATTCCATTAATATTAGAACATTTCTATGCATATATGTAAGGTGAAGAATTTCTAAGGAAAATATCTAAAAAAATTACGGGATGTTACATTCTTCCCCCCTTAAGAAATTCGGTCCCCGAATTTCAATCCATCCTACCACATGTAGGGAATGAAATTAAGGCATTATTCAGAGTTACCAAGCTTATTACCTAAATAATTAGAGATATCTTTTCTGTATGACATCTTTACTTTTTAATATGTCTATTCACTTGAGTGATTTTTCCATATAACTTAACCATAAGGATTTCTTTCACTCATAAGTTCTTCAATTGATATCCTCTAGCCCGCATGGATATATCTATGGGTCGATATTAGAAAACACACATATAAAGGAACATATACACCTTCATATTGTGTAACTATCTTTTCTTATTCCAAACTTCTATCAAGTCAATTTTTTTTTTCATATATCAACATCATCCCCTGAATATCATCATCTTAATCTATCATCTATTTTTATCCTCAAATCCTTTAATCAATATGTTAAACATACATAGCAATAAATCCTTCAAACCTTTAATAATGTTTATGTACCATTGACACATGTCTAATAATTCCAACTTACCTCATCACAGTAATTCTATACAAGCTTATTAACACCATTAAACTCATTGTCAAAAATTTCAATTATTTCTTCTATCATATCCAAAAGCACCTCATTCTAACTTATGCCAATCCCATTTAATTCACCCAATCATTTCAAGAAGATTTGTGTTTTTTTTCCTAACAATTACTCATACATGAATTCTCAATTCCAACATAATTCACATCCTAGATACTAGACTCAATTTAGCATGATATAATCCTTTAACACAAATATCTTGATAACCTACATTATTTTCGGACATGGTTCTTAGAATATTCTCTATATTTCCAAATTAAGAGTTCAAAGACTAACTTAAATCCTACTTCCTATATTTTATTCCTCGAGAACTTCAACACCACTAATTCTCTTGATTACATTCGTCAAAACACCATAAGACCATCATCCGTCCATTCTTTTCAAACTTTTCATTACTTTAACCTACTAACAACTTAGACACCATAATAACCGAGTTTCAAAGAAAAGAAATTATCTTTCATTGCAATGAGGGAAAATAACCTTGCATTTAATGCCAACCGTTAATGAGTGAAACAGACGAAAAGCATAATAGAGAATGGTGCCAAAAGCGAAAGTCAAAAATTTCGACAAAGCATTGAAAAATATTAAAATCGGTGGCCGTAATTCTTGAAAATCTATAAACAAAATCTATCTATGATTTCAGCAAAAATCGGTGGCCGCAAATTTTGAATATATGTGTCAGAATCTACTTTAAATCTATTGGTATTCGGTGGAAAGATATCACATGGAAAAGAAACATTTCTGAGCTTATAAAAGTCTGTGAAAATCAAAGAATATGTAGTTAACTGGTAGGATGCAGTTGATTGCTTCAAAATAGATGTAATCAATCAACTGTAAAAAAAACCAGTCCAAATTAAAATTTCTCAAAATAACTAGTCGACTTAATAATACTGATAGTCGACTGGCAAAAACATTGAGAATACAAAATAAATCATTTGATTGCATTTTTTTTTTCAATGACGGCTATCACCTACAACTTTTCTACAAGAATCAAAACATCAATGCTTCATCAAAGACAACAAGATAAAGACATATTTCTGGTGATATCTTATCTTATACTCTTTATGTGCTTAATATGGGTCACAGTCATACTACTGTACATATACATGCTTGCCGTCATTTTTGAATTTTTTTTTACCTTTAATTTAGCTGATATCCATCAATCACTCACATAGTTGTTCTAATAATACCCGGCCTATTTGCATAGCTATTATAAATATGCCCTTCTCTGAGTTCTATAAATACTTACATTAGTATCTTTGTCTATTCTCAAAGTTAAGGTGATAGAAATTATGGAGGGAACCACATTCCGTCAGTTCTAAAATATCTGTGTCTTTTGTGGTTCCAGTCCTGGAAAAGATGAGGAGTATGTTAAAGCAGCACAAAATCTGGGTATGGTGCTGGCTAGGAGAAAAATTCATTTAGTGTATGGTGGAGGTAACTGTGGGTTAATGGGGTGTGTGGCTACAGCTGCACATGCAGGGGGATGCCAAGTTCTAGGTATTATTCCTACAGCTCTAGCTACATCTAGCAACATAGGGAAGACAATTGGGGAAGAATATAGGGTAGTTTCCATGCATGAACGCATGGCTAAAATGATGAGCAATGCTGACGCCTTCATTGCCTTACCAGGTGGTTTTGGTACTCTAGAGGAGATTTTCCAAATAGTCTCTTGGGCATAACTGAATATGCATCACAAACCGATAGGTTTGTTAAATGTTAATCACTTCTTTGATGGTTTGTTATCTTTTCTAGATCAAGTTGTGGAACAGAGGTTTATCTCACACTCAGCACGACAAATTCTCATCTCAGCTTCAAATGCTGATGAGTTGATTGATGCTTTACAAGCCTATGTTCATGTACCTGATCTAACTATTACTCCAATAGAATGGACGGCAGATAACCGCAGGAAGCGTAAATTGGATTTGGATCTTCATCTTTAAATGTAGTAAAACACAGCTATTATTGTACTACTTTTACTTTCTTAGACTCTACTTGTATACCATATTTACCAACCATACTCCTTTAGAGTTGGTAAAACTATCTTTGAATGTTGCTTATGATCCTCTGAACTTTTGAAATATTCTAGTATATCATCCATATATATAATAACAAATTATTCCAAGGATGACCTAATTACTATTCATTAAATCTATGAATGCAGCTAAAGATTTGTCAATTTAAATGCATCACCAAGAACTCATAATGCCCATAATAAGTCCTACATCCTCTTCTCTTATCCCTAATTAATGTTACTCATATCCCAAATCTATTTGTTGAAAAATATTGAACACCTTATAACTGGTCAAACAGGTAATCTATACGAGCTAATGGGTTTCTATTTTACATTGTCACCTTATTCAACTGTCTATAATCTATGCATAGTCATAGTGATCCATCTTTCTTTTTCACAGATAGAACTAGAGCACTTCAAATAAAAGTACTAGGGCATTTAAATCCCTTGTCTAACAAGTCTTGTAACTAATTTTTTTTTTCAATTGATATCATTCTATATAAGGTTATAGATACTAGTTGGGTTCTAAGGAGTAAATCAATATTAAATTCTCAAATTACCGTGGCAAGGTTGTGTAGGGTTTCCTCCACATTGTTTACAGAATTCCTCCTTAGTGGTGCCATTTCCTATTGTGGCAAAAATAAAGTTATGCTGCTATTGAGGTGATCAAGCCCAATAGTTACTTTTTTTAAAAAAAATTTAACAGCAGTCATAACACCACCTCGGCATATAGATAGGAAACACTAGTAATTTCCTACCTATATGAAATCACTGATCCCCTACACAACACTACCACAATATACTCAAGATACTATAAGATCGATTCAGATAACCAACCACCCACTGGCCATCTAGGATCGACCTGCTCTGATACCATTTATGTAACAACCTCTTTTTTTTTCCTTTATTATTATACAATATTGAGTTCACATACATGTCATTAATCAAAACAGACGTATAACATATCAAACACATAGATATTTACATCTTGTTTATTTTGGTTGATCAATTCCGGAGATATAGGTGCAGGTGGTTGCACCTTCACCGGGATCTGAGCCAACTCGACCACAAACATCTTATTTGATTCTGAAATCTGCCCAACATAAAGTAACTCGATCCAATGTGCACTAAAAGCTAGAGCCTTAGAAACAAAAGCTGTATAAATAATTTTCTGAACATGATATGGAAATATAGTGAGAATTAAATCCCAGTAAGTTCAATAACAAATTATCATCAGTAAAGCTCATCACGTCATGTTCAGCTGTATAAACTTCAGAAAAATATCTTTGGTCACATGAATGTATTATATCTATGCACATAAGAATCATACTGTAATGATATGTATGACAGGATTAACTATTTTCAAAATATCATATGATGGCCATCAACTTATTCTCATTTCAAGCTACCCCGGTCAGGGTGAGTATCCTCTACTCTCCGGTACGGGCTTTTCTCGCTCCGTTCGACATGGCCCACTTTCTCTTTCTTTTCTCATTATCATGATCATAACCGTTGGTAGGGCGTCCCCTACTGGTGCACTACACGGATTTCCATGTGACCGTGCTCATTTCTTTTCTTTTCACAATGTTAGCCAAAAATATGCTTTCAATAACAAGTATGTTCATCAAAATATAACTATTACCATAAATCATTGGTAATCATGCCATGAACATAACCATTTCAAATATCACTTTATAAAATATGTCCATGTCAAAATTTCACACTTAAGATGGTAAGAAGTTCATACAATGGCAATGGCTATGGCTATACTAGTCATTTATTAAGATTCATCTTCTTTTTTAAATACTAATTTTATTCCTTTATTTTTCTTGATGTATGTTTTCATCCTATCTAACCTTCTCTTACTAATCAGAGCATAACTCCCTCAATTTAACTCTGATGTAGGTGATCTTGGTGTCCATTTCAAGATAAAACAATTATCTAAAACTATTATGTTGAATATTATAGCAAAAAATTAAGAAACGAAGGTGATATTACTCCCTCAAAGTACAGGATAGTTTCTCTCGGATAGGTTCTGACCTTTACTGACTAATTAGACCATATCTCCCAAATTAGAACTCCAAATTGAGTTATTCCAGTTGGTAAAAATCCATGAGCCATATATCTATAATTGTTATGTTGGCGCGCTATTTTAATTCCCTACAGCATATTCCCAGAAATTCAAAAACTAAAGCATTAATAACATACTCTTCCCTGAATAAACATTTTCTGACCTCTGCTTACTAATAGGATCATATCTACCTCATATGAACTCCAAATTGTATAATTCCAGTGGGTATATTTCTATAAGACATAGATATATAACTTTCATGTTAACCATTTATTTTAATTCCATACAGATAATTCCCAGAAATTAAAATACAGAAGCTGCCCTAACATATTCTTCCCTGATGAACCATTTTCTGACCTTTGACTACTAATCAGCTCATATATTCTCCATATGGACTCCAAATTGAATGATTCTAGTGTCGAAACATCCATGACACACATATCTATAATTCTTATGTTAACCATTTATTTTAATTCCATACCGATAATTCCCAGAAATTAAAATACAAAAGCTGTCCTAACATAATCTTCCCTGATGAACCATTTTCTGACCTTGGCTTACTAATCGGACCATATCTACCACATTTGGACTGCAAATGGAATAATTCCAGTGGATAAAAATCCATGACACACATATATTTAATTCTTATGTTAACCATTTATTTTAATTCCCTACCAATAATTTCCAAAAATTAAATTATCGAAGCTATCCTAACATATTCTTCCCTGATGATTCATTTTCTGACCTTTGACTACTAATCAGACCATAGCTACCTCATATGGACTCCAAATGGAATGATTTCAGTGGGTGAAAATTCGTGACACATATATCTTTAATTCTTATGTTAACCATTTATTTTAATTCCTTATAGATTGTTCCCAAAAAGTAAAATACCGAAGCTTAAAATTCTGTCAACCATTGCCATACCCATGCAGAACTATCTACACCAACCTAAGTATTCAAACATACATCACATGCAAGCTCAATATGTAACATGATATAGCAACATCCATGACCAATCATCAAAGTTCTAAGATCAAAATCTAATATAAATATTATAAGTTTCAAAAGTTTTCTTCAAAAAGAAATATTGTTAAACTTACCTGGAGCACTTAGTCCCCTAGACTTCTCCTTCCTCTTTCTTCCTTTCTTCCTCTCCTTTCCTCACACTACCTTGCTTCTATTTTTGCTCTCCCTCACTTGGACGAAATTCTAATGTTGTAAGGGTGGGTTTTCTTATATATACCACCAAATAATTCACCTTTCATGATCATGGGTCTACCTTATCACAATTAGGATACACTTTGTTGAATTTTTGGAAAACAAACAACTTATGTTCTTGTCTTCCTCTTCCTTAGTCAAGATATGCATAGAAAAAGGAGATTTGTATTTTGAAAATTATGATGATATGGTCTCAAGATATGGGGCAAGATCCCTTTGATTTAGGGATTCATTTCCTTTTTCTTTTGTCTTAATCAAGTATGATAGATTTGCCTTTTTAAGTGGCAAATTTCTAGCCCTTGAATTTTCCTTACTTAACTAAAATTATTTGTGTAGGATAATGATGTTTTGTCATAATGCTATGTATTATTACCCACTTGCTAAAGTTATGAATGTAGGATATAGATGTTTTTGTCCTAAAGCCTTGTATTATTATGCCACTTGCCAAAATGATGAATGTAGAATCACACCACTTGCTAAATTTTTGTCTTAATGTCATGTCACTTAATCTTGATTACACCAACATTTCATCACTTTAATTTTATTTTTATTTTTATTTTTCCTCTTGGGTTTGGGCTCATTGTTGCCCATTTTCCTTACTTTGGTTAAAATTCTACCTTTCATAATGGGCTTGGTCACATTTTCATGATTTTTGGGCTACCGGTCCAACTTCTATATCCTAATCCAAGTCTATGTTTTATTTCTTCCTTGGGCTATCCTATTGGCTTGCTAAAAATTCATGTGAAGTAGAAAAACTCTATATGAAGTGTCTATAGGTTAAAGCCCAATTACGGGTGGAGATACTAAACTTAGTAACTTTTGCTCTTAAATTAAGAAAAATTACCATAATCCAATCTTATTGAAATTTTAAGACCTTTACTTACTTCACAAAAATTTATCTTTCTTTACCTAAGAATTTCACCTTTCTTTAACATGTTTATTTCTAATATTTCCTCTTAGGTTTTCTTTCTTTACCTATTCCATTAATATTAGAACATTTCTATGCATATATGTAAGGTGAAGAATTTCTAAGGAAAATATCTAAAAAAATTACGGGATGTTACACACAAGACTGGAATAGAAGTAGATTGACTGACTGCAACTATAACTAAGATAAGGAGTAATAGGGAGAAAAAGAGGAGTTGATATTAGGAGATCTAGGGTTGCTCAGGGTTGCCATGGACTACAGCACTCATATTTGCTCTAGGAATTGCTGCAGCAATTGTTCTAAGTGCCAATTTCAGTCCTGAATGGAGTCTTCCCAGACTTCCATTCTTTGTAATTCTGAGGTTCAGACATGCATTCCTGCATAAGTCCTCACCCCTGAATGGTGCATGAAGCTCCACTATTGGACTAATGGGGTACCCATATATCCCTATATGAGCTAGCCCCATATATTCAACTTTTCCCAGCCTCCATTACCCTTCCAGGCGAATGTTGGCCTTGGTTTTCCTCCTCCAAACTTCCGTTATTAAGGAAAGAAAAACTAAATGGAAATACAATTGAATGTTGAACAAAACTGCAGCGAAATGTGTTGTTTATAAATGTGCTTCAGTTCATTACAACCCTTGTGCAACCCTAGCTGGAAACTAGCCAAGCTTCATGGTTACACTGGTGACAAATATCCCAAAAATACTGGTATGCATCCTAAGTGATATAAACAAAATTACAAAAATGCAGTTCTATCTTTTTGATAAAAACAGTAAAGATCACAACAAGGATCAATCCCCTTTTGGAACTGCGAACTGCTCCCTTAATGCTGCACCTTCCGGTGTCAATGCATCGTCGGCTATGGTGTTTTTTCCTCCAAAATTCTCTCTTCTTGTTTTTCTCTCTCCCCTTTTGATAACTGCTTTATGGCCTTTTATAGCCAGGCCTTGTGGTCCCAGTAAAGTGGCCTGGTTTGCTGACATTCTCCCTGCTCTGCGGTAAAACTATCTCTGCGTGCAGCTTTGTCCTCTCCACTTTTAGTAGTGGGCCAGTTCTGTGCCAGCAGCCTGCAATGTCAGTTTATGCTGCTTTCTCTCCTGCTGGGTGGAGGCTGCACTTGCTGCGCAGCCCTGCTCTGCTGTCACCTGCACCATATCAAACATAATCAGTGTATTACAGGAAAAAGGGAGCAGCTCACCTAATATCACTCAGGTTTCTACTATAATTGCCACATATGCTTACTAAAATGCTGCAGCAATGGGGTAGCTAATGTCATATCTAAAAGAGTCATCCCATTCAATTTAATCAGGGAATAAGAGTGCTTAAAACACCAGAACAACTCAGTAAACATACTCAGAGAGCACATAGGAACTACAATAAATTGCAGTTATCAAATCCCCCCAAACTTAAAGGATTGCTTGCCCCCAAGCAATCTGCTTTGTTCAGCACATTCCTACCAACAAGAAATTCCAGACCTTTCTCATGCATGAATCCATAGTTCTGCTGATAGCTCTCAACTCTCAAGATTGCTTTCATATAAAGGACACCACAAACCTTACTCCCAATCACAACAAAAACCTTCTTTGAAGTTGTGTGTGTGACATGGACAGTTTCCCTAAGAGCTACTTGGGTAAAAAATAGCCAGAGTTCCTAAGACTTTCATGCTAATATATCGAGCTTCCTAGGTTAAGTTGGCATTCATCATAGGTGCAGCCAGGGCAACAAATGTGGGGGGGGGGGGAGGCAGCTCACTGATTTTCTTTCTTTGTTTTTGTATATATATATATATATATATATATATATTACTTTTCACTTTTACCCCCCAAACTTAAACCTTTCTTACCCTATGCGTCTACCTCTTTTATAATTCTATAGAAAGCTCTCAATATTAGCTTTAAGACTTAGGTCCGATTTCTGAAAGATCACCAAATTTTCTTTTGGCAAACTGCCCATGATCCTATGCTTATTAGAAGAGGGTTCTGTGTGTGATTGGGTAAGGTTGTAGGTCTCCTATTCTGGTTTTTAGCTAAATACCCAATCTTCCTCATGGAGTATCCCAGAACTTTCAGCAGGCTAAGGCTTATCTCCTTGTGTTTCTCTCTCTCTTTTTTTTTTTACTTTTTTATACTAACATACAAATATAACTATATACATCAAAACAAGTAAGTACTAATGCAGACTCATCCAACATAGGCAGTCATAAACATAAGTAAACAGCAGCATGGATAAACAGCAACATAGATAAGCAAAAACATAAATAAACAAGTCCATGCTTCAGCAAACTCTACGGCAATAACTAAAGCAACACTAAGCCACAGAAATGCCACAGCAAACATTATATAACCCCCCCAAACTTAAAGGTGAGCAGTGTCCTCATTGCTGATGTAATGGCCAAAAACACAGAAAACACCCAAAAACAGAAACAAAAGCAAAGGAATTCCAAATGTAGCAGAGAAGGAATAAGAGTTAAGGGAACTTCCTGAGGGTGCTAGCAGGGATGTTACAGCACCCTAGGGGCATTGACCCCTAGAAGACCTTGAGGAGCTTCTGAGCCCACTTCTGCGCTGTGTTGATTGTTGTGGGGCCTTTCCTTTGCGCATCATTGCTGCCCGTTTTGCAATGGATTCATCATCACCGGATGACTCAGTTCTCACTAGTGTTTGGTGGGGTTCTAGGTAGGGCTCCTTGCTGGAGGAGGATCCTTCAGAATCCTTTTGCTGTTCTGTCTGCGGCTTAGGTGGTGGGGATGACTACTCGAAGGTCGTATGGAGCAAGTCAGTGGGAAACTCCGAAAATGGGAAAAATTGCATATAGTTCTGTTCGAGGGTGGTGTGAAGGGCAAAATCCCTTTTTTGCTCATAACGCCAAAAGGTTTGCTGAAGTTGCAAAAGCATAGCTTGCTGCCTCAGAATGGTAGCTTGTTGATTGACGATGAACTGCAAGGTCTTGTCAGCTGGCTGGGGGGCAGAGGAAGAAGCAGAGGGGCCGGCAGATTGTGAGTGATCTCGGGAAGCAGTTGGTGGGTGTGGGGCAGCTTTCTCTTGTACAATCTAAGCAATGGTGGTAGTAGTGATGGGGTTGGTGTCCTTCAATACTTCTTTATCAATGAAGATTGGGACTCCACGATTCTTGCATAGGATAGTGATGAGGGAAGGGAAAAGTAAACTTCCCTTCTTCCGGTTGGCGCATACTTCGATTTGGCCACTGATAATTCAGCCAACGTTTAGTGGTCTACCGGATATGAGTGCATCAACCATTGCTACTCTGTCTCGGCTCACTGTTTGCCCATGGGTAGAAGGTAGCAGGTGGGTCTTAAGGAAGTGGTACCACACCTTTGCTGCAGGTACCAGAGAGACCCGATTGATAGTGGTGGAGCCCTGAGGGGATTTATCCCAGGTGGTGCTAGGAAGGCACACCCGGGTAAGCATAGCGTCCCAGTCTCCATCCTGCAGACCCTGTAGATATTCCTCATACTGGTCCTCTTCGTCTGGCAGATTATAAGCCTTGTTTATGGAGGCTTGGTCAAAATGAACCTTCGTCTCCCGGACTGTCACCCACTTCTCATTGTCTAGGGAGAAGTTTGCATAGAATTCCCAAAGCAGGGGGACAAGGGTAGTTTGTGGGTGACTGGTAAAATTTTCCCATCCCCTCTGTTTGACCACAGTACCGACGTACATTGGCAACCCTAAATCTCCAGATGAGGCGAAGGTGAAACCTTTCTCAGCGCAGAAGCTTCAGGGCAAAATCTCTTCGTCGTGCTTCTGCCTGTGCTCCTCGGAGGTGAATTTCTTCACCTTGCTTGCCTTCCTGGCCACCGTCTTGATTCTTAGCATGATTGATTACGAGGGTTTGAAAATGGAGGTTTTTGGTACAAAGGAGGTGAGGGAGCTGTAGGGGTTTTGGGGATTCGGGTGAGGTACTTGAGGGTGAAGGGGGTGGGGGAGTTGTAGAGGTTTAATGAGGGTGGAAGACGTGTTTTCGTGACTTATGGGCTTCTACCTTTTTCCCACCCCCATTTTGCTTTTGACAACAATTTTTTGAAAAAATATATATTTTATCAAAAGCATAGCAGAGGGGAACCCCTTGATTTAGGGCTGACTGCGTTTGCTGCAGCAACGTTACAGCAAAAACTGGCTTACTTAGGATTTTGCTGCAGCAGAGGGTGCTTGTTCTTAATCCTGCTGTAGCAAAGCAGGGACTATCTTTCGTATAGTTTTGCTACAGCAAAACAAAAACTGGTTATGCAAACTTCTATGCTTCCCATCCTACGTAACAAACACAAATGCTATTAGACTCATGATTTAAACTATCTTAAAACTATTAACTTAATCAACAACAAATTTAAACATGGGTTGCCTCCCATGAGCGCTTGTTTTAGAGTCTTCAGCTTGACTTCCCTCCTGTTCATTCCTCTTGTAGCTGAATGGAGGTGTGCTATCTATCCACATCACCTCCTAAATAGTGCTTGACCCTTTGTCCATTAACCCTGAATGTCCTCCCTTCCTTTTCTTCTTCCAATTCAATAGTCCTAAAAGGGAAGACCTTGCTTATGCGAAAGGGACCAGACCAACGAGATTTCAACTTCCCAGGAAACAAGGTCAGCCTGGAGTTGTATAGTAGTACTCTGTCCCACTTCGAAGTTCCTAGGTTGTATCTTCTTGTCATGCCATTGCTTTGCTTTCTCCTTGTATAGTTTGGCATTCTCATAGGCTTGACCACGAAATTCATCCAGCTTATTTAGTTGCAGCATCCTCTTGTCACCCGCAGCTTCCAGGTTCAAGTTTAGCTTCTTCACTGCCCAATATGCTCGATGTTCTAACTCTACTGGTAGATGACAAGCCTTCCCGAATACCAACCTGTATGGTGACATGCCCAGAGGTGTCTTATAGGCTATTCTATAGGCCCATAGTGCATCATCCAACTTGGAGGACCAATCCTTCCTCGTGGGGCCTACTATTTTTTCCAAGATTTTCTTGATCTCTCTGTTGGAGACTTCAGCCTGCCCACTCGTTTGTGGGTGATAGGGGGTTGCCACCTTGTGCCTTACTCCATATTTGGAAAGTAGTGCCTTGAACTGTCGATTGCAGAAATGGGTCCCTCCATCGCTGATGATGGCCTTGGGGGTTCCAAACCTTGTAAAGATGTTTCTTTTCTGGAATCTGGTCACCACCCTTGCCTCATTAGTTTGAGATGCACTTGCTTCCACCCACTTTGAGACATAGTCTACGGCTACAAGGATGTATTGATTCCCAAAACTCGAAGGGAATGGGCCCATGAAATCTATTCCCCACACATCAAATAATTCGGCCTCTAGGATGTTGTTCAGTGGCATTTTATGTCTACGAGATATATTCTCTATTCTCTGACACCGGTCGCATTGCTTTGCGAAGGAGTAGGAGTCCTTGAATAGAGAGGACCAATAGAACCCTGCCTGCAGCACCTTGTTTGCAGTTCTAACTCCTCCAAAATGACCTCTATAAGGGGAAGCATGGCATTGCTGTAAGATTTGCTCCATCTCTTCGTTGGGTATGCACCTCCTTATCATCTGATCAGCACATTGCTTGTAAATGTATGGTTCATCCCAGTAGTATGAGTTTACCTCATGTAAAATTTTTTTCTTCTGCTGCCACGTCAAGTCTGGTGGGAGCATTGCACTCACAAGGTAATTTACATAATCAGCGTACCATGGCACATCATCTTGGGATAGGAGATAGAGTTGCTCATCTGGGAATCTTTCATTAATGTCATATGCTCCGGAGCTATGCCCTTTCAACTTGGAGAGATGGTCTGCCACTTGATTTTCAGTTCCTTTCCTGTCTCTGATCTCTAGATCGAATTCTTGAAGCAAAAGCACCCACCGAATGAACCTGGGCTTAGAATCCTTTTTCCTAACCAAGTGTTTGATGGTAGAGTGGTCTGTGTGCACTATCACCTTTGCCCATACCAGATATGCTCTGAATTTCTCAAAGGAAAACACTACTACAAGCAATTCCTTCTCTGTCACCGTGTAGTTCAGCTGGGCACCTTGCAACATTTTGCCAGCATAGTATATAGAATGAAACAGCTTGTTTCTGCGCTGCCCGGGGACAGCTCCCAATGCTGTTTCACTAGCATTACACATCAGCTCAAATGGAGAGGTCCAGTCTGGTGCCACGATAACTGGGGTTGTACTCAATTTCTGTTTGAGATCGCAAAATGCTGTCATGCAACTTTCATCAAAACAGAAAGTTCTGTCCTTCTCTAGCAAATTGTATAAAAGGTTTGGCAACCTTAGAGAAGTCTTTAATGAACCTCCTATAAAATCTTGCATGTCCTAGGAAGCTTCGAATGCCCTTGACCTAGGTGGGAGGAAGGAGCTTCTCTATGATTTCCACCTTGGCCTTGTCAACCTCAAGTCCTCTTTGAGAAACCTTATGCCCCAGCACAATCCCCTCTTTTACCATAAACTAACACTTCTCCCAGTTCAGCACCAAGTTTGTTTCCTCACACCTTTGCAAGACCTTAGCAAGGTTTCCCAAGCATAGGTGAAAGGAGTCCCCAAAGACTGAGAAGTCATCCATGAAGATTTCCACAAACTGTTCAGCCATTTCTGTGAATATTGCCATCATGCATCGCTGGAATGTTGCTGGAGCATTACAAAGCCCCAATGGCATCCTTCGAAATGCAAAGGTACCAAAAGGACATGTGAATGTGGTTTTTTGTTGATCTTCTGGTGCTATAGCAATCTGGTTGTACCTTGAGTACCCATCCAGGAAACAATAGTATTCCCTTCTAGCAAGTCTATCTAACATTTGATCAATGAACGGCAGAGGGAAGTGATCCTTCTTAGTGCTTTTGTTCAGCTTCCGATAATCCATGCAAATCCTCCAGCCAGTTACAACCTTGGTGGGGATAAGCTCATTGTTTTCGCTTTCCACCACAGTCATACCCCCTTCTTAGGAACACATTGGACCGGACTCACCCAAGAACTATCTGATATTGGTTAAATAATTCCAGCATCTAGCCACTTGATCATTTCCTTTTTAACCACCTCCTTCATTATTGGGTTGAGCCTTCGCTGGGGTTCTATGAACCCTTTTTCATTGCTTTCCAAGAGGATCTTATGCATGCAAAATGAGGGGTTGATTCCCTTAATGTCAGCAAGTGTCCAACCAATGGCCCTTCTAAATTTCTTTAGTGTAAGGACTAATTTCTCCTCTTGTTCCACTGTCAAAAGTGTTGAGATAACCACAGGAAGAGTGGTTGTCTCTCCTAAAAGAGTCATCCCATTCAATTTAATCAGGGAATAAGAGTTTTTAAAACACCAGAATAACTCAGTAAACGTACTTAGAAAGCACATAGAAACTACAATAAATTGCAGTTATCAACAACTACATTGAATGCCCATAATAAAAGAAAGTGATGTCATGATGGGGGAACCTTTGGCCCTAAAATTAATAAGGGAATTAGCCACTCCATTGAGGAGTATTTTGGCCAAGTGAGAGTAGAAAGAAGGAAGAAGCAAAGAAGAGAATTGGAGCGGAAGAAAGGATGGAAGAAGAGAAGGAAGTATAGGAAAACCAAAAACCTAAGGTAAGGTAGTAAGACCACCAACTCAATCCCTCCTCTCTCTTCATCTTTTGGGTTTAAAACTAAATCTTTTCCTCTCATATATGCTGTTGGAACAGCAAGGGGAAAGAGGAAAATCTTGCCACTTCAAGGAGAAAGCAAAAGGAAAACACAAGCTAAGTAAGTTTAGGAAGAATTGTAGGTATGTTTAACAATATTTCCTTTGAAGAAAGCTCTAAAAACTTGTAACTTTACGTGGGGTTCTCAACTGTAGGACGTAGATAAATTTGTACTATTGATACTTTTGATTATTGGCCATGGATGTCTGTATCTTGCTATATGCGAATCTTGCATGTGAAGGTTGTATGCTTGCTTAGGTGGTCTTGAATTTATGCATGAATGGGTATGGTTGGCAAAATTTTAGGGATGTTATAAGGATTTCTTTTAATTGAATTGGCTATGGAATATTTGATGGAAAAAGGTTATGTTGATAGAATAAGTGAAGCCTTGAAATCTAGGGATAACCCTTGGAAGTTTCGGTGTTGGGAACATCCTTGGTGTTGTTTTTAATAAATTCTGGTTTTTGAAAGAAGTGAATGATGGAATATGTTATCATAAATGTTTGTAAGATGAATGTAACTAAAACTTGTTAGAGGAGTAATCTAGGAGTTAAGGCATAAATAACTAGAAATTTTAAAGACCAAATATGCCTAGGTATAGTGATAAGAAACAATAAGGAAAAATTAAAGTAGCAAGAAGCTACGACCCTGGATAGTGTAGGAAAGCATTCTATTTTTGAACTTTGAAATTATCTGATTTGGAGTCGGTATGATAGAGATATTGCATAATTAGTAATGATAGGTAAAAACCAACTCGTGGTGCAGGGACACTAATTGTGAGAGCTCTATAACTCCTAGATTACTTATGAATTTGCCTAGATGGTCAAAATGAAAGTTATGGTTAGTTGTCTTAGATTTCTATAGGCTCTATAATCACCTCAATTTGAGTTTAAATGAGTGAGTTATGAACTAAATAGTATTAAAAGGTCTGACTCCACTGTAACCTTTGTAACAACTCCATTTAAGTAACAATTTTCTGACCACTTATTAGATCATAACCAGAAATTAAAACACAGAAGCTATCCTAACATATTCTTCTTTGATTAACCATTTTCTGACCACTTTTTACTAATGAAACCATATCTACCACATATGGACTCCAAATTGAGTGATTCCAGTGGCTAAAAATCCATGATAGACATAACGATAATTCTTATCTTAACCATTTATTTTAATTTCTTACAGAATATTCCCAAAAATTAAAACACAGAAGCTATCCTAACATATTCTTCCTTGATTAACCATTTTCTGACCACTGTTTACTAATCAGACCATATCTACCTCATATAGACTCTAAATTGAGTGATTCTAGTGGCTAAAAATCCGCCATACATATAGCTATAATTCTTATGTTAACCATTTATTTTAATTCCTTACAAATTGCTCCCAAAAATTAAAACATAGAAGCTATCCTAACATATTCTTCCCTGATTAACCATTTTCTGACCACTGCTTACTAATCAAAACATATCTACCACATATGGACTCCAAATTGAGTGATTCTAGTGACTAAAAATCCGTGACACATATAGCTACAATTCTTATCTTAACCATTTATTTTAATTCCCTACAGAATGTTCTTAGAAATTAAAACACAGAAGCTTAAAATTTTGCCACCCATAGCCATACCTATGCAGAATTATCTACACTAGCCTGAGTATTCAAACATACATAATATGTAACATAATATAGCAACATCCATGACCAATCATCAAAGTTCTAAGATCAAAATCTTATATAAATATTACAAGTTTCAAATCTTTTCTTCAAAAAGAAATATTGTTAAACTTACCTAGACACTTAGTCCTCTAGACTTCTCCTTCTTCTTTTTTCCTTTCTTCCACTCCTTTCCTCACTCTACCTTGCTTCTATTTTTCTCTCCCTCACTTGGACGAAATTCTCATGCTATAAGGTTGGGTTTTGCTTATATAGACTATCAAATAATTCACCTTTCATAATCATGGGTCTACCTTATCACAATTAGGATGCACTTGGTTGAATTTTTAGAAAACAAACAACTCATGTTCTTGTCTTCCTCTTCCTTAGTCAAGATATGCATAGGAAAAGGAGATTTGTATTTTGAAAATTATGATAATATGTTCTTAAGATAAGGAACAAGGTCCCTTTGATTTAGGGATTCATTTCCTTTTTCTTTTGTCTTAATCAAGTATGATGGGTTTGCCTTTTTTGGTGGCAAATTTCTAGCCCTTGAATCTCCATTATTTGGTTGAAATTATTTATGTGGGATAGGAATGTTTTGTCCTAATGCCATGTATTATCATACCACTTGCTAAAATTATGAGTGTAGGATATAGATGTTTTGTCCTAAATCCTTGTATTATCATACCACTTGCGAAAATTATGAGTGTAGGATATAGATGTTTTGTCCTAAAGCCTTGTATTATCATACCACTTGCTAAAATTATGAGTGTAGAATATAGATGTTTTGTTCTAAAGCCTTGTATTATCATACCACTTGCTAAATTTTTTGTCTTAAAGCCATGTAACCTAATCTTTATTATATTATCACATGATTTATTTTATTTTATTTTTCCTCTTGGATTTGGGTTTAATCCTACCCATTTCCTTTGCTTTGAATAAAATTTTACCTTTCTTGGAGCACTTGGTCACATTTTCATAATTTTTGGGCTATCGGTCCAATTTCTATATCCTCGTCTAAGTCTATGTTTTATTTCTTGCTTAGGTTATCCAATGGGCTTGCTAGAAACTTATGTGAAGTGGAAAAACTCTATATAAAGTGTCCATAGGTGAAAGCCCAATGTATGGGTGAATATGTTAAACTTAGTAACTCTAGTTCTTGAATTAGGAAAAATTACCCTAATCCAATGTTTTCTTGAAATTTTAAGACCTTTACTTGTTTCCAAAAATTTATCTTCCTTACCCAAGAATTTTATCTTTCTTTAGTATATTTATTTCTAATTTTTTCTCTTAGGTTTTCTCTTTTTACCTATTCCATTAATGTTAGAACATTTCTATACATACACTTAAGGTGAAGAATTTCTAAGGATTATATTTCTTTAGATATCTAAAAATTGTCTAGTAAATTTTATTTTCTTAATTAAATATTTATGTACCTTTATCAATAAAAGAAACGAAATTAGGGATATTACTTTGAATACTTTTGTACTTTTATTAATTCATGAAACGAAATTAGGGATGTTACATTTCTCTCCCCCTAAAAGAAATTTTGTCCTCAAAATTTTAGAAATTACCTAATAAGAACAATTTTGGATATTTCTTCCTCATGACTTCTTCTAACTCCCAAGTTACTTCTTCCGGAGTCAAACCTTCTCTTAACACCTTAACTAGGGGAATAGTTTTGTTCTGCAATTGCTTCACGTCAGTGTCCAATATAGATGCTGGCACTAGCTGGTATGTCATGTTCTCCTTTATTTGGATTAGTTCATCTCGTATCACATGTGAGGAGTCTGGAAGATACTTCCAGAGTTGTGATATATGGAAAACATTATGCAAGTTGGACAAATTAGGTGGGAGAGCAACTTGATATGTTGACGTCCCTACTTTCTTCAGAATTTGGTAGGGTCCCAAAAATCGCGGATTTAGCTTTTTGGTCTTGAGAGGCCTATTAACTGTAGTGGTCGGGGAAAGTTTTAGAAATATATGGTTTCCTTCCTCAAACTCCAAAGGTCTATGTCTCTTATCATAGTAACTCTTTTGCCGACTCTGAGTTGTGACCATTTTGTCTTGTATAATCCTGATTTGTTCAGTGGTTTGTTGAACTAGATCAGGACCCAACAAGTTCTTTTCTCCTACCTCAAACCAACATAGTGGAGATCGGTACTTCCTAACGTATAAAGCTTCGTAGGGGGCCATCTTAATACTGGAGTGATAACTATTATTATAAGCAAACTCTACTAAAAGTAGGTACTTATCCCATCCTTTACCTTTCTCTATCACACAGGCCTTTAACATGTCTTCTAGAGTTTGAATGGTCTGTTCTGTCTGCCCATCAGTCTGAGGATGATAAGCAATACTAAACCGCAACTGGGTTCTAAAAGCTTCCTGCAATGCCTTCCAAAACCTCGAGGTAAACCTTGATTCTCTATCATAAACGATATTTAAGGGAATTCCATGTAGTCTAACTATTTCCTAGATGTACAACTGGGCCAATTTGTCTAGTGGAAAGTTAACTTTTATGGGCAGAAAGTGAGCAGATTTGGTTAATCTGTCAACTATTACCCAGATAGAGTCATGTCCTACTGAAGTCTTAGGTAAACCTACAACAAAGTCCATCGAGATACTGTCCCATTTCCATTTAGGGATCTCAAGAGGTTGTAGAAATTCCGCTGGCTTTTGATGTTCTACCTTCACCTTTTGACAAATTAGACATTTCGCCACGAACTCAACAATATCCTTTTTCATCCTTGGCCACCAATACATCATCTTTAAGTCCTGGTACATTTTAGTGCATCCAGGATGGGTAGTATATTTACTCTCATGCGCTTCCTGCAAGATCTTAGTCCTCCACTCTCATTCTTGAGGGACACAAATCCTTCCTTGATACATGATTGCTCCATGTTGCATGACAGAAAAATTGCCTTGATCTTTATGATCCTATAAGTATTGGTCGTGAGCTTGAGCCTCTTTGATCTGGGCTCTAAGGTCACACCCTATACTTAAACCATTAATCATTAGCTTCTTTGAGGAAAAAGTAGTGTCTAGCTTCAAATTCCAAAACTCCTCTAGCATCGGCATCTTATACATCATCATTTGGCCCATGTGTAGAGATTTCTGACTCAGAGCATCAGCTACAACATTTGCTTTTCTTGGATGATACTTTATCTCAAATTTATAGTCATTGAGATATTCCACCCATCTTCGTTGCCTCATATTTAACTCCTTTTGATCAAAAAGATATTTAAGACTCTTGTGATCGCAATATACTTCAAAGGTTGCTCCATATAAGTAGTGTCGCCAAATCTTTAAAGCAAACACCACCGCCGCCAATTCAAGATCATAGGTTGGATAGTTTCCTTTGTGGGGTCTTAGTTGTCTAGAGGCGTAAGCAACTACTCTCTTATCTTGCATTAGCACACACCCTAGCCCTTTCTTTGAAGCGTCACTATACACTTCAAAATGTCTTGTGGGGTTTGGAATAATTAAAATAGGAGGGGTGATCAATTTTGTTTTAAGCTCCTGAAAACTAGCTTCACATTGATCAGTCCATTTGAAAGGACTTCCCTTCTTAGTCAATTTAGTCAATGGTAAGGCTATACGAGATAAGTTTTGTATAAACCTCCTGTAGTATCCTGCCAAACCCAGGAAACTTCTGACTTCAGTAACCATCTTTGGTCTCTCCCACTAAATCACTGCTTTTATCTTGCTAGGATCTACGACTACCCTTCTATTAGAGATGACATGTCTTAGAAACTTTAACTCTGACAGCCAAAATTCACACTTCTCCAATTTGGCATATAACTTTTTCTCTTTCAGCACGATTTGGAGATGTTGTTCATGTTCTTTCTCACTCTTAGAATATATCAAGATGTCATCAATGAATACTACAACACATTGATCTAGGTAGGGTCAAAAAATGCGATTCATGTAATCCATGAAAATTACAGGTGCATTCGTCAACCTGAAGGGCATTACGAGAAACTCATAGTGCCCATACCTAATCCTGAAGGCTGTTTTTGGTACGTCCTCCTCCTTGATCCTAATCTGATGGTATCCTGACCTCAAGTCAATTTTAGAAAAGATAGAGGCTCCCTTCAGTTGATCCAATAAGTCATCTATCCTAGGGAGAGGGTACTTGTTTGTGATAGTCACCTTATTCAACTGTCTGTAATCTATGCATAGTCTCAAGCTCCCATCTTTCTTCTTAACAAACAATACAGGAGCTCCCCAAGTTGATATACTCAGTTTAATGAATTGCTTGTCTAATAGTTCCTCCAACTGTTTCTTGAGTTCCTGTAGTTCCTTCGAGAACATTCTATATGGTGCAATAGAGATAAGCCCTATCCCAAGTAGGAGATCAATAGAGAACTCTATCTCTCTCTTAGGAGGTAAGCCTAGAATATCTGATGGAAATATTTCAGGAAACTCGTTGGCTATTCGGATTTCATCAAGCTTCGATTCGACTTCTAGGTTTGATAAATACAACCAAGTACTCTATTCTTCAACTCCCTATTAACTTGATTGACATTAAGTATCAATAACTGCACCTCCTCTTTCGGAGTAGGAGGTAGAAATTCAATGGTCTTGTTACAACAATTCAGCAAGACTCGATTTCTAGTCATCCAGTCTAACCCTAGAATGACATCAATACCTTTTAAAGGTAGACAGATAAGGTCTACAGAAAAAGTTTTCTCTTGGATAGTGACCTGACAATCCTTACATATAGAGGAAGTTAAGACCCTTTCCCCTGTGGGAGTTACTACAGATAGCTCATAGGGGGTTTCAGCAATAGGATACTGAAGCTCCCTAATACATTCTTCTGATATAAATGAATGACTAACACCAGAGTCAAACAACACCATAAGAGCAAATCCATAGATATAGCATGTACCTTGAATCATTTCAGAAGATTGAGCTGCCTCTTGGCCGCTTAGGGTAAAAACCTTCCTTTCACCTGAGGCCTCTGTTCTAGTTGATTCCCCACATTCTATGGGCAGTTTCTCGCAAAATGCCCCTTCTGTCCACAGTTAAAGTAGACATCTTGTCCCATGTAGCATGGCCGGTTACCATGCATACGTCTGCACTTAGCGCACTTGACTGGGGTGAGGTCTTGTTGAAAAGGTTTGGGAACCACAGTCAATGGTCTCTTACCAGCTCCATATCTACTTCTTCTCACGTTCTTGCTAGGGTTGGGAAAATTTTTCTTCATTTTCCACAGGTTTCGCCTTTGCTTTTCATCCTCCATTGCCTTTAAACTTTTCTCTAAGAGTCTGCATTTATTGATCAGAGGTACAAACTCCCTGATCTCCATAGCTACAACAGCATTCTTTATGTCCGGGTTCAGTCCCGCTTCGAACTTAAGAGCCTTTCATGCTTCATCGGGGTTAAATCACAGATAAGAGGAGAACTTAGACAACTCCTTGAACATCGCGATATATTGGTCTATGGTCATGCTACCCTGCCTGAGTTGGAGAAATTCGATCTCTTTCTCTGCCCGCACAGTACTTGGAAAGTACTTTTCTAAAAAGGTGTCTTTGAACACCTGCCAAGTGATCTGCCTTCCCTGGTGAGCTAAAAGTTCTCTAGCTCTACACCATTAGTATTCTGCTTCATCTTTTAGCATATATGCAGCGAAAATTACTTGCTACTCCTTAGCATAGCCCATCAATTTAAAGATTTTCTCTAACTCCCTTATCCATCTTTCAACTACAATCGGGTCAAAGCCGCCTTGAAAACAAGGTGGCCTAATCCTTAGAAACTCAGATATGCCATTATCATTTCCATCCATCCAGTTGTTAACACCATTCACACCATTCGAGTTATTAGCATTCTGGAGGTATTGTAGAATTTGGTTAGTGGTCATGACTTGGTCTCGAATTGCCGTGGCCAGGTTGTGCAGGGTTTCCTCCGCATTGTTTGCTGGATTCCTCCTTGGTGGTGCCATTTCCTAGTGTGGCAAAAACAAAGTTATGCTGCTATTGAGGTGATCAAACCCAATAGTTTGTTCAAAAATATTTAACAGTAGTCATAACATCACCTCGGCATGTAGATAAGAAACACTAGTAATTTCTTACCTATATGAAATCACTGATCCCCTACACAGCATAACCATAACATACTCAAGACACTATATGATCGATTCAGATAACCATCCACCCACTGGCCATCTAGGATCGACCTCTTCTGAAAACAATTATGTAACAACTCCATTTAAGTAACAATTTTTTTTTAAATACCATGACGTTATTACCTCGTTACAACTTAACTCAAAATAACATTTATTTAATTTATAAAATACAGAGTTCACATACACGTCATTAATAAAAAAATACGTACAATATATCAAACACATAAATATCTACATCTTATTTATTTTGGTTGACCAATTTCAGAGATACAGGTGCGGGTGGTTGCACCTTCACTGGGATCTGAGCCAACTCGACCATAAACATTTTATTTGATTTTGGGATCTGCCCAACATAAAGTAACTCGATCCAACGTGTACTAAAAGTCAGAGCCATAGAAAAATCTGCATAACTAATTTTCTAAACATGACATGGAAATATAGTGAGAATTAATCCCAGTAAGTTCAACAATAAATCATCATCAATATAGCTTATCACGTCATGTTCATCTGTATAAACTACAGCAAATATCTTTGGTCACATGAATGCACTATATCTATGCACATGAGAATTGTACAATAATGACATGTATGACATGATTAACTATTTTTAAAATATCATATGATGACTATCAATTTATTTTCATATCAAGCTACCCCGGTCAAGGTGAGTATTTTCTACTCTCCAGTACAGGCTTTTATCGCTCCGTCCGACATGGCACACTTTCTGTTTCTTTTCTCATTAGCATAATCATCAAAGTTCTAAGATCAAAATCTTATAGAAATATTACAAGTTTCAAATTTTTTCTTCCAAAAGAAATATTGTTAAACTTACCTGGAGCACTTAGTCCTCTAGACTTCTCCTTCCTCTTTCTTCCTCTCCTTTCCTTACTCTACCTTGCTTCTATTTTTCTCTTCCTCACTTGGACAAAATTCTCATGCTATAAGGTTGGGTTTTGCTTATATAGACTATCAAATAATTCACCTTTCATAATCATGGGTCTACCTTATCACAATTAGGATGCACTTGGTTGAATTTTTAGAAAACAAACAACTCATGTTCTGGTCTTCCTCTTCCTTAGTCAAGATATGTATAGGAAAAGGAGATTTGTATTTTGAAAATTATGATAATATGTTCTTAAGATAAGGAACAAGGTCCCTTTGATTTAGGGATTCATTTCCTTTTTCTTTTGTCGTAATCAAGTATGATGGGTTTACCTTTTTAGGTGGCAAATTTCTAACCCTTGAATCTCCATTATTTGGTTGAAATTATTTGTGTGGGATAGGAATGTTTTGTCCTAATGCCATGTATTATCATACCACTTGCTAGAATTATGAGTGTAGGATATAGATGTTTTGTCCTAAAGCCTTGTATTATCTTACCACTTGCGAAAATTATGAGTGTAGGATATAGATATTTTATCCTAAAGTCTTGTATTATCATACCACTTGCT
The DNA here is from genome assembly GCA_037074535.1 of Gleditsia sinensis. Classification (NCBI taxonomy): domain Eukaryota; kingdom Viridiplantae; phylum Streptophyta; class Magnoliopsida; order Fabales; family Fabaceae; genus Gleditsia; species Gleditsia sinensis. Next base: position 34,544,755 of record CM073473.1, on the reverse strand, counting down.
AAAATTATGAGTGTAGGATATAGATATTTTGTCCTAAAGCATTGTATTATCATACCACTTGCTGAATTTTTTGTCTTAAAGCCATGTAACCTAATCTTTATTATATTATCACATGATTTATTTTATTTTATTTTTCCTCTTGGATTTGGGCTTATTCCTACCCATTTCCTTTGCTTTGAATAAAATTCTACCTTTCTTGGAGGGCTTGGTCACATTTTCATAATTTTTGGGCTATCGGTCCAATTTCTATATCCTAGTCTAAGTCTATGTTTTATTTCTTGCTTAGGTTATCCAATGGGCTTGCTAGAAACTTATGTGAAGTGGAAAAACTCTATATGAAGTGTCCATAGGTGAAAGCCCAATGTATGGGTGAATATGTTAAACTTACTAACTCTAGTTGTTGAATTAGGAAGAATTACCCTAATCCAAAAGTTTCTTGAAATTTTAAGACCTTTACTTATTTCCAAAAATTTATCCTCCTTACCCAAGAATTTTACCTTTCTTTATTATATTTATTTCTAATTTTTCCTCTAAGGTTTTCTCTCTTTACCTATTCCATTAATGTTAGAACATTTCTATGCATACACGTAAGTTGAAGAATTTATAAGGATTATATTTCCTTAGATATCTAAAAATTGTCTAATAAATTTTATTTTCTTAATTAAATATTTATGTACCTTTATCAATAAAAGAAACAAAATTAGGGATGTTACTTTGAATACTTTTGTACTTTTATTAATTCATGAAATATAATTAGGGATGTTACAACCTTAATATTTTAATTCCTTAAAACTTCTATATGAATTAATGTCACTAGACAACAAAGTGTACAAGAGAGTTTATGTAATTAATAAGTTATAGGTAAGGATTTTAGGTGAAAGATTAGTCAATAGCACCTTGGAAAATAAATAGAAGATGATGTGAAAACCTACGATCAAGAAGTTGGAATTTTGGAGAAATAGATATAACTAAGATTTACCTAAAAAATGTCAATATAAGAAAAATAAACTAGAGAGGGAGGAGAAATCACCAAAAGTTAAGAATTAGGGAATGATTAAGTATGCCATTGAAAGCACTAGAATTAGTTAAAGTACTCAGGCTTAGCTTAGGGGAAAACTTAATGTGGTGATCGTGCATGTAAATATAATAGTTATTAATGATGTGAAGTTGACTAATGTAGTAGGGATAGGTAAGTATTTAAAGGTGGATGAGGTTGAAATTGAAGAGAACTAAATGGATAAAAGAGTCAAATTAATTAGGGAATTGAAATTTGAGTAACTACAATTTTGGGAGATTTAAAATTTGCCTAAGCATAACTCTAAGAATTAATTTCAATAATAAGAAGGCTGAAAACCTAGGAAAGTGTAAGGGAGCTTTTTGTTTTTGAATTTTTCAGAAAAATACATAAATAATTTGAAAAAATGGTTAACATAAAATTTATAGCTCTATGTCTTACAGTTCTATGGCCACTGGAATTGCAATGACTGGTTTTTTTTATATATATACAGCAACCGATAACACATTCTAGGCAGTGAACAATACACATTTATATAAGCAATTAATATTCCATTATCATAATATTCGAACTACATCAGAGTTTAATATTTATACATTAGTGACACTGAATCACATAATTACATCATCTTAACATGAACCCTATACCACACATCTCCCCTAGGTGTAAAGGGTGGAGGAGGTGGTGCTGGCATCGGGATCTGTACAAGGCATCGCCATCTACTGTATCTCTATGATCAAGTGCACAGAAGCAGCTAGCATGACGTTTGCTCTTACCTGAACACAACACCAACAATAATGAGAACGGAAGTTCCCAATGAGTTTAACATTAAAAGCATCATACAGTAAGTAAGGAAAACACAGTCTTATGTCCAGTTGTATAAACTAAAGAAAATATTTTCTCTTTGTATATGATAAATAACAAGAATGTATAGTATGCTTGCGTGTTCAAAAAATAGGTTATGCATCAATATCAGGCATGTATAATAACCAGGTTATACTTCAATAATATGTTTGTATATCTATCTTTGCAGTACTTTCATGCAGGGTGACTGATTGTCTACAGCCACATCTCAACACTTAGTGACTAATAGTCTGTAGCCATATCTCCACACTCAGTGACTAATCGTTTGTAGCCACGAGTTCAACCATGTACATCAACATGATATAACCATGTATACATCAAACAACTCACCTTTATCATCATGCTTGCCATCCACAAACAACTTCATTTCTTCATACAATCACTATGTAATAACCCCTCTATCGTCATATAATAATGTACACATCACATTCTTTAATCATCATGACCATCACAATAGGATTATGCATTAATCAAGCACATCAGTAGTATCATGCATAATATCATCACTACATCATTTAACAAATATGTATTAATACACTTACCAACAATGCATACCTTATATCATGTAATCCTCATGCATTGATATACTTTCATAGGCATCAAATCAACATGCATTTCATCCATACATTGCACATATAGCTCATATGCAATTCACTTACATATATGTCATCAATACATAACAAATTTACTTGCATATGTCTCATGAATATGTACTTTTATCCATACATAAAGCATACATCTCATCAATATGCAATATATGATTTAATTTCTCATAATAAAAGGATGGAATTCACACTACAATGCATCATTAAAAAGGTATTTATTTTCATTTTAGTTCCCCTTAACATTATCCATTCATTAGAGTTCATTTAGAGCCTTCAAAATGCAAAACAGAGCCATTCCAGCCTTAAGCATGGCTTGGCTGTATCACCAAGCACGGCCATGCTTTAAGCTATGCAAACCGTGCTGAAAAACCACAAAATAGCTTGAAGAATGGCCTGGCCATGTCACCAAGCACGGCCGTGCTCCGGGTTTTCCCAATAGTCTAGATTTCTGTCCAGTCAGACTTTCTCTTACTAAAAAGATCATAAATCCCTCAATTTAACTCCGATTAAGGTGATTTCAATGTCTATGGAAATCTAAGACAATTATCTACAACTTTTATGTTTACTACTTTAACAAAGATAATGGTGTATGAAAACAGCGTCGTGATTCTGTGCGTTAAATTTTACCTTTCTTCACTCATCAGGCGATATCTCTTTTATTTCAAATCCGATTAAGGTGATTCTAGAGGCATTAGAAAGATAAGAAACAGGGATACAACTCATCATTTGAACATAATTCCAAATTTGATATAAATCATAACCAACAGAACCAACCATTCGAACCATTGATTTTCACCATTTTCAAGCCAATTTTAGCATACACATGTATGATCTTTGTATCCAACTCTCACTTTTCATGATCAAACATAAATATACATCATGAATTATCAAAAGAGGATATTTGAAACACTTATAAATCATTCAAAATACATGAAATTCCATGAAAATATGAATAATGTTAAACCTACCGAACCAGAGATTCTTTCTATCCTTGGATTTCTTCCTCTTGATCACTTATCCTTCTTCCTTTCTCTTGGATCTTCACCTTTGCTTCCTTTCTCCCTCCTCTTTCTCTCTCTTCTTTTCCTTCCTCTCCTTCTCTCGGTCTCTCTCTCTCTTCTCTTCTTTTCCTTGGCCGCCACCTCTCTTCCCCTTTTTTGGCCTACTTCTCCTCCAAGCCAAGACTTCTCCAAGTCAAGGCTTCTTCTCCAAGCCAAGGATAAGATTATTTAATCCAAGCTTCTCAAATAAGCCATCCTTCTCCCCCCTTAGTCGATTTCTATTCCAAATCAAGTTAAAATATTATCTTAATTCCAAGCTTCTAGACGGTTGCCCTTCTTTAACACATGCCTTCTCTTTCTTTAAGAATTACACTTTTGCCATTTAGCCACTTTATCATTTTTCTAAGGTTTTATCAATGTTTCATTTCATTCCCTTCACCATTGAGAATTATTTTTCACTTACTAAAATCTGGGATGTTACAGGAATCACCTAATTTTGGAACCCATATGATGGAGATACGACCCAATTAGTGAGGAAAATACAGAACAAGCTTGTGGTATAGTAACAGTGATCTTGAGGATGCTATAGCAACCAAATTTTTTGGGAGATTTCCAAAATGCTTAACATAATAGTTTTAGATTTCTGTCTTAGCTTTCTGTAGGCTTTGAAATCATTTGAATTAGAGTCTAAATGAGAGAAATATGGTCAAGAAAGTAACAAAGAGGTCTAGACTTACGAAAACCAGAATGCTTGACTATTAGAAAAAGGGTTGATAAATTAAGTATAAGGATGTATACTAGGAAATTAAGGACAATAAGAAGGGAAATATGTATAGAATTTGGAAAATAAGTGTTTAAGAGCATATGTTGAAAAGAAAATTTTCAGTGGGATTAGTTTAGGGAGGAGATCAATTAGAGACTAAAATGGAAGAAAATAAAGAAATAAAATGATATTAAAGAAGAAAAAGAATAAGAAAGGAAAAATAATTTCTCTATGAACCAAGTAACGGACTTTTGGTAAACCTTAGCTTATACCCTAGCCATTGCCATTACATGAAATCTTTACCATCTTATGTATGTTATTTTTGGCATGATTTCTATAATGATATTTGAAATGATTATACTTTGATGAGTAATTGTGGCATGTGGGGATATTGGGCATTTTGTTTTGAAAATCATATCTTAGCTATTAATGTGAAAAGAAAAGAAAAGAAAAAGAGAAGAAAAGAATATGGCATGGTCACATGGCTTCTGTGTGTGGTACACTAGATAGGGGACGCCTTATTCCACAGTTATGATGATAATGATGATGAGAAAATAAAGAGAATTATGCCATGTTAGACGGAGAAAAATAATCTCGTGCCAAATGAGTAGAGAGTACTCGCCTTGACTGGAGTAGCTATATTCGATAAGAGTATTTAATAGCCATTATATAATGAATTTGTGTTTTTGACATGCCATGACATTTTGAAATAGTTGATCATGCCCTTGATATTTTGAATAATTACTCACGCCCATGATATTTTTTAAAAAATTATTCAAGCCATACATGTAATTGCTGCATGATTTGCATATGCATAGATATGGTGCATTGCTGTGGCATAAGAAATTTTGTAGCTTATACAGCTGAACATGACATGATGAGCTATATATGTGAAATTATAATTTAATGTTGAACTTACTGAGATTATTATATCTTACTATAATTCCATGTCATGTCTAGATAAGCAGTGATAACATGTAGCTATTTTTGATGACTTTGATTTTTAAGCATACACTGGGTAGAGATGCCTTATGTTGGGAAAATTCTCGTGATTAATGATATGTCAGTGGTTGAGATAGTTGAAGTTCCAGAGGAGGTGCCACCACTTGCACCAGTGTCCCTGGACGAGGCTAATATGGATGATTAGGGCTTAGATATATGCATGTGTTTATACTACAGGTAACACTTAGGACACTATGATATGTATATGAACTAATAAGAGCATTAATATTAATATATACACCCATATTGAGATATGAATAGACTAGAGAATAGTCGATAATGACTTCATTAGTTTGTTAAATAAATAAATAAAAATGAAGTCATTATATTAGGGGTGGAGAAGGAGGCATGTGGGCTGAAACTTGAAACATATTTATTACTACTAAATCCTAAACAACAAGAACATATCCCAAGTAGGGTAACTCGATTCACTGGGTCTCAACCATAAGTTAAAGGAAAATAAATCGCATTCTCTACCTGCTATTATCTAAACACAACATGAAATAATAATGAAAACTAGAGTTACTAAAAGGTTCAATAATGATCATAATCAATATATATATATACACACACACTTTTCAACCATGTCTTGTTATGTCTAGTTGTATGTACTACAAGATGTATTAACCATGTAAATCAGATGCACATCTATTGTATGTATTATGACACAAACATGGCATGTATAAAGTATAAAATCAGTAATATTTATATCTATAAAAAGATTTGCCTAAAAATCATGTGATATTATAGATAGGAAATGTTCATATAATGGCCAATTATTTATCATTTCTATGATAGGATTATGTGAGCCTTCCCCTCACTCATATTTCACTACCACAAGGTTAGAGTGAGCTTTTCCCCTCAACTACTCACCCCTGAACATGCCTTGCTTTGTCTAGGCATGGTCAAGTTTTCGTATTTTTCTTTTACATATTTGTGGATAGGGCGCCCTCTATTTGGTACTGACATGGAAAGCATGTGACCCTTTCTTTTGTTTTGTCACATAAATAGCCATATATGATATTCTTTTTTCTAGCCAATATGTAATAACATAATTATAAAATAATTTACTTCAAATATTATGCAATTTAAAGCAATCAATCTTAGTGTCTCTTAGCCCAAGTATAGCATATAGAAGTGCAAACTATATACAATTGGGATATATATCATGCATGCCATTATAATATGTTATATGCATTTGAATGGAAGGAATGTTTGTTATAGAATGTGTAGCACCTAGCACCTCCAAAATCGTAATCGTAGAATGTTCCTCTTTTATTATCTATAAATTCTTGGCAATGACCACCTAGCCCATACATTAACCTATTAGCTTATATTGTTTGTTATCATTCTTGGGAAAGCATACAAGTACTTCAAGCTATTCCAAGCATTTTCAAATCTCATTTCCCTATAGAAAACTAGCTAGGCATGATATGCATTACTTATAACATAAAGGATCTCATGCAATAAAGAAAAGGGGTATAGTCCATAACTTATATTACATTACATTATCAGCTGTCAAAAAGGGACCTGGCACTTATCTAGGCTATCCCACATAAATGGTACACAACCAAAGAAAATACAATCATGATCATATGAGTCAACCTTGAGACCCCTATTGCTCACTCTTGCTGGAGTACCTGGAATGTGTTATGTGGACATAAAAAGTGAGATGATAATCTCAATAGCTAGCAAATTTTTTTTAATAGTGCACATTCCATTCCTTAAAACATCTCAAATCATTTCACTGAAACATAAGCACTGACCATACATTCATTATACGGCATCTTGGTCACACTAGGGACCTATAACATCATGGTCTACTTACCCAGTGCAGTCAATACGGCTATACCTACAAAGGGCTATGCATCTCCTATTATTGGCCAATCATGAGGGAAATGGGGCTTACTTGGCACCCTTTTGTGCACCCTGTTAATTCCTGAGAATGCATACATAACATATCTTTACACCATCATTCATCATAGCATAAAAGTCAGGCAATTAGTGAAAATTCATAAATTCAAGTTCATAAACATAAAGAGTGTTTTAAGGAAGAGCTAGCTACCAAATTTTTTAGAAAAATAATAAACATTCCTTAAAACATCTCAAATTATTTCACTGAAACATAAGCACTAACCATACTGATGTGATCTTAATTAAGCATGATTTTAATACCTTTATGCTTACCTTTTGTTTGATTTAAGTAAAATATAATTAGGAATTAGCTTAGTTTTGTGTTTTGTGTTGTAGGAACAAAGGAAGAAGAAAATGGAAGAAAAAGATAAGAAAATCATGAAAAATGCTGATTTCTGACCTTTCGTCACTAATGGAAGCATATCTCACTCATTTGAGCTCCGATTGAGCTGATTTCAGCGGCTATGGAAAGAAGAAACATAGAGCTACAACTTTCGTGTTCGGCACTTTGGCAAAATCCGTCATGGATGTCTCATAGCGCCGCGGCGCTGGTTATTGGCGCCGCGGCGCCCTTGCCCCAGAACCACGAGCGCCGCGGCACCCCGTGGATGAAGTTTCGCAGCGCCGCGACGCTGAAATTATGCGCCGCGGCGCCGCCGCTCCGGAAGTCGCGATTTTAGGTTTTTTTTCGCCTGATTTGAAGCCCAATTGATGGAGATTTGACCTAAAAACTTTCCTACTTCGACTAGGAGGGTTGAATGTTTAAAAAGGAAGGAAAGTAAGCAGAGAAGGTATCTATTCATTCAGCAAAGAATTCATTCAAGTTCTCAACTTTTTTCTTTACTTCTTGTTTAGTTTTCTATGGCCCTGCGCGGCTAATTTTCTTTAGTTGGTTGAGGGAGATTGAAACCTCAAGGGATTTGATGTCATTGTGAGATACGGATTTGATTTCATTGCATTCAATCTTAACCGGGTATTGTTTATTCATCTGTTCTTATTTTCTTAATATTATGCATGTGATTGCTAGGAGGCCTACTAGTATATTGTATGTGTAGTTGCTGAATTAGGTTTTGAACAAAGCTTTTATTACTTGATTCGTGAAGCAAATAGGATTAAGGATTTTGGATTATAAATCGTTAACCCGATGATGAATATCAACTAAATTGAATATAACCGATGTGCTTGTATTCGTTTAGCTCTATCAGTTTTTCTTGTTCTTCATGCGGTTAATAAGTTATGCTTTACCAATGTGCTAAAGGATTGCTCGTTAATTAGAGTATAATTAGTGCGATTGTCATTAATTTACTAGGTTTAAGGAGGAACTGGGATAGAATCCCAATGATAGATATTTGGTTTAAGATTGATAATTTTGTCAATGATCAATGCAATCCCTTGATGGTGAATATCGACCGAAACCAACGCTTTTCTCATTAATCACTTTCTCTCAATTATTTTTGCTATTGTTTACTTAATTTTAATTGCGACTCTCAATCCCCCCTTTCTGAATCACATAAGGTAATTCCAGTCTCTGTGGGATCGACCCTTACTCCCACTACTACAGGTTAGTGTTGAGGTAAGGTTTTAATTTGGGCGTGCCTGCGACAGTGCGCACCACATACATACATATGGCATCTTGGTCATACTAGGGACCCATAACATCACGGTCTACTTACCCAGTGCAGTCACATACGGCCATACCTGCAAAGGGTTATGCATCTCCTATTATTGGCCAATCGTAAGGGAAATGGGGCTTACTTAGCACCCTTTTGTGCAACCCGTTAATTCTCGAGAATGCATACATAACATATCTTCAGACCATTATTCATCATAGCATAAAAGTCAGGCAATTAGTGAAAATTCATAAATTCAAGTTTATAAACATAAATAGTGTTTTAAGGAAGAGCTAGCTACCAAATTTTTTAGAAAAATAATAAACATTCCTTAAAACATCTCAAATTATTTCACTGAAACATAAGCACTAACCATACATACATATGGCATCTTGGTCATACTAGGGACCCATAACATCATGGTCTACTTACCCAGTGTAGTCACATACGGCCATACCTGCAAAGGGCTATGCATTTCCTATTATTGGCCAATCGTAAGGGAAATGGGGCTTACTTATCACCCTTTTGTGCAACCCGTGAATTCCCGAGAATGCATACATAACATATCTTCATACCATTATTCATCATAGCATAAAAGTCAGGCAATCAGTGAAAATTCATAAATTCAAGTTTATAAACATAAATAGTGTTTTAAGGAAGAGCTAGCTACCAAAATTTTTAGAAAAATAATAAACATTCCTTAAAACATCTCAAATTATTTCACTGAAATATAAGCACTGACCATACATACATATGGCATCTTGGTTACACTAGGGACCCATAATATCATGGTCTACTTACCCAATGCAGTCACATACGGCCATACTTGCAAAGGGTTATGCATCTCCTATTATTGGCCAATCGTAAGAGAAATTAGGCTTACTTGGCACCCTTTTGTGCACCCCGTTAATTCCCGAGAATGCATACATAACATATCTTTAGACCATCATTCATCATAGCATAAAAGTCAGGCAATCAGTGAAAATTCATAATTTCAAGTTCATAAGTATAAAGAGGTGTTTTAAGGAAAAGCTAGCTACCTCAATTCCAGCACAATCACTTCCTTTCCAGGGCAGCCAATATTACTACCAGCAACTCAAACTAAAACATATAAGAGTTCTTGGTTAATGCATGTATATTAGTACCTAAAGTCATAAATCTCTAGTTTAAAATCTTTTGCTCCTCAAAACAAAACTATGATTTTGTTGAGATTTGGGGTTATTATTAAATATGACAAAAGTCCTCTAAAAATTCTAAACTTTTGTATGGAGGTACCTTTACATATTTATTTTATTTTTTAATTCTCTCAGCCCTTAACTCGTCCATTCAACCACAAAAACTACCTCCATAACTAGGACAGTGCAATTTAGTTTCGGTTCCATTTCTATTCTGTTTTGCATCCATTTGGATTAGTAAAAATTCTTCAAAATTCATGATATTTTATATGAAGCATCCTAGATATGTTATATAATCACCATACAATTTTTAAGTAAAAACTAATTCATTTGTCTCCTCTAATAACCCAAGATCTAAGGCTGTCTCCTGTTATGGTCTGTTCTGCCTCATTTCCTTCCCTACCAAATTTATACATTTTATTATATGGCTTAACCTACCCAGAATTTTCTAAACTTTGGTGAGATCCTTAATTAGGATACCTATAACATGTAATAAAATTTTAAAACAAAAATTCAACATCTAATCCCTTCAATATTTTGTCTTTCCATCAACAGTCTAAGCTGTCCAGCAAATTGTCCTCAACACTGATTTAATTGCAAAAGACCTAGTTGTATGTTCTCAAAAATCAAAAAACTTTCCAGAATCGATCATGAACATCTTAAGAATCTTCTCACCAAATATTATAGAATTTAAAGGCAATTTACTAAATTTACTAAGCCAATATTTTTGGGTGCAAAAAGGTTTCTATTTTCTCAACTTAACTCTTCTATGCTCTATAACGTTTACTCACTAATCAGACCCTAACTCACTCATATGTACTCGAAAGTTTGTGATTCTAGTGGCTAGGTGACCGTGAGAATATTATCTACAACTTTAATGTTAACTACAACTTCATATTCCTTATGGATTACTTCTAAATAGTCGAAAACAGAAGCTATTCTTCACCAGCCTGGATTCCAAACCCAATTTTGACCTCTCATCACTCCATGGACTATAACTCTCTCATTTTAAGTCCGATTGATGTGATTCCAAATGCTATGCAAAGCTAAGACATAGTGATACAACTTATATGTTGAAAACAGTTTCATATTTTAGACAGAAAGTCATCCATGCAGGGCCGAAAATTAACCTATTAAACTCAAAATCGGATTTTTATAAGAAGCCAGACTTACCTTATGTAAATCTACTCCTATGGATCTCAATTTGCAGCTTCCTTCTACTCTTGGTTTCCTTTGCAACTCAGACACGTTTATTGCACCAAATATGGGGTGATCAAGGCTTCAAACCTCAGCACTCACTCTCACTCTCACTGCCTTATGGTGAGGGAAGGAAACTCTCCATTCTTTTCTCTGGTTTTTCCACTCTCTTCCTCCTCCCTCAACCTCCTTCTTCTTCCTAGATACCTTTTCCCTCTTCCTTCTTCTTGCCTCTTGAGTTTTTGGTTACTTCCCTCTCTCATATTTCCTGCTGGCGTGAGGCAAGGGTAGGTGTTTCTGCTGCTACCAAAGATGCAAGCTACTGGGAGCTAAAGGTTGCTAGAATTCCTTGGATTCTGCAGGGCAGGGAGTAGGTTTTCTGCTGCCTCTCCACGTGGGTTATTGCATGCATAACTCTATTATATTATGCTGAAAGGGTGGCTATTGTTTTACACGTAAGAGGGACCTAGGCTGCCAAGAAAAAAACTGTTGTAAGATGCTCTGTTTTCCTGGCGTGAAGCTGCTGCAGGTGTGTGAATTTCTGCTACATGTGGAGCAACGTTTTCTGCTGGGTTTTGGTGCAAATGTGGCTTGCATTATGCTGGGAAAGATGGCTTGTTTTCTTGCTGCCATGTGGGTGTGTTTTTCTACTTGGTTTATGGAGCACGTGCGGGACATTTTTCTGCTTGGTTTAGGGGCAAGGGGTGGCTTGTTTTCCTATTGCCATGTAGGATGTTTTTCTGCTTGGTTTAGGAGCAAATGTACCGTGAGGATGCTACCATCTGTAACATCCCTAATTTCGTTTCTTTTATTGATAAAAGTACATAAATATTTAATTAAGGAAATAAAATTTATTAGACAATATTTTAGATATCTAAGGAAATATAATCCTTAGAAATTCTTCACCTTATGTATATGCATAGAAAATGTTTCTAACATTAAGAGAACAAATAAAGAGGGAAAACCTAATAGGAAAAACAATTAGAAATAACATACTAAAGAGATGCAAAATTCTTGGATAAGGAAGATAAAATTTTAGAAAGAAGTAAAGGTCATAAAATTTCAAGAACATTGGATTAGGGTAATTTTTGCTAATTCAAGAACTAGAGTTACTAAGTTTAAAATCTTTAACCATACATTGGGATTTTACCTATTGACACTTCATATAGAGTTTTTCCATTTCACATAAGTTTCTAGCAAGCCCATTGGATAACCTAAGCAAGAAATAAAAAAATAGACTTGGACTAGGATATAGTAATTGGACCAATAGCCCAAAAATTATGAAAATGTGACCAAGCCCTCCAAGAAAGGTGGAATTTTATCCAAAGCAAAGAAAATGGGTAGGAATAAGCCCATAATGGGTAGGAATAAGCCCAAATCCAAGAGGAAAAATAAAATAAAATAAATTAGGTATGATATAATAATGTAATAATAATAAAGATTAGGTTACATGGCATTAAGACAAAAATTTAGCAAGTGGTGTGATTCTACATTCATAATTTTGGCAAGTGGCATGATAATACAAGGCTTTAGGACAAAAACATCTATATCCTACACTCATAATTTTAGCAAGTGGTATGATAATACATGGCATTAGGACAAAACATTCCTATCCCACACAAATAATATCAACCAAATAATGGAGATTCAAGGGCCAGAAATTTGCCAACTAAAAAGGCAAACCTATCATACTTGTTTAAGACAAAAGAAAATGGAAATGAATCCCTAAATCAAAGGGACCTTGTCCATATCTTAAGAACATATTATCATAATTTTCAAAATACAAATCTCATTTTCCTATGCATATCTTGACTAAGGAAGAGGAAGACAAGAACATAAGTTGTTTTTTTTCCAAAAATTCAACCAAGTATAATCTAATTGTGATAAGGTAGACCCATGATCATGAAAGGTGAATTATTTGGTGGTCTATATAAGAAAACCCACCCTTACAACATTATAATTTCTTCTAAGTGAGGGAGAGGAAAAATAGAAGCAAGGTAGAGTGAGGAAAGGAGAGGAAGAAAGAGGAAAGAGAAGTCTAGGGGACTAAGTGCTCCAGGTAAGTGTAACAATATTTCTTTTTGAAGAAAACTTTTGAAACTTATAATATTTATATAAGATTTTGATCTTAGAACTTTGATGATTGGTCATGATGTTGCTATATCATGTTACATAAATGGTTAACATAAGAATTAAATATATATGTATCACAGATTTTTAGCCACTGGAATCATTCAATTTGGAGTTCATATGAGGTACATATGGTCTGATTAGTAAACAAAGGTCAGAAAATGGTTCATCAGGGAAGAATATGTTAGGATAGCTTCTGTATTTTAAGTTCTGGGAATTATTTGTATGGATTTAAAATAATTGGTTAACATAAGCATTATAGCTATGTGTGTCACGGATTTTCAGCCACTGGAATCATTCAATTTGGAGTCCATATGAGGAAGATATAATCTGATTAGTAGTCAAAGGTCCGAAAATGGTTCATCAGGGAAGAATATGTTAGGATAGCTTCTGTATTTTAATTTCTAGGAGTTATCTGTATGGAACTAAAATAAATGGTTAAGATAATAATTATAGATATCTGTGTCACAGATTTTTAGCCACTGGAATCACTCAAGTTGGAGTCCATATGAGGTAGATATAGTCTGATTAGTAGTTAGAGGTCAGAACCTATCTGAGAAGAAATAACCTGTACATTTAGGGAGTAATATCACCTTGAGTTCTTAATATTTCGCTACAATGTTCAACATCATAGTTTTAGATAATTTTTTTATCTTGAAATTGACACCAAGATCACCTACATCGGAGTTCAATTGAGGGAGTTATGCTTTGATTAGTATGAGAAGGTTAGATATGATGAAAACCTGCATCAAGAAAATAAAGAAATAAAATTAATATTTAAAGAAGAAGACGAATCTTATAAATGACTAGTATATGCCATAGCCATTACCATTGTATGAACTTATTATCATCTTAAGTGTAAAATTCTGACATGGAAATATTTTATAAAGTGATATTTGAAATAGTTATGTTCATGGCATGATTACCAATGATTTATGGTAATAGTTATATTTTGATGAACATACTTTTTATTGAAAGCATATTTTTGGCTATCATTGTGAAAAGAAAAGAAATGAGCACGATCACATGGCAATTCGTGTGGTGCACCAGTAGGGGACGCCCTACCAACAATTATGATTATGATTATGAGAAAAGAAAGAGAAAGTGTGCCATGTCGGACGGAGCGAGAAAAGCCCGTACCGGAGAGTAGAGGATACTCACCCTGACCGGGGTAGCTTGAAATGAGAATAAGTTGATGGCCATCATATGATATTCTAAAAATAGTTAATCCTGTCATACATATCATTACTGTATGATTCTTATGTGCATAGATATAATGCATTCATGTGACCAAAGATATTTTCTATAGTTTATACAGCTGAACATGACGTGATGAGCTATATTGATGATGATTTATTGTTGAACTTATTGGGATTTAATTCTCACTATATTTCCATATCATGTTCAAAAAATTAGTTATGCAGAGTTTTCTATAGCTCTGGCTTTTAGTGCACGTTGGATCGAGTACTTTATGTTGGGCAGATCCCAGAAGCAAATAAAATGTTTATGGTCGAGTTGGCTTAGATCCCGGTTAAGGTGCAACCACCCGCACCTGTATCTCCAGAATTGGTCAACCAGAATAAATAAGATGTAGATTTTTATGTGTTTGATATGTTGTACATATGTTTTGATTAATGACATGCATGTGAACTCTGTATTGTATAAATTAAATAAATGTTATATTGAGTTAAGTTGTAACGAGGTAATAACTTCATGGTATTTTTTTAAAAAAAATTGATACTTAAATGGAGTTGTTACATAATTGGTATCAGAGCAGGTCGATCCTAGATGGCCAGTGGGTGGATGGTTATCTGAATCGATCTTATAGTGTCTTGAGTATGTTGTGGTTGTGCTGTGTAGGGGATCAGTGATTCATATAGGTAAGAAATTACTAGTGTTTCCTATCTATATGCCGAGGTGGTGTTATGACTGCTATTAAATATTTTTGAACTAACTATTGGGCTTGATCACCTCAATAGCTGCATAACTTTGTTTTGCCACAGTAGAAAATGGCACCACCAAGGAGGAATCCAGCAACCAATGCAGAGGAAACCTTGCACAACCTGGCCACGACAATTCGAGACCAAGTCATGACCACCAGCCAAATTTTACAATATCTCCAGAATGCTAATAACCCAAATGGTGTGAATGGTGCTAACAACCGGATGGCTGGAAAAGATAATGGCATATCCGAGTTCTTGAGGACTAGACCACCTTGTTTCCAAGGTGGCTATAACCCAACGGTAGCCAAAAGTTGGATAAGGGAATTAGAGAAAATCTTTGAAGTGATGGGCTGTACTGAAGAGTAGCAAGTTATTTTTACTGCATATATGTTAAAGGATGAAGCAGAATACTGGTGGCATGGAGCAAGAGAACTTTTAGCTTATCAGGGAAGACATATCACCTGTCAAGTGTTCAAGGACATTTTTTTTGAAAAGTACCTTCCAAGTACTGTACGAACAAAGAAAGAGATCGAATTCCTCCAACTCAGGCAAGGCAGCATGACCGTAGACCAGTATATCGCAAGGTTCGAGGAGCTGTCTAAGTTCTCCTCTTATCTGTAATATAACCCAGATGAAGCATGGAAGGCGGTGAAGTTTGAAGCGGGACTAAAACCGGAGATAAAGAATACTGTTATAGCTATGGAGATAAGGGAGTTTGTACCTCTGATAAATAAATGCAGACTCTTGGAAAAAAGTTTAAGGGCAGTAGAGGACGAGAAGCAAAGGCGAAACCTATGGAAGAGGAAGAAAAATTTTCCCAACCCTGGAAAGAACATGCGAAGAAGTGGATATGGAGTTGGAAAGAGGCCATTGACTGCGGGTCCTAGACCTTTTCAACAAGACCTCGCCCTAGTCAAGTGCGCTAAGTGCGAACGCATGCATTGTAACTGGCCATGCTACATGGGACAAGATGTCGGCTTCAATTGCGGACAGAAGGGACATTTTGCGAGAAACTGCCCACAGAATGTGGGGAAGCAGCTAGAACAGAGGCCTCAGGTGAAAGGAAGAGTTTTCACCTTGAGCGACCAAGAGGCTGCTTAATCTTCTGAAATGATTCAAGGTACATGCTATATCTATGGATTTTCTCTTATAGTGTTATTTGACTCTGGTGCTAGTCATTCATTTATATCGGAAGAATGTATTAGGAAGTTTCAATTTCCTATTTCTGAAACTCCCTATGAGCTATCCGTAGTAACCCCTACAGGGGAAAGGGTATTAACTTCCTCTGTATGTAAAGACTGTCAAGTCACCATCCAGGAGAAAACTTTTTCTGTAGACCTCGTCTATTTACCTTTAAGAGGTATTGAGGTCATTCTAGGGTTAGACTGGATGTCTAGAAATCGAGTCTTGTTGAATTATTGTAACAAGACCGTTGAATTTCTACCTCCTACTCCGAAAGAGGGGGTCCAGTTATTGATGTTAAATGCCAATCAAGTTAATAGGGAGTTGAAGAATGGAGTACTTGGATACATTCTCTTGTATTTATCAAACCTAGAAGTCGAATCTAAGCTTGATGAAATCCCAATAGTCAATGAGTTTCCTGATGTATTTCCATCAAATATTCCAGGCTTACCTCCCAAGAGAGAGATAGATTTCTCTATTGATCTCCTACCTGGGACATGGCCTATCTCTATTGCACCATATCGAATGGCCTCGAAGGAACTACAGGAACTCAAGAAGCAGTTGGAGGAACTATTAGACAAGCAATTCATTAGACCGAGTGTATCACCTTGGGGAGCTCCAGTATTGTTTGTTAAGAAGAAAGACTGGAGCTTGAGACTATGCATAGATTACAGACAGTTGAATAAGGTGACTATCAAAAACAAGTACCCTCTCCCTAGGATAGATGACTTATTGGATCAATTAAAGGGAGCCTCGATCTTTTCTAAAATTGACTTGAGGTCAGGATATCATCAGATTAGGATCAAGGAGGAGGACGTACCAAAAACTGCCTTCAGGACTAGGGATGGGCACTATGAGTTTCTCGGAATGCCCTTCGGGTTGACGAATGCACCTGCAATTTTCATGCATTACATGAATCGCATTTTTCGATCCTACCTAGATCAATTTGTTGTAGTGTTCATTGATGACATCTTGATATACTCTAAGAGTGAGAAAGAACATGAACAACATCTCTGAATCGTGCTGTAAGTGCTGAAAGAGAAAACTTTATATGCCAAATTAGAGAAGTGTGAATTTTGGCTGTCAAAAGTGAAGTTTCTTGGACATGTCATCTCTAATAGAGGAGTAGCCGTAGATCCTAGCAAGACAGAAGCAGTGATTCAGTGGGAGAGACCAAAGAAGGTTACGGAAGTCAGAAGTTTCTTGGGTTTGGCAGGATACTACAGGAGGTTTATACAAAACTTCTCTCGTATAGCCTTGCCATTGACTAAATTGACCAGGATGGGAAGTCCTTTCAAATGTACTGATCAATGTGAAGTTAGTTTTCAGGAGCTTAAGACAAGACTGACCACTCCTCTAGTTTTAATTATTCCAGACCCCACAGGACATTTTGAAGTGTATAGTGATGCTTCAAAGAAAGGACTAGGGTGTGTGCTAATGCAAGACAAGAGAGTAGTTGCTTACACCTCTAGACAACTAAGACCCCACGAAGGAAATTATCCAACCCATGATCTTGAATTGGCGGCGGTGGTGTTTGCTTTAACGATTTGGCGACATTACTTATATGGAGCAACCTTTGAAGTATATTGCGATCACAAGAGTTTTAAATATCTCTTTGATCAAAAGGAGTTAAATATGAGGCAACGAGGATGGGTGAAATTTCTCAATAACTATAAGTTTGAGATAAAGTATCATCCAGGAAAGGCGAATGTTGTAGCTGATGCCTTAAGTCGAAAATCTCTACACATGGGCCAGATGATGTTGTATGAGATGCAAATGCTAGAGGAGTTTCGGAATTTGAAGCTGGACACTACTTTTTTCTCAAAGAAGCTAACCATTAATGGTTTAAGTATAGGGTGTGACCTTAGAGCCCAGATCAAAGAGGCTCAAGTTCACAACCAATACTTACAGGATCATAAAGATTAAGGAAATTTTTCTGTCATGGAAGATGGAGCAATCATGTATCAAGGAAGGATTTGTGTCCCTCAAGAACGAGAGTTGAGGACTAAAATCCTACAGGAAGCACATCAGAGTAAAAGTACTGTCCATCTTGGATGTACTAAAATGTACCAAGACTTAAAGATGATGTATTGGTGGCCAAGGATGAAAAATGATATTGCGGAGTTCGTGGCGAAATGTCTAATTTGTCAAAAGGTGTAGGTGGAGCATCAAAAGCCAGCAAGATTTCTACAACCTCTTGAGATCCCTAAATGGAAATGGGACAGTATCTCGATGAACTTTGTTGTGGGTTTACCTAAGACTTCAGTGGGACATGACTCTATTTGGGTAATAGTTGACAGATTAACCAAATCTGCTCACTTTCTGCCCATAAAAATTAACTTTTCACTGGATAAATTGGCCCAACTGTATGTCTAGGAAATAGTTAAACTGCATGGGATTCCCTTAACTATTATTTCTGATAGAGATCCGAGGTTCACGTCGTGGTTTTGGAAAGTGTTGTAGGAAGCTTTTGGTACTCAGTTGCGATTTAGTACTGCCTACCATCCTCAGACTGACGGGCAGACAGAACGGACCATTCAAACTCTAGAAGACATGTTAAGGGCCTGTATGATAGACCAAGGTAAAGGATGGGATAAGTACCTACCTTTAGTAGAGTTTGCTTATAATAATAGTTATCACTCCAGTATTAAGATGGCCCCCTACGAAGCTTTATATGGTAGGAAGTGCCGATCTCCACTATGTTGGTTTGAGGTAGGAGAAAAGAACTTGTTGGGTCCGGATCTAATTCAACAAACCACTGAACAAATTAGGATGATATGAGACAAAATACTTACAACTCAGAGTTGGCAAAAGAGTTAATACGATAAGAGACATAGACCTCTAGAGTTTGAGGAAGGAGACCATGTATTTTTGAAACTTTCCCCGACTACTGGAGTTGGTAGGTCTCTCAAAATAAGAAAGTTAAGTCCACAATTTTTAGGACCCTACCAAATTCTGAAGAAAGTAGGGACATCAGCATATCAAGTTGCTCTCCCACCTAATTTTTCCAACCTGCATAATATTTTCCATGTATCACAGCTGCAGAAGTATCTTCTAGATTCATCACATGTAATACAGGATGAACCAATCCAAATAAAGGAGAACATGACATACCAGCTAGTACCTGCATCCATATTGGACACTGACGTGAAGCAACTGAGAAATAAAAACATTCCCCTTGTTAAGGTGTTATGGGAAACTTTGACCCCGGAAGAAGCAACTTAGGAGCTGGAAGAAGTCACGATGAAGAAATATCCGTAATTGTTCTTATTAGGTAATTTCGGAAATTTTGAGGACAAAATTTCTTTTAGGGGGAGAGAAATGTAACATCCCTAATTTCGTTTCTTTTATTGATAAAAGTACATAAATATTTAATTAAGGAAATAAAATTTATTAGACAATATTTTAGATATCTAAGGAAATATAATCCTTAGAAATTCTTCACCTTATGTATATGCATAGAAAATGTTTCTAACATTAAGAGAACAAATAAAGAGGGAAAACCTAATAGGAAAAACAATTAGAAATAACATACTAAAGAGATGCAAAATTCTTGGATAAGGAAGATAAATTTTTAGAAACAAGTAAAGGTCATAAAATTTCAAGAACAGGATTAGGGTAATTTTTCCTAATTCAAGAACTAGAGTTACTAAGTTTAAAATCTTTACCCACACATTGGGCTTTTACCTATTGACACTTCATATAGAGTTTTTCCACTTCACATAAGTTTCTAGCAAGCCCATTGGATAACCTAAGCAAGAAATAAAACATAGACTTGGACTGGAATATAGTAATTGGACTAATAGCCCAAAAACTATGAAAATGTGACCAAGCCCTGCAAGAAAGGTAGAATTTTATCCAAAGCAAAGAAAATGGATAAGAATAAGCCCATAATGGGTAGGAATAAGCCCAAATCCAAGAGGAAAAATAAAATAAAATAAATTAGGTGATGATATAATAATGTAATAATAATAAAGATTAGGTTACATGGCATTAAGACAAA
Source organism: Gleditsia sinensis (assembly GCA_037074535.1). Taxonomy (NCBI): domain Eukaryota; kingdom Viridiplantae; phylum Streptophyta; class Magnoliopsida; order Fabales; family Fabaceae; genus Gleditsia; species Gleditsia sinensis. The sequence goes on along the minus strand of CM073473.1, from coordinate 34,524,351 downwards.
AATTTAGCAAGTGGTGTGATTCTACATTCATAATTTTGGCAAGTGGCATGATAATACAAGGCTTTAGGACAAAAACATCTATATTCCACACCCATAATTTTTGCAAGTGGTATGATAATACATAGCATTAGGACAAAACATTCCTATCCCACACAAATAATATCAACCAAATAATGGAGATTCAAGGGCTAGAAATTTGCCACCTAAAAAGGCAAACCTATCATACTTGTTTAAGACAAAAGAAAATGGAAATGAATCCCTAAATCAAAGGGACTTTGTCCCATATCTTAAGAACATATTATCATAATTTTCAAAATACAAATCTCCTTTTCCTATGCATATCTTGAATAAGGAAGAGGAAGACAAGAACATAAGTTGTTTGTTTTCCAAAAATTCAACCAAGTGTAATCTAATTGTGATAAGGTAGACCCATGATCATGAAAGGTGAATTATTTGGTGGTCTATATAAGAAAATCAACCCTTATAATATTATAATTTCGTCCAGTGAGGGAGAGAAAAAATAGAAGCAAGGTAGAGTGAGGAAAGGAGAGGAAGAAAGGAAGAAAGAGGAAGGAGAAGTCTAGGGGAGTAAGTGCTCCAAGTAAGTTTAACAATATTTCTTTTTGAAGAAAACTTTTGAAACTTATAATATTTATATGAGATTTTGATCTTAGAACTTTGATGATTGGTCATGATGTTGCTATATCATGTTACATATTGATCTTGCATGTGATGTATGTTTGAATACTTAGACTGTTATAGAAAGTTCTGCATAGGTATGGCTATGGGTGGTAAAAATTTTAGCTTCTGTGTTTTAATTTTTGGGAATTATCTATAAGGAATTAAAATAAATGGTTAACATAAGAATTAAATATATATGTGTCACGGATTTTTAACCACTGGAATCATTGAATTTGGAGTCCATATGAGGTAGATATGGTCCGATTAGTAAGCAAAGGTCAGAAAATGGTTCATCAGGGAAGAATATGTTAGGATAGCTTCTATATTTTAATTTCTGGGAATTATCTGTATTGAATTATAATAAATGGTTAACATAAAAATTATAGCTATATGTGTCACGGATTTTTAGCCACTGGAATCATTCAATTTGGAGCCCATATGAGGAAGATATAATCTGATTAGTAGTCAAAGGTCCGAAAATGGTTCATCAGGGAAGAATATGTTAGGATAACTTCTGTATTTTAATTTCTGGGAATTATCTGTATGGAATTAAAATAAATGGTTAACATAAAAATTATAGATATGTGTGTCACAGATTTTTAACCACTGGAAGCACTCAAGTTGGAGTCCATATGAGGTAGATATGGTCCGATTAGTAGGTAGAGGTCAGAACCTATCTGAGAAGAAATAACCTGTACATTTAGGGAGTAATATCACCTTGAGGTATTAATATTTCGCTACAATGTTCAACATAATAGTTTTAGATAATTTTTTTATCTTGTAATTGACACTAAGATCACCTACATTGGAGTTCAATTGAGGGAGTTATGCTCTGATTAGTAAGAGAAGGTTAGATATGATGAAAACCTGCATCAAGAAAATAAAGAAATAAAATTAATATTTAAAGAAGAAGACGAATCTTATAAATGACTAGTATATGCCATAGCCATTACCATTGTATGAACTTATTATCATCTTAAGTGTAAAATTCTGACATGGAAATATTTTATAAAGTGATATTTGAAATAGTTATGTTCATGGCATGATTACCAATGATTTATGGTAATAGTTATATTTTGATGAACATACTTTTTATTGAAAGCATATTTTTGGCTATCATTGTGAAAAGAAAAGAAATGAGCACGATCACATGGCAATCCGTGTGGTGCACCAGTAGGGGACGCCCTACCAACGATTATGATTATGATTATGAGAAAAGAAAGAGAAAGTGTGCCATGTCAGACGGAGCGAGAAAAGCCCGTACCGGAGAGTAGAGGATACTCACCCTGACCGGGGTAGCTTGAAATGAGAATAAGTTGATGGCCATCATATGCTATTCTAAAAATAGTTAATCCTGTCATACATATCATTACTGTATGATTCTTATGTGCATAGATATAATGCATTCATGTGACCAAAGATATTTTCTATAGTTTATACTGCTGAACATGACGTGATGAGCTATATTGATGATGATTTATTGTTGAACTTACTGGGATTTAATTCTCACTATATTTCCATATCATGTTCAGAAAATTAGTTATGCAGATTTTTCTATAGCTCTGGCTTTTAGTGCACGTTGGATCGAGTACTTTATGTTGGGCAGATCCCAGAAGCAAATAAAGTGTTTGTGGTCGAGTTGGCTTAGATCCCGGTGAAGTTGCAACCACCTGCACCTGTATCTCCGGAATTGGTCAACCAGAATAAATAAGATGTAGATTTTTATGTGTTTGATATGTTGTACGTATGTTTTGATTAATGACATGCATGTGAACTCTGTATTGTATAAATTAAATAAATGTTATATTGAGTTAAGTTGTATCGAGGTAATAACTTCATGGTATTTTTTTAAAAAAATTGATACTTAAATGGAGTTGTTACACCATCTGTGTGTGTCTTTTTCTGCTTGATGTGGCACTAATTCCTGTTGTCTAGTGGAGCAAATGTGGCGTGCATTCTACTAGGCAAGATGGCTTGTTTTCCTGCTGCCATGTGGTTGTGTTTTTGCTTGCATTCCAACTCTTGTTTCTGCTTGTATTCCAACTCTTATTTCTGCTTATATTGCCTACGCTGCACTCATCCTTTTTAACCTACCAAGGCTGTTGTGTTTTGTTTCAATTCATGTGCATGCATGGTGGCTATATTATGATATGCATGGTTTAAATGAGGCAAGGGTATACATATACGTAAAGCTTCTCCTTTGGCATGTGTAAATATATATATTGCATCACATAATGCTTCTTCCTTCCTTATTATGTTGCTAATCCTAAATTAGCATCCTAAGGAATATCTTTGTATCCTATTCCTCTCATTTATGCTCCAAAAATATTTTATTTTTATGATTCAACATTAACTATGTTACCTATTTTATGCTTGCCTTATAATCATAAAACTAAGTATCTTAATCACTTGTCATATGTATTTTCTACTCATCCTTAAATTTATCTAACTTTATTAAAAGCTTAGGATGTTACAGAATGGTGGCTAACTTAAGAAATTTCTATTTTTATCTAAATTTAATGTATACTAATATATTTAATTTTATTTTAATTTCCTTAAAATTATACATATCAAAACAACCCTTAATTTTCTAAAATTTTCTTCTTTTATTCTTATTTTGTGATCATATTAGTTATGTTTTTGGATTTTAATTCTTTGACCTTAATTTTACGATAAATAAACAATATAGAATCTAGGTAATTTTTTTAACCTTCCCCTTGAATATCAATTTTGGTTTTGGTCCTCTGTTTTTTTTAATCTTTGCTTAATTATATTATGTTAGCTTTCCCTCCTATACACTAACCCTAATTACCCTTAAATCTTGTTTGTATTTAGTAAAGAAATGTTGTCTTTTCTTGTTCTTTAAACTTTAAACTTTTAGTTCTCTCTAATTATGTTTTCCTTAAACTCAGATTGAGGTGATTATAGAAATTTTCCTTTTCTATTTTTTCAAAGCTTCTCCATTAATCTATTTTAATTATTTTACTCTTCCTAAAATATATTTGCTTACTTTTTAAGGAATCAAAAATTGTGGATTCTCCCTCCTAAAAGGAATTTCATTCTCAAAATTCAAGAATTACTTTATTCATAGAGGTACGAATGTCTTTACCTCATGGGGTCTCCTATTTCCCAAGTGGCTTCTTCTAGGGTTAATCCTTCCCATGATACTTTAACTAGGGGTTTGGTTTTATTCCAAAATTTCTTTAAATCTCTGTCTACAATAAATATTGGTTTTGGTTGATAAGTTAAGTTTTTACTTACTTGCACTGATTCATCCTGTGTTATGTGTGAAGGATCCGGAGGATATTTTCAAATTTAAGAAACATGAAAGAAATCATGGAGATTTGATAGATAGGGTGAGAGTGAAATCTGATAGGCTGACGATATAATTCTTTTAAGGAATTGATAAGGACTAGATATTGAGGACTGAACTTTTTAAGTCTAAGGGTTCGACTAATGCTAATGGTAAGGGAAATCTTTAGGAATACATACTCTCTTTCCTAGAATTCTAAAGTTTTCTTCTTCTTGTCAAAATAACTCTTTTACCGACTTTGGGTTGTGAGCATATTCTTTTGAATAATTTATATTTGTTTCAAACTTTATTGTACCAAATCGGGGCCTATGAAATTCTTTTCTCCTATTTCGTACTAGCAGAAAGGGGATTTACATTTTCTACCGTACAAGACATCATAAGGTGCCATTTCGATCTTAGAATGGTAACTGTTATTGTAAGCAAACTCTATTAATAGTAGGTATTTATCCTATCCTTTCCCTTGTTCTAAAACAGAGGCCCTCAACGTATTCTCTAAATTTTGAATGATTCTTTTAGTTTAGCCAATAATTTAAGGATGTATGCAGTGCTAAATGTATTTTGGTGCCAAAAGATTCTTGTAAAGCCCTCAAAAACCTAGAAGTAAATCTTGGGTCTCTGTTAAAAACTATACTAAGTGGGATCCCATGCAACCTAACCAAATCTTGAAAGTATAGATGGCTAATTTACTAAAGGAATAATTGATTTTGATTAGTAAGAAGTGTGTATATTTAGTTAATCTATCCACTAGTAGCTAGATTATGTCATACCCAGCTGAACTCTTAAGTAAACCCACCAAAAATCCATATATATACTATCCCATTTCTATTCAGGAATTTCTAGAGATTTCAACAATTCTGATGGTTTTTGGTGTTCTATCTTTACTTTTTAACAAGTTAAACATTTAGCAATGAATTCAACAATATTATTTTTCATTCCTAGCCACCAATATATTCTTTTTATGTCTTGATACATTTTGGAGGATCCTGACTGGATGCTAAAATTACTTTGATAGGCTTTTAGAATTTTGGTCCTTAGGTCTACCGTTTGTGGCACACATAACCTTCCTTAATATAAAATGGTTCAATCCTCTATTAAAATGAAGTCATTTTGGCCTCTGTGATTTTGTAGGAGTTTGTTTTATGCCTGAGCTTCCCTAATCTGTGCCCTTAAATTACATACAATTCTCAAACTTTTAATAGTTAAAATCTAAGGGGAAAACACAACTGTTAGCTTTAAGGCTCTAAATTCTTCCAACAATTTCATTTCGTTCATCATTATTTGGCTCAAATGTAAGGATTTCCTACTTAGGGTGTTAGCTATCATATTAGTTTTTCCTAGATGGCACTTTAGTTCAAATTTATAGTTATTGAGGAATTCCATCCATCTTCTTTGGCTCACATTAATCTTTTTTTAATAAAAAAGATATTTAAAACTTTTATAATCACTGTACACTTCAAACATTTCTTCATATAAATAATGTCTTTAGATTTTTAGAGTGAACACTATTGCTACTAGTTCCAAATCATGGATGGAATAATTTTCTTCATACAAATTTAACTGCCTAAAGGCGTAAGCAACTATCCTCTTATCTTGCATAAGAACACATTTTAATCCTTTTTTAGATGCATCACTATATACCTCAAAGTGTCCTAAAAGATCAGGAATGATTGATACTGGAGGGCTAGTTAGTCAAGTTTTAAGTTCTTGAAAAATATTTTCACATTCCTTAGTCCATTTAAATGGGCATCCCTTTCTAGTTAAGGGTAAATGCTATCGACGAGAATCCTTGTATGAATCTCCTGTAGTACCCTGCTAACCCTAAAAAACTTTTAATTTTAGTCATTGTCTTTGGTCTTTCCCATTTAAGTTTTGTCTTACTGAGACCTATAACTGCCCCTTCCCTCAAAATAACTTATCTTAAAATTTTCACATTTTTTAACCAGAATTCAAATTTTTCTAATTTTACAAAAGGCACTTTTCCTTTAACACTTGGAGCACTATTTTAAGATGTTGTTTTTGCTCTACTTTATTCTTTGAGTATACTAAATTATCATCTATAAACTAATCTAGATAAGGTCTGAAAATACGATTTATATAGCAGTAGGTGCATTTGTCAATCCAAAAGGTATTGCTAGAAATTCATAATGGCCATATCTAATTCTAAAGGTAGTCTTTGGAATGTCTTCTTTCTTTATTCTAATTTGATGATATATTGATCTCAAGTCTATCATTTAGAAGCTATTAGCTCCTTTCAATTGGTCTAATAGATTATCTATCCTAGGAAAATAGTATTTAATCTTGATGGTCATTTTATTTAATTGCCTATAATCTATACACAGTCTTAAGCTTCCATTCTTCTTTTTCATAAATAACACAAAAGCTCCCATGGGGATACACTTGGCCTAATGAATTGTTTTTCTAATAATTCTTTTAATTTGTTTTTCAGTTCCTTTAATTCCTTTGAAGAAATCCTATAAGGTGCAATAGAAATAGGTCTTACTCCAAGCACTAAATCAATGAAAATTTTTATTTCTCTCTTTAGGGGTATTAAGAGATTTCTAGTGGAAAGATTTTTGAAAATTTGCAAACCACTAGAATCTTAGCGAGTTCTTGCTTAACCTCTAGGTCTAGGGATTACAAAAGAGCATATACCAAAGCTTCATTTCTCAATTCCCTACTAAACTGGCTTATACTCAACTCATTAACTTTTAATTCTTCTTGGGAAGGAGGTAAAAATTCAATGGTTTTATTACACCAATCTAGTATGACTTGATTTTTAAACAACCAATCCATGCTTAGGAAGATATCAATGTTATTTAAGGGAAAACAGACTAAATGCATTTCAAAATATTTTTTACACACCAAAATAGGACAATCAAACACAGAGAGGATATAATCACTCTTTCTCTAGTAGGCATCACAATACACAGATTATAAGGTAAATAAAAAATGGGACAATGTAACCTTTTCACATGTTCATTTGATATAAATGAGTGGCTAAGACCCGAGTCAAACAATGCAAGTAAAGAGAACCCATAAGTATAACATGTACCATGTATCATATCAGAAGACTGGCCTGCTTCCTTGCCACTTAAAGTGAATACTCTTCCTTTCACTAGTGGTTTTTGCATAAGACTTTTCTCTTTATTTTGTGGACACTATCGTGCAAAGTGACCTTTTTGACCACAACTATAACGAACATCTTCTCTAGCAAAGCAAGGTCTATTTCCATGTACACGTCTACAATTAACACATTTTGTTGTCGAGAAATTTGTTTTGAAGGAATTAAAACCCATATATAAGGGTTGGTTACTTTCTCTTTTATGTTTTCCCTTCATGATTTGCCTTGTAGTCAAATTTTTGCTTTTTCTCTTCCAAAAGGTCTACTTTTGCTTCTCCTCCTCTACAGTTCTCAAACTATTCTCGAGCGACCTACATTTATTTATCAAAGGTATGAATTCCCATATTTCTATGGCTACCATAGCATTTCTAATCTCAAGGTTCAATCCTGCTTCAAACTTTATATCTTTCCATGCTTTATCAGGATTATATTTAAGATAAGTTAAAAATTTAGATAGCTCTTCAATTTAGCAATATACTAATTCACAATCATGTTACCCCGCCTAAGCTATAGAAATTTAGTCTCTTTCTCGGCTCTTACACTACCAAGGAAATACTTATCCACGAAAGTATCTTGGAATATTTGCAAAGTAATCTACCTTCCTTGATGAAGCAATAGTTCTTTAACTTTTCTCTACCAATATTCTTCTTCATCCTTTAACATATAGGCAGCAACCTTTTGCTCTTCAGTATAGTTTAGTACTTCAAAAAATTTCTCCAACTCTCTCAATCATCTTTCCACAGCCACTAGATCATAGCTACCTTGAAATAAAGAAGCTTTAGCTCTCATAAATTTAGATCACCCAGTTTTATTTTTTGTTGCTATATTATTTCCTTCAATCTCAACATTATTATCATTACTTTGGAGATATTACAGGATTTGATTAGTGATTGATGCTTGGTCTCAAATAGTTGTAGTCAAATCATGTAAGGTTGCATCAGTACTAGTTGTTGGATTCCTCCTTGGCAATGCCATGATATATTATATCAATAAGAAAATAAGTTATTATTGAGATAATCAAGCTTAATAGTAGTTTAAAACATTTAACAGTTGCTATAACGCCACTCAAGTATACAGATAGGAAACAATAGTAATTTCATACTAGTACACTATTGCACAACCTTACTACATACTTATTCAAGACATATTTAGATAACCATCCACCCTTGGCCATCTAGGATTGACTAGCTCTTATAACAACTAATGTAATTCCCTCAAACTTATCCTATTTATCATTATTATGTTTTAATTATTTTATAATATACATACCTATATTATTTTTTATTATACTATAATAGAAGTCAAGCAAGTAGAGTCATACAAAAGCATACATTCAAAGCTACAAAACTTTTCATTGATACTAAACTAGTGTGATACATGAGTGGTTAATAGATGTACAAGAGTAAGCTTAAGTATTATCTATAGTACAAAAAAGTAGGAGGATACCCAGTTACTTCCAACACATTTGTTAGTTATTTGGGTTATTATCAGTGCATGTTCAAGTACATATATGTCTACTAGCAACCACATTACTCTACGACTAGGGGTAGAGGAGGAGGCATATAGGTTAAAACCTCGAATATAATTATTACTACTAAATCTTGAACAATAAGCATATATCCAAAGTAGGGTAACTCGATCCACCGGATCTTAATCATTAGTTAAAGGCAAATGAACATCATTCTCTACCTGTTATTATCTGAACACAACATGAAATAATAATGAGAACTAGAGCTTCCATTAGGTTTAACAATAATCATAATCATTATAACAACTCCATTTTTTTACACACACACACATATATATATATATATATATATATATATATATATATATATATATATATATATATATATATATATATATATATATATATATATATATATATATATATATATATATATATATATATATTTGTAAAATCCCATGAAGTCATTACCTCTTTACTTCTAACTATTTAACTCATAATAATATTCAATTAAATTAACTAAGCATAATTAAGGTTTATGGTATACTATTAACACTGATACAATTTTGGGTTTACATACAAATCATTAATTAAAAACATCCGTACAAAAATTAAACACATATATGTTTATATCTTATTCATCCATATTGACCAATTCCGGGGATACGGGTGCGAGTGGTTGCACCTTCACTAGGATCTTAATCAACTTGACCCAACGTAGGCTAAAAGCCGGTTATAAAGAATATCTGCATATTTAGTCTTCTGAACATGATATGAAAATATAGTGAAATTAAATCCCAGTAGGTTCAACAATAAATCATAATTATCATAAATATAGCTCATCATATCATATTCATCTGTATAAGCTACGGAAAATATCTTAGGTCACATGAATGCACTTTATCTATGCACATGAAAATCATACAATAAAGACATATGTGGCATGAATAACTATTTTCAGAATATCGTATGACGGCTATCAACTTATTTTCATATCAAGCTACCCCAGTCAGGGTGAGTATTTTCTACTCTTCGGTATGGGTTTTTCTCACTTCGTCCGACATGGCATGCTTTCTCTTTCTTTTCTTATTATCATAGTCATAGCCATGAGTAGGGCGTCCCCTACTGGTGCACCACATGGACCGCCATGTGACTGTGCTCATCTATTTTCTTTTCTTTTCTTTTCATATTAATAGCCAAAAATATGATTTCAATAACAAGTATGTTCATTATATTCACATGCCATAATTTATAATCAAAGCATAATCATTACCAAAAATCATTGGTAAAATGCAATTATGCCATGAACATAATCATTTTCAAATATCACTTTATAATATTTTTTTCATGTCAAAATTACACACTTAAGAAGGTAAGGAGTTCATGAAATGGCAATAGCTAGGGCATACACTAGCCATTTATTATTTTTATTTATAAGATTTTTTTTAAATATTTTTATTTCTCACTAATTAGAGCATAAGTCTCTCATTTTAACTCTGATTGAGGTGATCTTGGTATCCATTTAAAGTTAAGTCAATCCTCTAAAACTTTTATTTTGAATATTTTAGTGAAATCATAAGGAATCTTGGTATTATTACTCACTAAAATTCAATGTTATTTCTTCCTCAGTAGGTTCTGACCTCTACTTACTAATATGACCATATCTCCCTCCTATTGACTCTAAATTAAGTTATTCCAATAGTTAAATATTCATGAGTGATATATCTATATTTTTCATGTTAACCATTTCTTTTAATTCCCTAAAAATTATTCCCAGAAATTTAAGCACATATGCTTACCTAACATATTCTTCCTTGGTTAACTAGTTTCTGACCACTGCTTACTAATTTGACCATATCGCCCTCATATAGATTCCAAATTGAATGATTCTAGTGGTTAAAAATTTGTGGGACATATATCTATATTTTTCTTGTTAACCATTTCTTTTAATTTCCTACAGTTTTTGCCCAGAAATTCAAATACAAAAACTTGCCTAACAGATTCTTCCCTGGTTAACCATTTTCTGACTACTGCTTACTAATCAGACCATATCTCCCTCATTTGAACTCCAAATTGGGTGATTCCAGTGGCTAAAAATTTATTAGCCATATATCTACATTTGTAATGTTAATCATTTCTTTTAATTCCTAACCTATTCTTCCCATAATTTAAAAAATATAAGCTTCACTGGTTACTCCGAAATCCAGTTTTCTAACCAAACCCTTCCTAAAGTTTTAGTTCATATTTTTATGATGTTCTCTTCCATTTTCTTCCTAATTTACATCTTATCATAAGATTACTCATTTCAACATTTTAATTAGATTCCTTACACTTAATTTAACATATTCCATCATTTACTTCTCAAGAAAATAGAAATCAAATCATGTATTATTAAGGGTGTTTCCCAACAGAAATGTCTCATAATATTCTTTTAAGTGTTTAAGGCCATACTCATTTTATCAATCTAATCATATTCTATTAATTTTTCACCACATTCAAATATACATAACAGTAACATAAAAACCCTAAAATTTTGCCACCCATAGCCTACATAGAACTTTTCACACCAACCGAAGTATTCAAAACATCTATCATATGCAATATCAACATGTAACATGATATGACAACATCCACAGTCAATCATCAAAGTAGCAAATATTGTAAATTTCATCAAAGTTCTAAGATCAAAATCTCATATAAATGTTACAAATTTCAAAACTTTTCTTCAAAATGAGATATTGTTAAACCTACCTAAAAATCTCCCTAACTGACTTACTGAATTCTTTTTCTTGTTTCCTCTTGAAGGAAGTGGCAAGATTCCTCATTTTCTTTAACTTTTCCAGCAGCTTGAATAAGAGAGGGAGGATAAGTTTTGAACCCTAAGGATGAAGAGAAAAGGTGGATTCAAGTGAAGATTAAGCTAATTTACCTCAAGTACTTAGTCCTCTAGACTTCTCCTTCTTCTTCCTTCCTCTATTCTCCTTGACCACACTTTCATGATTTTTGGGATATTAGTCCAACCTCTATATCATAATCCAATTCTATGTTATATCTTTTGCTTGGGTTATCCAATTGGCTTGTTAGAAACTCATGTGAAGTGGAAATAAAGTGTTCATAGGTGAAGGCCCAATGTATAGGTGGAGATGTTAAACTTAGGAACTCTAGCTCTTGAATTAGGACAAATTACTCTAATCCAATCTTCTTCAATTTTCAAGACCTTTACTTACTTTCAAAAAATTATCTTTCTTACCCAAGAATTTTGCCTCCCTTTAAGATGTTATTTCTAATTTTTTCCCTATTTGGCTTTCTCTCTTTACCTATTCCTTTAATGTTAGAAATATTTTCTATGCATACACATAAGGTAAAAAATTTCTAATGCTTATATTTTCTTAGATATCTAAAAATTGTTTAAGTTTTATTTCCTTAATTAAATATTTAGGTACCTTTATTAATAAAAGAAATGAAATTAGAGATGTTACAATCATTATATATATACTTGACAACCATGTCATGTTATGGCCAACTGTATGTACTACATGATGTATTAACCATGTAAATCATCTGCATATCTATTGTATGTACTATGACACAATCATGGCATGTGTAATGTATAAAATAAATAATATTTCTATATGTAAAAAGAATTTCCTAAAACTCATGTGACACTATAGATAGGAAGTGTTCATATAATGGCTAATTAGTTATCATTTTAATGACAGGGTGATGTGAGCCTTTCCCCTACACTACTCACATTTCGCTACCACAATGTCATAGTGAGCCTTTCACCCTGCTGCTCACCCTTGAATAAGCCTTGCTCTGTTTAGGCAAGGTCAAGTTTTCATATTTTTCTTTTACATCTCCATGAATAGGACATCTCCTATTTGGTATCGACATGGAAACCATGTGACCATTTCTTTTGTTTTGTCATATAAATAGCCATATACAATATTCTTTTTTTTTTCAACCAATATACAACACATAATTGTAATATAATTTGTCTATAATATTATGCAATTTAAAGTAATCAATCCTAGTGTCTCCTAGCTCAAGTATAGCATATATCAGTGCAAATTATATACAATTGGGATGTACATCATGCATACCATTATAATATGTTACATGCATTTGAAGAAGGAATTGTTGTTATAAAATGGTGACTAACTTAAGAACATTCTATTTTTTTAATCCAAATTTAATGTATGCTAATATATTTGATTAATTTTAATTTCCTTAAAATTATATACGGATAAACCTCCTTTAATTTTCTAAAATTTTCTTCTTTTATTCTAATTTCATGATAATATTAGTTGTGTTTTTGGATTTTAATTCATTCACCTTATTTTTATGATAATTAAACAACAGAGTCTAGTTAATTTTTCAACCTTCCCTTTGAATATCAATTTCAGTTTTGGTCCTCTATTTTTCTTATCTTTACTTAAGTTAGCTTTCCCTCCAATAGACTATCCCTAATTACCCCTAAATCTTGTTTGCATTTAGTAAAGAAATGTCATATTTTCTTGCTCTTTGAACTTTATACTTTTATTTCTCTCTATCTATGTTTTCCTTAAATTTCCTCTTACCATTATTTAGTTCATATCATGCCCTAACTACCTAATCATTAATCCTATCTATATACCATTCAACTATCAACAAGTATTGAAAATCACTTTTCATTTGGTAATGCTACTATTCATTTGGTAGTAACTTTTCTTTCTTTCTCCATTTAACCTAGCTCATATAAAGATCTTTTGATCTTATATCTTCCTTTTATTCGCTTCATTTTATGTTGCTTATGATATCCCACATAACTACCTCTCTATTCTTTTCATATCGTACACTAAGTTCCACCTAGTCATAAGTTAAAATTATAGTTACCATTGCATGTACTTGCCCTTCACTTTCTCGGCCTACCATACCAATACACATTTCAGTTACTTCCTTTCTCATTTGCTCACTCCAATAGATATCCTTTAATGTCCGATGTCATTTAATTACTAAGGAGATTAGGTTTTGGCCAAACTCCCTTGGAAAACATCAAAGATACAAATTGTCATTCTTAGAAATTTTAAGTTCCTAAATATTGAAATTCATGGTTTTAACCTTTTTTATACTACTTTACACATTCACATCATTATATAAGCAAGGGACACTAATCATATAATTAAAAACAGCCCTAAAGCTAATCATTCCAAGGAATGATTCGCAATCATTCAAATCCTTTTCTTGTATACACACATATCACACATGTACATCTATTATCATCTTCACAAGACTAGCAGTAGATAAACATGTTTAATATCTTAAACCATGAAAATAGAATATCAAAGTTTCATTTTAATCTTATAAAAAATATGGACTTTTATCCATAAATCATTGTTAAACCCACCTAACGCCAACTTCCTTCAGTTAGCTGTATAGGTCTTCCATGGTTTCCCTTGAATCTTCATTTATAGCATCACCTCCCTTCCTTATTTTCCCACTTTTTTTGTACTTCCACGTGGAAGAATGGAAGATTTAGGAGACTTAAAATGAGGAGGAAGGTGAGTTATAGGAGTAGAAGAAACATGATTTACCTTATTACCTTCTTTTTCACTCTTTTCTTTTCTTTCTTCTCCCTCCTTAAATGCCTCAGCCATTTATCTCTTCTCGCTTTCTCTTTCTTTTCTTCCTTCTCCTTTTGCTAAAGTCCTTCCCTTAAGAGTGCTTTGTGTAACACCCCTAAGATTTAGTAATTTTCATGTATGGATTATTAAAAGCAATAAAGGAGTAGGGATGTAATTGAAAGGTTTTAGGGATGAAAATAAAAATTAATTAATATTTTTAGGGTCACATTGTAATTCTTAAAAGTTTTGGGGTTAAAATGTAAATAATGAAATTTGCAAGGACCTCCTTCAAAAATTGAATATTTGCAGAATGGTCTCTCCATCAATATTAAAAAAAAAAGAGACAGAAAGTTTTCGGGTGAATGAATAATGAATAGTACTTTTCCTCTATTTTTTTTCCTCTAAATCTGGAGTATCTTTGAGCATCCGATCACAAAACTAAGGGAGTGTTTGGTATATGGCAAAGTTTTTTATTCCTGGGAATTATGTTTTCTAGAAAACATAATTGATGAGAATTGTAATTCTCAGAAATATGTAAAATGTGTTTGGTTGAGTTTTAAGATTGTTGAGAATCTTTAATTAACATTTTCTGAGAATCTTATATTTATCTGTTTGGTTATACTTAAGTTTTTTGGGAATCGTAAGTAATTTTTCAAAAATGTCCCTTAACTTCTTTTTATAAATATTCTTGCATGTTTTTATTTTTAATAAATAATAAAATAAATTAAAAAATTGTTATGGAGACCAAATAAAAAAAGATTAAGATTAAGGAGGTTTTTCATGAGTGGCAACTCATCAACAAGCACAAACCAATCTGGTTGCACAAGCCAGAATAAATTACTAAGGAGGAATGTGCTTCTTTCTACAAGAGCCTGACCAATGACTGGGAGGACCACTTGGCCGTCAAGCACTTCTTTGTGGAGGGTCAACTTGAGTTCAAAGCCATTCTCTTCGTCCTTGGAAGAGCTCCTTTCGATCTCTTTGACATTAGGAAGAAGATGAATAAAATCAAGCTGTATGTCAGAAGGGTGTTCATTATGGACAACTGCGAGGAGCTCATCCTTGAATATATTGGATTCGTTAAGGGTGTTGTTGACTCTGATAACTTGCCACTCAACATCTCTTGTGAGACGCTGCAACAGAATAAGATCTTGAAGGTGATTAGGAAGAACCTTGTGAAGAAGTGCATTGAGATGTTCAGAGAGATTGTCGAGAACAAGGATGAGAAGGGTAAAGGATGAGAAGGGTATAAGCAAGGGATAAAAGGAAGGATATATTAGTAATTGTGTTTTTATAAAATCATTCCCGCTCCCATGGGAATCTAGATTCCCACCCCCACCTTAGGGAATTATTTTTTGGGAATCCTTGGTAAAATTTGATTCCCAAGAATTGATAATTCCTGGGAATCATGAAAAAAAAAGAACCAAACAAAGGAGTTTAAGATTCCAAAATAAAAATTCCCAGGATTTAAAAAAGACTCCCCCTACTAAACACCCCCTAAGGGTACCACTGGATTCAGGACAAAGAGTACTACGATATTGGTCAAATAATTTTTCAAATCAGCCGTAGAATCGACGCAAATCAGAAGTAGAAAATCTTAGAAATGGTAAATTCTAAAACTCCTACTTAGAGTCTTTGAATTGAAAATCTGACACCGTAAATGGATTCAGGAGATAGATAAACCTCAGGATATGAAAATTTTCAACTATCTGACAACTTTTTGTACTCCGTGAAAAGTAAATTCAGCCAGTATGAATAGTGATTTTGGCGGTAAATAGTATTTTTGACTGTGAATAGTCTTCATCAGTTGACTAGTGTTGACCAAGCTTTCGGAGTCCAAATTTTGCGATCCCAGAGTCATTTCCTAGGTTTTTGTACCATTTGAACCTGATTTTGAAGTCTGTTTGGTCAAATTTAGATTAAGAAAGTACATTTTGGGGCTATCCAACCTGGAACTTTATCTTGTGAGTAGATACTTCTTTCTATGACTTACCATATGCTCTTCTTGAACTTTAAATGTATAATTGATTATGTTTATAAGTTATTTATACTTTCATATGTCTCTAAAATGGATTAAATTATTTGAGTTGTTTACAATCTGGTATATAGTTCAAGAAGAGTATGGTTTTGAAAATGGATTTTGAACTCATTGAATATGTGATTTTAAATGTATTTCTTGTAACAACTTTTTTTTCTTTAATTTATTATTATACAATATAAAGTTCACACACACTTCATTAATCAAAGCGTACGTACAACATTTCAAACACATAAATATCTACATCTTATTTATTCTGGTTGACCAATTCCGGAGATTCGGGTGCGGGTGGTTGCACCTTCACCAGGATCTATGCTAACTCGCCTACAAACATTTTATTTAGGATCTACCCATCATAGAATAACTCGATCCAACGTGCACTAAAAGCCAGAGCTATAGAAAATCTGCATAACTAATTTTCTGAACATGATATGGAAATATAGTGAGAATTAAATCCCAGTAAGTTCAACAATAAATCATTATCAATATAGCTCATCACATCATGTTCAGCTGTATAAACTACAGAAAATATCTTTGGTCACATGAATGCATTATATCTATGCACATAAGAATCATATAGTGATGATATGTATGACAGGATTAACTATTTTCAGAATATCATATGATGGCCATCAACTTATTCTCATTTCAAGCTACCCTGGTCAGGGTGAGTATCCTCTACTCTCCGGTACGGGCTTTTCTCGCTCCGTCCGACATGGCACACTTTCTCTTTCTTTTCTCATAATCATAATCATAACCGTTGGTAGGGCGTCCCCTACTGGCGCACCACACGGATTGCCATGTGACCGTGCTCATTTCTTTTCTTTTCACAATGATAGCCAAAAATACATTTTCAATAACAAGTATGTTCATCAAAATATAACTATTACCATAAATCATTGGTAATCATGCCATGAACATAACCATTTCAAATATTTCTATGGTAAAAAGTTCATACAATAGCAATGGCTATGGCATATACTAGTCATTTATAAGATTCGTCTTCTTTTTTTAAATATTAATTTTATTTCTTTATTTTCTTGATGCAGGTTTTCATCATATCTAACATTCTCTTACTAATCAGAGCATAACTCCCTCCATTGAACTCCGATCTAGGTAATCTTAGTATCAATTTCAAGATAAAACAATTATCTAAAACTATTATGTTGAACATTGTAGTGAAATATTAAGAAATCAAGGTGATATTACTCCCTAAATGTATAGGTTATTTCTTCTCGGATAGGTTCTGACCTCTACCTACTAATCAGACCATATCTACCTCAAATGGACTCCAACTTGAGTGATTCTAGTGGCTCAAAATCTGTGACACACATATCTATAATTCTTATGTTAACCATTTATTTTAATTCCATATAGATAATTCCCAAAAATTAAAATACAGAAGCTATCCTAACATATTCTACCCTGATGAACCATTTTCTGACCTTTGACTACTAATCAGCTCATATCTTCCTCATATGAACTCCAAATTGAATGATTCCAGTGGCTAAAAATCCATGACACACATAGATATAATTCTTATGTTAACCATTTATTTTAATTCCATACAGATAGTTCCCAGCAATTAAAATACAGAAGCTATCCTAACATATTCTTCCCTGGTGAACCATTTTTTGACCTTTGACTACTAATCGGACCATATCTACCTCATATGGACTCCAAATTGAATGATTCTAGTGGCTAAAAATCCATTACACATATATCTTTAATTGTTATATTAACCATTTATTTTAATTCCCTAGAGATAATTCCCAGAAATTAAAACACAGAAGCTATCCTAACATATTCTTCCCTGATGAACCATTTTCTGACCTTTGCTTACTAATCGGCCCATATCTACCTCATATGGACTCCAAATTGAATGATTGCAATGGCTAAAAATCTGTGACACATATATCTTTAATTCTTATGTTAACCATTTATTTTAATTCCCTATAGAGAATTCCCATAAATTAAAACACAGAAGCTAAAATTTTTTCCACCCATAGCCAAACCTATGCAGAACTTTCTATACCAGTCTAAGTATTCAAACATATATCACATGCAAGATCAATATGTAACATGATATAGCAACATCATGACCAATCATTAAGGTTCTAAGATCAAAATCTCATATAAATATTATAAGTTTCAAAAGTTTTCTTCAAAAAGAAATATTGTTAAACTTACCTGGAGCACTTAGTCCCCTAGACTTCTCCTTCTTCTTTCTTCCTTTCTTCCTCTCCTTTCCTCACTCTACCTTGCTTCTATTTTTCCTCTCCCTCACTTGGACGAAATTATAATGTTGTAAGGGTGAGTTTTCTTATACAGACCACGAAATAATTCACCTTTCATGATCATGGGTCTACCTTATCACAATTAGGATACACTTTGTTGAATTTTTAGAAAACAAACAACTTATGTTCTTGTCTTCCTCTTCCTTAGTCAAGATATCCATAGGAAAAGGATATTTGTATTTTGAAAATTATAATGATATGTTCTTAAGATAAGGCACAAGGTCCCTTTGATTTAGGGATTCATTTCCATTTTCTTTTGTCTTAAACAAGTATGATAGGTTTGCCTTTTTAGGTGGCAAATTTCTAGCCCTTGAATCTCCATTATTTGGTTGATATTATTTGTGTGGGACAAGAATGTTTTGTCCTAATGCCATGTATTATCATACCACTTTCTAGAATTATGAGTGTTGGATATAGATGTTTTTGTCCTAAAGCCTTGTATTATCATGCCACTTGCCAAAATTATGAATGTAGAATCACACCACTTGCTAAATTTTTGTCTTAATGCCATGTAACCTACTCTTTATTATTATTACATTATTATATCATCACCTAATTTATTTTATTTTATTTTTCCTCTTGGATTTGGGCTTATTCCTACCTATTTTCTTTGCTTTGGATAAAATTCTACCTTTCTTGGAGGGCTTGGTCACATTTTCATAATTTTTGGGTTATTGGTCCAATTACTATATCCTAGTCCAAGTCTATGTTTTATTTCTTGCTTAGGTTATCCAATGGGCTTGCTAAAAACTTATGTGAAGTGGAAAAACTCTATATGAAGTGTCCATAGGTAAAAGCCCAATGTATGGGTAAATATTTTAAACTTAGTAACTCTAGTTCTTGAATTAGGAAAAATTACCCTAATCTAATATTTTTGAAATTTTAAGATCTCTACTTGTTTCTAAAAAATTATCTTCCTTGTCCAAGAATTTTGCATCTCTTTAGTATGTTATTTCTAATTTTTTTCCTATTAGGTTTTTCCCTCTTTATTTGTTCTCTTAATGTTAGAAACATTTCCTATGCATATACATAAGGTGAAGAATTTCTAAGGATTATATTTCCTTAGATATCTAAAATATTGTCTAATAAATTTTATTTCCTTAATTAAATATTTATGTACTTTTATCAATAAAAGAAATGAAATTAGGGATGTTACATTTCTCTCCCCCTAAAAGAAATTTTGTCCTCAAAATTTCAAAAATTACCTTATATGAACAATTGCAGATATTTCTTCCTCATGACTTCTTCCAGCTCCCAAGTTGCTTCTTCCGGAGTCAAACCTTCCCATAACACTTTAACAAGGGGAATGATTTTATTTCTCAGTTGCTTCACGTCAGTGTCCAATATGGATGCAGATATTAGCTGGTATGTCATGTTCTCCTTTATTTGTATTGATTAATCCTGTATTACATGTGATGAATCTGGAAGATACTTTCGCAGTTGTGATACATGAAAAACATTTTGCAGGTTGGACAAATGAGGTGGGAGAGTGATAAAAATCAATTTTATATATTATTTGATCATCATATATAGTGTTTTCATCCTCTCCTACACTTATTTCTATCACTTCAGCTATGTTTTATGATTTGAGTTCTATTTTGGTCTTTGGGATTTTTTCCAGCATTTCCATCTTTTTGAACCTGTCTCTGTATTTTTGTTATATATGGAGTTTGAGACCACTAAAAATTATGATTTTGGTCTTGTAGGAAAGATAAGACAAATGTATATAACTTTCATGAAGAGCCCAAGATCCAGTTCAGAGGTCCAGTGGGCCGAATTAGACTAAGAGTCTAAGACAAGGACAGCAAAAACAGAATCTGACCTTTGGGTGAGTAAATGACCATAAAGTGAGATAGGGTTGTCCGTTTGGCATGCTTTTGGTGGCATTGGAACCGTAAGACATAAAGAAACAAACCACATGAAGACAAGTTTTCCAGCAAGAAGAATCTTGGACCCGTAATTAGTGGTACAATGTTGGAGGGAAACAGGCAGCCAAAAGTAGACTGGACAAAGGGGTCTTGGTCGGTTTTAATGATTATGATTCCTTCCCTTTTGTCTAAATGGGAGGAATTCCCCATTCAGACGGGATCTGACTCTCTCATACACTTCTAACTTCATCTTCAACCTTTGGAGCTGATCTTGGACATCCATGGAAGAGTAGAGACCCTTGTAACTAGCTAGACTCCTTCTTGAATTCGGTTAGGTTTTGAGACTCCATTTATATTGTAATTGAGTTTATGTCTTCTTCTTTGTTTTCTGGAGTATATTGAATCTTGTATGAATATATAGAAATTTCTATTATCCATTCAAGTTTGATGTATGAGATAGAATCTTGATTCATGAATCTTTATTCTATTGCATGAAACAAAGGAAATACATTGGTTGATATTTGATTTTTAGATAAATAATAGATTACAAGTTGTATGTAATTGCATGGATTTGTAATATATGTTGTTGATCGATTTTTGAATGATGATTCTATAGGAGAAGATGGTTATGATGCAGAGATTTTGGTTATAACTAAAATCAACCAACGACTTGATTAATCACATTTAGTTTAGGATAAACCAAACTAATTCTTGAAGAATGTCTAGTGAGGTTGCATTTTTGATAATATAATCTTTGTCTAATTTTCCACTTGTGTTCTAATTTGATTGTGTTAAAATCCAAACCCCCCTTTTGAGATCTTGAAACTATCATTTAACCTTAGCATTCCTTGAGAGATGATCCGGAGTTACCTTATATTGCATTCTTTATAGGGGTTCGGTAATATTTTTGGTAGATCACGACAATCATTATCAAAATTTGGCGCCGTTACCGGGGAGTGTGAATGTTATTTAATAATTTCAAGTCTTTTGTATAAATCGTTATCACTTATATGTATTTGTTTTCCTATTTCTCTTTATTTTTACTTATTGTTTTTTTTCTTTCTTCCCTAGAATTGGCCTGAATAGTAGTTTGAATAGTTGTTTGCAGAATTTACTGTTCCCAAAATTTTTTATCTTTGATTGATCTGAAATTTTGTGGGTTGATTTCAAATGTTGTTTTACACATAACTCATGGCTTTACCATGAGCACCATCGTATCTTGGCCAAATTTGAACGTTTATACCTATATTTGAATTTTTTAGTATTTATCATTTCATTTTTGGGTTGCATTTTAACCTAATTTTCATCCTGTGTTGATCCCACCTTAACTAGTTATATTTTGTTGTGTTTTAGTGTGTTTCTATATTTGGTGTTTTTTGGTATATTGCATCTTGTTTAGTGCATGACTAGGTCCTCTTGTGGTGAACTGTGTGAGCTTGATCGTGAAGTTGATAGGACTTTTCATACCTTGTAGAGGTCTAAGAGAAGATTGTCTGATATATCTGTTAATAGTCTTGTTAATCCTACTGTTGATATGGCTAAAAATAACAATAAAACCCTTAAGGAACTTGCTGCACCAAATGTGACATACCAGCCTTTATGCATTCATTATCCTGAGTTAGATGCTGACTTGGAACTTAAATATGGATTAATACACTTGTTGTCGAGATTTCATGGTCTTGCAGGTGAGGACCCTCATAGGCATTTGAAGGAGTTCCATGTGGTGTGCTCTACCATGAAACCGCAAGGCATCTCCGAAGAGCACATTAAGCTCAGGGCATTTCCATTTTCATTAGTAGATGTGGCCAAGGACTGGTTATACTACCTTCCATCAGGTTCCATCACTTGCTGGAGTGATATGAAACATATATTCTTGGAGAAATTCTTCCCTGCCTCTAGAACTGCATCCATTCGGAAGGAGATTTGTGGCATTAGACAATTGGCAGGAGAGACACTATATGAGTACTGGGAGCGATTTAAAAAACTATGTGCTAACTGTCCGCATCACCAGATCAGTGATCAATTGCTCATTCAATATTTCTATGAGGGGTTGTTTCCTATGGACAGAAATATGATAGATGCAGCTAGTGGAGGAGCATTGGTGAATAAAACCCCTGCTGCAGCTAAGGAACTCATAGCTAACATGACTGCAACTCTTAACAGTTTGGTACCAGAATGCCACCTACCAGAGGAGGAGTCAATGAAGCCCAAGTATCATATGCAGATCAGCATTGTGTGGAGCACAGATTAAATGAGTTGACTTCCCTTGTTAGGAAATTGGCAATGGGTCAACATCAACGACCAACTGCACAACCAGAACAACCAGTTCGAGTTTGTGGCATTTGTGCTTGTTCCTCCCATTCCACTGAAGTGTGCCCTACCCTTCAAGAAGATGTTTCTGTACTTTCCAACCAAGT
This sequence comes from Gleditsia sinensis, assembly GCA_037074535.1. Taxonomy (NCBI): domain Eukaryota; kingdom Viridiplantae; phylum Streptophyta; class Magnoliopsida; order Fabales; family Fabaceae; genus Gleditsia; species Gleditsia sinensis. The sequence goes on along the minus strand of CM073473.1, from coordinate 34,501,545 downwards.
AGCAATAGCTAATGTGTTTCCCAACAGGCCCCAATACTACCAATCCAATCAGCAGCCAAGGCATGACCCTTTCTCCAGTACATATAACCTTGGTTGGAGAGACCATCCAAATTTTAAATGTGGTAATTCCACATAGCAGCAGCAGCAATATCAGCAACCAGTAAGGCAACAGTTTCCACAAAATATGCAGCCAAATAGACCAGTTTACCAACATCCAAATAAACCACAGTACCAACAGCCTTCTGTTCAGCAACAACAAAGTCTAGAAGCCACTTCATCTCAGCCGTCATTGGAAGATTTGGTCAAGCAAATGGCAACAAGTAACGTTCAGTTCTAGCAAAGGACAGAATCTACCATCCAGAACCTAGAAACTTAAATTGGATAATTAGCATCATCAATGAGTCAGCTGCAAAGCACAAGGTTCTGGCCAACTTCCCTCACAGACCATACCCAATCCAAAAGGGAACGTGAGTGCCATTATGCTCAGAGGTGGCAAAACAATTCCAGATGCAGCAGTTCCACCTTCTAACAATAATGAGAGTAAATATACTGCACCAAAAAAATCAGTCTCTGAACTTAGCAGTTCTGGCCAAAGTTCTACCTCAGAGATAACATTGCAGCAACAGAATAACCATGTTGTAACTTTTCCTTTCCCTTAGAGAGCAGTGCAATCCAAAAAATTGGATGTGGCAGAGAAGGAAAGAGAACTTCTGGAGACATTTAGAAGAGTGGAAATAAACATTCCACTGCTAGAGGCAATCATGTAGATTCCATAATATGCAAAGTTTCTTAAAGAGTTGTGTACTCATAAGAGGAAGCTGAAGGGAAATGAAAGAGTTAGTATGGAGCAAAATGTTTCTGCCCTCATTCAACCTATGCCTCAGAAGTGCAAAGATCCTAAAACTTTTACTATACCCTGTGTCATTGGAAACTGTAATTTTGAAGATGCTATGCTGGACCTTGGGGCTTCAATTAATGTCATGCCCCAATCAGTATTTCAGACACTTGGATTTGGACCGTTACAACAAACAGGAGTAGTGATTCAACTGGCCAACAGAAGCAATGCTTACCTTGCTGGAGTAATTGAGGATGTACTGGTCTAAGTTAATGAATTGGTCTTTCCTGCAGATTTCTACATTCTAGATATGGAAGGAGAGTCATCATTCAATAAAACTCCAATCATTCTTGGGAGACCTTTTCTCAAGACTGCCAAGACCAAGATAGATGTGCATGCAGGAACCCTCTCCATGGAGTTTGGCGATAATGTTGTGCAGTTTAATATCTTTGATGCAATAAGACTCCCCATGGAAGATCATTCTCTTTTCTGCATTGATATTCTTGATGAATTGGTCGATGAGGTCTACGATAGTTTCTCCTCTGAATTTCTTGATGTGCTTCTATTTGATGATTCCCTATGCTGTAATTGTGTTGATGTTGTTGTTTGTTCTGCTTGTTCTGAAATCAATGCATTCTTAGAGAATGATAATTTTGTCACAGATTCTACAGAAGTGGATGGTTCCAGAGTACTTGATGGTTCTATGGCATTATTAGAAAATATTGAATATGCAGGAGTTTATATAACAAATGCACCAGTAGCAAAGTTACTCCCTTCCATAGTGCAGCTGCCCATACTAGAGCTTAAGCCTCTTCCTGAGCATCTTAAATATGCATTTTTAGAAGAGAATGAGCAGCTGCCAGTCATTATAGCTAAGAACCTTCAACTTGATCAAGAAAAAAAATTGTTGAACATTTTGAAACAGCACAAGAGGGCAATTAGGTGGACACTGCAGATATACCTGGCATTAGCCCTTCCACTTGCATGCATAGGATTTTAATTGAGGAGGATGTTAAACCAGTACGGCAGCCACAAAGGCGACTGAACCCATTGATTCTAGATGTGGTTAAAAAGGAAGTAACCAAGCTTCTACAAGCTGGTATAATCTATCCAATTTCAGACAGCAAATGGGTAAGTCCAGTGCAAGTTGTCCCAAAGAAATCAAGAGTGATAATGGTAGCCAACCAGCATAATGAACTTATTCCCACTCGAGTTCAGAATAGTTGGAGGGTGTGTATTGACTATAGAAAGCTTAATTAAGCCACCTGTAAAGACCATTACCCTCTTCCCTTTATTGATCAGATGTAGAGCGTCTAGCAGGAAAATCACACTATTGTTTTCTGGATGGATATACTAGTTACTTTCAAATACATATAGCCCCAGAAGACCAGGAGAAGACCATATTCACATGCCCATTTGGCACTTTTGCATAGAGGAGAATGCCATTCGGTCTTTGTAATGCTCCAGGTACATTCCAACGTTGCATGGTGAGTATCTTTTCTGATTTTTTAGAGAACTGTATGGAGGTATTCATGGATGATTTCACCATATATGGTTCTTCCTTTGATGAATGCTTAGATAGTATATCTAAGGTATTACATCGGTGCACTACAACTAATCTTGTTTTAAATTTTGAAAAATGTCATTTCATGGTAGAACAAGGTATAGTTTTAGGGCATATAATTTCTAAAAAAGGGCATAGAGGTAGATCCTGCTAAGATTGATGTTATTACTGCTTTACCTTGCCCTGCAAGTGTGCGGGAAGTTCATTCCTTTCTTGGCCATGTAGGATTCTACCGGCGCTTCATTCGTAACTTCAGCAAAATTGCCCTTCTGTTATCCAACTTGCTACAAAAGGATGTGGACTTCATTTTCAACCCATTATGCAAGGATGCATTTAACCATATTAAGAAGGCTCTCACTTTAACTCCCATCATCCAATCACCTGACTGGACACTTCCATTTGAACTGATGTGTGACGCATCTAACTATGCTGTGGGAGCAGTCCTTGCCCAGAGAGTTGATAAAGCTCCATATGTCATTTATTATGCCTCGAGGACACTTGATTCTGCCTAAGCAAATTATACCACAACAGAAAAAGAGCTGTTAGCAATTGTTTTTGCATTAGATAAATGTAGATCATACTTGCTTTGTTCTCAAGTGGTAATTTTCTCTGATCATGCAGCTCTCAAGTTCCTCTTAAAGAAACCCGATGCCAAACCGAGGTTAATTAGATGGATGCTCCTTCTTCAAGAATTTGACCTAGAGATTCGAGATAGGAGTGGAGCAAAAAATGTGGTTGCTGACCACTTAAGCAGAATAGAGAGAGCATCTGATTCTCTTCCCATTCAAGATTCATTCCCAGATGAGCAAATTTTACAGTTGCGTGGTGAGTTTCCATGGTATGTTGACATTGTAAATTATTTGGTTGCACATGTGTTGCCCTTAAATCCCACACGCGCACAGATGCATAAATTCAAGAGTGAAGCTAAATACTATGTGTGGGATGATCCTTATTTATGGAGGTTTTGTAGTGACCAAATAATTAGAAGATGTGTACCTAATTATGAGTTTCATTCTGTACTTTCCTTTTGTCATTCCTATGCTTGTGGAGGTCATGTTGGTCCCCAGAGAACTGTAAGGAAGGTATTAGATTCTGGTTTGTATTGGCCTACCTTATTTCATGATGCCTATATATTTTGTAAATCTTGTGAACAATGTCAACGAGTAGGAAATATAACTCGTAGGAATGAAATGCCCCAACAACCTTTATTGTTTTGTGAAATTTTTGATGTTTGGGGTATTTACTTCATGGGTCCATTCCCTGTCTCATTTGGCTTTGTTTATATTTTATTGGCTGTTGATTATGTTTCCAAATGGGTGGAGGCCATTCCTACAAGAACTGATGATTCTCATGTTGTTGTAAATTTTGTTAGATCAAACATCTTTTGCAGGTTCGGCATACCCAGAGCAATCATTAGTGATCAAGGATCTCACTTTTGCAATAGAAACATGAAAACCTTGTTAAGTAAATATGGTGTCTCTCATAAAGTCTCAACCCCTTATCATCCTCAAACAAATGGCCAAGCCGAGGTCTCCAATCGTGAGATTAAACAAATTTTGGAAAAAACAGTGAGACCAGACATAAAAGATTGGAGTAAGCGGCTAGATGATGCTTTATGGGCTTATAGGACTGCCTATAAGACACCTATAGGTATGTCACCCTATAGGCTTGTCTTTGGTAAGGCATGTCATCTTCCAGTGGAGTTAGAGCATCGGGCTTATTGGGCAGTAAAGGCTTGTAACTTAGACATAGACCAATCCAGAGTCGGAAGGAAATTGCAACTTCAAGAACTAGAAGAACTCCGATTAGAGGCTTATGAGAATTCCCGAATATACAAAGAGAAGACTAAGTCTTTTCACGACAAGCAAATCCTTAGAAAGGAATTCAAAGAGGGGGAGAAAGTGCTCTTATACAACTCTCGCCTTAAGTTTATGCCAGGAAAATTGAGATCCCGATGGGAGGGTCCATTTTTAGTCACTAATATTTTCTCTTATGGTGCAGTTGAAATTCAAGATGTGACTACGGGGAGGACTTTCAAAGTCAACGGACATTGACTCAAACAATTTCATGAGGGAGCAAAAGAAATTTTGGTTGAAGAGTTGGTTTTGGCTGATGTTGTTTACCTAACTTGAGGGAGTTCATTATACTTATGCCTACACTTGAATATTTTCCACTTATTCTTGTTTTGTTTTGAAAAAAAAAAATTTCTTATGCTAAGTTTATTTTCATATTGCAATTTTTTATTTGCATTCTCAATAGCTTTGAGATTTGTAAAGGTTGTGAGCTTGAAGCACTTCAAATTTTGAGGTTTAAAGCATGACTGAATGCGTTTCTTGCATCTCTTAGCTAGCTAGTTTGGTGATAGACATTGAATAAATGGATTAAGCATGTTAGTGCATACCTAGTCAGCATTTGGGCCAATTGTCATTCTCTATTCTTTTCTTGTGTGGATTACACTCATAAAGTTTGACACTCTAGAACTTGTTTTGCTTCTTTTGGAGACTACATTCTCATATGCATGCATGAATGTAATGAAGGCTCTCTTTTCTTACATTTAGCTAGTTAACCAAATAGCCTACCTAATACATTTTCCCTTTGAACCTAATATTTCCAATTCGCTCATTACAAACCTTAAGCATGAAAGCATGATTCTACCTTACCTTAGGGAGTAGGAGAGCATTGGTTGATCATTTGATGAGTTGTTCTTTGTCTGAGATGGACAAATTCAAGTATGGGGGAGAAGAAGTTGTGCAATTTGAAATCAATTGGCTATGTGAATTTTAGAGTTTATTAAAAAAAATGAAAAAAAAAAGAGAAAAGAAAAGAAACAAAGATGTACAGAACTTTTGGATGAAATTTTTTGGTGCATATTGCTCATTTTAACTCCCAATGTTCTCATGCTCTCTTTAGTTTTAATTTTCCATACCCATGTTATCTTTTTCATCCCTTCCTTTTCCTTAGCCCCATTACAACTTTAAATAAAGTCCTTTTGATTTGTGCATGCATGTGTCTAAAATTAGTGGAGATTAGAACAGAAGCAAGCTTATGGTAGTGCAAATTGTCATGAGTTGTATTGAGTGAAAACACAAACCTTTGTTTTTAAACACTTGAGAATTGTGAGTGTATCATGTGAGAATCTATCATTCTTAGTTCACATAATTCAATTGAAATCTCCATGTTTTTTAGTTGGAAGTGTAAGAAATAAATTCATGAATGTCTTGATTCCTTAAAGTGCTTATCGTTCTTCTTGCTCACTTAACTTTTGCATTCTTGAAAGTTGTTGGAATGTAAATCCTTGATTGTTTCCTTTATTTTCTAGTTTGAATTCTAGTTTGCCCGAGACGTGCAAAGGAAAAGTGTGGGGGAATTTGATAAAAATCATTTTTATATATTATTTGATCATCATATATAGTGTTTTCATCCTCTCCTACACTTATTTCTATCACTTAAGCTATGTTTTTTGATTTGAGTTCTATTTTGGTCTTTGAGATTTTTTCCAGCATTTCCGTCTTTTTTAACCTGTCTCTGTATTTTTGTTATATATGGAGTTTGAGACCACTAAAAATTTTGATTTTGGTCTTGTAGGAAAGATAAGACAAATTTATATAACTTTCATGAAGAGCCCAAGATCCAGTTCAGAGGTCCAGTGGGCCGAATTAGACTAAGAGTCCAAGACAAGGACAATAAAAATGGAATCTGGCCTTTGGGTGATTAAATGACCATAAAGTGAGATAGGGTTGTCCATTTGGCATGCTTTGAGTGGCATTAGAACCGTAAGACATAAAGGAACAAACCATATGAAGACATGTTTGCCAGCTAGAAGCATCTGGGACCTATAATTAGTGGTACAATGTTGGAGGGAAACAAGCATCCGAAAGTAGACTGGACAAAGGGGTCTTGGTCGATTTTGATGATTATGATTCCTTCCCTTTTGTCTAAATGGGAGGAATTCCCCATTCAGACGGGATCTGACTCTCTCATACACTTCTAACTTCATCTTCAACCTTTGGAGCTGATCTTGGACATCCATGGAAGAGTAGAGACCCTTGTAACTAGCTAGACTCCTTCTTGAATTCGGTTAGGTTTTGAGACTCCATTTATATTGTAATTGAGTTTATGTCATCTTCTTTGTTTTTTGGAGTATTTTGAATCTTGTATGAATATATAGAGATTTTTGTTATCCATTCAAGTTTGATGTATGAGATAGAATCTTGATTGATGAATCTTTATTTTATTGCATGAAACAAAGGAAATACATTGGTTGATATTCAATTTTTAGATAAATAACAGATTACAAGTTGTATGTAATTGCATGGATTTGTAATATATGTTGTTGATCGATTTTTGAATGATGATTCTATAGGAGAAGATGGTTATGATGCAGAGATTTCGGTTATAACTAAAATCAACCAACGACTTGATTAATCACATTTAGTCTAGGATAAATCGAACTAATTCTTGAAGAATGTCTAGTGAGGTTGCATTTTTGATAATATAATCTTTGTCTAATTTTCCACTTGTGTTCTAATTTGATTGTGTTAAAATCCAAACCCCCCTTTTGAGATCTTGAAACTATCATTTAACCTTAGCATTCCTTGAGAGATGATCCGGAGTTACCCTATATTGCATTCTTTATAGGGGTTCGGTAATATTTTTGGTAGATCACGACAATCATTATTAGAGAGCAACTAGATATGCTGATGTCCCTACTTTCTTCAGAATTTGGTAGGGTCCCAAAAATCGTGGACTTAGCTTTCATGTTTTGAGAGACCTACCAACTTCAGTAGTCGGGGAAAGTTTCAGAAATACATGATCCGGAGTTACCCTATATTGCATTCTTTATAAGGCTCGGTTAATCACATGGTCACCTATAATACAAGAAATTGTAGGACAACCTGGATCTTTGTACTTGACAGGAGCTTTTTGCTGAATTATAGAACTTACTTGTTCAGTCAATAATGCCTTTTTTGGAACATTAGTTTTTCTTTTCACCGTGCAAAGATCTTTTAGGAATTTTGAGTAAGCAGGTACTTGTTTGATAGCATCAAGAAAAGGGATGTTAATGCTTACTTGCTTAAACACCTCTAAAATGTCACTATATTGAGTACCTTTCTTATTTGATGCAAGTCTTTGAGGGAAAGGAGCTTTGGGGTAATAAGAAATCTGTTCACTTTTCTTTTCACTTGAGTCATTGGTTTGAGACTCATGTTGACTCTGTTCCTTATTTTCTGGCATATGAACATGATTATCAATAACCTTTCCAGATCTAAGGGTTGTCACAGATTTTACTTCTTCCTTAGGTTTTGCTGATGATCTTACTTCAAATTGACCCTTAGGATTAGGAATAGGTTGACTGGGGAATTTTTCTTTTTCTCTCTCTCCTACAGCATTGGCTAATTGACCCAATTGTGTTTCAAGCTTTGAAATAGCTTGAGTGTGAGATTGCAGGACTTGTTGGGTCGATTGCATGAATTGTTGCAAGGTATCCTCCAAAGAAGGTTTTCTTTGTTGAGATACCCCGAAAGGAGGAGCATGTTGAGAAAAGTGAGGGTATGAATTGGAAGAGGCAAATTGTTGCCCATTTTGATTCATTGTAGGTTGATTTTGCCTCCATGAAAAATTTGGATGATTCCTCCAATTTGGATTATATGTGGGTGCAAATGGACTATCTGATGATTTTCCATAAGACTGAAGAGAATTAGCTTGCTCAGAAAATGCTTCTTGGTAAGCTGGTATGGATGGACAAAATTGTGCAATGTGAGATGTACTAGAACATAAGGCACATGCCTCTATCCTAGTATTGGTAGAAGGGTTCAGAGTATGACTTAAAGTTAAAGCTTCTACCTTTCTAGTTAGGCTAGCTAAGGCAATTCTCACATCTGTGTCATCACTCACTTCATAAATTCCTCCCTTTTTTTGTATTTGAGACTTCTTATCCCTGGGATCTATGCAGTTCCAATGCTGAGAATTTTCAGATAAAGATCCTAAGGATTCCCAAGCTTCCCCCTCATTCAATTGTAAAAATCTCCCACCATGCATGCTTTGGATCATTTGACGGTTTGATGAAGTTAAGCCATCATAGAAATATTTCACTAATCTCCAAGTTTCAAAACCATGATGAGGACATTTCAGAAGAAGATCATGAAATCTTTCCCAACATTCAAAAAATTGTTCACCCTCTTTTTGACAAAAATCAGAAATTTCTTTTCGAAGGGCATCAGTTTTAGACATAGGAAAAAATTTTGCCAGAAACTTATTTACTAATTGGTTCCAACTAGTTATAGTTCCTGTAGGAAGGGAGTTCAACCAGGCTTTAGCTTTATCTTTCAATGAAAATGGAAACATTCTAAGCCTGATTGATTCATCATTGAAATTCTGGAAGCGAAAAGTCGAGCAGATTTCAAGAAACTCTTTAATGTGCATGTAGGGATCTTCTCTTTCCATACCATAAAATGATGGTAAAAGTTGGAGTATGGCCGGTTTGAGTTCAAAATGAGTTGCAGTAGTTTGTGGTAAAACTATGCAAGATGGAGTATTGGCTATGACAGGTGAGAAGTACTCCATAAGAGTTTTATTATGCACAACTTGTTCTTCCATTTTTAATGGTGATCCAGCAGAATCTAATGTCTCTATTGTACACTCAATGGTTGACCCTAAACTTTTCCTAACCAGCCGCTTATCTTTATCACGTTTCCAAGCACGCATAAACTAAAAAAAATTGCTTCCTAATTATGAAAAAGTATCTAACTACACAACGGCTACAAAATGCAAATACCACAAAAAAATAACAAAATTAAACAAACTCTTTTTTTCAAAGTGTTAGTAATAATGGGTAGTATTTAATCAGTAGACTCCCAGGAAAATATGGAGGAATAACAATAGTTTCTCTTAAAACCCATACTCCTTAGGTGCTTTTAGCCTTGTTGACAGAATCAACCAATTTTATACACCCAAATTACTACACCAATTTTCAAGAAACAATTCTAAAGAAAAATTTCTATACACAGAATAAACAAATGTTCTAACTATAACTAGTGGAAGAAAAGTACTTACCTGGATCCAAATAGCTTTTCCGTCGTAATCCCCGGCAATGGCGCCAAAAACTTGTTGTTGTTTTAATTAAAACTCGCAAGTGCACGAATCTATTGGAGTATAGATTTAGTGGTATGCAAGGTCGATTCCACAGAGATTGCCAATTGAGAGAAAATTCTAATATAGATCCGAAATAAATACTTCTAACCTAGTTCCCGATGTCTTGTTTTGTGAGAGGAATATTGAACAAAATATGCAAAGAACTAATATACTGAAATTAAATGAAGATGTATTCAAGGTAAAGAAGCATGCTAAGGTTAGGGGATCCACTCTTGGTATATCGAATAAAAATAAATTTAACTCTTTTAGTACTCAATTATAATCTTTACACGAATAAAGTTCTAATCGGATGATATGTTAATTTAAGCTCAACTTTGTTTATACATGACTTATATTTACCTCCTTTCTAATAATTAAGACATTCTTGTAAAATGGATTCAAACGTACATTGTGCCAATCACCATATTGTCTACAATAAATCAAGAGTGATTCAAGTATTTATTGTGCCAAAAATTGTCTACAATGTATCAAGGTTCACACTTTACAAGATTAAAAATACAAAGATGCAAAAGATAACTTGTAAATGGATTCAAGTATAAATTGTGCCAATCATTATATTGTCTACAATATATCAAAATTCACATTTTACAAGATTAACTTATGCAAAAAAATGAAAGGTAGAAAATTAATTAACATAACAAAATAAAATGAAATAGAATAGGTGGCAAAGCCAACCAATAGTAAAATAAAATAAAGTAGGTGGCAAAGCCAACCATGAAAATAATAAGAGATAGGCGGTCTAATAAAACCAGCCAATAACATAACAAGAAATTGGCGGTATGATAAAACCAGCCATTAAGAAATAATTATGAGAAAAGAAATAGGAAGGTAAATACAATATCAAAGATAAACATTAAGATTAAGAGTTAGATAAATTATTATTCTCATACCAAGAGTTTCACCCTTTCACCTTAGCATTGACTCCAATTGAAGCCCGATGGACCGGGATTTGACCTAGAAACACTCTTACTTCGATGAGAAGGAGTGAATTTATAAAAAGGGAGAAAAGCAAGTAGGGAATGGATTCAATCAATCATTCAAGTTCTTAATTACATTCTTCAATTCTTCTTTAGAGTTTCTTATGGCCCTGCGTGGCTAGTTAGTTTTAGTTGGTAGAGGTAGATTGAAACTTCAAGTGATCTTCATGCATTGTGAGATTTGGATTTGATTTGATTATTTCAATATTAATTGAGTATTGATTATTCATCTTATCTTCTTCTCAATGATTATTCATATGATTGCTAGGGAGGCCTACTAGTATATTGTCTGTCTTAATCTACCGTTGAATTATGTTTTGAACAAAGTATTCAATTCTGTGATTCATGAGGCAAATAGGTTTGAGGATTTTGGATAATAAATCATTGAACCTATGATGAATAATTAATTAAATTAGATATAGCCGATGTATTTATATTTGTTTAGCTTTGTTAGTTTCTCTAGTTCTTCATGCGATTAATAAGCTATGCTTTACCGATGTGCTAAAGGATTGCTTGTTAATTAGGGTTTAATTGGTGCAATTGTCATTAATTTACTAGACTTAAGGAGGAACAGGGTTAGAAACCCAATGATAGATATTCAATGACAGATTGATTATGTTGTCAATGATCAATGCAATCCCTTGACGGTAGATATCAACCGAAACCAATACCTTTCTCATTAATTACTCTCTTAATTATTTTCATTATTGTTTACTTTACTTAATTTGTGATTATCAATCCCACCTTTTTTTAATCACATAAGGTAATACTAGTCTCTGTGGGATCAACCCTTACTCCCACTACTAAAGATTAATTGAGAGGTAAGGTATCAATTTGGGTGTACCTGCGATAGTACGCACCATTGTCACACCCTTAATTTTAGAGCATGTGAAACATATATTTTACAAACATATATTTCCATAATATGTATGATACACTCATTTACAAATAGGTATTTCCATATATACACAATATACAGATCAAATCTATAAATATCAGAGTAATAGTAGAAGCAGGAACCCTGCTTGTGGCATTCAGAGCATACTTTAAAGTACAAGTACAATATAACCAAAAATCTTAGAGCCTTGGAAACAAAGTAGGCTCACCAGAGAATAGGTCTTCTAATTGATCACCTATCCGAAGGAAAAATACCAAACTCTGTATTTTTATCTAAAAAAATGTATAAATATTGTGTAGTGAGTTTAATAAGTCAGTGAGCAGATAATACCTCCTATGACCTCTTAGGTCAACATATGGATGTACTCAAATATTAAAATTTATCATATTAAAAATTATAGTTCAGAAGTACATCTATATAGGATCCACATTTCAAACATTCTCAGTTCAAATCACATTTAGATATCCAAAATCATATGTAATACAGTATGATCATTATTCAAATATTGTTATGCATTAAAATATTTCTCATAAAAATATTAGGAGGATCTCATATCAGAACCACCATATTAGAGTTCAAGCCCTTCTGTACTTTGGTGGTGTAGGATTTGCCTAAACTTAGCATTTCAGCTAAGGTTTGCCCTACCACCATTCAAGAGGACACGCGAAGGGACTCTAATATGGACAATTTCCCAAGCACACAGCAAGGGAGGGAAAATCATATATTATATAGTCAGGATTTCGCCCAAATAGGAGGCATCTCGCTCTCCATTACATATCATATCCCGTGTGTTAGCTGTCACATGAGGCTAGCACTACCTTTGCTAGCAGGTATCAAGGTGTACCAAGGCTAACATCACATGTTGCTAGCAAACAGTGTTTCCAATAGGATTTATCCACAGAAATTATCATTTATACATATGCCATGTCATTTCAATTAGAGGTATCAGTATGTTACAAAATTTTAGTCTCAGTATAGCTCATTTTTCATAAACTTCCCAGTTAGGGTTCATCACATATACATGCCCTTTTTCTAAGGAAATCTTATAGCTTTAGAAATCAATGCCACATACATAAAATATTTAATTTCTATACTGTTGAGAAATGTATGCAAAATCACATGTTTAATGGCTTTAAAATCATTATATAAAACCATACTCTTCTTAAACAATATGTTAGTTAGCAAATAAATTAGGTAATGTAATCCATTTCAGAAACATGTAATAGTATAAATAACTTGTAAACAAAACCAATTATACATTTAAAATTCAAGAAGAGTCTAGGGTAAGTCATAGAAAGAATTATCTACTCACAAGGTAAGGCTCCAAGTTGAACAGCTCTAAGTTGAACAGCTCAAAAATACACTTTTTCAATTTAAATTTGATTAAATAGTCCTCAAAAATAAGTCTGGAGGGTCCAAAATCCTAAGAAATGACTCCAGAATTGCAAAATTTAGCCTCCGAGAACTTGATCAACACTAGTCAACTAATAGGGAACAATTCATAGTCAAAAATACTATTCACCATCAGAATTACTATTCACTGTTGGAATCACTATTCATGCTGCCTAGATTTACTATTCATGGCATACAAAAAGTTGTCAGATGGTTGAAAATTTCATATTTTAAGGTTTATCTATCTCTTGAATCCATCTACGGTGTCAAATTTTCAGTTTGAAGTCTCTAAATAGGAGTTTCAGAGTTTATCTTTCTTCTAAAATTTTCTACTTCTGATCTACAACGATTCTGCGACTGATTTGAAAAATTGTTCAACTAAAATCGTAGTACTCTTTGTCATGAATCCAATGATACACTCAGTTTTGTGATCAGAGGCCAGTAGGCACTCCAAATCTAGAGAAAGAAAATGAAGAAAGAGAAATACTATTCACACTATTCATATACGAAAGTTTCACAGGTTTCTCTTCACGCTTGCATCTCCCCTTCCCCCTTTTTCTTTCTTTTTTTATAAATATTATTTAATTATTGAATAGTTAAAATTTATTATTATTATTTTTATATACATAATAATGTTATTTTTCATCCTAAAGTATCCCATAAATTTCTAAAAATTTATACTCTTGCAAAACTTTAGTTGAACTCTTAAATCATGATTTTTTTTAATAAAAATTTTAATAAAATAAATCATAATATAAAATAACTTCATGCATATTAAAAGAAAGAAATTTATAAAAACAAAATAAAAAATTATTTAAAGTCAAATATAATTATTTTAAGCAAAACAAAAATTATTTTAATTAAAATCGTATTTACATTTAGCAAAACATAATCATTTAAAATAAAAATATATTTGTTTATAGAAAAAATTATTATTTAAAAATTACGGGATATTACATTATTTCTCCCTTAAAAAATTCGGTTCTCGAATTTCAAACTATCCTGTCACAACTAGGGAATGAAGTTAAGTCATGAATTACAGTTATTAACCTCACTACTCAAGCAATTGGGGATATCTCTTTTGTATGTCATTTTTACTTTCTAAGATGTCTCTTCACTTGAGTGATTTTGTTATATAACCTTAACCACAGGCTCTTCCCTTATTGATCAACAATAGACATCGATTTTTTTCTCATAATTAAACCAAATTCTTGTCCAACTAAATGTCTTAGAATTAAATGACATGAGAAGAATTTGATAGTACTTCCTTAGCTTTAATACAAGAAATATTTTATCAATATCACTTAATCTTGATGGCAAGGCTAGGCGATATACTACTATGCCTACTTTGTTCAAAATTCCAAAAGAGCATATATACTAAATCTTAACTTTTTCCTTCTTTCCAAACCTCGTTACCTCTTTCATGGGTGAATCCTTTAAGAACATTTGATCACCAACTGATAATTTCTAGTGCTCAATATCATGGTCCTTATAGTCTTTTAACCTGTATTGAGTTACTTGTTTTTTTTAATCAATTTACTTTATCAACAACATCTTACAATAAGTCTGACCCCACTGAATCATTTAACAAAAAGTTTGTAACACCTTTACATAAGGTTTTAAGTAATCCAATATCATTTTATTATAGGCAAATTCTACTAAGGAATCTCCCACCACACTCGAAGATATATGCTTGAAGCATGCTCTCTAAACTAGCATCATCAATTTAGGTTAGTCATATTCTATCTATTGTATGTTATTCCAAATTAAATTTTAAAAGCTTAACTTTACTAAACTCACTCACTTATTAAGAGACTTACGATGTTCATAAAAAACCTCAAATAATGCCTAAATAGAAAGTTAGAAATTTGGACAAAGCATTGAAAGAAAATTAAAATCAGTGGCCGTAATTCTTGAAAATCTATAAACAAAACCTAGATGCTATTTTGGAAAAAATTAGTGGCCGCAAGTTTTGAATATATGTGCCAAAATTTACTTTAAAGCTGTTGGTATTTTGTAGAAAAATAAAACATGGAAAAAAAGCATTTTTGAGCTTATAAAAGTTTGTGAAGAACAAAGAGCATGTAGTTAACTGATAGGATTCAGTTGGTTGCTTCAAAATAGAAGTAATTAATCGACTATAAAATAAATCAGTCCAAATTAAAAATTCTCAAAATAGGTAGTTGACTTAATAATATTGATAGTCGATTGGCAAAAACATTGGGAAAATAAAATGAATCATTTGATTATCCCTTTTCAATAATTAACTTATTTGCACTTTCACTCTTTTTTTCCTACAATAATGCCTATCACCTACAACTTCCTTACAATAATCAAGAAATCAATTCTTCATTAAGGACAACAAGGAAAAGAAACTTTCTGGTGATACCTTAATCTTATTCTCTTTATATGCTATATAGGTCACAGTCACAACTACTGTACATATGCATGTGTGCTGTCATTTTTTAGATTCACCTTCAATTTAGCTGATATCCACTAGTCACTCACATAGTTGTTATAATAATGCTTGGCCTATTCGCATAGCTATTATAAATATGCCCTTCTCTAAGTTCTATAAATGCATACATTAGTATCTTTACCTTCATACTCAAAGTTAGGGTGTGTACAACTATTGAGGGAATTGCATTCCATCGGTTTCAAAATATTTGTGTCTTTTGTGGTTCCAGTCCTAGAAAAGATGAAGAGTATGTGAAAGTTGCACAAAACCTAGGTATGGTATTAGCCAGGAGAAAAGTTCATTTAATCTATGGTGGAGGTAACTATGGGTTAATGGGGTGCATTTCTACAGTTGCACATGTAGTAGGATGTCAAGTTCTAGGTATTATTCCTATAGCTCTAACTGCATCCAACATCATATGAAAAACAATTGGAGAAGAATTTAGGCTAGCTTCCATGCATGAGCGTTGTTGTGTGTGTTTTATAAATAACAGCAAGCACACAACGTAGTTGTAGCTAGTCCAGAGAGTACGGGTCATATAGAGAACAATTATCAATTACTAGACTTTATGAAGTATGCTACCTAAATCAATGTGATTCGATGAGAGAGTGTTTCACAATTAAATAAATAAGTAATTTAATTAATAAAAGCCTAGGGTTGTGGTTTACCACACTTATGATATTCAACAATCAATATGTACCTCTAATTGCAATTATCTAGGTAATTAGGGATGGTTTAGCCTTAATTAACTAATAACCTCTTTTAGGCGTTACTAATCGTACCTAGGTTAATATAATTGCCTACTTTCGTGATTCTTAGTTCAACCTAGGTCCATTAAGTTCTATGCCAACCATAGAATTCAATTAATTAGTTTTCTTGTACCCACTAATTGATTCATTCCTAAAGAACCTTAAATTACTTTCGTGATTAAGATATCCCTAATTAATTATTAGGTTCCGGTATTAACTTTCACCTTTCAGTTCATCAATTAATATCCTAAGATGTGATAGATTGGTGATCAGGTATTCTACCAACTCCTATACATGCACATAATAGTTAATCCTAATTAATCTAGAAGTAATTACAATTAGGGTTCCAACATTCAACTCAACAATTTAGCATCATCATACCATAAGTGGGTTTACCGAAACCCTAGATCAAATCTACTCAAGCATAATAGAAATAGAAATCAAAATCATATTCATTGAGTAAATCATTAAAGTTCAATACAAACCAAAAGAAAGAAGTAGAAGAAGAGGTAAGTGCATAATAAAAAGATAAAACCTGGTTTGCAGAATGTATTAAAATAAATACAATGCTTGAATTACTGTAAATTCTACTCTAAGAATATGAATTAATCAATAATCCTACTCTAAACCTAATCGAAAAGTGTTTCCTAAGCCTAAAATTGAGTAAAAGTAAGTCTAAATGTGTCTGCATGTCTTGGCTATGCTTCCCCACGTATTTATATCCCTTTGGCTACTCAAAAAAATTACGAAGTGTACAGACACAAAGTACGGTCGTGCTTCGGGTTAAAAATTTGGGAAATTCTCAACTTCTCGTACAGAGCACGGCCTGGCCGTGTTTGAGGTACAACAAGCACGGCCTGGCCGTGTTTGAGATACACCAAGCACAGCCTAGCCGTGTTAGGGGATGCAAGTCTCAAATCTTGCCAAATCCTCCTCAGCTTGTTCCAAGTCCATATGGCACTTCCCATGAGTGTTTTCCCTTGCTTCTTGACCTCTTTTACTCTCCTACAAACATAGAACAAACCAAAGCAATATCCAAAGCAAAGCATAACCAAATGCAGGGAAATAATCATAAGTTTACTACTAATTAGGGGATAAAATATAACCATTAAGCATTCAATTTTCCCCTTTATCAACTCCCCCATGCTTAAACCTTTGCTTGTCCTCAAGCAAATAACATGTCATATCAATAGCAAGGGGGGAAAATGCATATAAATTCCAGATAATAGATAAATGCAATACAGGAAATTCTTTACTTAATCAATGTGTACACAACAGATATATGGATAGAAATTTATCAAATAGTCTCTGTTCTTCTAAGACTAAAACCAAATTCCTCTATTATATATCTACTTTTATTGTTACCATTGGTTGTATGCATTAAATTGATTTTTAGACACTCAAGTAGGCCACCTCATCCTTTAGATCTCCTTAGGTTGCCTTACCGTTATTTCTATTTTCACTTTTTTTTTCTCATTCACACTCTTTTATTTCTCACTTTATTTTTCTTTCTTTTCTCTTTTTCATTAATTCATTTTTTTTATAGAAATATGCAGTGAGTGCATTTTATGCTCCATCTCACTAAGGTGAAGGCATCCAGGTACTCATACTAAGGCCGTTTTGGTGCCTTGAAGGGGTACTCAGAGTGAAAACTTTTTGGGTTTTATATTTCATCATTTTTCACCTTTCCCTTCCTTCACACTCTCATAGTGTTAAAATCAGAAAGGGCATACAATTTACAGCACAATAGGAGAGATATTTTTCAAAAAAAATTAAAGGTTTAATACTAGAAGAGAGAGACTAAGATGATAACTACCTATTTCATATCCTATTGTGAATTATATGTTCATGAGTTAAAATTAACCTACAATACATCAATCTATCTCTAAAATAGAAAACTATATGATTTTGCTATGAAACAAGAGAGATGCAATATATACAGTATATACATGCAAGACCAGAAATTCAACCAGTTAAACCAAAAGCTTAAAGTCTACTCCCCTATGCTTAAATTTGACATTGTCCTCAATGTCAATAACAATGAAAGTGTAGGCAAAGGAAGAAGTAACACTTACTTGCTTATTGTCGTCTGGAGGAGGAGGTGGAGGATTTTGGCTCAGGTGCCAATTGTACTAGCCATTCATCATTCCCTGCATGATTTGGATTGAATCTTGAATTACATGCAAGGTGGCCCTTTGGGATAGCTATTCCTCCTCAATTCGGCTAAGTTCTATGGAGATAGAGTTCTGATCCTCCTCTAGTACGTATAAGGGACCTACAGTGTTAGCTTGCTGAATAATGGGGTAGGGGTGGTAGAACCAAAAATGGCTCATGGGGGAAGGCATCCCCCTCTCTACCCTCTTCTAGAGGGTAGATCCAGTTCTACTCACTAGTAACTAAAGTCCTAGTGGGGTTAGGGACGCAAAAGATATTATGGCCTTTGAGATACAACTAATAGTCAACATTTCTTTTCACAATTAATTTCATATGCAAACAGAATTCTAAATCAATCCTACTGTTGCCAACTATTGGTTGCAAACCCTGGAGATTTGCCTCAAATCCTAGCCCTTTAGCTACTGCAGTTACTAGTCCTCCTATGACCATTTTTCCATTCGTGGCATTACCTACCCTGGCCATCTGTTGGGCCATGAAGGCACCAGTATCCACCTTATGATTGTTTATCATGGGCCAAAGAAAATAAATCTCTCTTTTATTTGCAACCCCATCACTTTCAGTTCTACCCAAAACGGTATGAGCCATCAAGCATTGTAAATATTTAAAAGTGGGATTACAAATAAAAGAGGCTTTTGAACTCGATGCATCATATTACCCCCCAACGGAAATAGAGTTCCAAAAATGTTAGGCAAGAAAACTTGAGGGGACTGATCTATCTCCCTCGAGAGGCAATTTGAATAATGCATTGAATTGAGCCAATGATAAATTAAAAGTACGGTCAAATAATCTAAAGTTAATGTAGCCCTGCTTGACATTAAAACCCTAAAATAGGACCACATTAATTGAACTAAAAAACTCTAAGGTGGTTCTAGCATAGGCCGAGTAACGTAGGCCAATGAATGTAATCCACCCAATCCTATCAACTAGGTAACGGACGTCAGTTAAAAAACCTAACCAGTTCAAACATTCCTCATCCATGTACTGGGTACTCAACATTCCACGTTTAACTAGAGTATAGTATCATGTCCGTTGACTATCATCAAAAAACACAATACCATACTCATTGATTTGGTGAGGAAGTTGGGACAGTATTTGAATTCAACCTCTACGTGGTTGCTAGGATTGGGAGGAGGATTGGCCAGTTCTAACGCTTTTAGGACCTATGTATGATGATATAAAATACAAAATATAATAGGGAGTGGGGTGAGCAATGCCAAAAACTAATGAACAATTAATGCAGTCATAATGTTAAACCAGGATACCAAAAGAATAAAATGCAAATCATAAATCCAGTGTAATGCTGAAGTAAATGCAGCAAGCACAATGTATGATCAAATCAAGCACAAAACAGGCAATATGTAATTCTCAATGGTGCAGAATGTCTCAGAAAAACCAATATGATGGGTTTATCTAGTGATAAGAGTCAATGGGAGCATTCAGGGAATTTTATTGTAGGTGAACATGTATTTTGAAAATGATTCTTTTAGTTGAACCAAGAGCAGAGAAATCTCAATAAATGGTAAAGCCAATTTTATAACACAACCAAAAAATTCCCGTCAAATTAGTCCAACAATATCGAAAGTAATTAATGCACTAAGTCAATATTCTAAATGCAGTAGTTTGTAAGAAAGTTTTTAGCATGTAGAGCATGTATTCCCAAATTCATCCATTCAGCTAAACATATTCCATAAATTCAGATAAACCATCTAGTAAGTCTAAACAAAGGAAAGGGAGTTCTAGTTCAGAAAAGTGAAGTTCAAGTTCAGGGAAACGAGATATTTCGACCTGAAAAGAAAATGCCAGCAATTATTAGCATGAAAACCTATCTAATCAAGCAAAACCATCCAGCATTTTATGGCTAATCAAGGGTAGCAATTTGGCAACAATATGCTCAATGGATGACAAGCGAAGACCAAAAAGTTCAATGCAGCAAATTGAAGTTCAAGTGCAGAAAGCAAAATTAGACCAATTTAGAAATTTAAACCAGTACAATCACCAAGTCCAGCATTTAACCATTAGTAGCAATCCAGAAATTTAAATGACAAGTGCAGTGAATCAGAAATTACCTGGAGATAGGGGAAAACCAAGTGAGACTAGGGAATGTTCCACAAGTGAGTATGTCTAGCTACAAGGTGGAGCCACAAATAGGGAGCAAAGCGATAATGGTATGGGGGAGTGTGTGTGCACGAGCAAGGTGGTGTTGGTGCAGGGGTATGGGTTGAGGTATAGGTTGGCTGGTATTACAGGAGAATTCAAGTTAAAGGAGAGGCAGTGGGATTTCTGGGTTAGTGATGTAGGGCAAGTTGGGAGAGGAAGGTATGGTAGGCTACGGGTAAGTTCTTTAGGTTTAGGAAGCTAGGATTTGGGAGGCAAGTTTCAGGTTCCTCTTGGCTAGGGCACGGGTAAATTTTTTGGATATGGGGTATGAGGTTACAAAGGAGGGTATTGGCAGTGGAGTTGCTGAGAAATTGGAGAGAAGGAGAAGTAGAAGAACACGGGGAGAAAGAGGAAGACACGGGCAAAGGCATGGGAAGAGGGGAGAATGAACACGGGGAGAAGAAACCAAAACACAAGAAAGAAGAGACTAAACACGGGATGAAAAAAGGGGGAAAATTTGGGTATTTTAAGTTCCTTGGGCCAGAAGCACGGCTGTGCTTTGGGTTGGAATTTAGAATTTCCTGGAAAAGGCTCGTGTTAAGCAACATGGCTAAGGGGTGCCTAGACCTAGGGCCTGGGACACCGCCGTGTCGAGTGACACGGCATGCCCATGTTGGATGCTGGAAACATAAATTTTCCTGGATTTGCCCGTGTTGGCTGGCACGGGGAAGGTGTGTTGGCTTGGGAAGTCTGGAACGATCGTGTCCTGAGACATGGCTTGCCCATGTTCTGTGCCAGAAATTTCAAATTTTGCAAATTTTGACCCATGATTGAAGCACGAGATTGTTGCATGAAATGGATAGCCCATGTTTGGTGATGGAATTCTTATTTCTTCAAAATTTGCCTTGCTTTTTGATTGCCTTTAATTTTCCTTGATTATTATCCTTTCTCTAACCTTTGGGGACATGGAAATTTACCTATAAAACATAAGGAAACACTCATTAAACTCCTAAACTAAGAAATTAACTAAATTAAAGATAAAAACAAAAACAAAAAGTAAGAAAACAAAATAAAAAGAAACTTAAAAATTAAAATGTGGGTTGCCTCCTACAAAGCCCTTGTTTAAAGTCATTAGCTCAACTCCTTTTCATGCTTTCCACTCAAGGAGGCTTTAAGAGAGTTTGAATAGCTCTCTTTGCTATCTATTTCCTCTTAGTATGGTGCTTGAGGCTTTGCCTAATAGCCTTCAAGTATATTCTTAGCTTATTCTTTTCTTCCTTAACTCCATTGAGGTCGAGAGGAGGTGGCTTAGGTTCTACTTTTGTATCTTTAACTTCCTCCTCAATTTCTTGCCTCTTCACCCCCTCTTTAACATAAACACAAGAACTTTCCACAAAGAATAACTCAAGTGGGTCAGAAAGAGAAAAAATCATTACTTTATCATTCATATTAGGTTTAGGTAAACCAATCATACAACAATATTCATTTAGAGATGGGGAGTTTATAGTATTATTTAAATTAAATTCTACTTTTTCATCCCCTACATTCAAAGAACACTTTCCATCTCTCACATTGATGTTTACACCAGCTGTAACTAGGAAAAGCTTTCCAAGAATGATGGGCATTTTATCATCTTCCTCTATCTCTAAAATAACAAAATCAACTGGTATGAAAAATTTACCTACCTGTAGAGGAACATCCTCTAATATACCTACCAGATGCTTGATGGATGGGTCAGCCAAATAAAGAGAATGTGTGGTAGGCTTCAAGTCACCCATCTAAAGCTTCTTGCAAACTGATAACTGCATTTCACTATAGTTTCTATGCGTTGCCCATGATTGTTTACTG
This sequence comes from Gleditsia sinensis, assembly GCA_037074535.1. Taxonomy (NCBI): domain Eukaryota; kingdom Viridiplantae; phylum Streptophyta; class Magnoliopsida; order Fabales; family Fabaceae; genus Gleditsia; species Gleditsia sinensis. Next base: position 34,479,400 of record CM073473.1, on the reverse strand, counting down.
AATTTTTTTGGTGTTTTAAGCACCTTTTACCCTCTGATTTAATTGAATGGGATGACTTTTCTGGATATAACGTAGCTACCTCATTGCTGCAGCATTTCAGTGGGCATGTATAGCAATGATAGCAAAACCCCAGGTGATAGTGGGTAAAGTTGTTTTCTCTCTCCCCTGCAATACGATGATTCTGTTTGATTTGGTGCAGGTGGCAGAACTGCGCAGCAGGAGCAGCCACCAGTGAGTAGGGGACAGCAGCAGGGACATTGTAGGCTGATGGTACAGGACTGCCTCCACTACTGAAAGTGGAGAGGAAGAAAAAATAAAAAGAGCTGCACAATAAGGGCACCTGCAGCAGAGCAGAAGGTATGGCAGCAGTCCAGGGCGCTTTACTGGGACCACGAAGGTGCAGCATGAGGGGATAGTGTGCTAGTGTAGAAGGGAACTTTGTTTTCTGTTGTTGTTTTACTGCTTTATCAAAAAGAAAGAACTGCATTTTGTAATTTAGTTTTTATCTCTTAGAATGCACACCAATGTTTCTGGAGTTTTTGTAACCAGTGCACCCATGAGGCTTGGCTAGTTTCTAGCTGGGGTTGCACAAGGGTTGTAATGGACCGAAGCACATTTTTATTATCAATACATTTCACTGCAGTTTTGTTTACCATTCAGCTGTATATCCTGTAGCTTTTCTTTCCTTAATAACGGAAGTTTGGAGGAAGAAAACCGAGGCCACCATTCACCTGGGAGGGTAATGGAGGCTGAAAAAAAAGCTGAGTGTAAAGGGGTTACCTCATGTAGGGATATACGGGTACCTCATTAGTCCCATAATGTATTGCTTGCGCAATTCAAAGGTAAGGACTTGTGCAGGAATGCGTGTCCGCACCTTGGAGTTGTGAGGAATGGTAGTATGGGAAGACTCCATTTAGAACTGATTTTGGCACCAGGGACCTTTGCTGTAGCAAAGTCTAGGGCATATCTGAGTGCTGAAGTCCATAGCAACCCTGAGCACCCCAGTTCTCCCCATATAGTTTCCTTTCTATCCCTGAATACTTTTCATTTTAGTTACAGTAAAAATTAGTCAACCCATGTCTATTCCAATTTTGTGAACAACTTAGCATTGCTACAACATTCATACAGCAAAGGTCTCTAAAAAATTTTAGTTCACTCCTCGTGGGACGATACTCACTCATCACTTTATTACTTGGTCACGATACGTGCACTTACATTTTGACATTGTATTCATCTTTGTATGAACTACGCATTAACCAACAAGTTTTTGGCGCCGTTGCCGGGGAGTGTAAACTTTAAAAATTGTTTTTAGATACCCCACTGTGTGAAGGATTGTTTTGCTTTTACTCTGGTGTCTTGTTGAGCAGGTAACACAGTGCATGAGCAGGGCTGATAGAGAGCTTCTGCCCTTTGACCCAGAGATAGAAAGAACACTCTTGAGAAGAAGAAGAGGACAGTTAACACACCAGCAGCAGACAGAGATGGCTAATCAAAATGGAACAGACAACATGGACGACAGAAATAGGGTCTTAAATGCTTATGTTCAACCAAATCTGAATGGGTTGAACCCGAGCATTGTGAGACCAGAAATTGAGGCTCTCTATTTTGAGCTTAAACCAGTAATGTTTCAGATGCTGCAAACTGCTGGGCAATTCAGTGGCATGCCCACTGATGACCCTCACCTTCATTTAAGAGTGTTCATGGAAGTCACGGATGCTTTCAAAATGAATGGAGTAACGGAGGAAGTGCTCAAGCTAAAGCTGTTCCCTTATTCATTAAGAGACCGAACAAGAGCCTGGTTGAACTCTCTGCCACTTGACTCTATCGCTAACTAGAGTGATTTGGCAGAAATTTTTTTGCTGAAATACTTCCCGCCCACCAAGAATGCCAGATTGAGAAATGACATCACCTCTTTCCATCAATTATAAGGTGAATCTTTGTATGAGACCTGGGAGAGGTATAAAGAGCTATTACGGAGATGCCCACATCATGGAATTCCTTACTGCATTCAGATGGAGACCTTTTATAATGGCCTCAATGCACAAATTCGGACCATAGTGGATGCAGCAGCTAATGGGGCACTCTTGTCCAAAACATATAATGAAGCATATGAGTTGCTTGAAAGAATGGCCAGTAACAACTATCAATGGCCAATGGACAGAGTTTCAACTGGAAAGAAAGCAGCAGGCATGCATGAAGTGAGTGAAGTGACTTCTCTCACAGCCCAGCTAGCCTCACTAGTTAATGTTCTGAAGAGCTAGCAAGCTACTCGCCCTCAAGCAGCTAATACAGTTCAGGAAACTAGACCATCTTGTGTACTATGCAATGGACCACATCTATTTGAAGCTTGTCCCTCAAACCCAGAATCAGTGTGTTTTGTGGGTAATATGAATTGCAATAACAACCCTTACTCCAACACATACAACCCAGGATGGAGGCAACACCCCAATTTCTCCTGGAGTAACTATGGTACAGGACAAGGGAGCAACTCTGCCCCACAAAGACCATAGGATCCACCAGGCTTCCAGCAGCAAAGACAACAGCCTTAGGAAGCCCACACTTCACTGGAATCCCTACTGAAGGAATATATTGCAAGAAATGATGCTCTAATCCAGAGTCAAGCAGCCTCACTGAGGAATCTGGAAACCCAAGTGGGACAGCTTGCCAATGAACTGAAAAGCAGACCCCTAGGGACACTTCCTAGTAATACTGAAGTCCCTAGGAGAGAAGGGAAAGAGCATTGCAAGGCTATAGCCCTGAGGAGTGGGAAGATGGTGGAAACACCAAAAACAAGAGGACAAGACCAGACAGACTCCACTGTACCCCTAGAGAACAATAAAGATAAGAAGAAGCAAGAGGAGGAGATAAGCAAGGAGGAAAACATCTCTGGAGGAAATGCTGCAGCTATGCCACAGCAAAAGTCGGCAACTTTGCCACAGCAAAGCATGCAGCAAACCAAGCTACCCCCCTTTCCCTCAAAGATTTTAGAAGCAGCAGAATGACCAGCAATTTAGAAGGTTCCTAGATGTCCTGAAATAGCTCCACATCAACATTCCTCTGGTGGAAGCACTAGAGCGGATGCCCAATTATGTGAAATTCATGAAGGACATCCTGACCAAGAAGAGGAGATTTGGTGAATTTGAGATTCTTGCCCTCACAAGAGAATGCAGTGCTGTGCTACAAAATAAGTTGCCACCCAAACTTAAGAATCCGGGCAGTTTCACCATATCTTGTTCAATCGGGAACCAGTATTTTGGCAAAGCACTGTGTGATTTAGGAGCAAGCATCAACCTTATGCCAATGGCTATCTTTAAAAAGCTAGGAATTGGAGAAGCTAGGCCTACCACAGTCACACTGCAATTGGCAGACAGATCCATTGCTCATCCAGAGGGAAAATTAGAGGATGTCCTGGTTGAGGTGGATAAGTTCATCTTCCCAATAGACTTCATAATTCTGGATTATGAAGTTGATGTAGAAGTACCCATTATATTAGGCAGACCGTTCCTAGCAACTGGCCGGACACTCATTGATGTTCAGAAAGGTGAATTAACCATGAGAGTCCGAGATGAGCAAGTTACATTCAATGTGCTCCAGACCATGAAGTTTTCCAGTGAAGAAGAGGAATGTGCAGTGGTGTCTATGATAGACACATTAGCATCAGAACAACTGGAAAAATGCTGCAAGGAGCCACCACCAGCAGCATGGATAGACCACTCAGATTCCGAAGGAGAAGATGAGAAGGAATAGGCCTGGATTGATGTCAGACAAGGCTTTAGGAAGCAGGAGTCGATAAAAGAGCCATTATATGAGACCACGCCAGATTCTAGGCTACTGAAAGCTTCAGTAGAAGAACCACCAGCCTTGGAGATGAAGCCCCTGCCAGCACACCTTAAGTATGCATATTTAGGAGAAACAGTCACTCTTCCTGTGGTTATCTCAGCACTTCTGACAGAGGAACAGGAAGAGAAATTGGTCCTGACGTTGAAGAAATTTAGAAGGGCCATTGGCTGGACACTTGCTGACATTAAGGGAATCAGCCCCTCATTCTGAATGCATAAGATCCTCTTGGAAAGCAACGAAAAGGGGTCCATAGAACCCCAGCGAAGGCTTAACCCAATAATGAAGGAGGTGGTGAAGAAGGAAATCATCAAATGGCTGGACGCTAGAATCATTTACCCCATATCAGATAGCTCCTGGGTAAGTCCGGTCCAGTGTGTTCCCAAGAAAGGAGGCATGACTGTGGTGGAAACTGAGAGCAATGAGCTCATCCCTACTAAGTTTGTAACCAGTTGGAGGATTTGCATGGACTATATGAAGCTGAATAAGAGCACTAGGAAGGATCACTTTCCTCTGCCATTTATTGATCAAATGTTAGATAGACTTGCTGGAAAGGAATACTATTGCTTCCTGGATGGATACTCAGGGTATAACCAGATTGCTATAGCACCAGAAGATCAGCACAAGACCACATTCACATGTCCTTATGGTACCTTTGCATTTCGAAGGATGCCATTTGGGCTGTGTAATGCTCCAGCAACGTTCCAGCGATGCATGATGGCAATATTCACAAAAATGTCTGAGCAGTTTGTGGAAATCTTCATGGATGATTTCTCAGTCTTTGGGGGCTCCTTTGACCTATGCTTGGGAAACCTTGCCAAAGTCTTACAAAGGTGTGAGGAAACAAACTTGGTGCTAAACTGGGAGAAGTGCCAGTTTATGGTAAAGGAAGGAATTGTGCTGGGGCATAAGGTATCCCAGAAAGGACTTGAGGTGGATAAGGCCAAGTTAGAAATTATTGAGAAGCTGCCTCCTCCCACCTCGGTCAAGGGAATTCGAAGCTTCTTGGGACATGCAGAATTTTATAGAAGGTTCATTAAGGACTTCTCTAAGGTTTCCAAACCGTTATGCAGCTTGCTAGAGAAGGACAGAACCTTTTGTTTTGATGAGAGCTGCATGACAGCATTCTGCGATCTCAAACAAAAATTGAGTACAGCTCCGGTTATTATGGCACCAGACTGGACCTCCCCATTTGAGCTGATGTGTGATGCTAGTGAAACAGCATTGGGGGCTATCCTCGGGCAGTGCAGAAACAAGCTGTTTCACTCTATTTACTATGCTAGTAAAATGCTGCAAGGTGCCTAGCTGAACTACACCTTGATAGAGAAGGAACTGCTTGCTGTAGTGTTTGCCTTTGAGAAATTCAGAGCATATTTGGTAGGAGCAAAGGTGATAGTGCACACAGACCACTCTGCCATCAAACACTTGGTTAGAAAGAAAGATTCCAAACCAAGGCTCATTCGGTGGGTGCTCTTGCTTCAAGAGTTTGATCTAGAGATCAGAGATAGGAAGAGGACTGAAAACCAAGTGGCAGATCATCTCTCCAGGTTGGAAGAGCACGGCTCTGAAGCAGAGGACATTAATGAAAGATTCCCAGATGAGCAACTCTATCTCCTGTCCCAAGATGATGTGCCATGGTATGCTGACTATGTAAATTACCTCGTGAGTGGAATGCTCCCACCAGACCTGACGTGGCAGCAGAAGAAAAAATTTCTGCATGAAGTCAACTCATACTACTGGGTTGAACCCTATCTTTACAAGCAGTGTGCTGATCAAATGATAAGGAGATGCATACCCAGCGAAGAGATGGAGTAAATCTTGCAGCAATGCCATGCTTCCCCTTATGAAGGTCATTTGGGAGGAGTTAGGACCGCAAACAAAGTACTGTAGGCAGGTTTCTATTGGCCCTCCTTATTCAAGGACTCCCACTCTTATGCAAGGCAATGTGACCAGTGCCAGAGAACAGGGAATATATCTCGCAGGCATGAAATGCCACTGAACAACATCCTAGAGGTGGAATTATTTGATGTCTGGGGCATAGATTTATGGGACCATTTCCCTCCAGCTTTGGCAACCAATACATCCTTGTAGCTGTAGACTATGTCTCAAAGTGGGTGGAAGCCAGTGCATCCCAGACCAATGACGCCAGAGTCGTGACCAGATTCCTAAAGAGGAATATCTTTACAAGGTTTGGAACCCCTAGAGCCATCATCAGTGATGGAGGGACCCATTTCTGCAATAGGCAGTTCAAGGCACTACTTGCCAAATATGGAGTTAGACACAAGGTAGCAACCCCTTATCACCCACAAACAAGTGGCCAGGCTGAAGTCTCCAACCGAGAGATCAAGAGAATCTTAGAGAAAACTGTAGGTCCTACGAGGAAGGATTGGTCCTCAAGGTTGGATGACACCATTTGGGCATATAGAACAGCTTATAAGACACCTCTGGGCATGTCACCTTACAGGTTGGTATTCGGGAGGGCTTGTCATCTACCAGTGGAGCTAGAACATCGAGCATATTAGGCAGTAAAGAAGCTAAACTGGAACCTGGATGCTGCGGATGAGAAAAGAATGCTGCAGCTAAATGAGCTGGACGAATTCTGGGGGCAGGCCTATGAAAATGCCAAACTATACAAGGAGAAAGCAAATCAATGGCATGACAAGAAGATACAGCCCAGAAACTTCGAAGTGGGACAGAGAGTACTACTGTACAACTCCAGGCTAACCTTGTTTCCTGGGAAGTTGAAATCACGATGGTCTGGACCCTTTCGCATAAGCAAGGTCTTTCCATTTGCGACTATTGAATTGGAAGAAGAGAAGGATGGGAGAACATTCAGGGTTAATGGGCAAAGATGCAAGCATTACCTGGGGGGTGATGTGGATAGATAGCACATTTCCATTCAGCTGCAAGAGGATTGAACAGAAGGAAAGTCAGGCTGAAAACTCTAAAACAAGCGCTCATGGGAGGCAACCCATGTTCAAATTTGTTATTATTCAAGTTAATAGGTTTAAGATAGTTTAGATCATGAATCTGATAGCTTGTGTGGTTGTTACGCAGGTTATGAAGCAAGCAGTTGCAGGACCAGTTTTTGTTTTGCTGCAGCAACCCTGTAACTAAAGATAGTCCCTATTTTGCTATAGCAGGGTGAATAACGAGCACTTTCTACTGCAGCATGAGTCCTAGGCAACCTAGTTTTGCTGCAACATTGCTGCAGCAACACAGTCAGCTCTAAGCCAAGGGTTCCCCTCTACTATGCTTCGGCACAAAAAAAATGGTGGGCGGGAAAACTGACAAGAAGGCCATAAGACACCTACGATCTTTAAACCTCTGCAACTTCCAACCCAGTTCTTCCCTGAGTTAAGACACCCACGTTTTCACCTCTATAGCTTCCCTTCTCATTTCACCTCTCCGAGTTCTCAAGCCCTGTAACCCTCTCACCTCCTTCGACCCAAAAAACTCCAACCTTCAACCCCTCGAACCAAACATGCCAAGAATCAAGAAAGTGGCTAGGAAGGCGAGCAAGGCAAAGAAATTCACCTCTGAAGAAAACTGGAGGAGGCACGACGACGAAATCGTGCCCAGAAACTTCTGCGCCGAGAAAGGGTTCACCTTCACCTCCGCTGGCGATTTGGGAATGCCAATGTACATTGGCACGGTGGTGAAGTAGAGGGCTTGGGACAATTTTACAAGCCATCCGCAAACGGCCCTCGTTCCACTGGTTCGGGAGTTCTATGCGAACTTCTCACCAGAAACTGACAAGTGGGTGAGAGTTCGAGAAACGAAGGTACACTTTGACCAAGCTGCCATCAACAAGGCCTACAATTTGCCCGATGAGGAGGACAACTATGAGGACTATCTGCAGAGTCTGCGGGATGAAGACTGGGAAGTAATGCTCACCCGGGTGTGCCTTCCTGGCACCACCTGGGATAAATCTCCCCAGGGCTCCACCACTGTAAATCGAATCTCCTTGGTGCCGGCAGCAAAGGTCTGGTACCATTTTCTCAAGACCCGTCTTCTACCTTCCACCCACGGGTAGACTGTGATCAAAGAAAGAGTAGCAATGGTGGGCGCGCTCATCCTCGGTAAGCCACTCAACGTTGGCCGCATTATAAGTGGCCAAATCCAAGCATGTGCCGGCAGAAAGAAGGGAAGCCTACTCTTTCCTTCCCTCATCACCACCCTGTGCAAGAAACATGGAGTACCAGTCTCCATTGACGAAGAGGTCTTGAAGGACACCACTCCCGTCACCCCTACCACCATTGCTCACATTGTTCTGGAAAAAGCAGTCCCACACCCACCAGCTGCCTCTCAAGACCCCCCACCAACTGCTGGCCCATCTACTTCCCCCTCTGCCACTCAGCCAGCTGACAAGGCCATTCAGCATCTGCTGTAGCAACAATCCACCCTCCTCAGACAGCAAGCATAGTTGCTGCAGCACCAGCAAACCTTCTGGCAATATGCATAGAAAAGGGACTTCGCCTTCCACACCACTTTGGAGCAAAATTTTAAGCAGTTCTTCCCATTCCAGAATTTCCAACTGCCCTGCTCCATGCCACCTTTGAGGAGTCAACCCCAGCACTAGAAGCACAAGCAGAGCAACCCAAGGCCTCTGAAGGATCCTCCTTCACCAAGGAGCCCTATCCCAAACCCCATCACCCACAGGAAGAAACTGCGTCCTCTGATGACGATGAGCCCATTGCCAAAAGGGCAGCAGTATTGCGCAAAGGAAAGGCCCCACAATAATCAACATAGAGGAGGAGTGGGCTCAGAAGTTCATCAAGATCTTTTAGGGGTCAATGACCCTAGGGTGCTGCAGCATACCTGCAAACACCCTCAGGAAAGTTCCCTCAACCCTTATTCCTTCTCTGCTGTATTTGGAATTCCTTTGTTTCTGTTTCTGTTTATGGGTGTATTTTGTTTTCTGTCCATTGCATCAGTAGTGAGGACACTGCTCAATTTAAGTTTGGGGGGGTGTGTGATATAATGTATAATGTCTGCTGGGAATAGTATTGCTGGAGCATATTACTCTTGTGTTTTGATTCATTGCTGTAGTATTGCTGGAGCATATCGCATAGTTAGCTGTGCTGCTTATCTAGGTGATTGTTTATGTTGCTGTCCACTTGTGTTTTTGTCTACCTCTGTTGAATAAGTATGTCTTAGTAATCACTGATTCTGATTAAGTTGAATACAATTATAATTGTTTGATAAAAAGTTAAAAAAAACAAAAAAAAGAGAGAAAAGAAAGAAAAGAGGGTGGAATAGGTGCATAGCCTGCGAAAAGTTTTGGGATACTCCATGAGGAGGATTGGGTATTTTGTTAAAAATCAGAATAGGAAACCTACAGCCTTACCCCATCACACAACACCCTCTTCTTATAAGCACTGGATCATGGGCAGTTTACCCAACAGAGAATTTGGTGATCTTTCAGAAAGTGGTCCTTAGTCTTAGAGCTAGTAGTGAGAGCTTCCTGTAGAATTATAAAAGAGGGTGACACATAGGGGCATAAAGGCTTAAGTTTGGGGGAGGGGAGTAGAAAATAAAAAATAAAAAAAATATGGACACACTAATGCTCTGTAATTCCTTAGTAACCAGGGGTATGCATGAGCCCCATGTGTGCCTTTGCGTAAAACAGGGACAGAGTGGACACTCCAATGCTCTGTAATTCCTTAGTAACCAGGGGTATGCATGAGCCCCATGTGTGCCTTTGCGTAAAACAGGGATGTAGAGTATGAGTGGGAAGTGGTTGAAGGGTGATAAGGCTGAGTAATTGGGTGCCTGCATTGAACATGTTGGCATTCGTGTCAAAAGGCTGTAATGACCTCTACTGGAATAAGATCCATGCCAAAAACAACAGTAAAGGATGAAATTCAGTAAGCTGCCCCATTTTCCCATATCTGCTGCCCTGACTGTACCTATGATGAATGCCAGCTTGATCTAAGAAAGGAAGCTCAAAATATTAGCATAAAAGTCTTAGGAACTCTGGCTGTTTTTTACCTGAATAACTCCTAGCCAAAACTGTCCATATCACACACACATAAATTCAGAGAAGGTGTTTGCTATGATTGGGAGTAAGATTTGTGGTATCCTTTATATGAAAGCAATCATGAGAGTTGAGAGCTATCAGCAGAGCTATGGAGTCTAATATGAGAAAAGTCTGGAACTTTTGCGTATAGTGAGCAGAGTAGGATGCTTGGGGACAAGCAATCCTTTAAGTTTGGGGGGATTTGATAACTGCATTTCACTATAGTTTCTATGCATTGCCCATGATTGTTTACTGAATTTTTTTGGTGTTTTAAGCACTTTTTACCCTCTGATTTAATTGAATGGGATGACTTTTTTGGATATAACATAGCTACCTCATTGCTGCAGCATTTCAGTGAGCATGTATAGCAATGATAGCAAAACCCCAGGTGATAGTGGGTAAAGCTGTTTTCTCTCTCCCCTGCAATACAATGATTCTGTTTGATTTGGTGCAGGTGGCAGAACTGCGCAGCAGGAGCAGCCACCAATGAGCAGGGGATTGCAGCAGGGACATTGCAGGCTGATGGAACAGGACTGCCTCCACTACTGAAAGTAGAGAGGAAGAAAAAATAAAAAGAGCTGCACAACAAGGGCGCCTGCTGCAGAGCAGAAGGTATGGCAGCAGTCCAGGGAGCTTTACTGGGACCATGAAGGTTGCCTATAAAAGGCCGAAAAGCAGCCAATGGAAAAGAGCCCCGTCGGGGAGAAAGAGGAAAGAACTGGGAGAAAAATAACACCATAGCCTAGAGTGCTGCTAACACCGGAAGGTGCAGCATGAGGGGATAGTGTGCTAATGTAGAAGGAACTTTATTTTCTGTTGTTGTTTTATTGCTTTATCAAAAAGAAAGAACTGCATTTTGTAATTTAGTTTTTATCTCTTAGAATGCACACCAGTGTTTCTGGAGTTTTTGTAACTAGTGCACCCATGAGGCTTGGCTAGTTTCCAGCTGGCGTTGCACAAGGGTTGTAATGGACTGAAGCACATTTTTATTATCAATACATTTTGCTGCAGTTTTGTTTACCATTCAGCTATATATCCTGTAGCTTTTCTTTCCTTAATAATGGAAGTTTGGAGGAAGAAAATCGAGGCCACCATTCACTTGGGAGGGTAATGGAGGCTGAAACAAAAAGCTAAGTGTAAAGGGGTTACCTCATGTAGGGATATACGAGTACCTCATTAGACCCATAATGTATTGCTTGCGCAATTCAGAGGTAAGGACTTGTGCAGGAATACGTGTCCGCACCTTGGAGTTGTGAGGAATGGTAGTCTGGGAAGACTCCATTCAGAACTGATTTTGGCACCAGGGACCTTTGCTGCAGCAAAGTCTAGGGCATATCTGAGTGCTGAAGTCCATAGCAACCCTGAGCACCCCAGTTCTCCCCATATAGTTTCCTTTCTATCCCTGAATACTTTTCATTTTAGTTACAGTAAAAATCAATCAACCCATGTCTATTCCAATTTTGTGAACAACTTAGCGTTGCTACAGCATTCATACAGCAAAGGTCTCTACACAGTTTTAGTTCACTCCTCGTGGGACGATACTCACTCATCACTTTATTACTTGGTCATGATACGTGCACTTGCGTTCTGACATTGTATTCATCTTTGTATGAACTACACATTAACCAACACAAACTGAAAGAGGCATAAGACTCACACTTGCTCCAAGATCACATAGGGCTTTATCAATTTTTATATCACCAATAGAGCAAGGAATTGAGAAGCTTATGGGATCCTTAAGCTTTTATGGTAGCTTATTTTGGATTAATGCACTTGATCCCTCTATCAATGCCACAACAGCATGCTCTTCAATTTTCCTCTTGTTTGAGAGGATTTCCTTTAGAAACTTTGCACAAGAAGGCATTTGGAAGATGGATTCTAGGAATGGAATATTAATGTTCAACTTCTTCAAAATATCTAGAAACCTCCCAAATTGATTCTCTAACTTAGCTTTAATCAATCTTTGAGGAAAAGGGATTGGTGGCTTGTTAGGTGCAGGAGCCACATATTTGGGCTCTTCTTCCTTCTTTTCTTCTTCTTCTGGTTCCTCTTCTCTTCTCAGATGTAGCCTAAGGTTCGTCTTCTTTTATCTCTCATGTTCTCTCTAATTCAGCCAATTGTTTACCACTTCTCAAGTTAATGGCATTACAGTGCTCCCTAAGGTGCTCAGTCTGACCTGGAAGTCTGCCAAAGTTCCTATTAGATAGGCTTGCTTGCTGTGCTATCTAATTTTCTAACATTTTATTATGTGTAGCTAGTGAGTCAACTTTAGAGGCTAAGTCCTTTAAGGCCTTATTCATTGAGTGGTTTTGGGCTCTAAATTTATCATTCTGTTTACTCTGTGTGGTGATGAAATTCTCCATTAGAGCCTCCAAATTTGACTTTAACTGTGGATGAGGATTGAATGGCCTCTAATTTTGAAACCCAAGAGATTGCCTAAAATTATTTGGAGGCTAATTCATATTCGGTTTGTATTAAAAATTTGGGTGATTTCTCCAGCCTGGATTGTAGGTGTTGCTGTATGGATTGTTTCTTTAGTTATTGTTCACAAAACTTACCTGCTCACAATCCTGAGGTACAGAGTTTCCAAGTTGGCATTCATTGGCCACATGACCAACACCTCCACAAATCTCACATGCAGAAGATGGAGAGGAACCAACGGCATTCATGCTTAATTTATCTAATTTCTGAAATATGACATCAAATTTAAAAGTTAGATGATTAAATGCATCTACTTCATACATACCTTATGGTTTTCTTGGTTGCCTCTCACTAGACCATGAATAATGATTTTGAGCCATATCTTCAATCAGCTCATATTCCTCATCTACCGTTTTATTCATCAAAGCTCTTCCAGCTGCAGCATCCACAGACATACAGGTGCTGTAAATTAGTCCATTGTAGAATGTATGGACTATGAGTCACTTCTCTAACCCATGGCGTGGGCATATTTTGAGGAGCTATTTAAATCTCTCCGAAGCTTCATATAGAGACTCACCATCTTTTTTAGCAAAGGTAGTGATTTAGTTCTTAAGATGGGCTGTCTTACTTGGTGGGAAGTACTTGGCCAAGAATCCTCGAGAAAGCTACTGCCATGTAGTTATTGACCCCAATGGAAGGGAATGCAACCATGCACGGGCTTGTCCCGTAGAGAGAATGGGAACAGTCTTAGTCTGATGGCATAAGAAGATATTCCATTTAACTTCAATGTATCACAATACTCTAGAAACACTGAAAGATAAAGATTGGGGTCTTCAGTAGGTGACCCTCCAAACTGATTCTACTAAATCATCTACAAAAGAGAAGACTTCAACTCAAAGTTGCTAGCCTCGACAACTTGTCTGACAATGCTTGTGTTCAAGCCATGTGTATCCGGGGTGGTGAAATCTTTAAGAGATCGGTTATCTCTATCCGCAATGGTAGGTGTAGAATGTTCTTGTTGTTGTCTTCTTCTTTTTCTTTGTAGTGTGCGTTCAATTTTTAGATCAAAATCAGTAAAAAGTTCACGACCTCTTCGCATAAAATAGTTGCACACCTACAAAAGAAGAAAAGAGGTAAAAATCAGCAAGATAAAATACGCAGAAAAATAAAAATAAAAAGGATATAGTCTAGCTATTTCGAAAAGTATCTAATATTGACTATTATTCCCTGGCAATGGTGTCAAAAACTTGTTGTGTCTGTTTTATAAATAACCGTAAGCACACGATGTAGCTGTAGCTAGTTCAGCGAGTATAGGTCGTATCCCATAGAGAACAATTATCAATTACTAGACTTTACGAAGTATGCTATCTAAATCAATATGATTCACAATTAAATAAATAAGTAATTCAATTAATAAAAGTCTAGGGTTATGGTTTACCACACTTATGATATTCAACAAACAATATATACCTCTAATTACAATTATCTAGGTAATTGGGGATAGTTTAGCCTTAATTAACTAATAACCTCTTTCAAGCGTTACTAATCGTACCTAGGTTAATCTAATTGCCTACTTTCGTGGTTCTTAGTTCAACCTAGATCCATTAAGTTCTATGCCAACCATGGAATTCAATTAATCGATTTTCTTGTGCCCACTAATTGATTCATTCCTAGAGAACCTTAAACTACTTTCTTGATTAAGATATCCTTAATTAACTACTAGGTTTCGGTATTAACTTTCACCTTTTAGTTCATCAGTTAATATCCTAAGACGTGGTAGATTGGTGATCAGGCATTCTACCAACTCCTATACATGCACATAATAGTTAATCTTAATTAATCTAGAAGTAATCACAATTAGAGTTCTAACATTCAACTCAACAATTTAGCATCATCATACCATAAGTGCGTTTACTGAAACCCTAGATCAAATCTACTTAAGAATAATATAAACATAAACCAAAATCATATTCATTAAGTAAATCATTAAAGTTCAATACAAACTAAAAGAAAGAAGTATAAGAGGTTAGAATAGAAAGATAAAACCTAGTTTGTAGAATGTATTAGATGAAATACAATGCTTGAATTGCTATAAATTCTACTCTAAGAACATGAATTAATCACTAATCCTACTCTAAACCTAATCTAAGATTGTTTTCTAAGCTTAAACCTAAGTAAAAGTAATTTTGAATGTGTCTGTATGTCTTGGCTATGATTCCCCATGTATTTATATCCCTTTGGCTACTCAAAACCCTAAAAATTACGGAGTTTATGGACACGAAGCACGGCTGTACTTCATGACACAGCCTGGCTGTGCTTCAGGCTGGAAATTTGGGAAATTCTCCACTTCTCGCACAAAGCACGGCCTGGCCGTGCTTGAGGTACACCAAGCATGACCTGGCCATGTTGGGGGTTGCAAGTCTTAAATCTTACCAATTTCTTCTATGTTGCCTCCTTACATCCTCCTCAGCTTGTCCCAAGTCCATATGGCACTTCTCGTTAGTGTTTTTCCTTACTTCTTGGCCTCTTTTGCTCTCCTATAAACATAAAACAAACCAAATCAATATCCAAAGCAAAGCATAACCAAATGTAGGGAAATAATCACAAGTTTACTACTAATTAGGGGATAAAATATACCCATTAAGCACTCAATTTTCCCCTTTATCAAGCGCATAGCTAGAATGATGAGCAATGATGATGCCTTCATTGCCCTACTAGGTGGTTTTGATACTTTAGAGGAGATTTTCCAAATATTCTATTGGGCACAACTGAATATGCATAACAAACTGATAGGTTTGTTAAATGTTAATTACTTTTCTAATGGTTTGTTGTCTTTTCTTGATCATGTTGTAGAACAAAAGTTTATCTCACACTCAGCACGACGAATTCTCATCTCGGCTTCAAATGCTAAAGAGTTTATTGACGCTTTACAAGCATATGTTCATGTACCTAATCCAACTATGGGTTAAATGGATTGAAAAATAGACAACTGCAAAAAGCGTAAGTTAGACTTGGATCTTCATCTATAGCTGTAGTAAGACGTGGATATTACTGTACCACTTCTACTTTCTTAGGGTCTACTTGAATACCATCCTTGCCAAACATACTCCCTTAGTATTTGTAAAACTATCTTTAAATATTGCTTATGATCCTCTGAACTCTTGAAATATTCTAGTATATCATTAATAAATATAATAACAAACTGATCTAGGGATGGCTTCAATACTCTATTTATCAAGTCCATGAATGTAGCTGGGCATTTATCAAACCAAATGTCATCACTAAGAACTTATAATGTCCATACCAAGTTCTAAAAGCAATTTTTGCAATATCCTCTTCCCTTATCCACAATTGATGATACCTAAATCTCAAATTTTTTTTTTTAAAATATTGAGCACCCTATAGCTGATCAAATAGATCATCTATACGAAATATTGAATATTTATTACGCACTGCCACATGAGCAAAATTATCTAACTCATGATTTGTATATGGCAACGGTGGTTTTTACTCTCAAAATTTGGAGGCATTATCTATATGGTGAAACATGCAAAATCTATACAGATCATAAAAGCCTCAATACATTTTTTGAACAAAAAGATCTTAATTTGAGACAAAGACAATGGATGCAATTACTTAAAGATTATGACTACACAATACTATATCGTCCAGGTAAGGCCAATGTAGTGGCTGATGCATTAAGTAGGAAGTCTATGAGTAGTTTGGCTCATATCATAGTGGTAAGGAGGTTGTTGGTTAAAGAAATGCATAAGTTAGAAATTTATGGGATAATATTAGAAGTAAAGGAGCCTGGGATACTATTGGCCCATATATAGTTTCAATCATTTTTTATTGAGTAGGTAAAAAAAGCACAAGAAGATGATGCCTATTTATGCAAAAAAAAAATTGAAGAGGTGAAAAATGACAGTGATGTTGAATTTAGTGTAGACCTTAAAGGAATTCTGAGATTGGGCAAGCGATTATGTGTACCTAATAAAGAAGAACTTAAGAAAGAGATTTTAGAGGAAGCCCATAGATCCATATATACCATTCATCTTGAGGTAACAAAAATGTATAAAGATCTAAAAGAAATTTATTGGTGGGACGGTATGAAGAAAGATATAGTTGATTATATCTCTCGATGCTTAACTTGCTAACAGGTAAAAGAAAAACATCAAAGGCCTGTAGGATTACATCAGCAGATAGAGATACCTGAATGGAAATGGGAAAAAATAACTATGAATTTTGTTACAGGGCTATCGCGAACACCAAAAGGGTTTGATTCCATATGGGTGATCATTGATAGATTGACTAAATCAGCACATTTTCTACTAGTAAAAACCACATACAACGTAGCTCAGTATGCAAATTTGTATTTGAATGAGATAGTGAGGCTTCATAGAGTACCAATGTCGATTATTTCTGATCGAGGACCACAGTACACAGCCTATTTTTGGAGAGCCTTCCAAGAAGCTTTGGGCACGAAGTTAAATCTCAGTACTACTTTCTATCCCCAAATAGATGGACTGTCTGAGTGAACTATCCAAATATTGGAAGACATGTTTCAAACATGTGTGCTAGATTTTCAATGTAGCTGGAAAAGATTCTTGCCCCTAGTTGAATTTGCTTAAAACAATAGCTACAAAGCCAGTATACAAATGGCCCCCTTTTAAGACATTATATGGTAGACGTTGCCGTTCGCCGATCAGATGGTTTGAGATGGGCAAAGTTAAGATTTTAGGGCCTGATTTGGTACAAGATGCACTTGTCAAGGTAAAGTTAATTAAGGAAAGGTTATTAGCAGCCAAGAGTAGACAGAAAGCGTGTGTTGATAATAGACGTCAACCATTGGAATTTGCTATAGGTGAACATGTCTTCTTAAAGATATCTCCTATGAAATGAGTAGTAAGATTTGGGAAGAAAGGGAAACTAAGTTCACGGTACATAGGACCATTTGAAATTTTTGATAGGATCGGCCCAGTAGCTTATCGTTTGACTTTGCCATCTGAATTGGTTAATGTCCATCCAGTCTTTCATGTGTCTATGCTACGAAAGTATTTTCCAAATCCTACACATGTTATACAATGCCCACAGATTCAACTACGAGAAACTTAGCTTATGAGGAACAACTAGTAGCGATAGTGGACAAACAAGTAAAGAAATTGCGTTCAAAAGAAATACCTACAGTGAAAGTGATATGGCAAAATCACTCTTTTGAAGAGGCTACTTGAGAAACAGAGGATAACATGCACGCCATATACCCACATTTTTTTGAATTATAAGGTTAGTTTTTATTATAAATATGGAGATAAAATTGGAAGACCGAATTTCTTAAGGGAGGAAGAATGTAATATCCCATAATTTTTAAATAATAATGTTTTGTTATAAACAAATATATTTTTATTTTAAATGATTATGTTTCACTAAAAGTAAATACGCTTTTAATTAAAATAATTTTTGTTTTTCTTAAAATAATTATATTTGGCTTTAAATAATTTTATTTTTATTTTTATAAATTTCTTTCTTTTAATATACATGAAGATATTTAATATTGTGATTTGTTTTATTAAAATTTTATCAAGAAAAGTCATGATTTGATATTACAACTAAAATTTTGTAAGAATATAAATTTTTAGAAATTTTTGGGATATTTTAGGATGAAAAATAATATTTATATGTATATAATCAAAGAATAAATTTTAAAAATTTAATTATTAAATAATAATAAGTAAAAAAAGAAAGAAAAAGGGGGAGGGGGAGACGCAAGCATGTAGAAGAATTAGAAATCTTCGTATATGAATAGTGATGAATAGAACTGTCTCTCTCCTCCATTTTTCTCTTTAGATCTGGAGTGTCTACTAGCCTCTAATCTCAAAACTAAGGGTACAACTGGATTCAGGACGAAGAGTACTACAATTTTGACTGAACAAATTTTCAGATCAGCTATAAAATTGCCTCAAATCAGAAGTAGAAAATCTTAAAACAAGGTAAACTCTAAAACTCTTATTTAGAGACTTCAAATTGAAAATCTGACACCGTAGATGAATTCATAAGATATATAAATTTTAGGATATAAAATTTTTCAGCCATCTGACAACTTTTTATGCGTCATGAATAGTAAATCCAACCATTATGAATAGTGATTCCAGTGGTGAATAGTAATTTCGACTGTAAATAGTCCCCCATCAATTGATTAGTGTTGACCAAACTCTCGAAAGCCAAATTTCGTGATTCCGGAGTCATTTCTTAGGTTTTAGAACCCTCTGCACTTGTTTTTGAAATCTATTTGATCAAATTTGGATTGGAGAAGTGCATTTTGAGGATGTCCAACCCAAAGCCTTACCCTATGAATAGATAATTCTTTCTATGACTTACCCTATGCTCTTCTTGAACTTTAAATGGATAATTGATTATATTTACAAGTTATTTATACTTTTATACGTCTTTAAAATGGATTAAATTATCTGAATTGTTTACAATTTGGTATATAGTTCAAGAAGAGTATGGTTTTGAAAATGGATTCTTGAACTCATTAAATATGCGATTTTAAATTGTATTTCTCATTATATGGTAAAGGAAATATATTGTACATGTGGCATTGATATGTAAAGCTATAAGACTGCCTTAAAAATAGGCATGTATATGTGATTACCTTAATTGAGAAGTTTTTGACAAATGAATTGTACTGAGATTGAAAATTCTGTATTATACAAAAATCTCTATTTTGAACAATATGGCATATATGCAAATATAATTTTTGTGGAGGAAACTTTTTGGAAACACTAATTGCTAACTGCAGGCAATGTTAGCCCTGGTGCACCTTGATACCTCAGCTAACATGGTGGTGCTAGCCTCGTGTGACGGCCAACACACTGGATACGATATGTGAAGGAGAGAGAGATTCCTCCTATTTGGGCGAGATGCCAATTATATGATATGTGATTTGCCCTCCCTTGATGTGTACTTAGGAATTTGCCCATATTATAGTCTCTTTGCGTATCCTCTTGAATGGTGGTAGGGCAAACCTTAGCTGCGATGCTAAGTATAGGCAAATCCTACACCATCAAAGTACAGGAGGGCTTGAATTCTGATATCGTGGTTCTGATATGGGATCCTACTAATGTTTTCATGTGAAATATATTGATGCATAATAACATTTGATTAATGATCATACAGTAAAGTATATGGTTTTGGATATCTGAATATCCTTTGATTTGAGAATATTTAAAATAAGGTCCTATATGGATGTACTTTCAAACTGTAATTTTCTACGTGATAAATTTTAAAATATGAGTACCTCCATATGTTAACCTAAGAGGTCATAGGAGGTATTATATGCTCCCTAAGTTGTCAAACTTACTACACGATATTTTCATATTTTTCAGAAAGAATATAGAGTTTTGTCATTATCCTTCAGATATGTGATCAGTTAGGCAACATATTCTCTTCTAAGTCTATTTTGTTTCTAGGGCTCGTAGATTTTGATTTATACTATACTTGTATTTTAGAGTATACTCTGAACGCCACAGGCAGGATCCTTACTTCTGTTGTTACTCTGATATTTATAAACTTGGTCTGTATATTGTATTTACATAAGAGAACCTATATGCATCTATTTCCATAATGAACGCTTGTATTATACCTGTTGTAGTAAAGATTTGTCCATAAAATATGTGTGTCTCACGTGCCCTTAAAAGTAGGGACGTGACAAGTTGGTATCAGAGCTTATAGATCCGTGATACATATATATATATATATATATATATATATATATATATATATATATATATATATATATATATATATTTATTTATTTATTTATTTATTTATTATATTAACAATTTTCTTTAATTCTCTACAAATTTTGCCTAGAAATTCAAACACAAAAGCATACTTAACAGATTCTTCTCTAGTTAGCTTGTTTCTGACCACTGCTTACTAATATGACCATATCTTCCTAATATGGATTCCAACTTGAATGATTGCAGTGGTTAAAAATTCTTGAGACATGTATATATTTTTTTCATGTTAAAATATTTATTTTGTTTACAAACTGGCACATAGTTCAAGAAGAGTATGATTTTACAAATATATTTTGAAATTCATTGAATATGTGGTTTAAAATGTATTTATCATTATTTCGTAAAGTGAATATTATGTACATGAGGCATTGATTTGTAAAACTATAAAATTGTTGATTATGATTGAATGGTAAACGTAAAACTTATGGCGAGTTGCTTGATAATTATACATTGTATTTGATGAATATGCATTCAGGGGTAGAGGGTAGTGGTGAGCCCCCAAATTTTTTAAATTTTTTTAATAATAATAAAGTTCTTATAAAAATATTCAAAAAATTTTAAAATAATAAAGGAAGAAATCTTTACTTAGCCCCCCAAAAATATTTAGTTAATATATTATTTTTAATTTTTTTTCTTCAGCCCCTTAATAAAAGCTGTCTAGCTCGCCCATGTATGCATTTATATATATATATATATATATATATATATATATATATATATATATATATATATATATAAATATATGGATGAATATCAACGGGTTTGTATGGCTTGTGACGGTACTGAGTAGGAGACACCTTATTAGCTTGAGTGAGCCAAGGGAGAGCCACTCTAACCGGGTTACTGTAGTAATGTAAGGAGGCAGATGGGTGATGAACTCACATTTCCTGATCACTTATTATGACTGTAGTCGATCAGTCACTATGCATATAGCAAATGAGGGAATTGAGAGTTGTAACATGCTTGAGCATTATGTGAAAAGAGTATATTTTCAGTGCATATATAATATGTTAATTATGCATCAACAAAAGTTATAACTTTATGTCAAAAACTTAATATTTTGTTGTAGCTTATACAGCTCAACATAACATCATCCCTTGCTGTATGTTTGGGAATATTTGATGGTTCTGATATGAGATTCTTCTAATGTTTTTATGAGAAATATTTTGATGCATAACAATATTTGATTAATGACCATACCGTATTACATATGATTTTATATATCTGAATGTGATTTAAACTGAGAATATTTGAAATGCGGGTCCCATATGGATGTACTTCTGAACTGTAATTTTTCATGTGATAAATTTTAATATATAAGTACATTCATATGTTGATCTAAGAGGTAATAGAATGTATTATCTGCTCATTGAGTTGTCAAACTCACTACATGATATTTTCACATTTTTCAGATAAGAATACAAAGTTTGGTCATTTTCTTTCAAATAGGTTATTAGCTAAGCGACATATTCTTTGGTGAGCCTATTTAATTTCCAGGGCTCATAGATTTTGATTTATAATGTACTTGTACTCTAAAGTATACTCTAAATGCCACAAGCAGGATCTTTACTTTTGTTGTTACTCTGATATTTATAAAATTGGTTTGTATACTGTGTTTACATGACAGAACCTATCTGTATATGTTTCCATAATGAACACTTGTATTATACCTATTATAGTAAAGATATGTCTGTAAAGTTTTTGTTTCACGTGCCTTTAAAAGTAGGGGCGTGACACCTTGCACTGGCTTTATGAAAAAATTAATAAAAAAATTTCTTGGACAATAATTTACCTCATAATTCCACTTTTGTCCATTTCACCTTTCTCAAAATTTCACCCTTGTCCCTTATCTCTTTCTTAAGGCTTGTTTGGATGTCATTAATTCCCTCTAATGATTTTAATTCTTTTTTAAGGTGATGTAAATGAATTTTAAATTACTAACTAAGGTCATTCCCTTAACCTCTTACTCAAGGCTTTAACCTTAATTAGCTCAAAATTCCAACTTTAGCCTTCCTAATTCTTTTAAATTATGCAACTCTTATACTTATTTCTTAAGAATATGTTTTCAAAGTTATTAGGGGTCAAATCATCCCACACTGCCATATGAAAGTTTCATTAGCTAATTTTCTCTATTTTTTCTTAGTTATTTAGGTTATTTTAATACTTATGTGTTTTACTATAAAACTTTTAATGTATTTTCCTTTACCATTTTTCCAAAGTTTCTCCATTAATCTATTTTAATCATTTTCCTCTTTCTAAAAAATATTTGCTTACTTTTTAAGGAATGAAAAACTGTGGATGTTACAATGGAGACCTTAAATGGTCCCTATTGAAAGTAATGTTTCCCAAAAAAAGGCATGATTTTATTCTCTTTTCATATTTTGCAAAGCACCATTTCGCTCTACAGAATGCGAAAGCTCCCTTAAAAGACCCATCACCACCACCATCTATTGACCACTATTATCCATTAACCACTACTGTCCAAAATCTACTTATGTAGCACCTGAGCATGTGAGACTTCCTTTTTCTGAATCATGAAGTTGAGGATTTGCATGTAAAATATTTTATTTGCATTGTGAGGTTGTGTAGCAAGGTACGTTTAAGATCATTTTATGCTTCCCATTTATTTCTTAAACAAGGTTTAGGAAATTTACCTATCCTTGGGTAGTTTTTGGGATTAAATGTTCCCCTTATGCAGTTTTGAGGAAGTAACTATATTTGGGTTTCCATTGTTTTGTTTGTTGTTTATTTTGTTTATTTTGAAATTCTAATTTAATATCTTCAATCTCAAATCAAATTTTAGCAATAGCTACCTCATGGTGATTATCACCTGATAGTTATTTGCTTAATTGGAATGCTCGAATATTATTTGAATTCCTAGTGATATCTATCTTGGCAATAAATATGTATTTTACTTTAGGTTCTCAACTTTGATGATGTTATGGCTATGGTTGTCTTGTTTTGGTGTGAGTATGTTGTGGGCACATAGCTAGGTTGTAGCCATTAATTTATGATGTTGTTATCATGAATGTTATGACTTGTTAGCTCAAAATATGGTTACATAGTTAACTTTTCTACTTCATAATTGTATATGTATTAATCTAGTAGAATTATGATCGTTTAAAGGAGTTTTGTGTGAGATAGTGTTCGTATCAAATTGATAATCATTTAATTAAACTATGTTCTGTGCTTGTGGTGTAAATGATGGTAATTGAGTTGAAAAGTTAATTGTTGACAAGTTTAATATATTACATGTTGTAGCTATAATTTGGAAATAGTATTTTGGTTCATGGACAAATGCATTGGCTTTTGTTTCTTTGAACAGCATATTACCACCATCATCTAATACTAAAATGAGCACATGATATCATGTTTAAATGCAATTAGACTACATGACTTGAAACCTTCACTACAAGAAAAACCCCTTTCACTACAATTAGGCTATTGTTCTTTTTTTGTTTTTTCTTTTCCAAGCAAGGATTCCTTATCTTTCTTTACTTTTTTTAGATTGATGTGTCACTTTCATGTATGTACATGTTGGTTGAATTAGAAATATGCTAATATAGGATATGTATGTAAGATATTCATATATTTAAGTCAGTATTAAAAATAGGGGATTCCAAAATAGGAAGTATTTGTTATAGGGGTTAGCATCACAATGCTAGATATTTAGGAAATGGGGGTTACTGGTTGATTTTGGCTTTGTGAACCTGGGAATTTGGATCGTGATGCCAAATATACAGGAAAGAGGCTATGTATTTTCACAATCTATTGTCACGACATTGGGTGTTCAATGTCGTGACATTAGGGTTGTTGTCTAAATCTTTGCATTTTTGCTCTAATTCTTCAATGCTCTCAAATTCACACCAATTCTAATCTTTTTTCCACCTGTGAAACTTACACAAAACCAAACATAAATGTAGAAAAAAAGTTCTTAAAGATAACAATGATCTCATTCCATCTAGTAATATACATACACTTTATTTTGTCCAAATACATTACTCTTTCTCTTTTCTAATTGCTTACTTTCACTCCAACCAATTTTGTAGGAAATATTATGGACAAAAGTTGGTTGAATGTTAAAATAAAGCTAATCCAAGGTGTATATAAAGGGAGGATTAATTTTTCAAGTGGGCTTATAATGAATTAATTATAGGTAGCAGACTTAGGTACCTATGAAAAAAATGTAGAAACATGATGTTCAAGATGAGACATAAAGTATGGTCTGATCCAAGGTATACATAAAGGGTGGATCATTTTCTCAAGTAGGCATATAGTGAATTAAGGGTACGCAACAAACTTAGGTGCCCATGCAAAAAATGTAGAAATGTGGTATTCAGGGTAAGACATGAAGTACGATTTGATATGTTAAAGAATAGTTTTTGGCAATCTTGCAAGATTTAGAATCTTCATGGATAAGTTGTAGGAATGACTTTATATTCCCCTGATAAGGTCAATGATGATGACATAGCTGGGATGATACACAATGCAAATAGAGTTACAAACATAGAGGAGAGAAATAGCCATGTAGAAAATAGTGAAGAGCTAAATTTTCATCCAAAGAAGTTTTACAAATTACTAGAAGATTCTAAAATAAATCTATATCCAAATTGTGAGAAGGTGTGTCAAAGTTGTCATTCATCATTAGGCTACTTAATCTGAAGTGTATTAATCATTAAAGTGATAAGTATATGGATATGTTTTTAGACTTATTTAAAGAAGTACTAGTGGAAGTGCCACAAGTACCCAATTTCTACTACAAAGCCAAGAAGGTTATTGAAAACTTAGGGTTAGACTACACAAAAATATATGCATGTCAAAATAATTTCATTTTATATAAGAAAGAACATGCTAATACATAATTATGCGTTAAGTGCAAGTTGTCTAAATGAAAATCAAATGGCCAGAAAAGTAAGGAAGAAGAACACAAAGTGTTATGATATTTTTCAATAAAGCCTAGATTTCAAACACTATACATGGCAAGATAGCACAAGGAGGAATTCATTTATGATGATGTGTTAAGGTACCCAACTGACTTTGTTGCTTGAAATTCCTTTAATAAGTGACATCTTGATTTCTCAATTGACCCT
This sequence comes from Gleditsia sinensis, assembly GCA_037074535.1. Classification (NCBI taxonomy): domain Eukaryota; kingdom Viridiplantae; phylum Streptophyta; class Magnoliopsida; order Fabales; family Fabaceae; genus Gleditsia; species Gleditsia sinensis. The sequence continues at coordinate 34,454,228 of CM073473.1, read as the reverse complement.
AGATATGTTAGGATGAGTTTAGCAAGTGACAACTTCCAACTATATGAAAATATGAGTGTTAACCAAAGTATCTAGCTAGTTGTTCATGTACTATATAGCTAATTTCCTTCACCCTATTAGTCAACTTTACAAGATCCTAGACTTTGTTGCTTTTCATGGAATTCATATATTCTTTCATAATATCATGCCACAAATTTGACTCTTTGTAACTCATGGTTTGTGAAAAGATTTTAAAATAATTTTCAACTCTTCTACTAATTTCAAACTCTTGTAGATGCACTATATAATCACTAGAAATTGATGTTCTTTTCTCTTTAGTATATTTTCTTAATGTTGTACCCTCATCTCCCTAAGGAACTTATGGTTTAACTTGTTGTTCAAGAGATATAGGTAATTTTGAAATATCTTGATCTAACCAAACAGCTTGTGGAAACTCAATGATTAGTTGTTTAGTAATAGTTTATACTTAAAAGTTGTTAAAAATTGTAATCAATTTGTCATTCAAAAGTGAAAGGCTGAGACTCTATATAATCATACACAGAAACTAAGTTCTTGAATCAATTAATCCAACTAATTAAGTTAATCCCAATAAACTTGATGTTTTTTGATTCCATAATCCTAGTAGTGTGAGATGGACAATAAAATCTGTAACCTTTGGACCTTTCAACATATCTAACAAAATATCCATTAATGGTCCTCAAGTCTAGTTTCTTCTCTTGTGGGTTATATATATTCACCTTAAATGAACATCTCCAAATGTGCATGTGTCGCAAACCCAATTTCTAGCATTTCCATAATTCAAAGGGTGTCTTTAAGACAACCTTGGTTGGAACTCGGTTTAATATATACACAACTATCTTTAGTGCTTCAGTCCACTAGGATTTAGGAATATTAGAGATGCTAAGCATACTCCACATCATGTAAAGTTTCTTTTCTTTTGTTACACCATTTTAATCTAGAGAACCCGGTATAGTGTATAGGGCAATGATTCCATGTTCTTGAAGAAACTTAGTAAATAGACTAGATGCTTATCTATTCTCAACGTATCTACCATAATATTCTTTACCTTTATCTGATCTCCCTATCTATTTTGATTTTTGCATTAGTTCTCAACTCTTGCCTTAAAGAATTATATATATATATATATATATATATATATATATATATATATATATATATATATATATATATATATATATATATATATATATCGTGAGTAACTATCTGTAAAGGTAATGAAATATTTCTGACCATGCACATCCATGTCTGGATAACATATATTAGTATGAATGATCTCTAGTATGTCCAAACTCCTATTAACACCTTTCTTAGACATGTTGGTCAACTTTCCCTTAATGCAGCCCATATAAATTAGCACTTTCTTAGACATGTTAGTATGTTTTTCCTTAATGCAGTTCAGACAAGTTTCAAAGTCATTAAAATCTATAGTATAAATACCCCATCTTTCATTAATCTATTGATTTTCTCTATGGAGATGTGTCCTAATCTTTGTTGCCATAACATAGAGAAATCTTTGTTAATACTACACCGCTTAGTGCCAGGATTAAACAATGCATGCACTTTCTGAAAACGTACTAGTAATATACTTGTCATTAATACATTTGAAGCCTGAACATCCTATCATGTTAGACCAAAGACTCAAGCTTATCCTTGGCCTTGACTTCTTGATCCTCTCCAGAACCACTACTGCCTACTTGGCTTGGAATTACTCTATCTAATTATGCTAGTACAAATGCAAGAGGTAAGGTTAGTTATACTTATACTTGACTTGAATCTCGTAATTGTGGAAAAATTTTCACCATATGTCCTATTTTCCCACACTAAAAACATGAACTTATTTCTTTATAACATTGTTTGGTATGGAACTTACTATAAGTGAGGCATAATGGAATCAATCTCAGGTCCTATTGACTAATAGATCTTATATCTCTTTGAATCACCTTTTGTTTACTGCCACTAACTAATGCTTGACTTGAACTACCTAATTCTATTTGAATGGTACATTCTAGACTCTAAAATCTTGGTCTTTTCACATTTAGATTATACTCAATCTAGATATTATTGTCTCGATCTCTTTTCCTTTTCTTTTGACTCTCAATTGCTGCTAGTTCTCATGTTTCAATCATTCTAGCACAATCCATAGCTGCTGCATAGGTTGGAAATTGATTAATCTAAGGACCCACTAACTTGAACAATGAACGTACCAATCCTATTACAAATCTTTTAATCATGTCCCTTTTAGTAGGAACTAGGTGTGGTGCATATCAAGATAATCAAGTAAAACATATATCATACTCAAAGACTATCATGTTTAGGGTCTAACTCAATTCTTCAAATTCTCTTACTTGCTTATGTCTTTTACTTTTTGGTAGAAAATGACTTATGAATGCTTCCTTAAACTCTCCCCATTCCATTTGTGGAGAGGTGACTATTCTTCTTTGCATCATAGTTTCAAGCCAAACATATGCCACATCTAAAAGTTGAAAATATACCAATTCAATAGATCTTCTAGCAAAGCATCGCAAGGCTTTAAAAATTTACTATACCGCATCAAAAAATATCTATGGATCTTCATAGCTATCTAATTCAGTAAAAATAGGTTACTTTAACTTTAAAGATTACAGTAGTGTTATTTCAATCTTTGTATGCTCATCTTCTTGTTTAAATGGCCTTAATTGTTCTTAAGATATAGGAGCAATCTATGGTTGTTGACAGTTTTTATCTTTACTCTATTATCAACTCAGTTAATGTCTCTATACTTCTTTATATACCAATAATCATCTCAACTGTTCTATCTTGTAGCTCTTAAGGAGGTGTTACTATTTCTTTAGGGGCTTTATTAGGAACATGGCCTTATACATCCTGTCTAGGGATTCTCACACCCCATCTACATCCCCTAGCTTTTCCTCTTGGCCAGCCTCTTAGACTCAGAATTATAGATTATTCAGATCTTTTGAAAATGGTGCACGATTGAAGCTCCTTTAGCAATTGCTTTGGCTCTTGGAGGTATCATATACTATTCAAAACAAAACACCTTCAAAATACCTCAATATGTAACTTATATTTAGGAAATTAACAAACTCAAAATGGAAAGAAAATTGATATCCTATAGAATTCCATTAGCAGCACATTGAGTATAAATATATTTGGCTCATATCCATAATCAAGGTTATACTAAAGAATTATTTTCTCCAATAACCACAGGGAAAAACAATGCTCTAATACCAACTTTGTCATAACCCTAGTTTAAGAGAACATGACCAACACTGGGTTTAGTACTAATTTTATCCTATAAGCCTTTAGCAAACAAAATAATAACTAAACATGGTCCATGCAACATTTTAACATAACATGTAAAAGATATACCAATATATAAACATTGGATATATGTTGGAAAGCTCCCTTCTTATATCTATAGAATAAAGACAAGCTTAGATCTTATACCAAGTTCATAATAGAAGCAAGGATCCTACTTGTAGCACTTGGAACATACTCTAAAATACAATATACATTATAAACCAAAAACCATAAGCCATTGAAGCAAAATGGGCTCACCCAACAGAAATGTAGCCTAACTGTTCACTTAGCAATAAAAGAAGGACTAAACTCTATATCCCTATCTAAAAAACATAGAAATAATGAATAATGAGTTTGACAACCCAATAAGCAAATAAGGCTGATTATAATTATGCAAGGCCAGCATATAAATGAACTTTTATGTAAATAACATTTACAAAGACAAGGAAAAGTCATAAGTAAACCCATAAATGACCATTATTACTAATATAGTTAAATTAGAAATAACATGAAGTCAAAAATTGAAGAATTTTGACATGAAAACAAAACAAACGTTTTCTTTTTAATGCAATCAAGGAAATCCAGTATGTACCTTAATAAATAATTTAATATTTTGTAGGATTCCCATTAGAACGATATTTTAGTCCCTAAGTACACACTAAGGGAAGTCAATTACAACTTAGATAGTTAGCTGGCATTCCGCCTAACATTAACAAGAGGCGTTCTTCCATTCCTTCATAATAACACATCCCATGTGTTAGCCGTCACACGAGACTAGCAACATTACTACTAGCTGAGGTTTCAAGATACATCAAGGCTAACATCTCCTACTGCTAGCGAATAGTATTTTTCAATATGACTCCTTTAAAAGAAATAATATATAAAAAATAGTTTGTCCTCCAAAAACAAGATATACTTATTAAGACCAATTTTTTTATCCAACAAATTTTAATCAAAACCTTAGCATCTATCCATATCTCTTTTCAAAGACAATACAATATATATATATATATATATATATATATATATATATATATATATATATATATATATAAAAACTTCATCTATGCAAAACTATACTCTTGTCAATAGATGTAGTATTCCACAAGTTTAATATAAAAAAAATTTCATTCTCAACTATAAGGTTCAAAGTTTCTAATTCGTAACAAATAAATCATAACTCACCATATATAACATTTTATTTTGTACATTCCTTAATTGTGAATTATAGTATAACATATTCCAAATTCAAATACATTTAAATTTTCCCTTCACAAATTTGGTGAGAGTTTAAAATCCAAATGTATATCTAAGGGTTCTAAATTAAAGATAGTTTAAACATTGAAATCTCACCTAGTATAAATCAATATTATACTTGAAAAGTAACAACTAGTAAACAATGATAATAATCCATCCATTTTCAAGGTCTAAAAATAATTGGAAGAAAACATATGTTGGATCAAAATCACTCTTACAAAAACATAAATAATAGTAAAGTATTATCTACTCACAAGGAAATAATTCCAAAGTTGGACATCCCTAAATTGTATGTTTCCAGGTAGAATTTGGCAAAATTGACTTCAAAATTGAGTCCATAAGGTCTAAAAACTATGAAAATGACTCCAAAAGTGTGTAATTAAGCCTTCGAGAGGTCAGCCAACACTGGTCAATGAAATAAGGCTTTGGGACACGCGCTGCACGTGCCACTAGAAAAGTACATGTGGTTTTCACTCACTAAAGGAAGAAGTACGTGTGGCGCATGTAGCTTCTATAGACGTGGTCTTGCCACAAAATTTAGGCTCTCAAGGTTTTTCCACCTCTTTTTAAAGATTTTTCCCCTTCAAATTTTGATTGGTTTTTAGCCAATTAGATGAAACTAATCAACCAAACTTACAATTCTTGTCATTCTAAATCTTTTGGTGGCATTGGCATCACAATTCGAGGTCTGAAGTAAAGAGAGAAAATAAGGATTTCTACAGAGAGAAAATAGGGTTATGGGGGTTCTAGCCAATTCATGCCTTATCTGTAGTAATTGACCTAAAATCATATGGAGTAATTATTAGCAAAACTTTAACTATTAGAGGAAGCCCTTGTAAATTTGGTTATTTATATTTAACCCTAGAACTTTTTGAAAATTGCATTTCCATCCCTAACATTAAATTCTCATATTTTACCATATAAATTCCTATAACTAAGTAATAACTAAACAAAATCTTTTAATTTAATAGCACGAATCTCTATCTTATAGTAATTCTTTCTTGAAATTAGGGTTTTCTTTACATTAGGGTTATTACACTTTTGGGAAATGGGTGGTGGCAACTTGGGAAGGCGATTAATAGTCTCATGTTTGTGTTATATTCAACTTAGCGATCAAAGTTGGATAATGGAAAAAGAATTATGTGAATCATAGAAAATATATGGCTGTCACTAGTCAGAATTGATATGCTAATATGATTTGTTAACATCATTTTTTGATTATTAGAAATGTGGAATGAGCTAAACTAGAGAAAGACGTTGAATGGTTTGGATAATCATAGTTAAGGGGATACTTGAATTTTTGGATGATTAGTTACATTGTTTGAAATACAAGATATGTAGAGGGCCCTATCAAAGAATGGTTATTGATTTTTAAAACGTTTTTAAAAAATAGTGTTTAGGTAAAGGTTTTTAATGCATTTAAAGAGGGTATTCATACTATTATGTTTCCTAAGCTTGGACTTTATACTATTGGGTTGCCTAAGGCTTCCATGTAAAGAGGCCTAAAATGTGTGATGAGAAGAAAAGGGCAAAAACATGGGCTTTAAGCAAAAGGCACTGATGTTTTTGGCAAGTTAGGCATGAAACAAGTTTCCAAGACTTCCAAGAGGTCTCGATGGCTTTAGGTCTTAAAACACTAACCCAAAAAAGTGAAGGGGCTAATTTTGCTAGTATAAAGATAAAAAATGACAAACTAGGTTTAAGATACTATTAAAATGAGGGTGAGAAGCTGGGTGGTGTGATAGGGGTTCTAAAAGTATCTAATATTTAGGTTTTACTTGGATAAATTTGAGTTGGTCTTGAGAAGGTAGTGGGATAAAATAGGGATATTATCTTACTTAGTTTTATTGTTGACGTGAAGGATGGAGTTGTTAATTTATGTACCAAATAAGTTGTGGGGAAATTAGTATGTTCAAGTGGTGTATGTGGAGTTAGTTTTAGAAACTAAAGAGGAAGAAGAGTATGAAACTAATGAAAGGGAGGATTTTAATTTAGGTTTTGATAAGGAAGATGGTCTGCTCAGTGAAAAGTTATAACAGTTGTGTATTCCTATTTATAAGAGAAAGGAGAAATGGAAGGATCACTGAGCAAGAAAATTTAGAGGGAATAAAATAGTTGTTCCTAAAATGTGAATCATTAAGGATAAAGAAGGTTGGTGAAAGGTTTCTAGTTTGTTAAGAACCTAATATTAATACATCCTTCATAGGGATACCTTTTAGAGAGTTCTATATGAACAATTTTACTTTTTGTATGATTGGCATTTTACATTTTACATTTTACATTCCACATTTGACCTTGATGATTATTATCATTATTTATTAAAACTCTATATCCTTTTTTAACTGTATACTCATCTTTTGGACTTTTGTTCCAACATATTCTACTCGGGACTCCCATTTTTTATAAAAGGGTCTAGAATATCTTTTTCTAATATTGAGGATGGCAACACTCCTTAACTTGTTATGAATTCCAAGTATGCCTCACACGATTAATTAGGTTTTTAGAAGACATCTTTTTGAGCTAGTCCCTTCTCGCTCTCATGCCTATCTTAATTCTTTAACTTTCATCAAGCTACCCTACCTTATTTCCCATTCCAAGTTTGGATCAATAACTTTACAAATCCTCGCTAGTTGGATATCTTTCCATATCTTTGAGGAGTTAACTCTCTTTTTTAGTTCTTTTGCTAAAACCACCTTCTTACGAATTCTGACCATTTTCCACTCTATAGCCATTATTCATTTGCTTAGCTTACTAAGGAGTTCTTTTGAGGTACAAACTCTCAAATATTATTTAACTAGGAAGGTGTAATTGAAACACCTATTTTTTCTAAAACCTAGACCCTTATTTCCAAATGGTTTACATATTTTCTACTAAGAAAAAAAGTTTAGGCCTCTAACATTCTATTTTCTACCCCCATGTAAAATTACTAACAATTGCATCACATTATGCGATACATTATTTGGTTACCGTTATTGTAGATAGCTTATAAACAAGGGAAGATGTAAAGGTAGATTTGATCATAATTCCTCTTGCATCTTGTAAAAATACCAAGGCCTTCCATGAATCCAATTTAGTCTATAATTTCCTTACTAACTCATCTTACTTATCCTTTTAGGTTCTATTATGAGCTAGATTAATACTAAGATATCTTTGGAAGCCTTTAGTTTCCTTGATCTTCAAAGAATTTGACATCATCTTGCTAAATCTATTTGGGGAATTGTTACTATAAACTATCTTAGATTTTAGACTAATATAATTCCTTGAACTTTTCACAAAACAATCCAATATTTTTTTTACCTGTCGGTAGGATTGTAAATTAACTTTAAAGAATAGTATTAAATCATTAGAATATAATTTTAAAGAAAATTATTAAATCATTAGCATATAGCAAGTGATTTATTCTAATACCTACATTTCCTAACTTCATACTAGTTAACTTAGTCTCTTATTCCTCGCTTAGAAACATCTATGAAAGCACATCAATACATAGTAAGAATAGATAGGGTGAAATAAGATCTCATTATCTTAAACAACATTTTGATTTAAATGGAAGTAAAGTTTACTCATTTTTATAGTGTTTATTTAAATATCGCAAGTGTACGACGTAGCTATAGCTAGTTCGCCAAGCACGGGTCGTGTCCTACAGAGACCAATGTATCAACTATTAGAATCTTAGGAAATAAACTATCTAAATCAATAGAATTTAGGATAAATATTGAACAGGAAATTGCGATCAATCAAACTAGATATAATGAAATTCAATTATGAAAAGGCCTAGAATTAGGGTTCACCACATATATGATATTCAACAACAAGGTGAAATATCCTATTGTAATTATTTGAGTAATTAGGGATGGTTTAACCTTTGTTCATTACTAACCTCTTTCAAGGTCTAATAATAGTACCTAAGTTAATATAATTGCCTACTGTTTGTGGTTTAGATTAACTTAAACCCTTTAAATTCCATGCCAACCAATTCATTCAATTATGATGTGTTGATAATTAAGCATGATTTTAATACCTTTAATATAACAACTTTTTTATTATTATTATTATACAATATAGAGTTCACATACATATCATTAATCAAACACATACGTATAACATATCAAACACATAAATATCTACATCTTATTTATTCTCGTTGACCAATTCTGGAGATACAGGGATCTAAGCCAACTCGACCATAAAAATTTTATTTGTTTATGGGATCTTCCCATCATAGAGTAACTCAAACTAACGTGCACTAAAAGCCAGAGCCATAGAAAAATTTGCATAACTAATTTTCTGAACATGACGTGGAAATATAGTGAGAATTAAATCCCAGTAAGTTCAACAATAAATCATCATCAATATAGCTCATCACGTCATGTTCATCTGTGTAAACTACAGCAAATATCGTTGGTCATATGAATGCACTTTATCTATGCACATGAAAATCGTATAGTAATGACATGTATGACAGGATTAATTATTTTCAGAATATCATATGATAACTATCAATTTATTCTCATATTAAGCTACCCCAGTCAGGCTGAGTATTTTCTACTCCCCAGTACAGGCTTTTCTCACTCCATCTGACATGGCACACTTTCTCTTTCTTTTCTCATTAATATAATCATAACCGTTGGTAGGGAATCCCCTACTGGTGCACCACATGGATCACCATGTGACCGTGCTTATTTCTTTTCTTTTCACATTAATAACCAAAAGTATGATTTCAATAACAAGTATGTTCATTATACTCACATACCATAATGTTTCATCAAAATATTTCCATGTCAAAATTACACACTTAGGATGGTAAGAAGTTCATTCAATGGCAATGGCTATGGCATATACTAGTCATTTATTAATTTATAAGATTCTTGTTCTTTTTTAAACATTATATTTATCTCTTCATTTTCTTGATGCATGGCCTTTAGTCACTTTTCTCCTACTTATATCATTTCCAACACATGTTCTTGTAATAATTTTTTATTATTATTTATTATTATACAATATAGAGTTCACATACACGTCATTAATCAAAACGTACGTACAACATTTCAACACATAAATATCTACATCTTATTTATTCTGGTTGACCAATTCCGGAGATACAGGTGCGGGTGGTTGCACCTTCACTAGGATCTAGCCAACTTGCCCACAAACATTTTATTTAGGATCTGCCCATCATAGAGTAACTCGATCCAACGTGGACTAAAAGCCATAGCCATAGAAAAATCTACATAACTAATTTTCTAAACATGACATGGAAATATAGTGAGATTTAAATCCCAGTAAGTTCAATAATAAATCATCATCAATATAGCTCATCACGTCATGTTCATCTGTATAAACTACAGCAAATATCTTTAGTCACATGAATGTACTTTATCTATGTACATGAGAATCGTACAATAATGACATGTATGGCAAGATTTTCTAATTTCAAAATATCATATGATGACTATCAATTTATTCTCATATCAAGCTACCCCGGTCAGGGTGAGTATTTTCTACTCTCAGATACGGGCTTTTCTCGCTCCGTCCAACATGACACACTTTATCTTTCTTTTCCCATAATCATAATCGTTGATAGGGCGTCCCCTACTGGTGCACCACACGGATTGCCATGTGACCGTGCTTATTTCTTTTCTTTTTACATTAATAGCCAAAAATATGATTTCAATTAAAGGTATGTTCATTATATTCACATACCATAATGTTTCATCAAAATATTTCCATGTCAAAATTACACACTTAGAATGGTAAGAAGTTCATGCATTAGCAATGGCTATAACATCTTCTAGTCATTTATTATTTTCATTTAAAAGATTCTTCTTCTTTTTTAAATATTAATTTTATTCCTTTATTTTTTTGATGCAGGTTTTCATCCTATCTGACATTCTCTTACTAATCAGAGCATAACTCCCTCAAAGTACAGGTTATTTCTTCTCGGGTAACTTCTGACCTCTACCTACTAATCTGTCCATATCTCCCATATGAGAATTCCAAATTGAGTGATTCTAGTGGCTAAAATTCCATGACACATAGCTATAATTTTTATGTTAACCATTTATTTTAATTCCCTATAGAATGTTCCCAGAAATTAAAACACAGAAGCTATCCCAACATATTCTTCCCTAATTATCCATTGTTTGACCTTTGCTTACTACTCGAACCATATCTAACTCATATGGACTCTAAATTGAATGATTCTAGGCGCTAAACATCTGTGAGACATAGATCTACATTTTTTATGTTAACCATTTGTTTTAATTCCCTACAGAATGTTCCCAGAAATTAAAACACAGAAGCTATCCTAACATATTCTTCCCTGATTAACCATTTTCTGACCTTTGCTTACTAATCAAACTATATCTACCTCATATGGACTCTAAATTGAATGATTCTAGTGGCTACAATTCTGTGAGACATAGATCTACATTTGTTATGTTAACCATTTATTTTAATTCCGTACTGATTCTTTCCAGAATTTTAAAAACAGAAGCTTAAAAGTTTGCCACCCATAGCCATACCTATGCAGAACTATCTATACCAACCTAAGTATTCAAACATACATAATATGTAACATGATATAGCAACATCCATGACCAATCATTAAAATTCTAAAATCAAAATCTCATATAAATATTACAAGTTTCAAAAAGTTTCTTCAAAAAGAAATATTGTTAAACTTACCTAAAGCACTTAGTCCTCTAGACTTCTCCTTCCTCTTTCTTCCTTTCTTCCTCTCCTTTCCTCACTCTACCTTGCTTCTATTTTTCTCTCCCTCACTTGGACAAAATTCTAATGCTATAAGGGTGGTTTTTGCTTATATAGACTATCAAATAATTTACCTTTCATAATCATGGGTCTACCTTATCACAATTAGGATGCACTTGGTTGAATTTTTGGAAAAAAAAACAACTCATGTTCTTGTCTTCCTCTTCCTTAGTCAAGATATGCATAGGAAAAGGAGATTTGTATTTTGAAAATTATGATAATATGTTCTTAAGATAAGGAACAAGGTCCCTTTGATTTAGGGATTTATTTCCTTTTATTTTATTTTCATTTTTCCTCTTGGTTTGGGCTCATTCTTGCCCATTTTCTTTACTTTGGTTAAAATTCTACCTTTCATAGTGGGCTTAGTCACATTTTCATGATTTTTGGGCTACCGGTCCAATTTCTATATCCTAGTCTAAGTCTATGTTTTATTTCTTCCTTGGGCTATCCTATTGGCTTGCTAAAAATTCATGTGAAGTAGAAATACTCTATACGAAGTGTCCATAAGTGAAAGCCCAATTTATGAGTGGAGATACTAAACTTAGTAAATTTAACTCTTAAATTAGGAAAAATTACCCTAATCCAATTTTTTTGAAATTTTAATACATTTATTTACTTCACAAAAATTTATCTTCCTTACCCAAGAATTTCACCTTTCTTTAGCATGTTTATTTCTAATATTTCCTCTTAGGTTTTCTCTCTTTACCTATTCCATTAATGTTAAAACATTTCTATGCATACAGGTAAGGTGAAGAATTTCTAAGGATTATATTTCCTTAGATATCTAAAAATTGTCTAATAAATTTAATTTCCTTAATTAAATATTTATGTACCTTTATCAATAAAAGAAACAAAATTAGGGATGTTACTTTGAATACTTTTGTACTTTTATTAATACATGAAATAAAATTAGAGATGTTATAGTTCTCACAAATTTAATACAACATTCTTCATCAATTTGGTTTCTACTAATATCCTATAGGTAATTAGGTTCATTTAGCGTAAACAAAATGTTCAAAATAAGTTTTACCAGCTTTCGAACTGGCCTAAACTTATCCTATAACATGGCTTGGTCATTTACGATAAAACAACCATGCTTTAGGCTTGAAAATGTCATTTCTACCCCAGAACACGGCTTTTTCGTGCCTTGAAACAGGACCATGCTTAATGTTGTGTTATTTCCTAATGCAGGTTTTCATCCTATCTAACCTTCACTCACTAATTAGAGCATAACTCTCTCATTTCAACTCCGATTTAGGTGATCTTGGTGTCAATTTAAAGATACGACAATTATCTAAAACAATTATGTTGAATAGTTTAGATAAAAATTAAGAAATCATGGTGATATTACTCCCTCAAAGTACAAGTTATTTCTTCTCGGGTAGGTTCTGACCTCTACTTACTAATCTATCCATATCTCCCTCATAAGAATTCTCAATTGAGTGATTCTAGTGGTTAAAAATCTGTGACACATATAGTTATAATTTTATGTCAACCATTTATTTTAATTCCTTACAGAATGTTTCCAAAAATTTAAACACAGAAGCTATCCTAATATATTCTTCCCTAATTAACCATTTTTTGACAACTACTTACTAATCAGACCATATCTTCCTTATATGGACTCCAAATAGAAGCTAAAAATTTTACCACCCATACTCATACCAATGCAGAACTATCTACACTAGTCTAAGTATTCAAACATACATAATATGTGACATGATATAGCAACATTCATGACCAATCATCAAAGTTCTAAGGTCAAAATCCCACATAGATGTTGTAAATTTCAAAACTTTTCTTCAAAAAGAAATATTGTTAAACTTACCTTGAGCACTTAGTCCTCTAGACTTCTCCTTCCTCTTTCTTCCTTTCTTCCTCTCATTTCCTCACTCAACCTTGCTTCTATTTTTTTCCTCTCCCTCACTTGGACGAAATTCTAATGTTATATGGGTGGGTTTTTCTTAAATATACTATCAAATAATTCACCTTTCATGATCATAGGTCTATCTTATCATAATTAGGATGCACTTGGTTGATTTTTTGGAAAACAAACAACTCATGTTCTTGTCTTCCTCTTCCTTATTCAAGATATGCATAGGAAAAGGAGATTTGTATTTTAAAAATTATGATAATATGTTCTTAAGATAAGGGACAAGGTCCCTTTGATTTAGGGATTTATTTCCTTTTTCTTTTGTCTTAATTAAGTATGATAGGTTTGCCTTTTTAGGTGGAAAATTTTCAACCCTTGAATCTTCCTTGCTTAGCTAAAATTATTTGTGTAGGATAAGGACGTTTTGTCATACTGCTATGTATTATTATCCACTTGCTAAAATTATGAGTGTAGGATATAGATGTTTAGTCCCAATGCCATGTATTATCATACCACTTGCTGAAATTATGAATGTAGGATATCACACCACTTGCTAAATTTTTGTCTTAATGCCATGTCACCTAATCTTGATTACACCATTATTTCATCACTTTATTTTTATTTTTCCTCTTGGGTTTGGGCTCATTCTTGCCCATTTTCTTTACTTTGGTTAAAATTCTACCTTTCATAATGGGCTTGGTCACATTTTCATAATTTTTGAGCTACCGGTCCAATTTTTATATCCTAGTCCAAGTCTATGTTTTATTTCTTCCTTGGGCTATCCTATTGGCTTGCTAAAAATTCATGTGAAGTAGAACAACTCTATATGAAGTGTCCATAGGTGAAAGCCCAATTTATGGGTAGAGATATTAACCTTAGTAACTTTAGCCCTTAAGTTAAGAAAAGTTACCCTAATCCAATCTTCTTAAAATTTTAAGACCTTTACTTACTTCACAAAAATTTATCTTCTTTACCCAAGAATTTCACCTTTATTTAGCATGTTTATTTCTAATATTTCCTCTTAGGTTTTCTCTCTTACCTATTCTATTAATGTTAGAACATTTCTATGCATACACGTAAGGTGAAGAATTTCTAAGGATTATATTTCCTTAGATATCTAAAAATTGTCTATTAAATTTTTTTCCTTAATTAAATACTTATGTATCTTTATTAATAAAAGAAATGAAATTAAGGATGTTACATTTAAACTTTTTTTTATTTAAGTAAAATATGATTAGGAATTAGCTTAGTTTTCTGTTTTGTGTTGTAGGAGCAAAGGAAGAAGAAAAGAGAAGAAAAAGATAAGAAAATCATGAAAAAATGTTGAATTGCAGCAATTCCAGACCTTTCAACACTAATTAGACAATATCTCCCATATATGAAATCTAAAAAAGTGATTCAAGTGGAAATGAAAATCTAAGACAATTATATACAACTTTAATGTTGAGAAATTTGTCTAATTCGAGAGATTTCAGAGTGTTACAAAGCTTAAAATTTAAAATTATAGTGTAGCAGATGAATCTGACCTTTGGTCACTAATTTGGATATATCTCCCACATTTTAGCTCTGACTAAGTTGATTCTAATGGCTATAGAAAGATAAGAGATAGGGTTACAACTTTTATGTTGACTAATTTTCTAGATTTTGAACAAATCATAGCATTGCAGTAGTAACGTTCCTAGTAGGTTTTAAACTTTTAGCAACAGACACCGCGAAGCTACCATAGAGCGTCACGACGCCCGATGCCTAATATTTTGAGCACCACTGCTGCAGAAAATAAAAGTGCAATTTTTTGGTTATTTTTACTTCAAATGAAACCTAAAAGCCCAAGAACCAACCTAGAATCAATCCTACTTTATTTAAAACTCTCCCAACCTATAAATAAAAGGAAAAGAAAGCATGAAAAGGGGAATCCAATCCATCCAAGGATTCAAGAATTAATCAAGCTCTTAATTATCTTCTTCAATTCTTCTCTAGATTTTCTTATGGCCCTGTGCAGCTGATTTAATTTTAGTTGGTAGAGGAAGATTAAAACCTCAAGGGATCTTCATGCATTGTGAGATTTATATTTGATTTTATTAACTCAATCTTAAATGAGTATTGATTATTCATATGTTCTTCTCTTTTTAATGACTATTCATATGATTAAGGCAATTTTCATCAATTACTAGACTTAAGGAAGAACAGGGTTAGAATCCCAATGATAGATATTCAGATCAAGATTGATTATATTATCAATGATCAATGCAATTCCTTAACGGTGGATATCAACCAAAACTAACACCTTCATTATTATTACTCTCTTTTTAATTAATTTTATTTTTGTTTACTTTGTTTTACTTTTAATTATCAAATCCCCTTACAATAATCACAAAAGGTAATTTTAGTCTCTATGGGATTGACCCTTACTCCCACGACTGTAGGTTAGTTGAGAGGTAAGGTATCAATTTGAGAGTACTTATGACAGTACGCACCAAATTTTGGCACCGTTGCCATGGATTGTGTCTATTTATCTTTTGTGAATTTTTTTCTTTTCTTTTGGTTATTCACTAAGAATATGGCTGCCAATTTTCAAAAATTTGGCACTAGGTTATACTTTCCTTTAAGACATGCTAGTGAGGTATGTGGCTCTTTCCTTGAATAACAACTTGCAAATTTAACTTCTCTTATTCATTAAGGTATAGAAAATATGGAAAGAAAGAATTGCTATGGAAATCATTTTTTAGCCATGGGGAATCCTTCTATTTGGTACCCAACTTTCCATGAAGAATCATTTGAGCAGGTAAATATGGTTAGTTGTTTCCCTGGACCACCATAAGTGATGTATGATTCCTATTCAAACATGTATAATCCTAGATTGAGGGAACAATTATACCTTCACTATGAAACTCCACAAGCATATCAGGTTCAAAACTATGCCCATTACCAGCAACATGAGCAGTTGTACCTCCCAAACCAACAATCAGCCTAAGATCCTAATTTAGGTATGTCATTAGAGAATTTGGTTAAAGTTAAGACTAATATTTTCCTAATTCTACAGGAGAGGCAACAATTTCAACAAGAGGTAAGGGCCAGCATTCAAAGTTTAATGGATCAAATAGGCCAACTAGCAATAATAGTCAGCCAGCTAAAGGCTCAAAATTTAGAAATTGAAAGTTTAGCCTCAGCATCGTTAATGTAAAAAGACGAAAATTCTGCACTTAATGAAAATGATGACTTGGAAGTTGACACTAGTAAGCCTACTAAGAAAAAAGCTATGGACAACATCCTGAATTCCAAATTCTAAGAGAAAATTACAACAATGGAGGATGCACCAAAAGTGCAGCAAACATGTAAGAATCTTTCTATTTTGCTACCAATTTCTAATAAGATACATGTACATTATATTTTGTAGCAAACCTAGGATTAAAGAGACTTCCTGGACACTTAAAGGGCATATACAGTAGAGAACTACCCCCAGTGATAACTTCAAATAAATATGCCCTACTCAAAGTTAAAGGAAAGTTGCCTCCAATTTTGGTAAAAACTCAAAAATACAAAATTAAATTGGTGCCAAAAGCTACTCAAGACATCAGTTATTCCCGGGTAAGTTGAGTTTTCATTTAATTAAACTTTTGATTAATGCTGACTTCCACCTTCATGATGCAGTTAAACTTCAAAATTCTACAAATTCAAAGGCAAGCCAATTCATAGTGGACATCAAGGATCCCCCATGAATGACATAGGAAGCTTTGAGTCAAGCCAACGACATTAAACAAAGGCATTTATTGGGAGGTAACCCAACATAGTCATTACAAAAAAAAGAGTGGAAATCAAAAAAATTTAGGGTCCAGTAATGCAACACTCTTATCCCGCCCCAAACAAATTCAGGGAAGTTCACTTAACTTCACTTAACTTAAATCTCTTCATATCTCCCTTTTGAGTGTGGGGGTGGAAGTATATTTTCTTGAATAATTGTGACCTTATTTTGAGTATCAATTTTTTTTTATTTTCACTATCAATGCACTTTTATTATGCTTAGTAAGTTGAGTGATTGTGTGAGTGTTTCAATTTATGTTTTGTGTTGTTACGCACAACCAATAGCTAATGATATGACTATCCAAAAATTTTTAACTCTTGAAAATTATAGAAAATCCATGGTTATGTACAATTTTAACTCTCTTGCAATTTATTTTTACTTTAGAATCCTAAAACATTTTTGCACAATAAATTTAGGCATTTAGTTTGCCTTTTACTTAAAGAAAGTTTATATACCTCAAAAATATTTTATGATTTCAATAGGATTTTAGAACTTATTTGAATGCTACTTAAGTTGAAATCCTAGGCTAATACTATTAATTAGGAGATGATTTATGCATTATTTGATAAATTGAACCTTTTAAGCCACACCCAAGTTATGAGATTTCCTTAGTTCCTCTATTTTGAGCTTAATTAACTTTCTATTCTATTTCCACAAATGAGTCAAAAGCCAAATTTTGTGATTAATATCTTTTATTTTTTTTTCTATTCGCTCACTCCATGATTTTCCTTATGAATATTTGTTTTGTAGAGCTTTATTGATCAAAGCGTAGAAGGATGGAGCAAAGGAAAGAAAAGAAATATGCGAAGGAAAGAAAAGAAAAATCCAAAAAGGATGAAAGCGTATACAGTGAGTGAAAGAAAAGAAATAGAGAATCAAGGAAAAGAACAAATTGAATTTAATTGAAGCAAGAAAATAAGTATGGAGGAAAAATCTCCCCAAATTTGAAAAAGCTCAAGAGATCATATTTAATCATGTGATGCTTGGTGATTGAGCCTAAATTTGTATCCTTTATCATACCTTATACATTGTCCACACTACAAGCTAAATAAAGCCCTATTGATCCTAGAAGTAGTTTTGGCCTACATTAGTTGAGTGGCATGAAAAATAAGCCTATGAAAATCCTAAACTAATTAGAGATCCGCACCCAAAATTTTGGGATATATAAACTCATCTAGGTAAAAATAAATTTATTGACCTAAAAACACACACACACTTGGGATTCATGAGAATAAAATAATGGATTGCATTTGTGTTAATCTTGTGAATGGTTATGACCTTTCAAATATTTTCTTAAGCATATTTTCATGTTATGAGGCAAAATTTTGGTAAGTCTAACACTCAACATATATTGATATTTGTTTTTGTCTTTAGGGATTATTTTACTTGAGGGCAAACAAAAGGTTGAATGTGGGGGTACTTGATGTGTTCATAATTAAGCATGATTTTAATACCTTAAAACTTACTTTTTTTATTTACATAAAATATGATTAAGAATTAGCTTAGTTTTTTGTTTTTTGTTGTAGGAGCAAAGGAAGAAGAAAAGAGAAGAAAACGATAAGAAATTAATGAAAAAATGTTGAATTACAACGATTCCAAACCTTTCAGTACTAATTAGATAATATCTCTGACATATGAACTCTAAACAAAATTATTCAAGTGGAAATGAAAATCTAAGACAATTATATACAACTTTTATGTTGAGTACTTTGTCCAATTCAAGAGATTTCATAGTGTTACAGAGCTTGAAAGTCAAAATTGTAGTGCAGCAGATGAATCCTATCTTTTGGTCACTAATTTAGATATATCTCCCATATTTTAGCTCCAATTAAGTTAATTCCAGCGGCTATGAAAAGCTAAGAGACAGTGCTACAATTTTTATGTTGACTATGTTTTTCAAATTCTGAAGAAATCACAGGGCTACAATTCATGCCCAGCAGATTTTAGATTTTCAGTAATAGGGAACTACGGTGCTCGATGCCCAGAATTTTGAGCGCCACAGCGGCAGAAAATAAAAGTGCAATTTTAAGGTTATTTTTAATCCAAATGAAGCCCAAAAACCCAAGAACCAATCTAGAATCAATCCGACTTTGTTTCTTGTTAATTAGGGTTAATTGAGGTGATTGTCATTAATTACTAGACTTAAGGAGGAACAAGGTTAGAATCTCAATGATAGATATTCAAATTAAGATTGATTATGTTGTCAATGATAAATGTGATTTCTTGACGGTAGATATCAACTGAAACTAACTCCTTTATTATTATTACTTTCTTTTTAATTACTTTTATTTTTGTTTACTTTGTTTTACTTTTAATTATCAAATCCCCTTACAAAAATCACAAAAGGTAATTTTAGTCTCTATGGGATCGACCCTTACTCCCACAACTACAGATTAGTTGAGAGGTAAGATTTGGGTGTATCTGGGACAGTACGCACCAAATTCCAAGAGGATTTTAACCTACTTTCGTCATTAGAATACCTCTAATTAACTATGAAGATCTGGCAGTAACTTTCTCATTTTAGTTCATCAGTTACCTACCTAAAATTGTGACAAAATGGTGGCAAGACATTTTATCAACACATATCATGCATAATGAAAACAAAAGGAACTCAACAATTCAGTACCACTATATCATAAATGGGTTTCCTCAATCCTAGAATAGAATCTACTCACACATAATTGAAATATAAATCAAACTCAACTACATTAAATAAACCATGAATGTTCAATACAATCTTTGCTAAAGAAGAAAGGAAATAGAGATAGAGAGATAAAACCTAGTACAAAGCAATGGAGATGAATCAAATGAGATACAATCTTTGAACCCACGTAAATTCTAGCCTAAAGCATAAAGAAACTCAAATTCTACTCAAATTCTACTCATAATATAACCCTCGAATGTCTTGAATACAAGAGAAAATTGAGTTCACCCTATATATAACCTCTTGGCTGCATTAAAATCTAACAAACTCAGAGCTTAATGAACTTGAAGCACGACCATATCCCAGAACATGGCCAAGATGTTCTTTGGGCTAGTTTTGAAGAGGCTGCACACTGTTACAACACATAACATGGACAAGTTGTGTTTGAAGACACAGAACATGGTATAGCCGTGTTAGAGGCTGTTTTGGCCTTTTTTCAATCTTCTAAAACCTGTCCTTTGTGTGATTCCTCCTCAGCCTGCTCTTAGTCCAAAGAACTCTCCAAATATGCATTTTCCCTTGGTTCTTGGGCCCTTTTGCTAACTTACAAAAGGAAAACACAGCTAAGCAGTATCTAGAGCAACAAAATAAAATCAAATGAAAGTAGAAAAATAATCACAAGTTAACAACGAGTTAAGGGATGAAAAGCAATGAATAAACACATAATTTTCTCATTTATCAGTAGAAAAAGAGAAGATGAACTCTGATTCTAGAAAATAGGAAAATGTAACACAGGTAATTCTTTACCCTATCAATGTGATGTTAACAGATATATGAGTAGGCATTTATCAATTAGTCTCTATTCTTCTAATACTAAGCCCAATTCCTTTTTTATACACCTAGTTCTATTATTACCATAAACTCTATGCTCCAAATTAATTTTTAAGCACTCAAGTAGAACACTACATCCTTTAGATCTCCCTACCTTTCCTTACATTTATTTCAACTTTATCACTTTTTCTTACTCAAAGTCTTTTGTTTTGTACGTTTTCTTCTCTTTTTTAAAATATATTTATATAGTGAGTGCATTTTATGTTCCGTCTCACTAGGGTCTAGGCAATTAGGTACTTATACTAAGGCCTTTTTAGTGCCTTGAAGGAAAGGTACTTGGAGTGGAAACTTTTTGAGTTTTATATTCCCTCATTCTTCACCTCTCTCAATCTTCACAGTTTCATCATGCCAAAAATAAAAAAGGAGAATACTATTCATAGCACAATAGATGAGGTGTTTTTAAGGAGGTTCAATGCTAAAAGAGAGAGATTACATGACAAATACTTATTTCACATTCTGTCAAACATCACATTCTAATGAGATAGAATCAACTAATATTGCATCAACCTATCAACAAAATTGCTAACTTGTGACCAAGCAATATAACAAGAAAACAAAATAAAAGAAGGATAAAATGTTAGAGAGACTCACAAACAAAATATATGCAAGCAAGCAAAAACCAATAACCCAAAAGTAATTGCCCCTCATGCTTAAACTAGGTATTGTCCCCAATGTCATAAACAATGAAAGTACGGGCTATGAAAGGGTATAAACTTACTAAATGATTGGTCTTCTGGTCTGGAGGTGATGGATGCTAAGTTAGGTGCTAGTTATACAAGGTTTACATCATTTGATGCATAGAACCCACCATCTTTTTCATTGAGTGCATTTTGGCTTGCATTTGCTAAATGGAGTCGTTCATTATGTGCAAGGTGGTTTTTTGGTGTAGTTTCTTTTCCTATATTAAATTAAGCCATAAGGAAAAGGATTTCTAATTAGTGGGATGCATATAGGACCTACGAAATCAAATGGAGGGGATAAGGGTATGAGGTTGGAGGCACTGGCTAGGGCTGAGGTGGTTGTTCATCCTCTTCAGAATTAGAAATATCATCATCATTACCCTTTTCTAGGAGGTATATCCAGTTATCTCGAAAAGTGACCACCGTTCTATCTAGGCTAGGTAGGCAAAAAAAATATTATGCCCTCGGAGATGTAACTAATAGTCGAAAATTTTCTTTACAATTAATTTCATATGCAAAAAAAATTCTAAATCAATGCATTTAATGCTAGCTATTAGTTGCAAGCCCTGTACATTTTACTCCAAGCCTAGTCCTCTAGCTATGACAGTCATTAATCCCCCTATTATAAATTTACCACTCATTGTGTTACCTACTCTAGCCACCTGTTGGGCCATGAACGCTCATGTATTAACCTGGCTAGCATTTATCATAACCCAAAAAAAAATATAGTTCTCGTTGATTTGCAACCCTGTCACTCTCAACCCTACCAAAAATGGTGTGGGCCATTAAGTGTTGTAAATATCTAAAGAAGGGGTTACAAATTGATTAGGCTTCTGAAATCGGTGCACTATACTACCCCCTAAAGAAATTGAGTTCCAAAATTCATTTGCATTAAAACCTTAGGATACTACTCTAGGGCCCCCAAGAGGTATTCTAAATAATTCATTAGATTGGGTTAATGATAAACTATAGCTATGGTTAAATAGTCAAAGATTAACGTGGCCTTGTTCGACGTTAGGACCTTGAAATAAGACCATGCTAATAAAGCTAAAAGATTCCAGGGTTGTTCTGGCATATGTTAGGTAGCACAACCTTACGAATGTTGACTAAGCAATCCTATCAAATAGGTAGCGAACGTCGTTAAGGAAGCCCAATCGATCCAAACATTCCTCCTCAAGATACCGAGTACTCAGTGTTCCATATCCAACTAGTGTATTCTATCGTGTCTATTTGTTATCATCACCAAACATGATACTATATTGGTTTATTTGATAAAGAAGTCGGTTTGGTCTAAGGCCTCATCCTTAACAAGATTGTTGGGATTGTGAAGTTCTAGCTTGTTTTAGGGCCATTGATTTATAGTAAATTTAAAATAGGGATGAACAATCACAAATTAAGCGCAACACCAACAACACTTAGTAAATAGTCCAAAACAACTAGCAATGACAGGTAATCAGATAAATTAAGTCCTATGCAAATAACAAAGTCAGTATAAGTGCCGAGCAAATGACCAGATTAAAGCATATAATAACTAGTAACAACTAGAAAATTTAGGGATATCCAATTCTATCGATAGCTAAATTCAGGAATATCCAATTCTATCACTAGCTAAATTCAGAGATATCCAATTCGATCACTAGGCTTAGAATTTCTAATTTTAACTAGCAACAACCAAATTAAAGCATATAATAACCAACAAGAACTAGAAAATTCTAAACCCCTAATTCAAGTGAATTGAATTTAACCAAAAAATCTATTAAAGTAAGAAAAAATATTAGAGAGAGGGAGATGGAGAGTATACTTGAAGTAAAAGCATAAGATGGAGGAAAGAGTATCACGGTGGTTGATGAAGGATCAGGGAAGGGAATTTTGGAGGTTAGGGCATGAGAAAAGGGGAAAATGGGGATTGGGGTGAGGGAACCAAAGGTGGGGTGTTATAACCCTGGGCACGACCTAGTTGTGCTTCATAGTAGGGCTTGGCCATGTTTTAGGCTGTTCTCAAACTCCACTAGTGTGTGTGTGTGTGTGTGTGTGTGTGTGTGTGTGTACATATATTAACCTTACTTGGGCATGATCATGCTTAAGAGCATAGCTTGGGAATGATCTAGGCTAGAAAACATCATATGGTAATGCTTCAAAGCACGACCTAGCTGTGATGGGTGTGGGATTAACACTTACATTGGACATGGACTACCTGTGTTAAAAGGCTGGAATGCCCCAAATTTTGCGAGGAGTGGGCATGGCCATGTCTTGGACCACAGCTTGCCGTGTTTGGTGTTGAAAATTGCCTTTTCTTTAGTTTTTGCCACTTTTCAAAATTTCTCTTAAGCTGTCCTTTTTCTAATCATCATAACATATGAGTATTGACTCAAAAATTACCCAAAAACACATTTCACCAACCAAACTAAAGAAACTCAAAAAAATTAAGATAAAAACAAGTTTAAGAATAAAATCAAAAGTAATAAAACAAAATGGAATTTAAGACTAAAATGTGGGATGCCTCCCACAAAGCACTCATTTAAGGTTGTGAGCTTGACTCTTTGGCATGCTATCAGCCTGAAGGGGGCTATGAGAGAGTTAAGGTAACTCCTTTCTTGATCAATTGTCCTATATCATAATGCTTGAAGTGTTGCCCAATTGGTTGTCCTGTATGAAAATGCTTGAGGTGTTGCCCACTAGCCTTGAATAATCCAGTTGCCTCACTCCATATTTCAATTACTTTATACCTCGAGATGGGGATTTTATAGCAGTTGCTAAATTAAACTTAATTTTCTCATCCCCTACATTCAAGGAAAGCTTTCCATATTTTACATTAATAATAGCACCTACTGTAGTTAGGAAAGGCCTTCCAAGAATGATGAGAATTTGATTACCTTCCTCTATCTCTAATATCACAAACTCAACAAGTATGAAAAACTTACCAATTTTTAGAAGAACATTCTTTAAAATATCCACCTAATGTTTGACTAATCGATCTGCCAACTATAAAGAAAGGTTGGTTGGCTTCAGGTTGCCTATTTGTAGCTTCTTGCATATGGATAGAGGCATACGGCTCACACTTGCTCCAAGGTCACATAATGCTTGGTCAATATGCATGTCTCCAATGGAACAAGGGATAGAGAAGCTTCCAAGATCTTTAAGCTTTGGTGGCAACCTTTTTTTAATCAATGTACTATATTCCTCAATTAGTGCCACTATAGCAAACTTCTCAAATTGTCTCTTATTTGAAAGGATATATTTAAAAAATTGGCATATGAGGGCATATGAGAGACAACTTCTAAGAAAATGATATTAATGTATAGTTTTTTTAACACATCTAAGAATTTTCCATACTATTTCTCCAACTTTGCTTTAGCCAATCTCTAGGAAAAAGGAACTAGTGGCTTATAAGGTTCAAGAGCCATATACTTAGGCTCTTTTTCCCTCCTTTCCTGCTCCTTGGATTCTTCCTCTTTGGCATCTTTAGAATTAACCTAGGGTTCTTCTTCTTTTTCCTCCCCTCTTCCCTCTGGCTCATTCAACTGCTTACCACTCCTGAAGCTAATGGCTTTACAATGTTCTCTAGGGTTTTCAGGTTGGTCAAGAAGTTTGCCATAGTTTTTATTTGATGAGCTAGATTGATGTGCAATTTGTGTCTCAAGCATTTTATTTTAAGTAGCTAACAAATCAACTTTAGAGACGAAATCTTTTATGGCCTCATTTATTGTGTAATTTTGAGCTTTGACTTCCTCATTTTGCTTTGTGTGGGTTATTATAAAATTTTCCATCAAAGCTTCCAAATTAGACTTTAGAAAAGGTAGAGGATTAAAAAACCTCTGATTCTAGAACTTATGTGGTTGTCTAAAATTATTTTGAGGAGGCGAGTTGGCATTAGTTTTGTAAGAGAAATTAGGATCATTCCTTTAGCCTGGATTGTAAGTATTGCTAAAAGGATTGTTTCTTTGGTTATTGTTGATAAAATTCATTTGCTCACAATCCTGAAATGTGGGATTCCCAAGCTAAGAATCATTGGCAACATAGCAAACACATCCACAAATCTCATAAATAAAAGAGGAAGAAAAACCAATAACATTGACATTTAACTTGTCAAGCTTTTGAAATAGTGCATTAATCTTAGAACATAGATGGTCAAAAGAATCAACTTACTTGTTGGTTTCCTTGATTGTTGTCACTAACTAGACCAATTGTAATGGTTTTGTGTTATATCTTCAATAAGCTCATAGGCATCATCAATTGTTTTATTCATTAAGGCTCCTTTAGTTGCAACATCCAAATATATATGAGTACTGTAAATTAGTCTATTGTAGAAGGTATGGACTATTAGTCATTTTTCCAATCCATAGTGTAAACATAATCTGAGGAGTTCCTTAAATTGTTCCCATGCTTCATATAGAGACTCTTCGTCTCTTTGTGCAAAAGTGGTAATATGATTACACAAGTAGGCTATCTTACTTAGAGGAAAGTATTTGGCTAGAAAAGCTTGTGACAGCTATTACCAATTAGTGATTGATTTGGATAGAAGAGAATGTAACCATGCTCGGGTTTTGTTCTGCAAAGAGAATTAAACAACCTCAAGCGAATGGGATCTGATAAAACTCCATTGAGCTTTAATGTGTCATAATGCTCTAAGAACATTGAGAGTTGAATGTTTGGATCTTTAGAATGGGAATCTCCAAATTGGTTTTGTAGGACCATTTTTAATAGTAATGGCTTCAGTTCAATGTTATTTTCTTCCACTGCTGGCTTAACTATACTGGGGTTCAGGCTTTAGGTATATGGAGTGGTAAAATATTTTAGAGAATGATTATTACAATATGCCATTATAGGTTATGTTCTATCTTATGCCCTTCTCCTTCTATGTAATGTTCTTTAAATCTCAAGATCGAAGTCAACAATATGTTCACAGTCTCTTCAAATAAAAGGACAACACACCCACAAAAGAAAAGACAAGAGATATAATCAGCAAATAAAAAACATGAAAATAAGAAGAAAAGTAAGAAAAAGATTCAATCTAGCTCTTTCGCAAAATAAACTAATATTGACATAGTTAGTCCCTGCCAACGGTGTCAAAAACTTGTTATTGTGTTTATTTAAATACTACAAGTACACGACGTGGTTGTAGCTAGTCCATCAAGGGTGCTTCGTGTCTTACAAAGACTAATGTATCAATTACTAGAATCTTACCAAACAAACTATCTAAATCAATAGAATTTGGGAGAAATATTGAACAAGAAACTGTGATAAATGAAACTAGATATAATAAAATCCAATTATAGGGTTCATTATACTTATGATATTCAACAATCAAAGTAAAATCTCATATTGTACTTATTTAAGTAATCGAGGATGGTTTAATCTTAGTTCATTACTAGTCTCTTTCAAGGTCTAATAACAGTACCTAAGTTAATCTAACTATAACTTAAGCCCTTTAAGTTCCATGCCAACCAATTGATTCAATTCTTAGAGGATTTTAACATACTTTTCTTATTAGAATACCCTAATTAACTGTTGAGAACCGACGATAACTTTTTCCTTTCAATTTAACAATTATTTACCTAAAATTGTAACAAAATGGTGGCTAGACATTTTATCAACATATATCATGCATAATAGTCAATCTGATTATCCACAAATAATCACAAAAGGAATTCAACAATTCAATACCACCATAAAATCTACTCACACAATTGAAATAGAAATCAAACTCAACTACATTAAATAAACCATGAATGTTCAATACAATCTTTGTTAAAGAAAAAATGAGATAGAGATAGAGAGATCAAATAACGTATGGAGAAATGGAGATGAATCAAATGAGATATAATCTTTAATCCCACGTAAATTTTAGCCTAAAGCATAAAGAAACTCAAATTCTACTCAAAAACTAACCCTCGAATGTCTCGAATACAAGATAAAGTCGACTCCCCCTATATATGACCTCTTGGCTGCATTAAAATCTAAAAAACACAAAGTATTACAAACATGAAGCACGGCTGTGTCCTAGGACATGGCCAGGCCATGCTTCAGGCTAGTTTTAGAAATGCTGCATGTAATTCCTAGCACAGAACATGACCAAGCCGTGTTTAAAGACACAGAACATAGCCTAGTCATGTTGGAGGCAATTTTGGCCTTTTTTAGATCTTTTAAAGCCTGTGCTTTGTATGGTTCCTCCTCAGCCTGCTCTTAGTCCAAAGAATTCTCCAAATATGCATTTTCCCTTGGTTCTTGGGCCTTCTTGTTCACCTACAAAAAGAAAATAATGCCGAGCAATATCCAAAGCAACAAAATAAAATCAAATGAAAGTAGTACAATCACAAGTTAACACTGAGCTGAGGGATGAAAAGTAGCGAATAAACACATAATTTTCCCATTTATCACCCATTGGTCATTACTCTAAAAAAATACCATTGAGAGACATTTCTCTATTATTCCACAGCATTTAGGTAAAAATAACCTATGTAATCTAGCACACCCTTCCAAAACTACTAATTTACCTTGTCATAAGCCTTATAAACATCCACTTTCGAAGCTACCCAATATGAATTTTTTTTAATTTTATCTTCTTCATCCAGTTCATTAGTTTAGAAATAATCTATCTGCACCTAGTGAATCATTTTGGAAAGGAAGAATTATTTGTGTCCATAATTTCCTTCAGTCTATTTGTAAGGACCTTCGATATGACCTTATGGGAATGTTACAAAGGCTTATAAGTCTATATGTTTTAAACTCTCAAGGGCATTTGTTCTTAGGGATCATAAATAAGTGAGATTAGTTAATCTCCTTGATAATGTATCCCTTGGAAAGGAATGAATAAACCATAGCAATTAGCTCCTCCTTAACCAATGGTCACAAGTGTTGGAAAAATGTCACATTCAAACCATCAAGCTCTAGGGCCTTATCTGCTCTAATATAAAAGAGTGCAGATTCAAGCTCAAATTTTGTAAAGAGCTTTAATAAAATGTTTACTTGCTGCTATGATGGTATGTGGATTTTAAATTCCTTAAGAACTCTCATAATTTCATCCTTTGTTGCCTTGTTATCATTTCTATGTAGTTAGGAGAAAAAGGGCACTCCATATTCACTCATCTTTACTTAGTCCTCAATATATCCTAAAACAAAATGATTGATCCCTTTAATGTATTTAAAGGCCCTTCTTTTTCTAACTAGAGTGTGAAAAGATTTGGTTTGGATTTCTCCCCATACAAGCCATAAATTCCTTGCTCTTTGAGCCTAAAACACTTCCTTTCTTTTTAGTAAATGTTTAAACTTCATCCTCAAGCTATTTTCCATCTCCATGTTATTAATACCATTATTATTCTGTCTCTTATTATTTCATTTCTAGTTTGTTGATATATCTTTGAACATGACCCAATGTTTTATTATTCCATGTTTTAAAATCCTTTTGAATTTCTTTAATTTTTTTCACAAATTTAAACCTATTTGAACTATGGACATAAGATGACAAATGTAACATCCCTAATTTTGTTTCATATATTAATAAAAGTACAAAAGTATTCAAAGTAACATCCCTAATTTCGTTTCCTTTATGGATAAATATACATAAATATTTAAGGAAATAAAATTTATTAGACAATTTTTAGATACCTAAGGAAATATAATCCTTAGAAATTATTCAACTTACGTGTATGCATAGAAATGTTCTAACATTAATGGAATAGGTAAAGAGAGAAATCCTAAGAGGAGGAATAGGTAAAGAGAGAAAACCTAAGAGAAAATATTAGAAATAAACATGCCAAAGAAAGTTGAAATTCTTGGATAAGGAAGATAAATTTTTGTGAGGTAAGTAAAGGTCTTAAAATTTCAAAAAGATTGAATTAGGGTAATTTTTCCTAATTTATCTCCACCCATAAATTGGTCTTTCACTTATGGACAATTCATATTGAGGTTTTCCACTTAACATATTTTTTTTTAGCAAGCCCATTGGATAACCTAAGCAAGAAATAAAACATAGACTTGGACTAGGATATAGAAATTGGACCGGTAGCCTAAAAATCATGACAATATGACCAAGCCCATTATGAAATGTAGAATTTTAACCAAAGTAAAGAAAATGGACAAGAGTGAGCCCAAATCCAATAGGAAAAATAAAAATAAAAATAAAGTGATAAGATAATGGTGTAATCAAGATTAGGTGAAATAGCATTAAGACAAAAATTTAGCAAGTGGTATGATAATACAAGGCATTAGGACAAAACATCTATATCCTACACTAATAATTTTAGCAAGTGGTATGATAATACATAGCATTAGGACAAAACATTTCTATTCCACACAAATAATTTCAACCAAATAATGGAGATTGAAGAGCTAGAAATTTGCCACTTAAAAAGGTAAACCTATCATAATTGATTAAAACAAAAGAAAAAGTAAATGAATCCCTAAATCAAAGGGACCTTGTCCCATATCTTAAGAACATATTATCATAATTTTCAAAATATAAATCTCCTTTTCCTATGCATATCTTGACTAAGGAAGAGAGACAAGAACATAAGTTGTTTGTTTTCCAAAAATTCAACCAAGTGTAACCTAATTGTGATAAGGTAGACCCATGATCATGAAAGGTGAATTATTTAGTGGTCTATATAAGAAAACCCACCCTTATAACATTAGAATTTTGTCCAAATGAGGGAGAGGAAAAATAGAAGCAAGGTAGAGTGAGGAAAGGAGAGGAAGAAAGGAAGAAAGAGGAAGGAGAAGTCTAGGGGACTAAGTGCTCCAGGTAAGTTTAACAATATTTCTTTTTGAAGAAAAGTTTTCAAACTTATAATATTTATATGGGATTTTGATCTTAGAACTTTGATGATTGGTCATGGATGTTGCTATATCATGTTACATATTATGTATGTTTGAATACTTAGGTTGGTGTAGATAATTCTGCATGGGTATGGCTATGGGTGGCAGAATTTTAAGCTTCTGTGTTTTAATTTTTGGGAACATTATATAGGAAATCTAAACATATGGTTAACTTAACAAATGTAGATTTATGTCTCACGGATTTTTAGCCACTAGAATCATTCAATTTAGAGTTCATATGAGGTAGATATGGTCTGATTAGTAAACAAAGGTCAAAAAATGGTTAATCAAGGAAGAATATGTTAGGATAGCTTCGGTGTTTTAATTTCTGGGAACATTCTATAAGGAATTAAAATAAATGGTTAATATATGAATTATAGATATATGTGTCTCGGACTTTTAGCCATTTGAATCACATAATTTGGAATTTTTATTACGGAGATATGGACAGATTAGTTGGTAGAGGTCAAAACCTATCCGAGAAGGAATAACCTGTATATTGAGGGAGTAATATCACCTTGATTTCTTAATATTTCGCTACAATGTTCAACATAATAGTTTTAGACCATTGTTTTATCTTGAAATTGACACCAAGATCACCTACATCAGAGTTAAATTGAGGGAGTTATGCTCTGATTAGTAAGAGAAGGATAGATAGGATGAAAACCTGCATCAACAAAACAAAGAAATAAAATTAATATTTAAAAAAGAAGATGAATATTAATAAATGACTAGTATAGCCATAGCCATTGCCATTGTATGAACTTCTTACCATCTTAAGTGTGAAATTTTGACATGAAAATATTTTATAAAGTGATATTTGAAATGGTTATGTTCATGGCATGATTACCAATGATTTTTGGTAATAGTTGTATTTTGATGAACATACTTGTTATTGAAAGCATATTTTTGGCTATCATTGTGAAAAGAAAAGAAATGAGCACAGTCACATGGCAATCCGTGTGGTGCACCAATAGGGGACGCCCTACCAATGACTATGATCATGTTAATGAGAAAAGAAAGAGAAAGTGGGCCATGTCGGACGGAGCGAAAAAAGCTCGTACCGGAGAGTAGAAAATACTCACCCTGACCGGGGTAGCTTGATATGAGAATAAATTGATAGTCATTATATGATATTCTGAAAATAATTAATCCTATCATACATGTCATTACTGTACGATTCTCATGTGCATAGATATAGTGCATTCATGTGACCAAAGTTATTTACTGTAGTTTATACAGCTGAACATGACGTGATGAGCTATATTGATAATGATTTATTGTTGAACTTACTGAGATTTAATTCTCACTATATTTCCATGTCATGTTCAGAAAATTAGTTATGCAGATTTTTCTATAGCTCTGGCTTTTAGTGCACGTTGGATCGAGTTAATCTATGATGGGCGGATCCTAAATAAAATGTTTTTGGGGCGAGTTGGCACAGATCCCAGTGAAGGTGAAACCACCCGCACCCAAATCTCTGGAATTGGTTAACCAGAATAAATAAGATGTAGATATTTATGTGTTTGAAATGTTATACGTACATTTTGATTAATGATGTGTATGTGAACGTTATATTGTATAATAATAAATAAATAAATAAAAAAGTTGTTACATAATTGGTATCAGAGTAGGTCGATTCTAGATGGCCAGTGGGTGGATGGTTATCTGAATCGATCTTATAGTGTCTTGAGTATGTTTGTGGTTATGCTGTGTAGGGATCAGTGAATTCAAATAGGTAAGAAATTACTAGTGTTTCCTACCTACATGCCGAGGTGGTGTTATGACTACTGTTAAATATTTTTGAACTATCTATTGGGCTTGATCGCCTCAATAGCAGCATAACTTTATTTTTGCCACAGTTGGAAATGGCACCACCAAGGAGGAATCCAGCAAACAAAGCCACGGCAATTTGAGACCAAGTCATGACCACTATCCAAATTCTTCAATACCTCCAAAATGCTAATAACTCGAATGATGCTAACAACCTGATGGCTAGAAATGATAACGACATATCCAAGTTTCTGAGGACTAGGCCACCTTGTTTTCAAGGCAGCTTTGACCCGATTGTAGCTGAAAGATGGATAAGGGAGTTAGAGAAAATCTTTGAAGTGATGGGCTGTACTGAGGAGCAGCAAGTAATCTTTGCTGCTTATATACTAAAAGATGAAGCAGAATACTGGTGGCGGGGAGCTAAAGAACTTTTAGCTCACCAGGGAAGGCAGATCACTTGGCAGGTGTTCAAAGACACCTTTTTGGAAAAGTACTTTCCAAGTACTGTGCGGGCGGAGAAGGAGATCGAATTTCTCCAACTCAGGCAAGGCAGCATGACCATAGATGTAACAACCTTTTTTTATTATTATTATTATACAATATTGAGTTCACATACACGTCATTAATCAAAGCGTACATACCACATATCAAACACATAGATATTTACATCTTGTTTATTTTGGTTGACCAATTCTGGAGATACAGGTGCGGGTGGTTGCACCTTCACCGGGATTTGAGCCAACTCGACCACAAACATCTTATTTGATTCTGATATCTGCCCAACATAAAGTAACTCGATCTAATGTGCACTAAAAGCCAGAGCCATAGAAAAAGCTGCATAACTAATTTTTTGAACATGATATGGAAATATAGTGAGAATTAAATCCCAGTAAGTTCAACAAAAAATCATCATCAATATAGATCATCATGTCATGTTCAGCTGTATAAACTACAGAAAATATCTTTGGTCACATGAATGCATTACATCTATGTACATAAGAATCATACAGTAATGATATGTATGACAAGATTAACTATTTTCAGAATATCATATGATGGCCATCAACTTATTCTCATTTCAAGCTACCTCGGTCAGGGTGAGTATCATCTACTCTCCGATACGGGCTTTTCTCACTTCGTCTGACATGGCACACTTTCTCTTTCTTTTCTCATTAACATGATCATAACCGTTGGTAGGGCGTCCTCAACTGGTGCACCACACGGATTGCCATGTGACCGTGCTCATTTCTTTTCTTTTAACAATGATAGCCAAAAATATGCTTTCAATAACAAGTATGTTCATCAAAATATAACTATTACCATAAATCATTGGTAATCATGCCATGAATATAACCATTTCACATATCACTTTATAAAATATTTCCATGTCAGAATTTCACACTTAAGATGGTAAGAAGTTCATACAATGGCAATGGCTATGGCTATACTAGTCATTTATTAAGATTCATCTTCTTTTTTAAATACTAATTTTATTTCTTTATTTTCTTGATGCAGGTTTTCATCCTATCTAACATTCTTTTACTAATCAGAGCATAACTCCCTCAATTTAACTCTGATGTAGGTAATCTTGGTGTCAATTTCAAGATAAAACAATTATCTAAAACTATTATGTTGAACATTGTAGCGAAATATTAAGAAATCAAGGTGATATTACTCCTTAAATGTATAGGTTATTTCTTCTCGGATAGGTTATGACCTCTACCTACTAATTGCACCATATCTACCTCATATGGACTTTAACTTGAGTGATTCCAGTGGCTAAAAATCTATTCCACACATATCTATAATTCTTATGTTAACTATTTATTTTAATACCATACAGATAATTCCCAAAAATTAAAATACATAACCTGTCCTAACATATTCTTCCGTGATGAACCATTTTCTGACATTTGACTACTAATAAGATCATATCTTCCTCATATGGACTCCAAATGGAATGATTCCAGTGGCTAAAAATCCATGAAACACATAGCTATAATTCTTATGTTAACCATTTATTTTATTTCCATATAGATAATTCCCAAAAATTAAAATACAGAAGCTATCCTAACATAATCTTCCCTGATGAACCATTTTCTGACATTTGACTACTAATCAGCTTATATCTTCCTCATATGGACTCCAAATTGAATGATTCCAGTGGGTTAAAATCCATGACACACATAGCGATAATTCTTATGTTAACCATTTATTTTAATTCCACACAGATAATTCCCAGAAATTAAAATACAGAAGCTGTCCTAACATAATCTTCCCTGATGAACCATTTTCTAACCTTTGCTTACTAATCGGACCATATCTACCACATATGGACTCCAAATTGAATGATTCCAGTGGATACAAATCTGTGACACATATATCTTTAATTCTTATGTTAACAATTTATTTTAATTCCTTATAGATTGTTCCCAGAAATTAAAACACTGAAACTTAAAATTCTGTCACCCATAGCCATACCCATGCAGAACTATCTACACCAACCTAAGTATTCAAACATACATCACATGCAAGATCAATATGTAACATGATATAGCAACATCATGACCAATCGTAAAAGTTCTAAGATCAAAATCTCATATAAATATTATAAGTTTCAAAAGGTTTTTTCAAAAAGAAATATTGTTAAACTTACCTGGAGCACTTAGTCCCCTAGACTTCTCCTTCCTCTTTCTTCCTTTCTTCCTCTCCTTTCCTCACTCTACCTTGCTTCTATTTTTCCTCTCCCTCACTTGGACAAAATTCTAATGTTGTAAGGGTGGGTTTTCTTATATAGGCTACCAAATAATTCACCTTTCATGATCATGGGTCTACCTTATCACAATTAGGATACACTTTGTTGAATTTTTGGAAAACAAACAACTTATGTTCTTGTCTTCCTCTTCCTTAGTCAAGATATGCATAGGAAAAGGAGATTTGTATTTTGAAAATTATGATGATATGTTCTTAAGATAAGGGACAAGGTCCCTTTGATTTAGGGATTCATTTCCATTTTTCTTTTGTCTTAAACAAGTATGATAGGTTTGCCTTTTTAGGTGGCAAATTTCTAGCCCTTGAATCTCCATTATTTGGTTGATATTATTTGTGTTGGATAGGAATGTTTTGTCCTAATGCCATGTATTATCATACCACTTGCTAAAATTATGAGTGTAGAATATAGATGTTTTTGTCCTAAAGCCTTGTATTATCATGCCACTTGCCAAAATGATGAATGTAGAATCACACCACTTGCTAAATTTTTGTCTTAATGCCATGTAACCTAATCTTTATTATTATTACATTATTATATCATCACCTAATTTATTTTATTTTATTTTTCTCTTGGATTTGGGCTTATTCCTACCCATTATGGGCTTATTCCTACCCATTTTCTTTGCTTTGGATAAAATTCTACCTTTCTTGGAGGGCTTAGTCACATTTTCATAATTTTTGGACTATTGGTCCAATTACTATATCCTAGTCCAAGTCTATGTTTTATTTCTTGCTTAGGTTATCCAATGGGCTTGCTAGAAACTTATATGAAGTGGAAAAACTCTATATGAAGTGTCCATAGGTAAAAACCCAATGTATATTTGTGTTAAAGGATTATATCATACTAAATTGAGTCTAGTATCTAGGATGTGAATTATGTTGGAATTGAGAATTCATGTATGAGTAATTGTTAGGAAAAAAAATCTTCTTGAAATGATTGGGTGAATTAAATGGGATTGGCATAAGCTAGAATGAGGTGCTTTTGGATATGATAGAAGAAATAATTGAAATTTTTGACAATGAGTCTAATGGTGTTAATAAGCTTGTATAGAATTACCGTGATGAGTTAAGTTGGAATTATTAGACATGTGTCAATGGTACATGTTATTAAAGGTTTGAAGGATTTATTGCTACTTATGTTTAACATATTGATTAAAGGATTTGAGGATAAAAATAGATGATAGATTTAGATGATGATATTCAGGGGATGATGTTGATATATGAAAAGAAATGACTTGAAAGAAGTTTGGAATAAGAAAAGATAGTTACCCAATATGAAGGTGAATATGTTCCTTTATATGTGTGTTTTCTAATATCGACCCATAGATATATCCATGTGAGCTAGAGGATATAAATTGAAGAACTTATGAGTGAAAGAAATCCTTATGGTTAAGTTATATGGCAAAATCACTCAAGTGAATAGACATATTAAAAAGTAAAGATGTTATACATAAAAGATATCCCTAATTATTTAGGTAATAAGGTTGGTAACTCTGAATAATGCCTTAATTTCATTCCCTACATGTGGTACGATGGATTGAAATTCGGGGACCGAATTTCTTAAGGGGGGAAGAATGTAACATCCCATAAATGTTAGATATTTTCCTTAGAAATTCTTCAACTTACATATATGCATAGAAATGTTCTAATATTAATAGAATACGTAAAGAAAGAAAACATAAGAGGAAATATTAGAAATAACATACTAAAGAGATGCAAAATTCTTGGATAAGGAAGATAACTTTTTAGAAACAAGTAAAGGTCATAAAATTTCAAGAACATTGGATTAGGATAATTTTTCCTAATTCAAGAACTAGAGTTACTAAGTTTAAAATCTTTACCTATACATTAGGTTTTTACCTATGGACACTTCATATAGAGTTTTTCCACTTCACATAAGTTTCTAGCAAGCTCATTGGATAACCTAAGCAAGAAATAAAACATAGACTTGGACTAGGATATAGTAATTGGACCAATAGTCCAAAAATTATGAAAATGTGACTAAGCCCTCCAAGAAAGGTAGAATTTTATCCAAAGCAAAGAAAATGGGTAGGAATAAGCCGAAATCCAAGAGGAAAAATAAAATAAAATAAATTAGGTGATGATATAATAATGTAATAATAATAAAGATTAGGTTACATGGCATTAAGACCAAAGTTTAGCAAGTGGTGTGATTCTAAATTCATCATTTTGGCAAGTGGCATGATAATACAAGGCTTTAGGACAAAAACATCTATATCCTACACTCATAATTTTAGCAAGTGGTACAATAATACATGGTATTAGGACAAAACATTCATATCCCACACAAATAATATCAACCAAATAATGGAGATTCAAGAGCTAAAAATTTGCCACCTAAAAAGGCAAACCTATCATACTTGTTTAAGACAAAAGAAAAATGGAAATGAATCCCTAAATCAAAGGGACCTTGTCCCTTATCTTAAGAACATATCATCATAATTTTCAAAATACAAATCTCCTTTTCCTATGCATATCTTGACTAAGGAAGAGGAAGACAAGAACATAAGTTGTTTGCTTTCAAAAAATTCAACAAAGTGTATCCTAATTGTGATAAGGTAGACCCATGATCATAAAAGGTGAATTATTTGGTGGTCTATATAAGAAAACCCACCCTTACAACATTAGAATTTCGTCCAAGTGAGGGAGAGGAAAAATAAAAGCTAGGTAGAGTGAGGAAAGGAGAGGAAGAAAGGAAGAAAGAGTAAGGAGAAATCTAGGGGACTAAGCGCTCCAGGTAAGTTTAACAATATTTCTTTTTGAAGAAAACTTTTGAAACTTATAATATTTATATGAGATTTTGATCTTAGAACTTTTATGATTGGTCATGATGTTGCTATATCATGTTACATATTGATCTTGCATGTGATGTATGTTTGAATACTTAGGTTGGTGTAGATAGTTCTGCATGGGTATGGCTATGGGTGGTAGAATTTTAAGCTTCGGTGTTTTAATTTATGGGAACAATCTATAAGGAATTAAAATAAATGGTTAACATAAGAATTATAGCTATATGTGTCATGGATTTTTAGCCACTGGAAACATTCAATGTGGAGTCCATATGTGGTCGATATGGTCTGATTAGTAAGCAAAGGTCAGAAAATGGTTCATCAGGGAAGAATATGTTAGGATAGCTTCTGTGTTTTAATTTCTGAGAATTATCTGTAGAGAATTAAAATAAATGATTAACATAAGAATTAAGGATATATGTGTGACGGATTTGTAGCCACTGGAATCATTCAATTTGGAGTCCATATGAGGTAGATATGGTCCGACTAGTAGTCAAATGTCAGAAAATGGTTCATCAGGGAAGAATATGTTAGGACAGCTTCTGTATTTTAATTTCTAGAAATTATCTGTATGGAACTAAAATAAATGGTTAACATAAGAATTATAACTATGTGTGTCATGGATTTTAAGCCACTTCAATCATTCAATTTGGAGTCTATATGAGGAATATTGAGCTGATTAGTAGTCAAAGGTCAAAAAATGGTTCATCAGGGAAGAATATGTTAGGACAGCTTCTGTATTTTACTTTCTGGCAATTATCTGTATGGAATTAAAATAAATGGTTAACATAAGAATTATACCTATGTGTGGCATGGATTTTAAGCCACTGGAATCATTAAATTTGGAGTCCATATGAGGAATAAATGGGCTAATTAGTAGTCAAAGGTCAGAAAATGGTTCATTAGGGAAGAATATGTTAAGACAGCTTCTGTATTTTAATTTCTGGAAATTATCTGTATCGAATTAAAATAAATGGTTAACATAAGAATTATATCTATGTGTGTCATGGATTTTAAGCCACTAGAATCATTCAAATTTTAGTCCATATGAGGAAGATATGAGCTTATTAGTAGTCAAAGGTCAAAAAATGGTTCATCAGGGAAGATTATGTTAGGACAGCTTCTGTATTTTAATTTCTGGGAATTATTTGTATGGAATTAAAATAAATGGTTAACATAATAATTATAGCTATGTGTGTCATGGATTTTGAGCCACTGGAATCATTCAATTTGGAGTCCATATGAGGAAGATATGAGCTTATTAGTAGTCAAAGGTCAGAAAATGGTTCATCAGGGAAGAATATGTTAGTACAGTTTCTGTATTTTAATTTCTGGGAATTATCTATACGGTATTAAAATAAATGGTTAACATAAGACTTATAGATATGTGTGGCATGGATTTTTAGCCACTGGAATTACTCAAGTTAAAGTCCGTATGAGGTAGATATGGTCCAATTAGTAGGTAGAGGTCAAAACCTATCCGAGAAGAAATAACCTATACATTTAGGGAGTAATATCACCTTGATTTCTTAATATTTCGCTACAATGTTCAACATAATAGTTTTATATCATTGTTTTATCTTGAAACTGACACCAAGATCACCTACATCAGAGTTAAATTGAGGGAGTTATGCTTTGATTAGTAAGAGAAGGTTAGATAGGATGAAAACCTGCATCATGAAAATAAAGAAATAAAATTAGTATTTAAAAAAGAAGATGAATCTTAATAAATGACTAGTATAGCCATAGCCATTTCCATTGTATGAACTTCTTACCATCTTAAGTGTGAAATTCTGACATGGAAATATTTTATAAAGTGATATTTGAAATGGTTATGTTCATGGCATGATTACCAATGATTTATGTTAATATTTAGATTTTGATGAACATACTTATTATTAAAAGCATATTTTTGGCTATCATTGTGAAAAGAAAAGAAATGAGCACGGTCATATGGCAATCCGTGTGGTGCACCAGTAGGGGACGCCCTACCAACGGTTATGATCATGTTAATGAGAAAAGAAAGAGAAAGTGGGCCATGTTGGACGGAGCGAGAAAAGCCCGTACCGGAGAGTATAGGATACTCGCCCAAACCGGGGTAGTTTGAAATGAGAATAAGTTGATGGCCATCATATGATATTCTAAAAAATAGTTAATCCTGTCATACATATCATTACTGTATGATTCTTATGTGCATAGATGTAATGCATTCATGTGACCAAAGATATTGTCTGTAGTTTATACAGCTGAACATGACGTGATGAGCTATATTGATGATGATTTATTGTTGAACTTATTGGGATTTAATTCTCACTATATTTTCATATCATGTTCAGAAAATTAGTTATGCAGCTTTTTCTATGGCTCTGGCTTTTAGTGCTCATTGGATCGAGTTACTTTATGTTGGGCAGATCTCAGAATCAAATAAGATGTTTGTGGTCGAGTTGGCTCAGATCCCGGTGAAGGTGCAACCACCTGCACCTGTATCTCCGGAATTGGTTAACCAAAATAAACAAGATGTAAATATCTATGTGTTTGATATGTTATATGTATGCTTTGATTAATGACGTGTATGTGAACTCAATATTGTATAATAATAATAAAAAAATAAGGTTGTTACATAATTGGTATCAGAGCAGGTCGATCCTAGATGGCCAGTGGGTGGATGGTTATCTGAATCGATCTTATAGTGTCTTGAGTATGTTGTGATTGTGCTGTGTAGGGGATCAGTGAATCATATAGGTAAGAAATTACTAGTGTTTCTTATCTATATGCCGAGGTGGTGTTATGACTGCTGTTAAATATTTTTTTTAAAACTAACTATTGGGCTTGATCACTTCAATAGCAGCATAAATTTATTTTTTTCCACAGTAGGAAATGGCACCACCAAGGCGGAATCCGGCAAACAATGCAGAGGAAATCTTGCACAACCTTGCCACAGCAATTCGAGAATTTGGTATTGATTTACTCCTTAGAACCCAACTAGTATCTATATCCCTATATAGAATGATATCGATCGAATTTTAAAAAAAAATAGTTACAGGACTTGTTAGACAAGGTATTTAAATACCCTAGTACTTTTATTCGGAGTGCTCCAGTTCTATCTGTGAAAAAGAAAGATGGATCACTATGACTATGCATAGATTATAGACAGTTAAATAAGGTGACAATGTAGAATAGAAACCCATTAACTCGTATAGATTACATGTTTTACCAGTTATAAGGTGTTCAATATTTTTTTTTGCACAAATTGATTTGGGATATGAGTAACATTAATTAAGGATAAGAGAAGAGGATGTACAAAAATTTTATTTTAGGACTTATTATGGGCATTATGAGTTCTTGGTGATGTCATTTAAATTGACAAATATTTTAGCTACATTCATAGATTTAATGAATAGTAATTAGGACATCCCTGGATCAATTTGATTTTATTGATGATATACTAGAATATTTCAAAAGTTCAAAGGATCATACGCAACATTCAAAGATAGTTTTACCAACTCTAAAGGAGTATGGTTGGTAAATATGGTATCCAAGTAGACTCTAAGAAAGTAAAAATAGTACAATAATAGCTACGTTTTACTACATTTAAAGATGAAGATCCAAATCCAATTTACGCTTCCTACGGTTATCTGCCGTCCATTCTATTTGAGTTATAGTTGGATCAGGTACATGAACATAGGCTTGTAAAGCATCAATTAACTCTTCAGCATTTGAAGCCGAGATAAGAATTCGTCGTGCTGAGTGTGGGATAAACCTCTGTTCCACAGCTTAATCTAGAAAAGATAACAGACCATCAAAGAAGTGATTAACATTTAACAAACCTATCGGTTTGTGATGCATATTCAGTTGTGCCCAAGAGACTATTTGGAAAATCTCCTCTAAAGTATCAAAACCACCTGGTAAGGCAATGAAGGTGTCAACATTGCTCATCATTCTAGCCATGCATTCATGCATGGAAGCTACCCTATATTCTTCCCTAATTGTCTTCCCTATGCTGCTGAATGTAGCTAGAGCTGTAGGAATAATACCTAGAACTTGGCATCCCCCTACATGTGCAGCTATAGCCACACACCCCATTAACCTACAATTACCTCCACCATACACTAAATGAATTCTTCTCCTAGCCAGCACCATACCCAGATTTTGTGCTGCTTTAACATACTCCCCATATTTTTCAGGACTGAAACCACAAAAAACACAAATATTTCGAAACTGACGGAATGCGGTTCCCTCCATAATTTCTATCACCTTAACTTTGAGTATAGACAAAGATACTAATGTAAGTATTTATAGAACTCAGAGAAGGGCATATTTATAATAGTTATGCGAATAGGCCGAGTATTATTAGAACAACTATGTGAGTGATTAGTGGATATCAGCTAAATTAAAGGTAAAAAAATTCAAAAATGACGGAAAGCATGTATATGTACAGTAGTTATGGTTGTGACCCATATTAAGCACATAAAGAGTATAAGATAAGATATCACCAGAAATCTGTCTTTATCTTGTTGTCTTTGATGAAGCATTGATGATTTGATTCTTGTAGAAAAGTTGTAGGTGATAGCCATCATTGTAAAAAAAAAGAGTGAAAATGCAAACCAATTAATTGTTGAAGAGGAACAATCAAATGGTTTATTTTGTTTTCTCAATGTTTTTGCCAGTCGACTATCGGTTTTATTAAGTCGACTAGCTATTTTGAGAAATTTTAATTTGGACTAGTTATTTTACAGTTGATTGATTACATCTATTCTGAAACAATCAACTACATCCTACCAGTTAGCTACGTACTCTTTGTTTTCACAAACTTTTATAAGTTCAGAAATGTTTCTTTTCCACCGAATATCAACAGCTTTAAAGTAGATTCTGACACATATTCAAAATTTGCGGCCACCAATTTTTGTTGAAATCATAGATAGATTTTGTTTACAAATTTTCAAGAATTACGGCCACCGATTTTAATATTTTTCAATGCTTTGTCCAAATTTTTGACTTTCGCTTTTGGCACCATTCTCTATTATGCTTTTCGTCTGTTTCATTGCAGTCTCCCTCATTAACGGTTGGCATTAAATGCAATTTTATTTTCCCACATTGCAATGAAAGATAATTTCTTTTCTTTGAAACTCGGTTATTATGGTGTCTAAGTTGTTAGTAGGTTAAAGTAATGAAAAGTTTGAAAAGAATGGACGGATGATGGTCTTATGGTGTTTTGACGAATGTAATCAAGAGAACTAGTGGTGTTGAAGTTCTTGAGGAATAAAATATAGGAAGTAGGATTTAAGGTAGTCTTTCAACTCTTAATTTGGAAATATAGATAATATTCTGAGAACCATGTCCGAAAATAATGTAAGTGATCAAGATATTTGTGTTAAAGGATTATATCACACTAAATTGAGTCTAGTATCTAGGATGTGAATTATGTTGGAATTGAGAATTCTTGTATGAGTAATTGTTAGGAAAAATCTTCGTGAAATGATTGGGTGAATTAAATGGGATTGACATAAACTAGAATGAGGTGCTTTTGATATGATAGAAGAAATAATTGAAATTTTTGACAATGAGTTTAATGGTGTTAATAAGCTTGTATAGAATTATCTGTATGGAATTAAAATAAATAGTTAACATAAGAATTATAGCTATGTGTGTCATGGATTTTTAGCCACTGGAATCATTCAATGTGGAGTCCATATGAGGAAGATATGAGCTGATTAGTAGTCAAAGGTCAGAAAATGGTTCATCAGGGAAGATTATGTTAGGACAGCATCTGTATTTTAATTTCTGGCAATTATCTGTATGGAATTAAAATAAATGGTTAACATAAGAATTATAGCTATGTGTGTCATGGATTTTTAGCCACTAGAATCATTCAATGTGGAGTCCATATGAGGAAGATATGAACTGATTAGTAGTCAAAGGTCAGAAAAGGTTCATCAGGGAAGATTATGTTAGGACAGCTTCAATATTTTACTTTCTGGGAATTATCTGTATGGAATTAAAATAAATGGTTAACATAAAAATTATATCTATATGTGTCACGGATTTTAGGCCAGTGGAATCATTCAATTTGGAGTCTATATGAGGTAGATATGGTACGATTAGTAGTCAAAGGTCAGAAAATGGTTCATCAGGGAAGAATATGTTAGGACAGCTTCTGTATTTTAATTTCTGGGAATTATCTGTATGGAATTAAAATAAATGGTTAATATAAGAATTATATCAATTTGTGTCATGGACTTTTAGCCACTGGAATCACTCAGGCTGGAGTCGATATGAGGTAGATATGGTCCGATTAGTAGGTAGAGGTCAGAACCTATCTAAGAAGAAATAACATATACATTTAGGGAGTAATATCACCTTGATTTCTTAATATTTCGCTACAATGTTCAGCATAATAGTTTTAGATAATTGTTTTATCTTGAAATTGACACCAAGATCACCTACATCAGAGTTAAATTGAGGGAGTTATGCTCTGATTAGTAAGAGAAGGTTAGATAGAATGAAAACCTGCATCAAGAAAATAAAGAAATAAAATTAGTATTTAAAAAAAAAGATGAATCTTAATAAATGACTAGTATAGCCATAGCCATTGCCATTGTATGAACTTCTTACCATCTTAAGTGTGAAATTTTGACATGGAAATATTTTATAAAGTGATATTTGAAATGGTTAACATAAGAATTATATCTATTTGTGTCATGGATTTTAAGCCACTGTAATCATTCAATTTGGAGTCCATATGAGGAAGATATGAGCTTATTAGTAGTCAAAGGTCAGAAAATGGTTCATCAGGGAAGAATATGTTAGGACAGCTTCTGTATTTTAATTTTTGAGAATTATCTGTATGGAATTAAAATAAATGGTTAAAATAAGAATTATAGATATGTGTGTCACAAATTTTTAGCCACTGGAATCACTCAGGCTGGAGTCTATATGAGGTAGATATGGTCTGATTAGTAGGTAGAGGTCAGAACCTATCTGAGAAAAAATAACATATACATTTAGGGAGTAATATCACCTTGATTTCTTAATATTTCGCTACAATGTTCAAAATAATAGTTTTAAATCATTGTTTTATCTTGAAATTGACACCAAGATCACCTACATCAGAGTTAAATTGAGGGAGTTATGCTCTGATTAGTAAGAGAAGGTTAGATAGGATGAAAACCTGCATCAAGAAAATAAAGAAATAAAATTAGTATTTTAAAAAAAGATGAATCTTAATAAATAACTAGTATAGCCATAGCCATTGCCATTGTATGAACTTCTTACAATCTTAAGTGTGAAATTTTGACATGGAAATATTTTATAAAGTGATATTTGAAATGGTTATGTTCATGGCATGATTACCAATGATTTTTGGTAATAATTATATTTTGATCAACATACTTGTTATTGAAAGCATATTTTTGGCTATCGTTGTGAAAAGAAAAGAAATGAGCACGGTCACATGGCAATCCGTATGGTGCACCAGTAGGGGACGTCCTACCAACGGTTATGATCATGTTAATGAGAAAAGAAAGAGAAAGTGGGCCATGTCGGACGGAGCGAGAAAAGCCCGTACCGGAGAGTAGAAGATACTCACCCTGA
Source organism: Gleditsia sinensis (assembly GCA_037074535.1). Taxonomy (NCBI): domain Eukaryota; kingdom Viridiplantae; phylum Streptophyta; class Magnoliopsida; order Fabales; family Fabaceae; genus Gleditsia; species Gleditsia sinensis. The sequence goes on along the minus strand of CM073473.1, from coordinate 34,409,236 downwards.
CCGGGGTAGCTTGAAATGATATTAAGTTAATGGCCATCATATGTTATTCTGAAAATAATTAATCCTATCATACATATCATTATTGTATGATTCTTATGTGCGTAGATATAATGCATTCATGTGACCAAAGATATTTTCTGTAGTTTATACAGCTGAACTTGATATGATGAGCTATATTGATGATGATTTATTGTTGAACTTACTGGGATTTAATTCTCACTATATTTCCATATCATGTTCAGAAAATTAGTTATGAAGATTTTTCTATAACTCTAGCTTTTAATGCACGTTGGATCGAGTACTTTATGTTGAGCAGATCCCAGAAGCAAATAAAATGTTTGTGGTCGAGTTGGCTTAGATCCCAGTGAAGGTGCAACCACCTGCACCTGTATCTCCGAAATTGGTCAACCAGAATAATAAAGATGTAGATTTTTATGTGTTTGATATGTTATACGTATGTTTTGATTAATAACATGTATGTGAACTCTGTATTGTATAAATTAAATAAATGTTATATTGAGTTAAGTTGTAACAAGGTAATAACTGTATGGTATTTTAAAAAAAAAGTTGATACTTAAATAGAGTTGTTACATAATTGGTATCAGAGCAGGTCGATCCTATGTAACACCTAACTTCTAGCGTCATTTTCTTATATCTAAATCGTAGAATGTTCCTTATTATTTATAATTTTTTTTGGCATTGTCTAACTAGCCCATAATTTTACCTATTCATTTATATCATTTGTAATCCTTCTTGCATAAGCATAAATGTGCTTCAGGCTATCCTAAGCACTTTTAAAATTCAATTCCACCTAGGCAATTACCTAAGCATGCTATGTAATACTTACAACATAAAAGATCTCATGCCATAAAGGAAAGGAGTACAGTCCATAGTTTACATTACATCACATTATAAACTGTCTAATAAGAACTTGGCACTTAATTAAGCTGTCCCACATAAATATTACACAACCAAAGCAATTACAATCATGAACATATGAGTCAACCCTGAGACCCCTGTTGCTCACTTCTGGCTGGAGTACCTGGAATGTGATTATATGGATATAAAAAAGTGAGATGACAATCTCAATAGCTAGCAAAGTTTTCAGAAAAATAGTGCACATTCCATTTCTTAAAACATCTCAAATTATTTCACTAAAATATAAGCACTGACCATACATCATACATATGGCATCTTGGTCACACTAGGGACCCATAACATCATGGTCTACTTACCCAATGCAATCAATATGGCCATACTTGCAAAGGGCTATGCATCTCCTATTATTGGCCAATCGTGAGGGAAATGGGGCTTACTTGGCACCCTTTTGTGCACCCCCCTTAATTCCCGAGAATGCATACATAACATATCTTTAGACCATCATTCATCATAGCATAAAAGTCAGGCAATCAGTGAAAATTCATAAATTCAAGTTCATAAGCATAAAGAGTGTTTTAAGGAAAAGCTAGCTACCTCAATTCCAGCACAATCAATTCCTTTCCAAGGCTGCCAAGGTTACTACCAGAAACTCAAACTAAAACATACAAGAATTCTTGGTTAATGCATGCACATTAGGTCCTAAAGCCATAAATACCTAGTTTAAGAGATTCTGCTCCTCCAAATAAAACTATGATTTTGCTTAGATTTGGGGTTATTATTAAATATGACAAAAGTCCTCTAAAAATTATAAAATTTTGTATGGAGGAAGCTTTACATGTATATTGTTTTTTGACATTCTCTCAGCCCTTAAATCTTCCATTCAACCCCAAAACCTACCTCCATACCCAGGACAGTACAATTTAGTTTCAGTTTCATTTCTATTCGATTTAACATCCATTTGGATCAGTAAAACTACTTCAAAATTCATGATATTTTATATGAAGAATTATAGACATGTTATATAATCACCATAATAATTTCAAATAAAAAAGAATTCTTTTGACCCCTCAAATATCCCACGTTTTAAGACTGTCCCCGGTTATGGCCTGTTCTGCCTCATTTTCAGACTACCAAATTCATACATTTTATTATGTACTTTAAACTGCCCAGAATTTTCTAAAGTTTGGTAGGATGATTAATTAGGATCCATTTAACATGTCATAAATTTTTTATACAAAATTGAAACATATAATTCCTTAAAAATATTGTCTTTCCATCAGCAGTCTGAGCTGTCTAGGAAATTGTCCTCAACACTATGTTAATTGTACAAGACCTAATTTTAGGTTCTCAAAAATCATGAAACTTTCCAGAATTGATTATTAAAATTTGAAGAATCTTCTCACCAAACATTATAGAATGTAAAGGTCATTTACTAAATTTACTAAGCCAATATTTTCGGGTGCAAAAGGTTTCTTTTTTCTCAACCTAACTCTTCTTTGGTCTATGACCTTTACTCCGTAATCAGACCCTAACTCACTCATATAGACTCAAAAGTTTGTGATTCCAGTGGCTATGTGACCGTGAGAAATATATCTACAAATTTCATTTTTATCACGACTTCATATTCCTTATGTATTAGTCCCAAAAAGTCGAAAAACGTAGCTATTCTTCACCAGCCTGGATTCCAGACCCGATTCTGACCTATTTTACTCCATGGACTATAACTCTCTCATTCTAGGTCCGATTGATGTTATTAAACATGCTATGGAAAGCTAAGACATAGAGCTACAATTTCTATGTTGAACATATTTTCATATTCTCGACACCAAGTCCTACATGCAGGCCCGAAAATTGACCTAATAAACTCAAAACTGGATTTTTGTAAGAAGCTAGACTTACCTTATGTAGACCTACTCCTATGGCTCTCAATTTGCAGCTTCCCTCTCTCTCAACCTTCTTCTCCTTGATGGCTACTCTCTTCCCCTTCCTTCCTCTTCCTCTTCAGTTTTTGTTTTGGACCTCTTCTCTCTCTTTTCTCCTACTGGCGTGAAAGCAATAGGGAGGCTGATTGCTGGGCGCTGGAATCCTTTGGATTCAGCAAGGGAAGGAACGGTTTTCTGCTACTCTCCAAGTGAGTGTGTGCATGGGTAGCTCTAGTGTATTGTGTTCAGTGAGAGAATGGGTGTATGACACATCAAAAGAAGAATTTTCTGGCTGTATGAGTGTGAGTGTGAGCTGTAGCTTTCTTGGGCAGAGGGGGAGCGTGAGTTTGCATGTGGAGGCATGGGTTTCTGCTGCAGTGGGTGGGTGGGTTTATGGAGCACATATGGGTGTGGAGATTATATCAAATGGGATGTTTTCTACTTGTTGAATTTGGCGCTGAACATGCTGGATGTGGGGCATGTTCCAGCTGGATTTTTTTCCTGGTTGCATGTGGGATCAAGGGTGGCGTGAAATGCTGTCTTGTAGGCCATGTTTCTGCTGGTCTCTTAGAGCAGATGGGGGGTTATTTTTCTGCTGTGTAGGGTAGGTTTCTGGCTGGGTGGAGCAAGAGTGGGTGTGTTTTTGCTGCTTGGTTTAGGAGCAAGTGTGGGGCATTTTTCTCTGCATGTGATGCATGATCTTCTGCTGGTTTTGGTGCATGTTTCAGCTTGTATTTCTAGTTGCATTCATGCTTTTTAACCTATCGTGGCTATTGTATTTCATTTCCAAATTATGTGCATGCATGGGTGGTTATATCTATTATGCTATGCATGTCATAAATGAGATAAATGCATATATATATATATATATATATATATATATATATATATATATATATATATATATATACTTACGTAAATCTCCTCCTTTTGCATGTGCAAATATATATATAATAATGTGTATGGTGGAGGTGAGAGGAAATATGTATATATATATTTATATAGCATCACATAATGCTTTTTCCTTCCTTATTATTTTCCTAATCCTAAATTAGTAGCATCTTAAGGAATATATTTGTATCATGTTCCTCTAATTTATGCTCCAAAAATATTTTATTTATATTATTTCTAACCATGAAATGATTCTACATTTTATAAAGATTTTTACTATCATCAACTATACATTTTAATCCTTGTTCATGTATATCTTAATTGATCACTAATCCTAGACTAGTAATATCTATAAAAAAATGTATTTGTGTCCTCTCTCCATCCATTATGATCATAAGAATTTTTATTTATGTGATTCAACATTAACTATGTTACCTATCTTATGTTTGCCTTATAATCATATAACTAAGTATCTTAATCACTTGTCATATGTATTTTCTATTCATCCTTAAATTTATCTAACTTTATTAAGAGCTTAGGATGTTACATTTCTTTCCCCCTTAAAAAAAATTTTGTCCACAAAATTTAACATACCTTATTCAAATAGATGTGGATAGGTCTTCTTCATCTCTTCTTCAGTCTCCCAAGTTGCTTCCTCCGAGGATAGTCCCTTCCAGACCACTTTAACCAGAGGGATGTTCTTATTCTTCAGTTGTTTAGTCTTAACATCAATGATCCGATCTGGCCTTACAATGTATGATAGATTGTCTTGTAAATGCATTGATTCGTGCTCTATGACATGTGAAGGGTCTGGGTTATACTTTTTGAGCTAGGAAACATGGAATACATCATGAATCTGGGAAAGGTTTGGAGGAAGTGCCAGTTTATAAGCTACTGATCCGATCCGATCAAGAATTTGGAAAGGACCGATGTATTTGGGACTGAGCTTTTTGGTTTTCAAAGACCTCCCCACCCCCGTGAATGGAGTTACCTTAAGAAAAACATGGTCGCCTATTTCAAATTCTGGGGGCCTTCTTCTTTTATCAGCATAGCTCTTTTGTCTACTCTGGGCCGTTAGCAGTTTCTCTTTGATAAGTTCAATGTGCCTTGTGGTTTGGTCAACCAAATCAGGGCCCAATAGACTCCTCTCCCCTAGCTCTACCCAACACAGAGGTGACCTACACTTTCTTCCATACAAAGATTCAAAGGGAGCCATCTGGATACTGGAATGGTAACTATTATTGTAGGCAAATTCAGCTAAAGGTAGATACACATCCCAGTTTCCTTTCATTTCTAGCACACAAGCCCTAAGCATACCTTCTAGAGTCTGAATTGTTCTCTCTGTCTGCCCGTCAGTTTGTGGATGGTAGGCTGTGCTAAACCTAAGTTTAGTACCTAGGGAATCTTGCAAGGATCTCCAAAATCTAGAAGTAAACCTGGGATCTCGATCAGAAACGATACTGGTAGGTATCCCATGGAGTTTGACAATTTTATGAACATACACCTATGCCAACTTGTCCAGAGAATAGGTAGACTTAATGGCTAAGAAGTGGGCAGACTTGGTTAGTCTATCCACGTTTACCCAAATTGCATCATAGCCTGATGATGTCCTAGGCAAACCCATGACAAAATCCATAGAGATGCTATCCCATTTCCACTCAGGGATATCTAAGGGTTCAAGTAACCCACCAGGCTTTTGGTGTTCTACCTTGACTCTTTGACACACTAAGCACTTAGACACATAACGAGTTATGTCAATTTTCATCCCACGCCACCAGAAACTCCTCTTTAAGTCTTGATACATCTTAGTGGCTCCAGGATGTAGGGTATACCTACTCTTATGAGCTTCAGCTAGGATACTATCTCTCAATTCCTTCACCTCAGGTACACACAACCGCTCTCCTAACTTGATAACCCCATCCTCAGCAATGTGAAATTCTGTGGACTTGCCTAGGGATATCTGTTCTCTAATGTCCTTCAAGTATTGATCAGAAACTTGAGCATCTTTAATTCTATCCCTAAGATCATTATGAATCCTCAATTCACTCATAAGGAGGCTACTAGGCTGTGGAGAAATGGAGAGATTCAAATCTCTCATGCCCTCAATTAGTTCCTGCTCCTTAAGCATCAATGATGCCATATGGAGGGATTTCCTACTCAGGGCATCAACAACCACGTTTTCCTTGCCCAGATGGTAATTAAGGGTGAAGTCATAATCTTTAAGGAATTCCATCCACCTTCTCTGCCTCATATTTAACTCCTTCTGGTCAAAAAGGTACTTGAGACTCTTGTGATCACTAAAAACTTCAAACTTAACACCATACAAATGATGTCTCCAAATCTTAAGGGCAAACACTACAGCTGCTAGTTCAAGATCATGTGTAGGGTAGTTCTCCTCATGAGGTCTGAGCTGTCGAGAAGCATAAGCTATTACTTTACCCTGCTGCATTAAAACACAACCTAAACCCTTCTTAGATGCATCACTATATATTGTAAGGAGTTCACTAGGGTTAGGTATCACTAGCACTGGGGTAGAGGTTAGCCTAGCTTTCAATTCTTGGAAACTACTCTCACATCGACCATCCCATACAAAAGGTTGATCTTTCCTAGTTAATCTAGTAAGGGGCATGGCTATCTGAGAGAATCCCTTGATAAATCTCCTATAGTATCCTGCTAAGCCTAGAAAGCTTCATATTTCAGTGACTGTCTTTGGTCTTTCCCAGTTGACCACTGCTTCCACTTTACTAGGGTCTACTGCTATCCCCTCCTTGTAGACAACATGCCCTAAAAATCTCACCTCTGTCAGCCAAAATTCACACTTGCTAAGCTTGGCATACAATTTCCTATCCTTCAGGGTTTGCAACACTATTCGAAGGTGATTCTCATGTTCTTCAAGGCTCTTAGAGTAAATTAAGATGTCATCTATGAAAACCACAACAAACTTATCTAGATATAGCCTAAAAACCCTGTTCATATAATCCATGAAAATGGCTGGGGCATTGGTTAACCCAAAAGGCATGACTAGGAACTTATAATGTCCGTAACGGGTTCGGAAAGCTGTCTTTGGGACATCTTCGACCTTAATTCTCAACCGATGGTAACCTGACCTTAGATCTATCTTAGAGAAGACTGATGCTTCAGCTAATTGATCCAAGAGGTCATCTATCCTGGGTAGTGGATATTTATTCTTGATGGTCACTTTGTTTAACTGCCTATAATCTATACACAACCTAAGGCTTCCATCTTTCTTTTTGACAAACAAGACTGGTGCACCCCAAGGGGATACATTGGGTCTGATGAACCTTTTCTCTAAAAGTTCCTCTATCTGTTTCTTAAGATCTGCTAGCTCTACAGGAGCCATCCTGTAAGGAGCCTTAGATATGGGACCTGTACTAGGCATCAAGTCAATGGAGAACTCAACTTCTCTATCAGGACGGAGACTGCTAAACTCCTTAGGGAATACTTCTGGGTAATCCCTAACAACAGGTATGTTTTCTATACCCTCTTCTACTTTTGTTTGCAAAGAAAAGAAGACTAGAAACCCTTGACAACCCTTCTTAAGGTATCTCTCAGCCTGGGTGGTGGATAGGTAAGAAGTTTCAGTGGAGTGTTTAGATGTAGAACCACAAACAGGTAAGGAAATAGATTTTCTAGAACAATCAAGAATTGCATTATTAGCCAACAACCAATCCATTCCAAGAATAACATCAATATCAATCAAAGATAGGCATACAAGATCCAAAGTGGTATATCTATGATCAAATTGTACAACATAATTGATACAAGCATCAGAAGTTATGACACGAATCCCAGTAGGTGTGGAAATAGAAAGACTATATGGCAAGGTATCCACAGTCAAACCCAGACTCTTAGCACAATCATATGATATAAAAGAATGTGTAGCACCAGAATCAAACAATGCATCTACAAGTGAGTTTCGGATAATTAACGTACCTCTGATCAAGTTTGGAGACTGGCTAGCCTCCTGCTGGGAAAGAGCAAACACCCGTCCCTGATTTTGTGGTCTGCCATCAGGAACTGATCCTCTCTTTGCTCGACAATCCCTGGAGTAGTGGCCGGGTTTTCCACAATTGAAGCAGACATTTTGACCAGCTAAACAGGGTCTATCTCCATGGTTCTTCCCACATTTATTACAAGCAGGCTAGCTGGAGATTTGGCCACTACGGATCGGCATTCTCCTACCTTGAGAATTGTTCCCCTTAAACTTTTTGTTCCAGGGTTTCCCTCTTCCTCCAGAGGGCTCACTATCTCTCAATCTTTTCTCAGCCCTGACACTCATCAGAGTCTCTTCTGCTATTCTACATTTACTTGCTAGCTTAGCAAAATTTCGTATCTCTAGGGTAGCCACTCTTTCTCTTATCTCAGGTTTTAATCCTCACTCAAAATTTGCCACCTTCCATGTATCATCATGGGTATGCTTCAGGTAAGTGGAAAATTTAGAGAGCTCTTCATACTTAGCCTCATATTGAGGTACAGTCATGTTTCCTTGCTTTAATTGTATGAATTCAGCCTCTTTTTGATTCTTCACATTATCTAGGAAATATTTATCATAAAATGTTTCTTTAAAATTATCCCAGGTAATGGAAGTATCATTAGTCTGCCATAGTCTCTGCATACTTTTCCACCAATGCTCTGCCTCACCTTCTAACATGTAAGTGGCTAAGGAAACTTTCTGCTCTGTGTTGCATTCTAAAACACCAAAAAATTTCTCCAGTTGCATGATCCATCGTTCTGCAATCACTGGATCATACTCTCCCAGAAATTGAGGAGGGTTGGCCTTCCTAAATTGGGCTAAGAGTTTATTCATTTGGCTTGGCCTACTTTCCTCTCCAGCACAATCAGGATTGTTTCCTTGTGGCACTTGTCTAAGGGCCTCTTGAACTTGTTGAAGAATTTGTGTTGTGGCGGCCTGGTCTGCAGCTTGCCCATCAAGCCTGGTAGCTAAGGCTTCCATATTCTCATATATTTCTTTTAAGGTCTCAGTCTGGTTTCTTTTATATGCCATTTCCCTGTGTGCACATTTATATACAAACATTTTCCATATAATTAGTCACACGTCCATAAACTATGTCTACTTGATTTAACAACCCCTCAAACAAAGCCAATTTCACCATTCAACTCTAAATCAATTTTAAATATCCTAGAATAATTCCAAACACATAAATAATTCCCTGAACTATTTCTCTGATACCAACAAATGTAACACCTAACTTCTAGCGTCATTTTCTTATATCTAAATCGTAGAATGTTCCTTATTATTTATAATTTTTTTTTTGGCATTGTCTAACTAGCCCATAATTTTACCTATTCATTTATATCATTTGTAATCCTTCTTGCATAAGCATAAATGTGCTTCAGGCTATCCTAAGCACTTTCAAAATTCAATTCCATCTAGGCAATTACCTAAGCATGCTATGTAATACTTACAACATAAAGGATCTCATGCCATAAAGGAAAGGAATACAGTCCATAGTTTACATTACATCACATTATAAATTGTCTAATAAGAACTTGGCACTTAATTAAGCTGTCCCACATAAATATTACACAACCAAAGCACTTACAATCATGAACATATGAGTCAACCCTGAGACCCCTGTTGCTCACTTCTGGCTGGAGTACCTGGAATGTGATTATATGGATATAAAAAAGTGAGATGACAATCTCAATAGCTAGTAAAGTTTTCAGAAAAATAGTGCACATTCCATTCCTTAAAACATCTCAAATTATTTCACTGAAATATAAGCACTGACCATACATCATACATACGGCATCTTGGTCACACTAGGGACCCATAACATCATGTTCTACTTACCCAATGCAGTCAATATGGCTATACCTGCAAAGGGCTATGTATCTCCTATTATTGGCCAATCGTGAGGGAAATTGGGATTACTTGGAACCCTTTTGTGCACCCCTCTTAATTCCCGAGAATGCATACATAACATATCTTTAGATCATCATTCATCATAGCATAAAAGTCAGGCAATCAGTGAAAATTCATAAATTCAAGTTCATAAGCATAAAGAGTGTTTTAAGGAAAAGCTAGCTACCTCAATTCCAGCACAATCAATTCCTTTCCAAGGCTGCCAAGGTTACTACTAGCAACTCAAACTAAAACATACAAGAATTCTTGGTTAATGCATGCACATTAGGTCCTAAAGCTATAAATACCCAGTTTAAGAGCTTCTGCTCCTCCAAATAAAACTATGATTTTGCTTAGATTTGGGGTTATTATTAAATATGACAAAAGTCCTCTAAAAATTCTAAAATTTTGTATGAAGGAAACTTTACATGTCTATTGTTTTTCGACATTCTCTCAGCCCTTAAATCTTCCATTCAACCCCAAAACCTACCTCCATACCCAGGACAGTACAATTTAGTTTCAGTTTCATTTCTATTCGGTTTAACATCCATTTGGATTAGTAAAACTACTTCACAATTCATGATATTTTATATGAATCATTATAGACATGTTATATAATCACCATAAAAATTTCAAATAAAAACGAATTCTTTTGACCTCTCAAATATCCCACGTTTTAAGAATGTCCCCGGTTATGGCCTGTTCTGCCTCATTTTCAGACTACCAAATTTATACATTTTATTATGTACTTTAAACTGCCCAGAATTTTCTAAAATTTGGTAGGATGATTAATTAGGATCCCTTTAACATGTCATAAATTTTTTATACAAAATTACAACATATAATGCCTTAAAAATATTGTCTTTCCATCAGTAGTCTGAGCTGTCTAGGAAATTGTCGTCAACACTATTTTAATTGTACAAGACCTAATTTTAGGTTCTCAAAAATCATGAAACTTATTAATATTTGAAGAATCTTCTCACTAAACATTATAGAATGTAAAGGTCATTTACTAAATTTACTAAGCCAATATTTTCGGGTACAAAAGGTTTCTATTTTCTCAACCTAACTCTTCTATGGTCTATGATCTTTACTCACTAATCAGACCCTAACTCACTCATATGGACTCGAAAGTTTGTGATTCCAGTGGCTATGTGACCGTGAGAAATATATCTACAACTTTCAGTTTTATCACGACTTCATATTCCTTATGTATTAGTCCCAAAAAGTCAAAAACCGAAGCTATTCTTCACCAGCCTGGATTCCAGACCCGATTCTGACCTATTTTACTCCATGGACTATAACTCTCTCATTTTAGGTCCGATTGATGTTATTCAAAATGCTATGGAAAGCTAAGACATAGAGATACAATTTCTATGTTGAACATATTTTCATATGCTCGACAGAAAGTCCTAAATGCATGCCCAAAAATTGACCTAATAAACTCAAAACTGGATTTTTGCAAAAAGCTAGACTTACCTTATGTAGACCTACTCCTATGGCTCTCAATTTTCAGCTTCCCTCTCTCTCAACGTTCTTCTCCTTGCTGGTTAATCTCTCCCCCTTCCTTCCTCTTCCTCTTCAGTTTTTGTTTTGGACCTCTTCTCTCTCTTTTCTCCTGCTGGCGTGAAAGCAATAGGGAGGCTGATTGCTGGGCGCTGGAATCCTTTGAATTCAGCAAGGGAGGGAACGGTTTTCTGCTACTCTCCAAGTGAGTGTGTGCATGGGTAGCTCTAGTGTATTGTGGTCAGTGAGAGAATGGGTGTATGACACATCAAAAGAAGAATTTTCTGGCTGTATGAGTGTGAGTGTGAGCTGTAGCTTTCTTGGGCAGAGGGGGAGCGTGAGTTTGCATGTGGAGGCATGGGTTTCTGCTGCAGTGGGTGGGTGTGTTTTCTACTGGGTTTATGGAGCACATATGGGTGAGGAGATGTTGTCAAGTGGGATGTTTTCTACTTGTTGAATTTGGCGCTGAACATGCTGGATGTGGGGCATGTTCCAACTGATTGTTTTCTTGGTTGCATGTGGGATCAAGGGTGGCGTGAAATGCTGTCTTGTAGGCCATGTTTCTGCTGGTCTCTTGGAGCATATGGGGGGTTATTTTTCTGCTGTGTAGAGTAGGTTTCTGCTGGCTGGGTGGAGCAAGAGTGGGTGTGTTTTTGCTGCTTGGTTTAGGAGCAAGTGTGGGGCATTTTTCTCTGCATGTGATGCATGATCTTCTGCTGGTTTTGGTCCACGTTTCAGCTTGTATTCCTAGTTGCATTCATGCTTTTTAACCTATCGTGGCTATTGTATTTCATTTCCAAATTATGTGCATGCATGGGTGGTTATATCTATTATGCTATGCATGGCATAAATGAGATAAATGCATATATATATATATATATACCTACGTAAATCTCCTCCTTTTGCATGTGCAAATATATATATATAATAATGTGTATGGTGGAGGTGAGAGGAAATATGTATATATATATTTATATAGCATCACATAATGCTTTTTCCTTCCTTATTATTTTTCTAATCCTAAATTAGTAGCATCTTAAGGAATATATTTGTATCATGTTCCTCTAATTTATGCTCCAAAAATATATTATTTATATTATTTCTAACCATGAAATGATTTTACATTTTATAAAGATTTTTACTATCATCAACTATACATTTTAATCCTTGTTCATGTATATCTTAATTGATCACTAATCCTAGACTAGTAATATCTATAAAAAAATGTATTTGTGTCCTCTCTTCATCCATTATGATCCTAAGAATTTTTATTTATGTGATTCAACATTAACTATGTTACCTATCTTATGTTTGCCTTATAATCATATAACTAAGTATCTTAATCACTTGTCATATGTATTTTCTATTCATCCTTAAATTTATCTAACTTTATTAAGAGCTTAGGATGTTACATCCTAGATGGCCAGTGGGTGGATGGTTATCTGAATCGATCTTATAGTGTCTTGAGTATGTTGTGGTTGTGCTGTGTAGGGGATCAGTGATTCATATAGGTAAGAAATTACTAGTGTTTCCTATCTATATGCTGAGGTGGTGTTATGACTGCTATTAAATATTTTTAAACTAACTATTGGGCTTGATCACCTCAATAGCAGCATAACTTTATTTTTGCCATAGTAGGAAATGGCACCACCTAGGAGGAATCCAGCAACCAATGCAGAGGAAACCCTGCACAACCTGGCCACGGCAATTCGAGACCAAGTCATGACCACCAACCAAATTTTACAATATCTCCAAAATGCTAATAACCAAAATGGTGAGAATGGTGCTAACAACCAAATGGCTGGAAAAGATAATGGCATATCCGAGTTCCTGAGGACTAGACCACCTTGTTTCTAATGTGGCTATGACCCAACGGTAGCCGAAAGTTGGATTAGGGAATTAGAGAAAATCTTTGAAGTGATGGGCTGTACTGAAGAGCAGCAAATTATTTTTGCTGCATATATGTTAAACGATGAAGCAGAATACTGGTGGCGTGGAGCTAGAGAACTTTTAGCTCATCAGGGAAGACAGATCACCTGGCAAGTGTTCAAGGACATTTTTTTTGAAAAGTACTTTTCAAGTACTGTACGGGCAAAGAAAGAGATCGAATTTCTCCAACTCAAGCAAGGCAGCATGACTGTGGACCAGTATATCGCAAGGTTCGAGGAGTTGTCTAAGTTCTCCTCTTATCTGCGATACAATCCAGATGAAGCATGCAAGGCGGTTAAGTTTGAAGTGGGACTAAACCCAGAGATAAAGAATGCTGTTATAGCTATGGAGATCAAGGAGTTTGTACCTCTGATAAATAAATGCAGACTCCTGGAAAAGAGTTTAAAGGCAGTGGAGGACGAAAAGCAAAGGTGAAACCTATGGAAAAGGAAGAAAACTTTTCCCAACCCTAGAAAGAACATGAGAAGAAGTGGATATGGAGCTGGTAAGAGGCCATTGATTGCGGGTCCTAGGCCTTTTCAACAAGACCTCGCCTCAGTCAAGTGCGCTAAGTGTGGACACATGCATGGTAACCGGCCATGTTACATGGGACAAGATGTCTGCTTCAATTGCGGACAAAAGGGACATTTTGTGAAAAACTTCCCACATAATGTAGGGAAGCAGCCAGAACAGAGGCCTCAGGTGAAAAGAAGGGTTTTCACCCTGAGCGGCCAAGAGGCAGTCTAATCTTTTGAAATGATTCAAGGTACATGCTATATCTATGGATTTGCTCTTATGGTGTTATTTGACTCTGGTGCTAGTCATTCATTTATATCAGAAGAATGTATTAGGAAGTTTCAGTTCCCTATTTCTGAAACTCCCTATGAGCTATCCGTAGTAACCCCTACAAGGGAACGGGTATTAACTTCCTCTGTTTGTAAGGACTGTCAAGTCACCATCCAGGAGAGAACTTTTTCTGTAGACCTCGTCTGTTTACCTTTCAGAGGTATTGAGGTCATTCTAGGGTTAGACTGAATGTCTAGAAATCGAGTCTTGTTGAATTGTTGTAACAAGACCGTTGAATTTCTACCTCCTACTCCGAAAGAGGAGGTCCAGTTATTGATGCTAAATGCCAATCAAGTTAATAGGGAGTTGAAGAATCGAGTACTTGGATACATTCTCTTGTATTTATTAAACCTAGAAGTCGAATCGAAGCTTGATAAAATCCCAATATCCAACGAGTTTCCTGAAGTATTTCCATCAGATATTCCAGGCTTACCTCCCAAGAGAGAGATCGAGTTCTCTATTGATCTCCTACCTGGGACAGGGCCTATCTCTATTGCACCATATCGAATGGCCTCGAAGGAACTACAAGAACTAAAGAAGCAGTTGGAGGAACTATTACACAAGCAATTCATTAGACCGAGTGTATCACCTTGGGGAGCTCCTGTATTGTTTGTTAAGAAGAAAGACGGGAGCTTAAGACTATGCATAGATTACAGACAGCTGAATAAGGTGACTATCAAAAACAAGTACCCTCTCCCTAGGATAGATGACTTATTGGATCAATTGAAGGGTGCCTCCATCTTTTCTAAAATTGACTTGAGGTCAGGATATCATCAGATTAGGATTAAGGAGGAGGACGTACCAAAAACTGCCTTCAGGACTAGGTATGGGCACTATGAGTTTCTCGTAATGCCCTTCGGGTTGACGAATACACCTGCAATTTTCATGGATTACATGAATCGTATTTTTTGACCCTACCTAGATCAATTTGTTGTAGTGTTCATTGATGACATCTTGATATACTCTAAGAGTGAGAAAGAACATGAACAACATCTCTGAATCGTGCTGTAAGTGCTGAAAGAGAAAAAGTTATATGCCAAATTGGAGAAGTGTGAATTTTGGCTATCAGAGGTGAAGTTTCTCGGACATGTCATCTCTAATAGTGGGGTAGCCGTAGATCCTAGTAAGACGGAAGCAGTGATTCAGTGGGAGAGACCAAAGACGGTTACAGAAGTCAGAAGTTTCTTGGGTTTGGCAGGATACTATAGGAGGTTTATACAAAAATTTTCTCGTATAGCCTTGCCATTGACTAAATTGACCAGGAAGGGAAGTCCTTTCAAATGAACTGATCAATGTGAAGCTAGTTTTCAGGAGCTTAAGACAAGACTGACCACTCCTCCAGTTTTAATTATTCCAGACCCCACAAGACATTTTGAAGTGTACAGTGATGCTTCAAAGAAAGGGCTAGGGTGTGTGCTAATGCAAGACAAGAGAGTAGTTTCTTACGCCTCTAGACAACTAAGACCCCACAAAGGAAACTATCCAACCCATGATCTTGAATTGGTGGTGGTGGTATTTGTTTTAAAGATTTGGCGACATTACTTATACGAAGCAACCTTTGAAGTATATTGCGATCACAAGAGTCTTAAATATCTCTTTGATCAAAAGGAGTTAAATATGAGGCAACGAAGATGGGTGGAATTTCTCAATGACTACAAGTTTGAGATAAAGTATCATCCAAGAAAGGAGAATGTTGTAGCTGATGCCTTAAGTTGAAAATCTCTACACATGGGCCAGATGATGTTGTATGAGATGCAAATGCTAGAGGAGTTTCGAAATTTGAAGCTGGACACTACTTTTTCGTCAAAGAAGCTAACCATTAATGCCTTAAGTATAGGGTGTGACCTTAGATCCCTGATCAAATAGGCTCAAGCTCACGACCAATATTTACAGGATCATAAAGACCAAGGTAATTTTTCTGTCATGGAAGATGGAGCAATCATGTATCAGGGAAGGATTTGTGTCCCTCAAGAACGAGAGTTGAGGACTACAATCCTGCAGGAAGCGCATGAGAGTAAATACACAGTCCATCCTGGATGCACTAAAATGTACCAAGATTTAAAAAGGATGTATTGGTGGCCAGGGATGAAAAAGGACATTGCCTAGTTTGTGGCGAAATGTCTCATTTGTCAAAAGGTGAAGGTGGAGCATCAAAAGCCAGCAGGATTTCTACAACCTCTTGAGATCCCTAAATGGAAATAGGATAGTATCTCGATGGACTTTGTTATAGGTTTACCTAAGACTTCAGTAGGACATGACTCTAACTGGGTAATAGTTGACAGATTAACCAAATCTGCTCACTTTTTGCCCATAAAAATTAACTTTTCACTAGATAAATTGGCCCAATTGTACGTCCAGGAAATAGTTAGACTCCATGGGATTCCATTAAATATTGTTTCTGATAGAGATCCGAGGTTCACGTCGATGTTTTGGAAGGCGTTGCAGGAAGCTTTTGGTACTCAGTTGTGGTTCAGTACTGCCTACCATCCTCAAACTGACGGGCAGACAGAACGAACCATTCAAACCCTAGAAGATATATTGAGGGCATGTGTGATAGAGCAAGGTAAAGGATGGGATAAGTACCTACCTTTAGTAGAGTTTTCTTATAATAATAGCTATCACTCTAGTATTAAGATGGCCCCCTATGAAGCTTTATATAGTAGAAAGTGCCGATCTCCACTATATTCGTTCGAGGTAGGAGAAAAGAACTTGTTAGGTCCTGATCTAGTTCAACAAACCACTGAACAAATCAGGATGATACGAAACAAAATACTTACAGCTCAAAGTCGGCAAAAGAGTTACTACGATAAGAGACATAGACCTCTAGAGTTTGAGGAAGGAGACCATGTATTTCTGAAACTTTCTCCAACTACTGGAGTTGGTAGGTCTCTCAAAACAAGAAAACTAAGTCCGCGATTTTTGGGACCCTACCAAATTCTGAAGAAAGTAGGGACATCAGCATATCAAGTTGCTCTCCCACCTAATTTGTCCAACCTGCATAATGTTTTCCACGTATCACAGCTACGGAAGTATCGTCCAGATTCATCACATGTAATACAGGATGAACCAATCCAAATAAAGGAGAACATGACATACCAGCTAGTACCTGCATCCATATGGAACACTGACATGAAGCAATTGAGAAATAAAACCATTCCCCTAGTTAAGGTGTTATGGGAAGGTTTGACTCCGGAAGAAGTAACTTGGGAGCTAGAAGAAGTCATGAGGAAGAAATATCCGCAATTGTTCTTATAAGGTAATTTCTGAAATTTTGAGGACAAAATTTCTTTTAGGGGGAGAGAAATGTAACATCCCTAATTTCGTTTCTTTTATTGACAAAAGTACATAAAAATTTAATTAAGGAAATAAAATTTATTAGACAATATTTTAAATATCTAAGGAAATATAATCCTTAGAAATTCTTCACCTTATGTAAATGCATAGAAAATGTTTCTAACATTAAGAGAACAAATAAAGAGGGAAAACCTAATAGGAAAGAAATTAGAAATAACATACTAAAGAGATGCAAAATTCTTGGATAAGGAAGATACTAAGTTTCAAGAACATTGAATTAGGGTAATTTTTCCTAATTCAAGAACTAGAGTTACTAAGTTTAAAATCTTTACCCATACATTGGGCTTTTACCTATGGACACTTCATATAGAGTTTTTTTTCCACTTCACATAAGTTTCTAGCAAGCCATTGGATAACCTAAGCAAGAAATAAAATATAGACTTGGACTAGGATATAGTAATTGGACCAATAGCCCAAAAATTATAAAAATGTGACCAAGCCCTCCAAAAAAAGGTAGAATTTTATCCAAAGCAAAGAAAATGTAATAATACAAAGCTTTAGGACAAAAACATCTATATCCTACACTCATAATTCTAGCAAGTGGTATGATAATACATGGCATTAGGACAAAACATTCATATCCCACACAAATAATATCAACCAAATAATGGAGATTCAAGGGCTAGAAATTTGCCACCTAAAAAGGCAAACCTATCATACTTGTTTAAGACAAAAGAAAATGGAAAAGAATCCTTAAATCAAAGGGACCTTGTCCCTTATCTTAAGAACATATCATCATAATTTTCAAAATACAAATCTCCTTTTCATATGCATATCTTGACTAAGGAAGAGGAAGACAAGAACATAAGTTGTTTGTTTTCAAAAAATTCAACAAAGTGTATCCTAATTGTGATCAGGTAGACCCATGATCATGAAAGGTGAATTATTTGGTGGTATATATAAGAAAACTCACCCTTACAACATTATAATTTCGTCCAAGTGAGGGAGAGGAAAAATAGAAGCAAGGTAGAGTGAGGAAAGGAGAGGAAGAAAGAGGAAGGAGAAGTCTAAGGGACTAAGTGCTCCAGGTAAGTTTAACAATATTTCTTTTTAAAGAAAACTTTTGAAACTTATAATATTTATATGAGATTTTGATCTTAGAACTTTTATGATTGGTCATGATGTTGCTATATCATGTTACATATTGATCTTGCATGTGATGTATGTTTGAATACTTAGGTAGGTGTAGATAGTTCTGCATGGCTATGGCTATGGGTGGCAGAATTTTAAGCTTCCCACTGGAATCATTCAATTTGGAGTCCATATGAGGAAGATATGAGCTGATTAGTAGTTAAAGGTCAGAAAATGGTTCATCAAGGAATATTATGTTGGGACAGCTTCTGTATTTTAATTTCTGCGAATTATCTGTATGGAATTAAAATAAATGGTTACCATTAGAATTATAGCTATGTGTGTCATAGATTTTTAGCCACTGGAATCATTCAATTTGGAGTCCATATGAAGAAGATATGAGCTTATTAGTAGTCAAAGGTCAGAAAATGGTTCATCAGGGAAGAAATTAGGAAAAATTACCCTAATCCAATGTTCTTGAAATTTTATGACCTTTAATTGTTTCTAAAAATTTATCTTCCTTATCCAAGAATTTTGCATCTCTTTAGTATGTTATTTCTAATATTTCCTCTTATGTTTTCTTTCTTTATCTATTCCATTAATATTAGAACATTTCTATGCATACATGTAAGTTGGAGAATTTCTAAGGAGAATATCTAAAAATTACGGGATGTTACATTCTATGTTTTATTTCTTGCTTAGGTTATCCAATGGCTTGCTAGAAACTTATGTGAAGTGGAAAAAAAACTCTATATGAAGTGTCCATAGGTAAAAGTCCAATGTATGGGTAAAGATTTTAAACTTAGTAACTCAGAAAATATCTTTGGTCACATGAATGCATTATATCTATGCACATAAGAATCATACAGTAATGATATGTATGATATGATTAACTATTTTTAGAAGATCATATGATGGCTATCAACTTATTCTCATTTCAAGTTACCCCGGTCAGGGTGAGTACCTTCTACTCTCTGGTACGGGCTTTTCTCGCTCCGTCCGACATGGCCCACTTTCTCTTTCTTTTCTCATTAACATGATTATAACCGTTGGTAGGGCGTCCCCTACTAATGCACCACACGGATTGCCATGTGACCGTGCTCATTTCTTTTCTTTTCACAATGATAGCCAAAAATATGCTTTCAATAACAAGTATGTTCATCAAAATATAATTATTACCAAAAATCATTGGTAATCATGCCATGAACATAACCATTTCAAATATCACTTTATAAAATATTTCCATGTCAAAATTTCACACTTAAGATGGTAAGAAGTTCATACAATGGCAATGGCTATGGCTATACTAGTCATTTATTATTTTCATTTATAAGATTCATCTTCTTTTTTAAATATTAATTTTATTTCTTTATTTTCTTGATGCAAGTTTTCATCCTATCTAACCTTCTCTTACTAATCAGAGAATAACTCTCTCAATTTAACTTTGATGTAGGTGATCTTAGTGTCAATGTAAAGATAAAACAATTATCTAAAACTATTATGTTGAACAGTTGAACGAAATATTAAGATATCATGGTGATATTACTCCCTCAAAATACAGGTTATTTCTTCTCGGGTAGGTTCTGACCACTACCTACTAATCTGTCCATATCTCCCTTATACGAATTCCAAATTAAGTGATTCCAGTGGCTAAATATCTGTGACACATATATCTATAATTCATATGTTAATCATTTATTTTAATTCCTTATATAATTTTCCCAGAAATTAAAAAACTGAAGCTATCCTAACATATTCTTCCTTGATTAACCATTTTCTGAACTTTGTTTACTAATCAGAACATATCTATCTCATATGAACTTCAATTTGAGTGATTCCAGTGGCTACAAATCCATGACACAAATATCTATAATTCTTATGTTAATCATTTATTTTAATTCCATACAGATAATTCCCAAAAATTAAAATACAGAAGCTGTCCTAACATATTCTTCCCTGATTAACCATTTTTTGACCTTTATTTACTAATCAGAACATATTTACCTCATATGAACTCTAAATTGAATTATTCCAGTGGCTAAAAATCCATGACACATATATCTTCAATTCTTATGTTAACCATTTATTTTAATTCCCTACAGATAATTCTCAGAAATTAAAACACAGAAGCTATCATAACATATTCTTCCCTGATGAACCATCTTCTGACCTTTGATTACTAATCGGACCATATCTACCTCATATGGACTCTAAATTAAATAATTCCAGTGGCTAAAAATTCGTGACACATATATCTTTAATTCTTATGTTAACAATTCACAATTAGGATACACTTTGTTGAATATTTGGAAAACAAACAACTTATGTTCTTGTCTTCCTCTTCCTTAGTCAAGATATGCATAGGAAAAGGAGATTTGTATTTTGAAAATTATGATGATATGTTCTTAAGATAAGGGACAAGCTCCCTTTGATTTAGGGATTCATTTCCATTTTCTTTTTTCTTAAACAAGTATGATAGGTTTGCCTTTTTAGGTGGCAAATTTCTAGCCCTTGAATCTCCATTATTTGGTTGATATTATTTGTGTAGGATAGGAATGTTTTGTCCTAATGCCATGTATTATCATACCACTTGCTAGAATTATGAGTGTAGGATATAGATGTTTTTGTCCTAAAGCCTTGTATTGTCATGCCACTTGCCAAATTATTAATGTAGAATCACACCACTTGCTAAATTTTTGTCTTAATGCCATGTAACCTAATCTTTATTATTATTACATTATTATATCATCCCCTAATTTATTTTATTTTATTTTTCCTCTTGGATTTGGACTTATTCCTACCCATTATGGGCTTATTCCTACCCATTTTCTTTGCTTTGGATAAAATTCTACCTTTCTTGGAGGGCTTAGTCACATTTTCATAATTTTTGGACTATTGGTCCAATTACTATATCCTAGTCCAAGTCTATGTTTTATTTCTTTCTTAGGTTATCCAATGGGCTTGCTAGAAACTTAATTTGAAGTGGAAAAACTCTATATGAAGTGTCCATAGGTAAAAGCCCAATTTATGGGTGGAGATACTAAACTTAGTAACTTTTACTCTTAAATTAGGAAAAATTACCCTAATCCAATCTTCTTGAAATTTTAAGACCTTTAATTCACAAAAATTTATCTTCCTTACCTAAGAATTTCAACTTTATTTAGCATGTTTATTTCTAATATTTCCTCTTAGGTTTTCTTTCTTTACCTATTCCATTAATATTAGAACATTTATATGCATATATGTAAGGTGAAGAATTTATAAGGAAAATATTTAAAAATTACGGGATGTTACATCTCTCACCATTGTCAAATATCCTTGGCACCCTTTTGTAATAACTTATGGTTGCTAAAGGTGAAATTAAATTACTGGGTACATGCTTCCACTGATTGTTCACTACTTGCAACTCTTTTACTAACCTTTTATACTATTAATGACATCTTCATACTGTATCAGCTAGAATGCACTTCAAAACACTTAAACAAATTCAACCCATTTTGACTTTATTCTTTAACATGCTTATGCAATGTCTTAACAATCAATCATGAAAATTTTATGTCTATCCAAGAGTCCTTCACATGAATTACCCATTTTGCATACCTCAACTTTTACATTTCCATGGGCAAACCGTCCTTTCTCACAATGCTTGTACATAATATTATTGAAAACTAAACTCTCTTTAAATCCTTTATATCAACAATATCTATCATTGAAAATATTATCTTCATAGATTCCCTGCTCTCAAATTCAATCCACCACATAGCTTGTCAAATCTATTTATATACATAAGTTTCAACTCATCCATCCAAAAAGATATTTACATCTATTTCCAAAACACTCACTTTATTACAAACTGTTATCTTGGAGTTAACAACCTCAATCACATCATAACCAACTATCAATATTATATTACCATTCGTCATATTGTTTCACATAAGCAAATCAAACAACCAATTCAAACCTTCTTGACATCCAAACAAGCCATTACCTTTGTGCTCGGATGGAATCTTCTTATGTTCAGCTCATTTATTTATATATTTTTTTCTTTATACCCAAGAGGATTCTCTTTATCACTTTTCATCAAAACAAGTTCAAAAACTGAATTGGTAGTCCACACCCAAAAGGCACCATATAAGACATACGTATCGATGCTTAAGCATCATATACCTAAGAATAAGAGTCAGAAAAAAGAAGAGGATGACACCCTATAGAATTCCACAGTAGCACTGCGAGTATAAATATGTCTACAGTTATATACCCATACTCAAAGTCCTATTACAGAATTCTTTGCTCTGTTAACTATAGGGAAACCTAACGCTCTGATACCAACTTGTAACGCCCCCAATTTACGTTACATAAAATAAAACTTTTTTTTTCTTTATTAAGAACAGATACATATAGGATCTCTCATGTATACGTAATATACATATCAAGTCTATAAACATCAAAGTACAGCATAAACTGAGATCTTGCCTGCAGCATTCAGAGCACTCTAGAATACAAACACAGTATAATTCAAAGACTATGAGCCTTGGAAGCAACGTAGACTCACCCACAGAGTATGTCACATATCTGTAGGATCAGAATCTGTATTCTCATCTGAAAAATGTAAAAATATCGTGTAGTGAGTTTGACAACTCAGTGAGCAAATAATTCCTCCTATAACCTCTTAGGTCAGCATGTGGATGTACTTATATTTTAAAATTTGTCACACAGAAAATATAGTTTAGAAGTACATTCATATGGGACCCGTATTTCAAATATTCTCAAATCAAAGGATATTCAGATATCCAAAACCATATGCAACATGGTATGATCATTAAACAAATGTTGTTATGTTCAGTTGTATAAACTATAGTAAAATATTATGATTTGGAGATAAAATCACCACTTTTAATGCACCTGTCTCACTCGGCGGTCTGGCACACTTAATTTTAAATGACCTGCCTCATTCGGCGATCTGATCAACCCACACACTCAATATAAAATGACTTGCTTCATTCGGCGTCTGGTCAATGCAATTTGCTATACGCATAGTGACCGATTGACTACAGTAACAATAAGTGATCAGGGAATGTGAGTTCATCACCATCCTGCCTCCCCACATTACCAATGTCACCCGGTTGGAGCGGCCCTCCCTTGACTCACTTAGGCTAGTTGGTTGTCCCCTATTCGGTACCGTCACAAGCCATACAACCCGTCAATATTCATCCATATGTAACAACTCCATTTAAGTATCAAAATTTTTTTAAAAAAAAATACCATAAAGTTATTACCTTGTTACAACTTAACTCAATATAACATTTATTTAATTTATACAATACAGAGTTCACATACATATCATTAATCAAAACATACGTACAACATATCAAACACATAAAATCTACATCTTATTTATTCTGGTTGACCAATTCCGGAGATACAGGTGCGGGTGGTTGCACCTTCACCGGGATCTAAGCAAACTTGACCACAAACATTTTATTTGCTTCTGGGATCTGCCCAACATAAAGTACTCGATCCAACGTGCACTAAAAGCCAGAGCTATAGAAAAATCCGCATAACTAATTTTCTGAACATGATATGGAAATATAGTGAGAATTAAATCCTAGTAAGTTCAACAATAAATCATCATCAATATAGCTCATAACATCATGTTCAGCTGTATAAACTACAGAAAATATCTTTGGTCACATAATGCATTATATCTATGCACATAAGAATCATACTGTAATGATATGTATGACAGGATTAACTATTTTCAAAATATCATATGATGGCCATCAACTTATTCTCATTTCAAACTACCCCGGTCAGGGTGAGTATCCTCTACTCTCCGGTACGGGCTTTTCTCGCTCCATCCGACATGGCCCACTTTCTCTTTCTTTTCTCATTAACATGATCATAACCGATAGTAGGGCGTCCCCTACTATGCACCACACGAATTGCCATGTGACCGTGCTCATTTCTTTTCTTTTCACAATGATAGCCAAAAATATGCTTTCAATAACAAGTATGTTCATCAAAAGATAACTATTACCATAAATCATTGGTAATCATGCCATGAACATAACTATTTCAAATATCACTTTATAAAATATTTCCATGTCAGAATTTCACACTTTAGATGGTAAGAAGTTCATACAATGGCAATGGCTGTGGCTATACTAGTCATTTATTATTTTCATTTATAAGATTCATCTTCTTTTTTAAATATTAATTCTATTTCTTTATTTTCTTGATGCAGGTTTTCATCCTATCTAACCTTCTCTTACTAATCAGAGGATAACTCCCTCAATTTAACTCTGATGTAGGTGATCTTGATGTCAATTTAAAGATAAAACAATTATCTAAAACTATTATGTTAAATAGTTGAATGAAATATTAAGATATTATGGTGATATTACTCCCTCAAAGTACAGGTTATTTCTTCTTAAATAGGTTCTGACCTCTACCTACTAATCAGACCATATCTACCTCATATGGACTCCAACTTAAGTGATTCTAGTGGCTAAAACTCTGTGACACACATATCTATAATTCTTATGTTAACCATTTATTTTAATTCTATACAGATAATTCCCAAAAATTAAAATACAGAAGTTATCCTAACATATTCTTCCCTGATAAACCATTTTCTGACCTTTGCTTACTAATCAGACGATATCTACCTCATATGGACTCCAACGTGAATCATTCCAATGGCTAAAACTCCGTGACACATATATCTTTAATTCTTATGTTAACCATTTATTTTAATTCCCCACAGATAAGTCCCAGAAATTAAAATACTGAAGCAATCCTAACATATTCTTCCCTGATGAACCATTTTCTGACATTTGCTTACTCATCAGACCATATCTACCTCATATGGACTCCAAATTGAATGATTCCAGTGGCTAAAATCTGTGACACACATAGCTATAATTTTTATGTTAACTATTTATTTTAATTCCATACAAATAATTCCCAGAAATTAAAATACAGAAGCTATCCTAACATATTGTTCCCTGATGAACCATTTTCTGACATTTTCCTACTAATCGGACCATATCTACCTCATATGGCCTTCAAATGGAATGATTCCAGTGGCTAAAAATCTGTGAGACATATATCTATAATTCATATGTTAACCATTTATTTTAATTCCTTATAGGTTGTTCCCAGAAATTAAAACACCGAAACTAAAAATTCTGCCACCCATAGCCATAACCATGCAGAACTATCTACACCAACCTAAGTATTCAAACATACATCACATGCAAGATCAATATGTAACATGATATAGCAACATCATGACCAATCATCAAAGTTCTAAGATCAAAATCTCATATAAATATTATAAGTTTCAAAAGTTTTCTTCAAAAAGAAATATTGTTAAACTTACCTAGAGCACTTAGTCCCCTAGACTTCTCCTTCCTCTTTCTTCCTTTCTTCCTCTCCTTTCCTCACTCTACCTTACTTCTACTTTTCCTCTCTCTCACTTGGACGAAATTATAATGTTGTAAGGGTGGGTTTTCTTATATAGACCACCAAATAATTCACCTTTCATGATCATGGATCTACCTTATCACAATTAAGATACACTTTGTTGAATTTTTGGAAAACAAACAACTTATGTTCTTGTCTTCCTCTTCCTTAGTCAAGATATGCATAGGAAAAGGAGATTTGTATTTTGAAAATTATGATGATATGTTCTTAAGATAAGGGACAAGCTCCCTTTGATTTAGGGATTCATTTCCATTTTCTTTTGTCTTAAACAAGTATGATAGGTTTGTCTTTTTAGGTGGCAAATTTCTAGCCCTTGAATCTCTATTATTTGGTTGATATTATTTGTGTGGGATAGAAAAGTTTTATCCTAATGCCATGTATTATCATACCACTTGCTAAAATTATGAGTGTAGAATATAGATGTTTTTGTCCTAAAGCCTTGTATTATCATGCCACTTGCCTAAATGATGAATGTAGAATTACACCACTTGCTAAATTTTTGTCTTAATACCATGTAACCTAATCTTTATTATTATTATTATATCATCATCTATTTTATTTTATTTTATTTTTTCTCTTGGATTTGAGCTTATTTCTACCCATTATGGGCTTATTCCTACCCATTTTCTTTGCTTTGGATAAAATTCTACCTTTCTTGGAGGGCTTGGTCACATTTTCATAATTTTTGGGCTATTGGTCCAATTACTATATCCTAATCCAAGTCTATGTTTTATTTCTTGCTTAAGTTATCCAATGGCTTGCTAGAAACTTATGTGAAGTGGAAAAACTCTATATGAAGTGTCCATAGGTAAAAGCCCAATGTATGGGTAAAGATTTTAAACTTAGTAACTCTAGTTCTTGAATTAGGAAAAATTACCATAATTCATTGTTCTTGAAATTTTAAGACCTTTACTTGTTTCTAAAAATTTATCTTCCTTATCCAAGAATTTTTGCATCTCTTTAGTATGTTATTTCTAATTTCTTTCCTATTAGGTTTTTCTTCTTTATTTGTTCTCTTAATGTTAGAAACATTTTCTATGCATATACATAAGGTGAAGAATTTCTAAGGACTATATTTCCTTAGATATCTAAAATATTGTCTAATAAATTTTATTTCCTTAATTAAATTTTTTATGTACCTTTATCAATAAAAGAAACGAAATTAAGGATGTTACACATACATATAGATACATATATATTAATGCATATTCATCAAATGCAAAGTAAAAATATCAAACAACTCGCCATGAGCTTTACGCTTGTCATTCAATCTCATTTATAATATGACATGCATCATTTTCATAAGTATATAGCTTTACAAATCAATGCATCATTCACATAATATTCACTTCATTAAATAATGATAATTACATTTCGAACCACATATTCAATGAGTTCCAAAATTCATTTCTAAAACCATACTCTTCTTGAACTATGTACTAGTTCGTAAGCAAAATAAATATTTTAACACATTTCATAAATTTATGATAGCATAAATAATTGTAAACAGAAACAATTATACATTTATAGTTCAAAAAGAGTATGGGGTAAGTCATAGAAAGAATTATCTACTCACAAGGTAAGGCTCTTGGTTGTATAGCCCTAAAATATATTTTTCCAATCCGAATTTGACCAAATAACCCTAAAAAACGTGTCCGGAGAGTTCAAAAACTTAGAAAATGACTCTGGGAGCTTGGTCAACGCTGGTTATTGTTCACGGCCGAAAACACTATTCATCGCCGAAAAACACTATTCACCAAGAACAAATAGTTGAAAATTTTCATATCCTAAGGTTTATCTAACTCCTGAATCCATCTACGGTGTCAGATTCTCAATTTGAAGACTCTAAGTAGGAGTTTCAGAATTTACCTTTTTTCTAAAATTTTCTATCTCCGATCTACGGTAATTCTACAACTGATTTGAAAAATTGATCAGTCAAAACCGTAGTATTTTCCATCCTAAATCCAGTGGTACCCTTAGTTTTGAAATCGGAAGCCAATAGACACTCCAAATCAAGAGAGAAAAACGAAAGTTACTATTCACACTATTAATCACTATTCATACTATTATAGAATCGAAATTTTCGCGTTTCTCTTTCACGCTGCATCTCCCTTCCCCGTTTTTTTATTATTATTTATTATTATTTAATAATTAAATATTTAATATTATTATTATTTTATTATATATTTTTATATATTCATATAAGTACCATTTTTCTTCCTAAAATATCCCAAAAATTTCTAAAAATTTATATTATTGTAAAACTTTAGTTGCAATATCAAATCATGACTTTTCTCAATAAAATTTTAATAAAACAAATCACAAAATAAATATTTTTATGTATAATAAAAGAAATAATATTTTTAAAAATTAAAATAGAAATTTATTGGAGGCCAATATAATTATCTTAAACAAAATAAAAATCACTTTGATTAAAAAAATATTTGTTTATAGCAAAAAATTATTATTTAAAAATTACGAGATATTACAGTACTTGTCATAACTGCATTTGAGGCCTGAGTATCTTGTCGTGTTAAGGCAAAAACTCTAGCTTGTTCTCGGCCTCGACTTCCTAATCCTTTACCAGTACTACTACTACTTACTTAAACTAAAGCTACTCTATTTGATCATGCTGATACAAATGTAGAGGGTAAAGCTGGTTGTACTGATGCTTGACTAAAATTTTGTAATTCAGGACAATTCTTCATCAAATGATCTATTTGTCCACACTTAAAACATGCACCAGTTTCTCTGCGACACTGTCCAATATGAGACTTGCCACAAATAGAATATGGTGGAATTGATCTTGAATCCTGTTGGCTAACAGGTCTCATATCTCTTTAATTCATTCTTTGCTTATTGATATTTACTGATGTCTGGTTAGAGCTACTAGATCCTGTTTAAGTAAAACGCTGTAGATTTTGAAATCTTGATCCTCTAACATTAGGAGTATAAATTTTTTGGACATTACTATCTTACTCTCTTTTTCTTCTCCTTAGACCTTCTATATCTGCTTGCTCTTGTGTTTCTATTATTCTAGCACAATCCACAGCTGCTGAATAAGTTGAAAAATGATTCATCTAAAGACCTACCAATTTAAACAATGGACATATCAATCCCGAAACAAATCTCTTAATTCTATCTTTTTTAGTAGGAACCAGATATGGTGCATATCTGGACAACCGAGTAAAACGGATGTCATATTCAGAAATTTTCATGTTTGGTATTTGTCTTAATTCTTCAAATTCTCTGGCCCTCTTGTCCCTTTCAGTTATTGGCAGAAAACGATTCATAAATGCTTCCTTGAATTCATGCCACTCCATTGATGGTAAAGTAACTGCTCTTCCTTGTACAAGTGCCTTAAACCAAACTTGGGCCACATCTGATAGTTAAAAAGACACTAGTTCAATAGATCTTCTAGGAGAACACCCTAAAACTCTGAGAACTCGTTCCACAGCATTAATGAATATTTGTGGGTTTTCCTGAATATCTAACCCAGAAAAAGTCGGGGGTTTCAATTTAAGAAATTACGGTAATGCCACCTCAATCCCTAAAAATTTGTCCTCTTACTCAGCTGTTCTTCCTAGTTCTTGCGCTTTAAGAGCATTTTCTGGTGAATGGCCATCCTTTCTACCCTATTCTACTATAAATTCAGCTAATGTCTTTAAACTCCTATGTATACTAGCAATCATATCAGATGTTCTATCATGTGGTTCCTAAGGGGGTTTTACTCTCTCCTCAGGAGCTCTATCAAACACATGGGCCTGTTCATCTTGTCTCGGGGTTCTCATACCCCGTACACTCCCTCAATCTTTGCCTCTTTCTCTAGGTCGGTCTCTACCACGACCTCTTTGTATTGGAATTGTAGATTGTGCAGACTCTTCTGTAGAGGGTGCACGATCTACAACATCTCTAATAACCACTCTAATTTTTGGCAGTATCATCGACTATACAGAACAAAACACATTTTTAAAATACTATAATAGTTAATCAAACCTTATATTAGGAACTTTAGTAAATTTGGAATGGAAAGGAAGTTAATATCTTATAGAATCCCTCAGCAGTACATGAAGTATAAATATGTCCGGCTCATATCCATACTAAAGGTCTTACTAAAGATATCCTTTGCTCTGATAGCCATAGGGAAACCTAATGCTTTGATACCAACTTGTCACGCCCCAACTTAATGGAACGCGAATAACACAACTAACATAAAACTTTACCACTTCTTTGTTTGCATCCAGTTTCACAATATCACATATAAGAAAAAATAACATACGTTTACAAGTTTCTAGTATAGCCAATTATACATGTCAAGTCTACACTTAACAATATTACAACAGAAGCAGGGATCATGTCTGTGGGGTTCAGAGCATACTTTAGATTACAATGCCAAAATATTTTAAACATTTTGAGCCTTGAAAGCAACGTAGGCTCAACCAGAGAATATGACACCTGTAACAACTCCATTTAAGTATCAATTTTTTTTTAAAAAAATACCATGAAATTATTACTTCGTTACAACTTAACTCAAAATAACATTTATTTAATTTATACAATACAGAGTTTACATACATGTCATTAATCAAAACGTACATACAACAAAATCAAACACATAAATAACTATATCTTATTTATTCTGATTGACCAATTCCGGAGATATAGGTGCAGGTGGTTGCACCTTCACCGGGATCTGAACCAACTCGACCACAAACATATTATTTGATTCTGAGATTTGCCCAACATAAAGTAACTCGATCCAACGTACACTAAAAGCCAGAGCCATAGAAAAAATTGCATAACTAATTTTTTAAACATGATATGGAAATATAGTGAGAATTAAATCCCAGTAAGTTCAACAATAAATCATCATCAATATAGCTCATCACGTCATGTTCAGCTGTATAAACTACAGTAAATATCTTTGGTTACATGAATGCACTATATCTATGCACATGAGAATCGTACAGAAATGACATGTATGACATGATTAATTATTTTCAGAATATCATATGATGACTATCAATTTATTCTTATATCAAACTACCCCAGTCAGGGTGAGTATTTTCTACTCTCCGATACGGGCTTTTCTCGCTCCGTTCGACATGGCCCACTTTCTCTTTCTTTTCTCATTAACATGATCATAACTGTTGGTAGGGCGTTCCCTACTGGTGCACCACACGGATTTCCATGTGACCGTGCTCATTTCTTTTCTTTTCACAATGATAGCCAAAAATATGCTTTCAATAACAAGTATGTTTATCAAAATATAACTATTACTAAAAATCATTGGTAATCATGCCATGAACATAATCATTTCAAATATCAATTTATAAAATATTTCCATGGCAAAATTTCACACTTAAGATGGTAAGAAGTTCATACAATGGCAATGGCTATGGCATATACTAGTCATTTGTTATTATTATTTATTAGATTCTTCTTTTTTAAATATTAATTTTATTTCTTTATTTTCTTGATGCAGGTTTTCATCCTATCTAACCTTCTCTTACTAATCAGAGCATAACTCCCTCAATTTAACTCTGATGTAGGTGATCTTAGTGTTAATTTCAAGATGAAACAATTATCTAAAACTATTATGTTGAATAGTGTAGCGAAATATTAAGAAATCAAGGTGATATTACTCCCTCAATGTACAGGTTATTTCTTCTCAGATAGGTTCTGACCTCTGCCTACAAATCGGTCTATATCTCCCTCATAAAAATTTCAAATTAAGTGATTCCAGTGGCTAAGTATCCGTGACACATATAGCTATAATTCGCATGTTAACTATGTATTTTAATTCCTTACAGAATGTTCTCAGAAATTAAAATACAGAAGCTATCCTAACATATTCCTCCCTGATTAACCATTTTCTGACCTTTGCTTACAAATCGGACCATCTCTACCTCATATGAACTCTAAATTGAATGATTCCAGTGGCTAAAAATCTGTTAGACATAGATATACATTTGTTATGTTAACCATTTGTTTAGATTCCCTATATAATGTTCTCAGCAATTAAAACACAGAAACTATCCTAATATATTCCTCCCTGATTAACCATTTTCTGACCTTTGTTTACAAATTGGACCATATCTACCTCATATAAATTCTAAATTGAATGATTCCAGTGGATAAAAATCCTTGAGACATAAATATACATTTTTCATGTTAACCATTTCTTTCAATTCTTTACTGATTCTTCCCAGAATTTTAAAAATAGTAGCTTAAAATTCTGCCACCTATAGCCATACCCATGCAGAACTATCTACACCAACCTAAGTATTCAAACATACATGATATGTAACATGATATAGCAACATCCATGACCAATCGTTAAAGTTCTAAGATCAAAATCCCATATAAATAATACAAGTTTCAAAACTTTTCTTCAAAAAGAAATATTGTTAAACTTACCTGGAGCACTTAGTCTTCTAGACTTATCCTTCCTCTTTCTTCCTTTCTTCCTCTCCTTTCCTCACTCTACCTTGCTTCTATTTTTCCTCTCCCTCACTTGGACGAAAATTTTAATGTTGTAAGGGTGAGTTTTGCTTAAATAGACCATCAAATAATTCACATTTCATGATCATGGGTCTACCTTATCACAATTAGGATACACTTGGTTGAATTTTTGGAAAACAAACAACTTATGTTCTTGTCTTCCTCTTCCATAGTCAAGATATGCATAGCAAAAGGAGATTTGTATTTTGAAAATTATGATAATATGTTTCTAAGATAAGGGACAAGACCCCTTTGATTTAGGGATTCATTTTCTTTTTATTTTGTCTTAATCAAGTATGATAGGTTTGCCTTTTTAGGTGGAAAATTTTTAACCTTTGAATCTCTATTATTTGGTTGAAATTATTTGTGTGGGATAGGAAATGTTTTGTCCTAATGTCATGTATTATCATACCACTTGCTAAAATTATGAGTGTAAGATATAGATGTTTTGTCCTAAAGTCTTGTATTATCATACCACTTGCTAAAATTATGAATGTAGGATATCAAACCACTTGCTAAATTTTTGTCTTAATGCCATGTCACCTAATCTTGATTACACCATTATTTCATCACTTTATTTTTATTTTTATTTTTATTTTTCCTCTTGGGTTTGGGCTGATTCTTGCCCATTTTCTTTACTTTGATTAAAATTCTACCTTTCATAATGGGCTTGGTCACATTTTCATGATTTTTGGGCTACGGGTCCAATTTCTATATCCTAGTCCAAGTCTATGTTTTATTTCTTCATTGGGCTATCCTATTGGTGTGCTAAAAATTTATGTGAAGTAGAAAAAATCTATATGAAGTGTCCATAGGTGAAAACCTAATTTATGGGTGGAGATACTAAATTTAGTAACTTTTGCTCTTAAATTAAGAAAAATTTCCCTAAACCGATCTTCTTGAAATTTTAAGACCTTTACTTACTTCACAAAAATTTATCTTCCTTACCTAAGAATTTCACCTTTCTTTACCATGTTTATTTCTAATATTTCCTCTTAGGTTTTCTTTTTTTTTACCTATTCCATTAATATTAGAACATTTCTATACATACACGTAAAGTGAAAAATTTATAAGGATTATATTTCCTTAGATATCTAAAAATTGTGTAATAAATTTTATTTCCTTAATTAAATATTTATGTGCCTTTATCAATAAAAGAAATGAAATTATGGATGTTACTTTGAATACTTTTGTACTTTCATTAATACATGAAACAAAATCAGGGATGTTACAACACCTAGCTGATCACGTAGCTACAGGGCCAACCTCTGTATCTTTATCTGAAAAATGTAGAAATATTGTGTAGTGAGTTTGACAACTCAGTGAGTAGATAGTACCTCCTATGACTTCTCAAATCAACATATGAATGTACTCATATATTAAAATTTATCACATCAAAAAATTATAGTTCAAAAGTACATCCATATGGGACCTGCATTTTCAAATATTCTCAGTTTAAATCACATTCAGATATCTGTAACCATATATGATACATTATGATCATTATTCAAACATTGATATGCATTTAAAACATTTCTTATAAAAATATTAGGAGGATCCTATATCAGAACCACCATATTAGAGTTCAATTCGTTCCGTACTTTGTTGGTGTAAGATTTGCCTATACTTAACATCTCAGATAAAGTTTGTCCTACCACCATTCAAGAGAACACACAAAAGGACTCTAATATGAGCAATTTCCCAAGCATAAAGCAAGGGAAGCAAATTCACATATCATATAACTGGTATCTCACCTATATAAGAGGCATCCCGCTCTTCATTATATATCATATCCCGTATATTGGTCCTCACACGAGGTTAGCACCACCCCTACTAACTGAGGTATCAAGGTGTATCAGGGCTAACATCACCTGCTGTTAGCAAATAGTATTTCTAATAGAATTCCTCTACAAAATTTTCATATGCACATATTTCATATCATTTAAAATAGAGCTTTCAATATAATACAGAATCTTAGTCTCAATACAACTCATCTGTCATAAATCACCCATTTAGGGTTTATCACATATACATGTCCTTTCTCGAGGCAATCATATAGCTTTATAAATCAATACAACGTGCATAAATATTCATTTAATGAGAAATACATGTAATATCAAATATACTATGAATTCAGAAATCTATTTTCAAATCTATACTCTTCTTGAACTATATTTCAGATTGTAAACAATTCAGATAATTTAATCCATTTTAGAAACATATAAAAGTGTAAATAACTTATAAATATAATCAATTACACATTTAAAGATCAAGAAGAGTATAGGGAAACTCATAAAAAAATCATCTACTCACAAAGTTAGGGTACCAAATTGAAAAATTCTAAAATCCACGTTTCCAGTTCAAATTTGGCAAAATAGACTCCAAAAATGAGTCTAGAGAGTCCAAAAACCTTAAAAATGATCGAATTCACAAAAATTAGCATCCAGGAGCTCGGTCAACGCAAGTCAACAAAACAGGGGGCTGGATTTATGCGCTACATGCACCGCTGGGGGAGCTGCGCGTGGGCGTCACTCGTCGAAGGAGAAGCAACGCGTGGAAGCGCGTGCAAGGAAGGATGAGCCTAAAATTTGAGATCTTAAGGTTTTGACACCTTTTGGATCGATCTACGGTGTTAGTTTTTGCATTTGAGAACTACAGATAGGAGTTTCATATATTACCTTTTTAAGTGATTTTTTCTTCTATTTTTTGGCCAATCTCTGACTAATTTTTCAAAAACCAATTGGATGGATTTGTAAAACTCTTTGTCCTGAGTCCGTTGGTGGTGATGGTGTCGAAATCTGAGATCCGGATGCAGTAGAATTCTAGAGAGAAGTTTTAGAATTTCGAAAAAAAAAATTTAGAGAGACAGAAAATCTAAAATTTGTTGCTTCTTGGGTGGTTGAGACCCTTAAAATATTTTGGGAGACCTTTCTGCAAAAATTTAATTTTAGAGGGAGGTCCTTGCAAATTTTTTTATTTACATTTTGACTCCAAAACTTTTAAGAAATTACATTTTGGTCCCAAAACGTAAATTCTCATATTTTCTTTGTAATTATTTAATCCATGTAATAAATAAACATATTTTCAATAGTTTTTATCTCAATTTTCAAAATACTCTCTTTTATTCCAAAATTTTTCTTTAATTTAAGATTTTAATTTTAAGACTATTACATGGAAGTCTTCATAATTTTTTATTTTCAGGAATGAATTTTATCTCTGATACCAAACGTAAGAAAAAAAAATTTCCTACTTCACTTTTTTTAGAATCCTAAAACATTCTTGGTACCAAATAGTATCTTAAGTTTTCTTATCATTGGAAGAACTTTTTTATTGCATCAAAGTTCGAGAAATATATATAGCTATCGATTATCAAATTGTTTTTGGACAAATGGAAACATCTATTAAGAGAAATACATAATTTAGAAAGCCAATAATAGATCAAAAGACAAAGTTAGATGAAATATGCATAAATATTTTAATCTTGCAGTTTTAAAAAATATAAAAATAAGTCTTCTAATTACAGAATATAAAGACAACGCACCTCACAAATACTAATTTATTAAATATTATACATGAAAACTTATATGCATAACAATACAATATAAAAAAAAATAAAGAAAATATAGACACTTCTTTGGAGAGATAATACACATCTCAACCATTTTTGAATATTAGTTCTCTTTAATCTTCTTCTTTTAGATGAACATTGAGTTGTAAGTATAATTTTTCTTATTCAAATTTGAGTATATAGTTGTAGATCTAAATTTAAAATTATAGATCTAGATATAAATTATGTAAAATATTGAAACTCCACTATCTTCTTTTAAAAAATGAAAATATTTTTTTTTCTATGAAGTTGAAAACTCTTTTAATAAGAGAAAAATATTTTCTTAGAGAAAAAAAAACTATAAAAATAGAAGAAAAATAAAAAATGGAGGCCTTGGAAGTTATCACCAGAAAGAAAGTAGAGACGTGAGGCGATGGAAAATAGTGCTGAAGGCTTTTGAGAAAGCTATAAAAAACCCAACAAAAATATATATTTTTAAGTTCGGGTAGTTGGATGAACATTGGGTCGACTGCGGACCCATCAAATTGTAAGGCCTAGACAAGCTTTTGGGTACTGAGTCAGCTTGAGAAAAAAAATTTTTTTTTTTCCGGTCCAAAAAAAAGTCAGCTTGAGAAGGGTCAGCAGCCATCTAACAAAATTTGGGATTCCCGGTAAAACAGGGTAGGTAGAGACTACTAGCCTAGGGTTTATAAATCAGTTTGCACTTGCCTACGTTTCTTTCAATCCTGGGTGTGCCGTCGTGCTGAAGTTCAAAGCCTCTCTTAGCAGTCGGAGAAGACGTGACGCTCTTCAAAATGGTACCCCCCCTTTTATTTGATTATATCTCGTTTATGTATCTCTTCTTTCTTTTTCTTGTAACAAATAGGGTTACAGCTGAGAAAGCCAGGAGAAAATGGTTGGGTCTTAGCTTTGTTGATGCTTTTTTCATGGTGGAGTTTTCACACACAAATTTCTAGGAAAATCACTAGAATAGGTATATATGGGTTAACTCCATTTTGCTCTTTTGATACTGGAAGAGGGCTACATCGTACTGTGCAAGTTGTATATACATATATACTGAAGAATAATTTTTTATGAACTTTTTTCATGAATTTTGGTAGTTAAACTCTCATTCTTACAATATAATCCAAGCAAATAATTTATTTGTACAGATGAAAGATCTTGATTTCCTGCATTTCCAAATTCCTAGAAATTTCAGGATTCTTCATCTAATAGCCGTTTTATAATTGAATATTGAATAAATTAATATGCCAACGTTTTCTGATTAATGTTTATCAACCAAATTCATAGTTTTTACTGCTAGGTGGATAATAACCGTGATTAATATCATGGGCGTAGAATATAGTAGTTCCGTGAAGCCAGAGCAATGTCTTTTTCAGTTTTCAACATTGATACTTAACGTATATAATTATGCTGAACCAAAAACATTTTCTGATCTTGATAAGCTATGAAGCCACTATGGCGTTTTTATCCATGTAGCCGACCCCACCTAGTGAAAAAATGTTTAGTTGTTGTTGTTGTTGTGATAAGCTATGAAGCATGGGTAGAGCAATTTTTAAGCTGTAACACCATTCTATGGGTACCGGTACGGTCTGGATATTCTAAAATAATAGTAGCTCATAAGTAATATGTTTGGTGGGATGTGCTACCATATATTTTGACAAGTTTATGACCATTAAGTTTGTCCAGATGCATGATACACTCATGAAACTCAAGTTCCTCAATGTAATGTTAAATTGTCGGCATGTTTGCTAATTCTCACTAGGTGAAAAAAGTAATGCGATCACAGTTCTGCTTTATATACAGTGTAAACAATTTCTTGTCTTATTGTCTTCATGGTTTTCTATACAGCCTAAGCAAATCCATGAGATTAAGGATTTCCTTCTCACTGCCCGGAGGAAAGATGCAAGGTCAGTGAAAATCAAGAGGAGCAGAGACGTGGTTAAGTTCAAGGTCCGATGCTCCAAGTATCTGTACACACTTTGTGTGTTTGATCCAGAGAAGGCTGATAAGTTGAAGCAATCACTTCCTCCAGGTTTGTAATGGAAAATTTATGTGCTGTGAGATGTATGTTTTTGACTTGGGGGCTAGTAAGAAGTTTGGGAGACTACTGTGATTTGAATAAGTATTTGTAATTGTAGGAATTTATGCTTCTTTGATTGGGAAAAATTAAAAGACATCATGCATGCTCTGCAATCTCAAAACTCACATAGTGAATAAATGTAAAGGGGAAATAGCACTTATCCAACTTGATCTATATTTTCAATTGCTGTTTTTTCACTATATAAAAAACATTGCAATGATTCCCTCCAATTTATATGTCCCATTACAATAAGCAGCTCTGTGTTAAAATCTGACATTCAAAGAATCACATGCGTTGTAGGTGATTCAGCCAATTAAAAAAGTTCCTTTCCCAGCTTATTTTTTTCATGAGTTGGTTGGGGATACAAGTAGGTAAGAAGAGGTACAAGATTTTTAGTTGGTTAAATGGTTTAAGAGTTTAGTGCAGCGTAAAAAACTTTAGAAATGTCAGACTTAATGTTGACAGAAGGGTGCTCAACTGCTCATTGCAATAGAGCATATAAATTGAGGGGTACATTGCAGTGTGTTTTAAATTGGGGGAAATTGCAATTGGAGTTTAGTTTAGGATGAATAAATGTTATTTTTCTTAAATTTGAATACTTGGGATGGACTTTCTTAATTTGGTTTGTTATATGAACTTGGCCAGTGTGATCAACAACTTAATCATTCTCTTCATGTTTGCAGGTTTGAGCGTTCAGGATCTGTAAAAGTACTCTGGATGTAAGAGTGCAATAACAAGCATTTTTTTTCTCTTTTTTATATGCATGATCCTCTGTAGTTGAAGCTCAAGATTTTGTGGTATTCCGTTTACACAAGTTTTGGGTTGCTTCCATCTGTTAAGTGAAACTTGGTTTTCTAGTGTTAGCTTTGTGCGTTCTTGAATGACATGTCATGTCTATGGGTTATCTTATTGAGTTCATTCATTTTTTATATCCCTTTTTTATTAACATGGTTGTTACTTTTTCTTTTTAACATTCATAAAAATTTAATATAAATTATTACAAAGTTAAATTGTTATTAGGTTAGTATAATTCTTTTTAAACTAAAAAAAGTGTAAGTGTATGTTTTATAATTTTTTTTTAAATTATATGTAAAATGAAACTATACACTTATAATATTTGAAATAAAAAAAAGGTAATTCAAAGGCTGCAATTTAAAAATTTGTGAATATTTTATAAACAATTATATTTAATGGTATACAAACTAGAGGAAATATCGATGAGCAGACGTTATGCTCAACTATTATATTGGAAAATACGTTTGATACATAAAATTACATGGGTAATTATTACCAAAGAGGTTACAGCGAAATAGTTTTGTTAGTAAAAAAATTCCATGTTTAATCTAGGAGAATTTTTATGAAAATTTTCAGAAGAGGCTTGTAAGAAATTTCTGATGCAAATGTATTTTTTCACTTTCTTTCCTTATTATACTAGATAAGGAAGTATTTATCCCATAGTATTTGATATTGGCTTGTTCATACAAAATGGAATTTCAAATTCCCTTACCGCTATAATGAGTCAGCATTATCAGAGCCTTCTAATAAGGGTGTTGAAGCCAATTGAAACTATAAATTGACGTAAACATTTTGCCAAGAAAATTTTTAATTTAGTTTCTTATATTAAATTTTTAATTCAATTTTCTTTATAAATAAAAATACTTGTAATGTTATATTTTAATTAAGTTA
Organism: Gleditsia sinensis; assembly: GCA_037074535.1. NCBI lineage: Eukaryota > Viridiplantae > Streptophyta > Magnoliopsida > Fabales > Fabaceae > Gleditsia > Gleditsia sinensis. Next base: position 34,369,622 of record CM073473.1, on the reverse strand, counting down.
TCATATAAATTTTGACGTTAAATTTAATTTATTAATAAAATTATAATTTTTTATTTTATTTATTTGACTTGATATAAATTAATATTTATTTAATATTAATTTGATATTTTTAATTTTATAATTAAAATAAATATTTAAAAATTATGTCTTTAAGTGTAATATGATTATTAAATAAATATTAATTTATATGTAAAGTCAATTAAATATAGTAAAAAAAGATAATTTTAATAATAAATTAAATTTAGTGTCAAATTTTAAATTGTAACTTAATTAAAAAGTAATACAAATACTAAATTAAATTAAAAATTGACTTATAATAAAAGTATGATTTTTCTCTTACAAATTAGTTAACTTTTATTCTCATTTATCCAATCTGGCAGTCCATCTCCATCGTTTCATTTTCATTATTTTTTTACTTTATAATTTCAATCTTTCGCTACATCTCTTACATCTCCAAAGCCGAGACTTCATACAGTTCTATTGTATATTCATCCCATAAAAAGATGTGCTTTGTCTTGTGCTTGTTCTTCATGAAAGTTGCACTACAAGTAGTCAGATAACACAGTTCAATTAAAAGCTAAATCACAATACAACTTGTGAGTCGAAAGTTAAAGTGAAAAAGGGTCAGATGGGAGAAGTAAATCTTTCTTTTCTCGATAGAAAATTTAGTATATTTTTGTGATATGGAAACACCATCGCTATCTTTTCCCTCCTACTTGCAATCTGTTGCTTTGGCAATGACATGGTTTGAGTAACGTATAAGATAAATACACGACAGTAAAAGAAAACAAACCTTGGGTTGAGTATATCATAGCCAACCACAACAAATGTAATTGGAAGTTGGCATATGTCTTGTTTGGCATATGTATTCTGCTTTGGCTGCAGTCTTTTCTGCTTCTTGATTTCTCCGAGCTTCAACTGCTACACGCCTTTCATTTGCTTTTTGCCTCGACATAGCAATCTTTTTCACCATCTTTACTTGAAACTAGAGTCACAACCCACCATGTCAGTACCATGCAGTCAAGATATGGACACAATGGGACACCAAGCAAGCAACTAGTCAAGTAGGCTACTTAGAGCGTTTTAGAATATTCTTGACCTTTTAGGAAACTTTTGTATATTTTTGTAGTATCTTAAATCTAGTATGAGTCTTTAGAATGGTGTAAAGAAGTCTTGTAAATATTAGTGGCCTAGAAACCTTTAAATGCACGATATACACTATTGAATCAAATAGATCATAGCCATTCATTCAAGAGAAGGTAACCTATATAAATACCTTACCACCTCATTTGTAAACCATCCAAGAAGCATTTAAGCAATAAAAGTTTTCTAACATTTTCCAAGTTCTCTAGTCTATTTTCTTATCTATTTGCTTTCATTAGTCACATAGCCTCATTTTAAAGGTGTTTTAAGGAAGGTTGACTTAATTAGCAACCAAATAGAGTGATCTATCTAAGTGCTACATAGCTCATACTCAAAGGAAAATAGTAAGTTCGTGACAATTGGTATTAGAGCTTGATTCATGAAGGGCATGAGCAACTCTCCAAGTATAATGTCGAATGTGATGGAAAAGCAAGTAGAATGGGTGAGGTGAATAGACGCTTTCATTCCCCTTATAGGTGGCAAGAAGTCTCGTGGTGCAAGTAAGCCAATGAGTGAAGATTTCATTGCCTTAGAAGACAAGGTGTCTTTTGTAATGCCATATTTGGGCAGTGAGAATAGAGATAAGGAGCTATGAAGAGAGTTGCACCAAAACCCATTGGAATATGTCTCAAGAAGGAATTAAACACTTGATAAATTTCTCTTCAACCAAACAATGCCTTAACTAACTAAATAGTTCTAAAGTCAAATTTTGAAATTCTTAGGGAATTAGAGGTCTTTGGTTAAGTGAGGAGTGGCTTCTTGGAGAAGCTAACATATTTTATATTGTCTTTGTTAACTTGGGGACCATGTCGCCAAGCATTCAGCAAGACCAGAAGAGAGCCACGGCGAAAGGGAGAAAAGAGGAGAAAGAAAAGGGAAGAGAAGGAGAGAGAGGGAAAAAGAAAGGTAGAGAGAGAAAGCTGAGATTTCAAGAAGCAAAATGTAAGTTTAGGACTCTTAATCTTCTCTAACTCTATGTTTGTTTTTGAGCTTCCATGGAATTTTATGGTTGGAGGAAAAACTTGCAGTTTTGGTGGAGTATTCTAGAGAGAGAAACCAGCTGAATTGGTGAAAGAGACATCCTTGGAAGGAGGAAAAAGGTAAGATCAACACCATTTTTTAGAGTTCTTGGTTGGATGACTTGATGGGTGACTTGTATGTATGAATTAAAGCATGATGGAAGGGTAGATAGAACCTTTGATGATGCATTTATGGATGACTGTTTTACACCTATGTACATGAGGTAGTGATTTAAGGAAAATTTTTGTGGTTAATTTTAAGGTTTAATTCATGTTTTTAGTGGTCATATGCTATGGAAAAATTGGATTTTTCATACTTAAAACGTTGGTATAATTGTTGGCTGGTTTGGGAGAAAAAGAGAAAACTTTGTGGGTTTCGCGCCCAGAGCACAGTCGTCCTTGGAGGTACGGCCAGGCCGTGCTTTGGGTTGGATGTGGAAAAAATGCAAAACACAGCCAGAACATGGTCGTGCTTGGTGCGGGTTTATGAGAAACACGGCCATGCTGTGAGGGAAGCACGGGGAGAAAGCACGGGCATGAAGTATGGTCGTGCTTGGTGACACAATCAGGTCGTGCTTCATGTTGCGTCATCTTTTTTTAGTGATTTTTGTTCCCTTTTTAAATCCTAACTAATCATCAATGTTTATGAAATGATCATGGGAGTTTTATGAGTCATAGATGTTAAAAGAAATATGTTAATATATAATTGATTATGTAATGCTTATTGAATTAATTATGAAAGCATGAAGGAATGGTGCGTAAATGCTATATTTGAATGATATAGATCACTTGCATGTGCAGCCATAAGTAAGTAAATGATGTGTGAATATTGTGGAAGGATGTATATCTATATATAGATATGTATATATGTAAATGATGTGTGAATATTGTGGAAGGATGCAAGAGCATGTATGTTTATGATGAGTTGTTATGGCATGCATGAGAATGAATGTGATTTATGCTCATGATTGATATATATATACATATATATATATATATATATATATATATATATATATATATGTGTATATATATATATATATATATATATATATGTATATATCTATATATGTATATATGTATATATGTATATGTATATATGTATATATGTATATGTATATATGTATATATATATATATGTATATATATATGCTTTTGTTGAGACAAGTGGTTGGAAAAACATGTAAACGACATGAGCATAGTCAGGAAGACCCTCTCTAAAGCATGGTGGCCTGGCAATAGGTATCTCCCTTATTGTATTGAGGCGACTGACGGTCAGAATAATCCTCTTTGGAGCAGGGTGGCCTAGCAACATGTGTCTCCCTTGCTATATTGAGGAGACTGATAAGTCCAGGATGACCCTTACCTACTAAGGTGACCTGGCGGCATGTAGCACCTTATAGAGGTAAGGCAACTGAAGGGTTATGGCTGTGATACGGTATCGAAATAGGGGACACCCTATAGCCTAGAGTGGTGAATATGGGAAGGACCGCTCTGACCAATGGCACTCAGTAGTGGGTGAGTAGCTGTAGTGGTAAGGCTCATGCCACACTGAGTTTTGAAAATTAAGAGAAATTATCAGATGTTGAGTCACTATGAGCAATGTATGAGCCTATAAGCTATTGTACAGGTATCCTATTAATACATATTTCATTCATCATTCGTGATATTGATTCATAACCTATAAAAAACATATATGTATTTTACTGTACCTTTATTTTACAAAAGAGAAAATGTTTTCTGTAGTTTATACAGCTGGATATAACACGTAAGTTTTTCATTATGTTTATATTTATTGGATGTTGACCTTACTGGGATTTTATATCTCACTATGTTATATGGTGTTATGGTCAGATATGTAGATATGCCGTTCGTGGTGCTGACCATCTTATTAGAGCTACAGACAGTGGATGTCCCCTACTTGGGACAGTTCACTATTATAGTGAACTTGCTGGTTATTAATATGGTAGATATCCCTACTCCCGGCCTACCTCCTCCACCAGCAGTACCCTAAGGGTGATGGCCAGGGGAAGGATAGTAGGATAGTATTAGATGTATAATCTGACATTGTAAATGGGCTAACCCCATTATTTTAATGTAACCCCACGGTACTTTATCTTTTGGGTTGTATGCTTAGTACCTCGGGTTACATGTGTATTTATGTTGCTAATATTTGATGTACATGAAACGTCTGTATGTATATATATATATATATATATATATATATATATATATATATATATATATATATATAAGATGCATATCTTTTGAATGAATGTTGGTTTAATACGTAATAACAAAAGAAAAAAAACGGTCGTTACAAGTTAGTATCAGAGCAGGTCGATTCTAAGTGGCCATGAGGGTGGATGGTTACCTGGATCAATTGAAGAGCATCTTGAATAAGATGTGGATAGATGGAGTAGAGTAGCACATTGAAATTGTTAAGGAAAAATTGCTAGCGTTTTTCCTAATATGTATGCTTGATGATGTTGTCACTATTGTATCATAAATTTTTTTCTTTAATAACTGTTGAGTTTGATAATCTCAATAGTGACTAATTCTTTTGATTTATACAGTAGGAAATGGCATCATCAAGGAGAAACTCAGTGCCAAACGCAGAAGCTACTCTGTAAGATTTAGCCACTGTTATTCGAGATTAAGTTTTTGCCACGAATCAGATCCTACGGCATATTCAGAACAATAGTAATACTAATGGTTAGATGGGTGAGAACCCAAGGAATGCAGGCAATGGATGAGCAAAGTTTATGAGAACTCGACCTCCGTCTTTTGTCGGAGGATACGATCCTATGGTGGCGGATTGAGATAGAGAAAGTTTTCGGGGCTTTAGAGTGTTCAAATGAGTAGAAAGTAAATTTTACTGTGTACATGTTGAAAGAAGAAGCAAAGTTCTAGTGGAGAGGAGCCAGTGAACTATTAGCTCATTAGGGTCAACGGGTTACCTGGTCTGTCTTCCGAGAGACCTTCTTAGACAAGTATTTTCCTAGAAGTGTCAGAGCCGAGAAGAAAATAGAATTTCTCTAGCTTAGACAAAGGGGACGATTGATCGACTAGTGCATTGCAAGATTTAAAGAGTTAGCCAAGTTCTCGTCTGATCTGAAATACAACCCTAATGAATCTTGGAAAGCGGTCAAGTTTGAAACTGGTATGAATTCGAAAATCAGTAATGCAGTTGTGGCCTTGGAAATTCATGAGTTTGTTCCTTGATTAACAAGTGTTGGCTGTTGGAGAAGAGTTTAAAGGTAGTAGAGGAAGAGAAGGACAGACGGACACTATGGAAGAGAAAGAGAGAATTTTCAACTCCGGACCGTTTTGTTAGGGGAAGAAACATAGCTACAGGCAAGAAACCTTTGGCCATGGGGACTAAACCATCGGTGTAAAATGCTGCTGGAAACAAATGCAAGACATGTAGGCAACATCATGGGAATAGATATTGTCTCCATAACTTGGTTACTTGCTTCTGATGTGGGCAGAAAGGGCATATAGCTCGCCGGTGTCCCCTGGAGGATGGGAAGAAGATTGAGCAGACTCAACTAGTTAAGGGATGAGTTTTTACTTTGAGCAGGACTGAAGCGAAACAAGCTCCTGATTTAATTCAAGGTACGTGCTATCTCCACGGCTATCCTCTAATTGTGCTTTTCGATTCTGGTGCCAGTCATTCTTTTATATCATCTGCTTGTGTAAGGAGATTGCTTTGCTCTGCGTCTGAATTAACATTCAAGTTGATAGTGTTAACCCCTACGAGAGGAAAAGTGAGCATCTCCTTAGTGTGTAAAGATTGTCCAGTCGAAGTATATAGTAGATCCTTTATCGTGGATCTAATTTGTTTACCCCTGGAAGATATAGATGTGATTCTGAGGATGGACTAGCTCAATAGTAACTAGATTCTCTTGAACTATTATGAGAAGACTCTGGATTTTCCTTCAGAATCTGACAAGGAACCTAAAAGTAAAAATGAACGGATCAATGAACTCTAGAAGGAATTAGTTGATGAGGATTCAGGCTGTACTCTTTTATGTACCCTCAACATGGGAGCTGAGCAAGAACTAGTCAAGATTTTGGTGGTTTGTGATTTTTTGGAAGTCTTTCCTCTCGAAATTACTAAACAACTGCCTCAGTGGAAAGTGGAATTTTCCATTGATTTGGTGTCAGGAGTGACTCATATCTCTATTACACCGTATTGAATGGCTTCTGTGGAGTTAAAAGCGCTTAAGAAGCAGATTGAAGACCTCTTGGAAAAGAATTTTATTCGACCCAGCGCTTCGCCTTGAGGATCTCCAGTGCTTTTTGTAAAGAAGAAAGATGGAAGTTTACGGTTATGTATTGATTATAGACAGCTCAATAAGGTGACTATTAAGAATAAGTATCCGTTGCCGAGAATAGATAATTTGCTGGATCAGCTTAAGGGGGCAACCATTTTCTCCAAAATAGATATAAGATCAAGTTATCATCAGATTCGAGTAAAGGAAGAAGATATTCCCAAGACAGCCTATAGATCTAGATACGAGCATTATGAGTTCCTAGTCATGCCGTTTGGAGTTACTAATTCATCTACAATTTTTATGGACTACATGAATCGTATCTTTTGACCCTATTTGGATCAGTTTGTGGTAGTCTTCATCGACGACATTCTAATCTATTCGAGGAGTATGGAGGAGCACGAACGCCATCTTCGATTAGTACTTCAAGTTTTAAAGGAAAAGAAACTCTTCGCTAAATTAGAGAAATGCGAGTTTTGGATGCAAGAAGTAAAGTTTCTGGGGCATGTGGTGTCAAAGGATGGTGTGCCAGTAGATCCTAGCAAAAAAGAAGCTACACTCAAGTGGGAAAGACCAAAAATAGTAACTAAAATCAGAAGCTTTCTGGGTTTGACTAGGTACTACAGAAGGTTCATATAGGGTTTTTCGCAAATAGCGTTACCTTTGACCAGATTGACTCGGAAAGGAAGTTTGATCAAGTGGACTTTAGAATGTGAGAATAGTTTTCTGGAGCTTAAGACTCGGCTTACTACACCTCCCGTCTTAATTCTTTTGGATCCTTTGGGATGTTTTGAAGTTTATACGGATGCTTCCAAGAAGGGATTGGGGTGTGTTTTGATGCAAGAAGGTAGGGTAGTTGCCTATGCCTCCAGGCAACTGAGGTCGCATGAAAAAAATTATCCCACTCATGATCTGGAGTTGACTACTATAGTTTTCGCCTTGAAAATTTGACGGCACTATCTATACAGCATGGTGTTTGAAGTATACAGTGATCACAAAAGTTTAAAATATCTTTTCGATCAGAAGGAATTGAATATAAGGCAGAGGAGATAGATGGAATTCATTGATGATTACAAATTTGAACTAAAATACTACCCAGGGAAAGCGAACGTGGTGGCAGATGTGTTAAGACGAAAGTCTTTGCATTTGAGTCATATGCTAATAAAGGAGATGAACTTAATTGAAGAATTCAGGAATTTGAGGTTGTTAGTGGTAATTACTCCTAGAAGTTTGCTTATTGGTGAGCTATGGGTGGAATGAGATTTGAAGATGCAAATTAAGGAAGCGCAAGCATGAGATCCTTTTCTCCAGAATAAAAAAAAATCACTAGACTTCACGAAGTTGGAAGAAGGAATCATCCTCTATCGAGGAAGAATGTGTGTGCCATAGGGGGAAGACCTGAAGACAAAAATTTTGGATGAAGGACATAAGAGTAAATATGCTATCCATCTGGGAGCTACAAAGATGTATCAAAATTTAAAGCGATCTTTTTGATGGTCAGGAATGAAAAGGGACATAATAGAATATGTAGCAAGATGCTTAACTTGTCAGAAAGTCAAGATTGAACATCAGAGGCCTTCTGGGACACTACAATCCTTAGAGATTCCCGAGTGGAAATGGGATGGCATAGCTATAGACTTCGTGGCTAGTTTGTTCAGGACTCAGGTTGTTTATGACGCTATATGGGGAATAGTCGATAGATTGACAAAATCTGCACACTTTTTACCTATAAAAATTAATTACTTGCTGGATAAATGGGCACATCTTTATGTGAAGGAGGTTGTCTGGTTGCATGGAATTTCAAGCAGCATTGTTTCAGATCGAGATCCTAGATTTACTTCCATATTTTGGAAGGCTTTACAGGAGGCCTTTGGTACTAAATTACAATTTAGTACTGCGTATCATCCACAAACAGATGGTTAAACCAAAAGAACAATACAAACGATGGAACACATGTTGCGAGCATGCATCTTAGATCAAGGGAAAGACTGGGATAAGTATCTCCCATTAGTGGAGTTTGCTTACAATAATAGTTACCATGCGAGTATTGGGATGGCACCGTATGAAGCTTTGTATGGTAGAAGGTGCAAATCGCCTCTGTGTTGGTATGAAGTAGGTGAAAGGAAGTTGTTGGATCCTGAGCTAGTTCAGCATACTACGGAGTAGATACGAATGATACAAGATAGAATACAGACTGCCAAGAGTCGTCAAAAAAGTTACTATAACTAGAGGAAGAAGCTTTTGTATTTTTAGGAAGGGGAATACATATTTTTGAAGATTTCTTTGACCACTGGAATTGGTCAAGCTATGAAAATTAAGAAATTGAGCCCACATTATATAGGACCATACCAAATACTCAAGAAAGTTGGGCCCTCAGCATATCAAATAGCTTTACCCCCAAGACTATCCAATATGCACAATGTGTTTCATATTTCTCAACTTCGGAGATATCTGCCGGATCCATTGCATGTGATTCAGGAAGAGGAAGTAGCAGTGAAGGAGAACCTAACTTATCAACCGAAGCTTGTTATAATTCTGGATAAGTATGAAATGGCTATGTAATAAATCTGTTCCGCTAGTGTACATGGGAAAGAGAGGAAGATATGAGGCACTCTTATCCACAATTGTTTGAGGGCAGATAAATTCTTGAATTTTAAGGACAAAATTCCTTTTTAGGGGGGAGAAGTGTAACGCCTAGAATTTTTGTTAATTATATTCACAAAATAGAATATTAAGAAAGGATTAAAAATGATTAAATGGGGTACTTATAAGGAAATAATTGTGAATATTTAAGAATGAGATTTCTCATTTTTGGAAGAGAAAATTGAGAAGGAAGTAGTAATTTCTTTATCTATAGGGCTATATTTGGGCAGTGAGAATAGAGATAAGGAGCTATGAAGAGAGTTGCACCAAAACCCATTAGAATATGTCTCAAGAAGGAATTAAACACTTGGTAAATTTCTCTTCAACCAAACAATGCCTTAGCTAACTAAATGGTTCTAAAGTAATGGAGTGGTAATTTTGAAATTTTTAGGGAATTGGAGGTCTTTGGTTAAGTAAGGAGTGGCTTCTTGGAGAAGCTAACATATTTTATATTGTCTTTGTTGACTTGGGGACCATGTCGCCAAGCATTCAGCAAGACCAGAAGAGAGCCACGGCGAAAGGGAGAAAAGAGGAGAAAGAAAAGGGAAGAGAAGGAGAGAGAGGGAAAAAGAAAGGTAGAGAGAGAAAGTTGAGATTTCAAGAACCAAAATGTAAGTTTAAGACTCTTAATCTTCTCTAACTCTATGTGTGTTTTTGAGCTTCCATGGAATTTTATGGTTGGAGGAAAAACTTGCAGTTTTGGTGGAGGATTCTAGAGAGAGAAACCAGCTGAATTGGTGAAAGAGACATCCTTGGAAGGAGGAAAAAGGTAAGATCAACACCATTTTTTAGAGTTCTTGGTTGGATGACTTGATGGGTGACTTGTATGTATGAATTAAAGCATGATGGAAGGGTAGATAGAACCTTTGATGATGCACTTGTGGCATTAATGACTGTTTTACACCTATGTACATGAGGTAGTGATTTAAGAAAAATTTGTGTGGTTAATTTTGAGGTTTAATCCATGTTTTTAGTGGTCATTTGCTATGGAAAAATTGGATTTTTCATGTTTAAAACGTTGGTATAATTGTTGGCTGGTTTGGGAGAAAAAGAGGAAACTTTGTGGGTTTTACGCCCAGAGCACAGCCGTACTTAGAGGCACGGCCAGGCTGTGCTTTGGGCTGGATGTGGAAAAAATGTAGAACATGGCCAGAACACGACCGTGCTTGGTGACATGACCAAGCCGTGTTAGGTGCGGGTTTGTGAGAAATACGACCATGCTGTGAGGGAAGCACAGGCTTGAAGCACGACCGTGCTTGGTGACACGACTAGACTGTGCTTCATGTGCCTCATCCATTTTCAGTGCTTTCTGTTCCCTTTTTAAATCCTAACTAATCATCAATGTTTATGAAATGATAATGGGAGTTTTATGAGTCATGTATGTTATAAGAAATATGTTAATATATAATTGATTATGTAATGCTTATTGAATTAATTATGAAAGAATGAAGGAATGATGCATAAATGCTATATTTGAATGTTATAGATCACTTGTATGTGCAGCCATAAGTGAGTAAATGATGTGTTAATATTGTGGAAGAATGCAAGAGCATGTATGTTTATGATGAGTTATTATGGCATGCCTGAGAATGAATGTGATTTATGCTCATGATGATTATTGATATATATATATATATATATATATGCTTTTGTTGAGACAAGTAGCTGGAAAAACATGTAAACGACATAAGCATAGTCAGGAAGATCCTCTCTGAAACAGGGTGGCCTGGCAACAGGTATCTCCCTTACTATATTGAGGCGACTAACGGTTAGAATGATCCTCTCTGAAGTAGGGTGGCCTAGCAACAGGTGTATCCCTTGCTATATTGAGGAGACTAACAAGTCCAGGATGATCCTTACCCACTAAGGTGACCCGGCGGCATGCAGTACCTTATAGAGGTAAGGCGACTAAAGGGTCGTGGCTGTGATACGGTACCAGGATAGGGGACGCCTTATAGCGTAGAGTGGTGAATGTGGGAAGGACTGCTCTGACTAATGGCACTCAGTAGTGGGTGAGTAGCTATAGGGGTAAGGCTCACGCCACACTAAGGTTTGAAAATTGAGAGAAATTATCAGATGATGAGCACTATGAGCAATGTATGAGCCTTTGAGCTGTTATACAGGTATCCTATTAATACATATTTCATTTATAATGCGTGATATTGATGCATAACCTATAAAAGGCCTGTATGTATTTTACTGTACCTTTATTGTACGAAGAGAAAACATTTTCTTTAGTTTATACAGCTGTACATAACATGTAAGTTTTTCATTATGCTTGTATTTATTGGATGTTTACCTTACTGGGATTTTATATCTCACTATGTTATATGGTGTTATGTTCAGATAAGTAGAAATGCCGTTCGTGGTGCTGACCATCTTATTAGAGCTACAAACAGTGGATGTCCCTTACTTAGGACATTTCACTATTATAGTGAACCTGGGTTATTAATATGGTAGAGATCCCTGCTCCCGGCCTGCCTCCTCCACTAGACAGTAGGATAGTATTAGATGTATAATCTGATGTTGTAAATAGGCTAACCCCATAGTTTTTATGTAACCCCACTGTACTTTTTCTTTTGGGTTGTATGCTTAGTAACTTAGGTTACATGTGTATTTACGTTGTTAATCTTTGAAGTACGTGAACCTCTGTATGTAACAACTTATTTATTTATTTATTTATTATTATACAATATAAAGTTCACATACACATCATTAATCAAAATGTACGTACAACATTTCAAACACATAAATATCTATATCTTATTTATTCTGGTTGACCAATTCCAGAGATTCGAGTGCGGGTGGTTGCACCTTCACCGGGATCTGTGCCAACTCACCCAAAAACATTTTATTTAGTATTCGCCCATCATAAAATAACTTGATCCAACGTGCACTAAAAGCCAGAGCTATAGAAAAATCTGTATAACTAATTTTCTGAACATGACATGGAAATATAGTGAGAATTAAATCCCAGTAAGTTCAACAATAAATCATTATCAATATAGCTCATCACGTCATGTTCAGCTATATAAACTACAGTAAATAACTTTGGTCACATGAATGCACTATATCTATGCACATGAGAATCGTACAGTAATGACATGTATGACATGATTAATTATTTTCAGAATATCATATGATGACTATCAATTTATTCTCATATCAAGCTACCCCGGTCAGGGTGAGTATTTTCTACTCTCCGGTACGGGCTTTTCTCGCTCCGTCCGACATGGCACACTTTCTCTTTCTTTTCTCATTAACATATTCATAACTATTGGTAGGGCGTCCCCTACTGGTGCACCACACAGATCGCCATGTGACCGTGCTTATTTCTTTTCTTTTTACATTAATAGCCAAAAATATGATTTGCAATAACAAGTATGTTCATTATACTCACATACCATAATGTTTCATCAAAATATTTCCATGTCAAAATTACACACTTAGAATGGTAAGAAGTTCATGCATTGGCAATGGCTATAGCATACACTAGTCATTTATTATTTTCATTTATAAAATTCTTTTTTTTTAAATATTAATTTTATTCCTTTATTTTCTTGATGCAAGTTTTCATCCTATCTGACCTTCTCTTACTAATCAAAGGATAACTCCCTCCATTTAACTCCAATTTAGGTGATCTTGATGTCAATTTAAAGATACAACAATTATCTAAAACTATTATGTTGAACAGCTAAACGAAATATTAAGATATCATGGGGATATTACTCCCTCAAAGTACAAGTTATTTCTTCTCGGGTAGGTTCTGATCTCTAACTACTAATCTGTCCATATCTCCCTCATAAGAATTTCAAATTAAGTGATTTTAGTGGCTAAAAATCCATGACACATATATCTATAATTCATATGTTAACCATTTATTTTAATTCCTTATAGAATATTCCCAGAAATTAAAACACCAAAACTATCTTAACATATTCTTCCTCGATTAACCATTTTCTGACCTTTGTTTACTAATTGGAACATATCTACCTCATATGAACTCTAAATTAAATGATTCTAGTGGCTAAATATCCGTGACACATATATCTATAATTTATATGTTAACCATTTATTTTAATTCCTTATAGAATGTTCCCATCAATTAAAACACTGAAACTATCCTAACATATTCTTCCGTGATTAACCATTTTCTGACCTTTGTTTACTAATCGGACCATATCTGCCTCATATGAACTCTAAATTGAATAATTCCAGTGGTTAAAAATCCGTGACACATAAATCTACATTTGTTATGTTAACCATTTTGTTTAGATTCCCTATAGAATGTTCCCAGAAATTAAAACACAAAAGCTTAAAATTCTGCCACCCATAGCCATACCCATGCAGAACTATCTACACCAACCTAAGTATTTAAACATACATAATATGTAACATGATATAGCAACATCCATGATGAATCATCAAAGTTCTAAGATCAAAATCCCATATAAATATTACAAGTTTCAAAACTTTTCTTCAAAAAAAAAATATTGTTAAACTTACCTGGAGCACTTAGTCCCCTAGTCTTCTCCTTCCTCTTTCTTCCTTTCTTCCTCTCCTTTCCTCACTCTACCTTACTTCTATTTTTCCTCTCCCTCACTTGGACAAAATTCTAATGTTGTAAGGTTGGGTTTTCGTATATAGACCACCAAATAATTCACCTTTCATGATCATAGGTCTACCTTATCACAATTAGGTTACACTTGGTTGAATTTTTGGAAAACAAACAACTTATGTTCTTGTCTTCCTCTTCCGTAGTCAAGATATGTATAGGAAAAGGATATTTGTATTTTGAAAATTATGATAATATGTTCTAAAGATATGGGACAAGGTCCCTTTGATTTAGGGATTCATTTACTTTTTTCTTTTGTCTTACTCAATTAAGATAGGTTTGCCTTTTTAAGTGGCAAATTTCTAGCCCTTTAATCTCCATTATTTGGTTGAAATTATTTGTGTGGGATAGAAATGTTTTGTCCTAATGCTATGTATTATCATACCACTTGCTAAAATTATGAGTGTAGGATATAGATGTTTTGTCATAAAGCCTTGTATTATCATACCACTTGCTAAATTTAAATTTTTGTCTTAATATCATTTCACCTAATCTTGATTACACCATTATCTTATCACTTTATTTTTATTTTTATTTTTCCTATTGGATTTGGGCTCACTCTTGTCCATTTTCTTTACTTTGGTTAAGATTCTACATTTCATAATGGGCTTGGTCACATTTTCATGATTTTTAGGCTACCGGTCCAATTTTTATATCCTAGTCGAAGTCTATGTTTTATTTCTTGCTTAGGTTATCCAATGGGCTTGCTAAAAAATTATGTTAAGTGGAAAACCTCTATATGAATTGTCCATAAGTGAAAGCCCGATTTATGGGTGGAGATACTAAACTTAGTAACTTTAACTCTTAAATTAGGAAAAATTACCTTAATCTAATATTCTTAAAATTTTAAGACCTTTACTTACTTCAGAAAAATTTATCTTCCTTATCCAAGAATTTCAACTTTCTTTGGCATGTTTATTTCTAATATTTCCTCTTAGGTTTTCTCTCTTTACCTATTTCATTAATGTTAGAACATTTCTATGCATACACGTAAGTTGAAGAATTTCTAAGGATTATATTTCCTTAGGTATTTAAAAATTGTCTAATAAATTTTATTTCCTTAAATATTTATGTATGTTTAGGGATGTTACTTTGAATACTTTTGTACTTTTATTAATACATGAAACGAAATTAGGGATGTTACACTGTATGTATATATATATAAGATGCATATATTTTAAATGAATGTTGGTCTTATATGTAATAACAAAAAAAAGAAAAAAAAACGGTCTTTACATCTTTGCTAGAAAACACCTTGAGTGCTATGCATGTGCGCGAACAAAGAATTGATTATGACAAAGAGATATTGGAGTCTAATGTGTTGGGATAACTTGATATGTTAAATGGGGACATCCTAAATGCTTGAAAGGGTGAAGAGAAAAGGGATAAGCACCTTAATATCCTGGAGAGCAAAATTAAGATTATTATAAGGAAGCTTAATAGTCTTAAGGCATCTTTTGATGAGGAGAAGATGAGATTCAACACTCAATCCAGTATAAGAGGAGCATATGAAACTTTAAGGATTGACTTCCCAAAGTTGAAGGAATTCAAAGGCATAAGGGATACCATTTAGGTGGAGAATTTTCTCTACAAATGGAGAAGTATTTTGAGTACATAAGGAGTAGATGAAGGTACATATTATTTCCCTTTACCTCATTGATAATGTTACTCTATAGTGGTGAAGGAAGCATATCGACAAGAAGAAAGGCCTATGCACCATCAATACCTGGGAGGAAATCAAGAGGGAGTTGAAGAAACAGTTTTTTCTAGAAAACTTGGTTTATGAGGTCAAGAAAAAGTTAAGGGAACTTGAGCACAAGACCACCATAAGTGAGTTGCTTGGTGAATTTACTGCTCTGACACTATAAATTCTTAATTTAGCCACTGAGGATACTTTCTTCTTCTTTATTGATGGCCTCCAACTATGGGCCAACCAGAAGTTGTAATGAAGAAGAGTTGAAGATATCAATAAAGCTATCTCTATGGCTGAATCACTCACCGAGTATTAGTAATGTGAGTCTAAAGCTAAACCCTCTTCTAAGAATAATTCTGGTAAAGGTGGAGGAGACAAAGGGAATGGTACTTTCAAGAAGGAAAATAAGTACTCTTTGAAGGAGTACGAGAAAAAGAAGGCCTTTGTGCCTAAGAGTGGTTACTTTGTGTGTAAATGGCTATACCCGATTAAGAATTATCCCAAGTTAGGGATTCTAGCATTCATTACAGAGGAGAAAGAGTCCCAAGAGGTCTTTAGTATGAGATCTCTCTAATTTTTGAATGCCTTAAAGGCTAGTAAATCATCTCCAAACAAGGAAAAGAAGAGGCTAATGCTCGTGGTTATTCATTTGAATGGGAAGCATGTATAAGCCATGGTTGATAAAAGAGCCACTCATAAACTCATAACACCAAAGGAAGTTGACAGGCTTGAGTTAAAAGTTTCTAAAAGATAGGATGGCTTAAGACTATCAACGCCAGTGGCCATGCCACTGCTAGAGTGGTTCATGGGGTGGAAATGACCCTTGGCTCTTGGAAGGGAATTATGGATTTCTCTGTAGCTTGCATTGATATTTTTGGATAATTCTGATGATGGATTTCTTGAGAAGGGTGAATATGGTATCTATGTCATTCTGCGACTCAATGTGCATCATGGAAAAGGGGTCTTCATGTATAGTTCTCATATTCTCTAAACCAAAGAAGACTCAATAGATTTTAGCCATGCAACCGAAGAAGGGACTCAAAAAAGTGGAAGTCACCTATTTGGCTATGCTAAAAGAAGAGTCCACTATAGAGGAAAAAGGAGAACTCCTACCAAGTGTCAAGGAAGTTTTAGAGAAAAATAAAGATGTCATATCACCAGAATTGTAGAGGCAACTTCCACTTAAGAGAAATATGGATCACAAGATTGAGGTTGAACTGAGAGCTAAAATGCCTGCTATGGCTTCCTATAGGATGGCACCACTAGAGTTAGAAGAGTTTAGAAGACAACTCAATGAGTTTTTGGATGCGAGATACATTCGACTGTCTAAAGCACTATATGGAGCACCAGTCTTATTCCAGAAAAATCATGATAGATCATTACAAATATGCATTGACTATCAGACTCTTAATAAGGTAACTATTAAAAATATATACCATATTCCTCTAATAGCTTATTTATTTGATAGCTTAAGAATGTCTAAGTGGTTCACAAAATTAGACTTGAGGTCAGGTTGTCACCAAGTGAGGATTCTCAATGATGATGAATGACATGCTATAAAATAAGCATGTTTTTGACATGTTTTAAGTTGCTTTTTATTTAATTTTAGTAAAAAATAGGTATGAATTAACTGAGTGTTGTGTTTTGTGTTTTAAGAATAATAAAGAAGAAATGAAGAGGAAAATAGAGAGAAAATCATAGAAAAATGCTGATTTTTGACCTTGTGTCACTAATTGAGGCATATCTCACTCATTTGGACTCCGATTAAGGTGATTTCAGCGGCTATGGAAAGAAGAGACAGAGCTACAACTTTCATGTTCGGGACTTTGGCAAAATACAGAAGAATCTGGGCACCGCGGCGCTCACAAAGGAGCGCCGCGGTGCTACACTTCGCGCCGCGGTGCTGCGCTACCCAGGACATAGCGCCGCGACGCTCAACCCATGGCGCCGCGGCGCCTTAGCTCTCTTGACAAAGAGCGCCGCGGCGGTGATTGAGGGCACTGCGGCGCCCCGTGGCTTCATCTTTGTAGCGCCGTGGCGCTCCACTTAAGCGCCACGGCGCCCGTGCGCCGTAGGGGACTTGCTGATTTCGTGATTTTAGGTCGTTTTCGCTCAAAATTGAAGGGAATGGACGGGAATTTGACCTAAAATACATTCTGACTTCGATTTGGAGAGGGGAGTCTATAAAAAGAGATGAAAGCAACCAGAGAAGACATCCAATTCATCATCCAATCTTTCACCGAATTCTCCATCTACATTCTTCAATTCTTTTGTTTATCTTATGGCCCTGTGTGGCTAATTCTCTTTAGTTGGTTGAGGTGAGTTGAAACCTCAAGGGATTTTTATACATTGTGAGATGTGGATCTGATGTTATTATTTCAATTTTTTTTGAATATTGATTGTTCATCTGTTCTTGTTCTTAATGATTATGCATATGTTTGCTAGGAGGCCTACTAGTATTTCGTTTGTTTTAATCTACCGCTGAATTGTGTTTTGAACAAAGTCTTTAATTCTGCAATTCGTGAGGCAAATAGGTTTGAGGATTTTGGATTATAAATCATTGAACCTATGATGAATGATTAACTAAATTAGATATAACCGATGTGTTTATATTTGTTTAACTCTGTCAGTTTCTCTAGTTCTTCATGCGGTTAACAAGTTATGTTTTACCGATGTGCTAAAGAATGGCTTGTTAATTAGGGTTTGATTAGTGCGATTGTCATTAATTTGCTAGGCTTAAGGAGAAACAGGGTTAAAACCCCAATAATAGATATTCTTTTACAGATTGAGTATGTTGTCGATGATCAATGTAATCCCTTGACAGTGGATACCAACCGAAACCAACGTCTTTATTATTAATCACTTTCGCTTATTTATTTTCATTATTTTTTATTTTACTTAATTTGCGATTATCAATTCCCCCCTTTTAATCACATAAGGTAATTCCAGTCTCTGTGGGATCGACCCTTACTCCCATTACTACAGGTTAGTTTTGAGGTAAGGTATTAATTTGGGTGCACCTACGACAGTGCGCACCAATGAACCTAAGACCACTTGTGTAACATGGTATAGTTCATATGAATGGTTGGTGATGTCTTTTGTCTTAACCAATGCACCAGCCATATTTTACACCTTAATAAATAAGATCTTTCATCCATACCTTAATTGGTTTGTTGTGGTGTACTTGGATGACATTATCATCTATAACAACACCTTCGAAGAACATATTGAGCATCTTCAAACCGTATTCAAGGTGTTGAGAGAAAATCCTTTATATGTCAAGAAAAAGAAGTGCTTCTTTTCCAAGATTGAAGTACAATTTTTGGGGTACATCATCAAGGATAAGACTCTAATGATGGACTATGCCAAGGAAAGAGTTATCAAGAAGTGGGAGCTAACAACCAAAGTCTCTGAGTTAAGATCTTTTCTTAAGTTGGTGAATTACTTCAGGCAGTTCATTCAGGGATATTATGTAACATCCCGTAATTTTTAAATATTTTCCTTATAAATTCTTCACCTTACATATATGCATAGAAATGTTCTAATATTAATGGAATAGGTAAAGAAAGAAAATCTAAGAGGAAATATTAGAAATAAACATGCTAAAGAAAGGTGAAATTCTTAGGTAAGGAAGATAAATTTTTGTGAATTAAAGGTCTTAAAATTTCAAGAAGATTGGATTAGGGTAATTTTTCCTAATTTAAGAGTAAAAGTTACTAAGTTTAGTATCTCCACCCATAAATTGAGCTTTTACCTATGGACACTTCATATAGAGTTTTTCCACTTCACATAAGTTTCTAGCAAGCCCATTGGATAACCTAAGCAAGAAATAAAACATAGACTTGGACTAGGATATAGTAATTGGACCAATAGTCCAAAAATTATGAAAATGTGACTAAGCCCTCCAAGAAAGGTAGAATTTTATCCAAAGCAAAGAAAATGGGTAGGAATAAGCCCAAATCCAAGAGGAAAAATAAAATAAAATAAATTAGGTGATGATATAATAATGTAATAATAATAAAGATTAGGTTACACGGCATTAAGACAAAAATTTAGCAAGTGGTGTGATTCTACATTCATCATTTTGGCAAGTGGCATGATAATACAAAACTTTAGGACAAAAACATCTATATCCTACACTCATAATTTTAGCAAGTGGTATGATAATACATGGCATTAGGACAAAACATTCCTATCCCACACAAATAATATCAACCAAATAATGGAGATTCAAGGGCTAGAAATTTGCCACCTAAAAAGGAAAACCTATCATACTTGTTTAAGACAAAAGAAAATGGAAATGAATCCCTAAATCAAAGGGACCTTGTCCCTTATCTTAAGAACATATCATCATAATTTTCAAAATACAAATCTTCTTTTCCTATGCATATCTTGACTAAGGAAGTGGAAGACAAGAACATAAGTTGTTTGTTTTTCAAAAATTCAACAAAGTGTATCCTAATTGTGATAAGGTAGACCCATGATCATGAAAGGTGAATTATTTGGTGGTCTATATAAGAAAACCCACCCTTACAATATTAGAATTTCGTCCAAGTGAGGGAGAGGAAAAATAGAAGCAAGGTAGAGTGAGGAAAGGAGAGGAAGAAAGGAAGAAAGAGGAAGAAGAAGTCTAGGGGACTAAGTGCTCCAAGAAAGTTTAACAATATTTCTTTTTGAAGAAATTTTTTGAAACTTATAATATTTATATGAGATTTTGATCTTAGAACTTTGATGATTGGTCATGATGTTGCTATATCATGTTACATATTGATCTTGCATGTGATGTATGTTTGAATACTTAGACTGGTATAGAAAGTTCTGCATGGGTATGGCTATGGGTGGCAGAATTTTTAGCTTCGGTGTTTTAATTTCAGGGAACATTCTATAGGGAATCTAAACAAATGGTTAACATAACAAATGTAGATTTATGTCTCACGGATTTTTATCCACTAGAATCATTCAATTTAGAGTTCATATGAGGTAGATATGGTCTGATTAGTAAACAAAGGTCAGAAGATGGTTAATTATGGAAGAATATGTTAGGATAGCTTCAGTGTTTTAATTTCTGGGAACAATCTATAAGGAATTAAAATAAATAGTTAACATATGAATTATAGATAAATGTGTTACAGATGTTTATCCACTAGAATCATTCAAGTTAGAGTTCATATGAGGTAGATATGTTCCCATTAGTAAACAAAGATCAGAAAATGGTTAATCAGGGAAGAATATGTTAGGATAGCTTTGGTGTTTTAATTTCTGGGACAATTCTATAAGGAATTAAAATAAATGGTTAACATATAAATTATATATTTATGTTCCACGGATGTTCAGCCACTGGAATCACTTAATTTGGAATTCATATGTGGGAGTTATAGTCAGATTATGAAGTAATGGTTAGAATCTACCCGAGAAGAAATATTATTGAATTTAAGGGAGTAATAACACCAAGATGTATTACTATTTTGCTGATATGATTAACATAATAGTTTTAGATAATTGTCTTAGCGTTCCATAGACTCTAAGATCACCTCAATCGAAGTTAAAATGAGGGAGTTATGCTTTGATTAGTGAGTAAAGGTCACAGAGCACGGCCAGGCCATGTTCTGGGTTCTTCAAGCACGGGCTAGCCATGTTCGGGGCTGTTTTTGAGTACATTTGAAGTATTTTTAAAGCATGGCCGTGTCCTGAAACATGGCCAGACCGTGTTGAAAGCTATCAAAGCCTATTTTCAACATTTTTCTACCCTAAATGAACCTCTTTAACTATAGGGTAATAATAGAAATCAAATTGGAGGAAAATGCTCTATAAATTTGTAAGAACATGTGTTAGAAATGATATAAATAAGAAGAAATTGACTAAAGGCCAAGCATAAAGAAAATGAAGAGATGAAATTAATATTTAAAAAAAGAAGATGAATCTTATAAATGAAAATAATAAATGACTAGTATATGCCATAGCCATTGCCATTGTATGAACTTCTTACCATCTTAAATGTGAAATTTTGACATGAAAATATTTTATAAAGTGATATTTGAAATGGTTATGTTTATGGCATGATTACCAATGATTTATGGTAATAGTTATATTTTGATGAACATACTTGTTATTGAAAGCATATTTTTGGCTATCATTGTGAAAAGAAAAGAAATGAGCACAGTCACATGGCAATCCGTGTGGTGCACCAGTAGGGGATGCCCTACCAACGGTTATGATTATGATTATGATTATGAGAAAAGAAAGAGAAAGTGGGCCATGTCGGACGGAGCGAGAAAAGCCCGTACCGGAGAGTAGAGGATACTCACCCTGACCGGGGTAGCTTGAAATGAGAATAAGTTAATGGCCATCATATGATATTTTGAAGATAGTTAATCCTGTCATACATATCATTACAGTATGATTCTTATGTGCATAGATATAATGCATTCATGTGACCAAAGATATTTGCTGTAATTTATACAGCTGAACATGACGTGATGAGCTATATTGATGATGATTTATTGTTGAACTTACTGGGATTTAATTCTCACTATATTTCCATATCATGTTCAGAAAATTAGTTATGCAGCTTTTTCTAAGGCTCTGGCTTTTAGTGCATATTGGATCGAGTTACTTTATGTTGGGCTGATCTCAGAATCAAATAAGATGTTTGTGGTCGAGTTGGCTCAGATCCCGGTGAAGGTGCAACCACCCGCACCTGTATCTCCGGAATTGGTCAACCAAAATAAACAAGATTTAAATATCTATGTGTTTGATATGTTGCATGTACGTTTTGATTAATGACGTGTATGTGAACTCAATATTGTATAATAATAGAAAAAAAGGTTGTTACATATTATGCCACAACCACAACTCTCAATAATCTTTTAAGAAAAGATTAGGTATGGAAATAGAGTGAGAAGTGCCTTTGAGGAGTTAAAGGAAACAGTAATGAAAGAATTGGTGTTAGTACTCCTAGACCACTCAAAAGTGTTTGAAGTATATACATATTCCTCTAACTTTGCCATTAGAGGAGTCTTGATGCAGGAAGGGCATCCTATAGCCTTTGAAAGCCACAAGTTGAATTATGTAGAATGGCATTATACAGTTCAAGAAAGGGATATGATAGTTGTGGTGCATTGCTTGAGGACCTGGCCACATTACCTACTAAGGTCACACTTTGTCATCAAGACTGACAATGTGGCCACTAGTTACTTCCAAAATCAAAAGAAGCTAACACCAAAGCTGTAACAACTCTATTTTTTTTATTTTACATATATATATATATATATATATATTTGTAAAATCCCATGAAGTCATTATTTCTTTATTTTTAACTATTTAACTCATAATAACATTCAATTAAATTAACCAAGCATAATTAAGATTTATGGTATACCATTATACTGATACAATTATGGGTTCACATACACATCATTAATTAAAAACATCTGTATAGAAAAAATCAAACACATATATGTCTACATCTTATTCATCCATATTGACCAATTCTGGGGATACAAGTGCGGGTGGTGCACTTTCACCAGGATCTTAGCCAACTTGACCCAACGTACGCTAAAAGTCGGTCATAGAGAATATTTGCATATTCAGTCTTCTAAATATCATATAGAAATATAATGAGAGTTAAATCCCAGTAGGTTCAACAATAAATCATCATAATCATCAATATTGTTCATCACGTCATGTTCATCTATATAAGTTATAAAAAATATCTTAGGTCACATGAATGCACTTTATTTATGCACATAAAAATCGTACAGTAATGACATCAATAACTATTCTTAGAATATCATATGATGTTACAACTTATTTTCATATAAAACTACCTCAGTCAGGGTAAGTACTTTCTACTTTTTGGTATGGATTTTTCTCGCTCCGTCCGACATGATACACTTTTTCTTTCTTTTCTCATTAGCATAATCATAGCCGTGAGTAGGGCGTCCCCTATTGGTACATCACACAGACTACCATGTGACCGCACTTGTCTCTTTTATTTTATTTTATTTTCACATTAATAGCCAAAAATATGATTCCAATAACAATTATGTTCATTATACAAACATGCCATAATTTATAATCAAAGCATAATCATTACCAAAAATTATTGGTAAAATGCAATCATGCTATGAATATAATCATTTTCGAATATCACTTTATAATATATTTCCATGTCAAAATTACAAACTTAAGATGGTAAGGAGTTCATGCAATGACAATGGCAATGGCTAGGGCACACACTAGTAATTTATTATTTCTATTTATAAGATTATTCTTCTTTCATAAATATTATTTTTATCTCTCACTAATTAGAGTATAACTCTCTCATTTTAACTCCGATTAAAGTGATCTTGATGGAAATTTAAATCTAAGAAAATCCTCTAAAAATCTTATGTTGAACAGTTTTGTGAAATCATAAGGAATATTAGTGTTAGTACTCTCTCAAATTCAATGTTATTTCTTCCCAAGTAGGTTCTGACCTCTACTTACTAATATGACCATATCTCCCTCTTATAGACTCTAAATTGGGTGATTCCAAGGGCTAAAAATTCATGATTTATATATCTATATTTTTATTGTTAACCATTTCTTTTAATTCCTGACAAATTGTTCCCATAAATTCAAACACATAAACTTACCTTACAGATTCTTCCCTGGTTAACTAGTTTCTGACCACTACGTACTAATCTGACCATATCTTCCTCATATGGATTCCAAATTGAATGATTCAAATGGCTAAAAATCCATGAGATATATATCTATATTTTTCATGTTAACCATTTCTTTTAATTCTTAACCAATACTTCCTAGAATTTCAGAAACAAAAGATTCTCTGGTTATTCCGAAATTATGTTTTCGAACCAAACATTTCCTAAGGTTTTAGTTCTTCCTTTTATTATGTCATCTTCCATTTTCTTCCTAATTTACATCAAATAATAAGATTACTCATTCCAACATTTTAATTAGATTTCTTACACTTAATTTAACATATTCCATCATCTACTTCTCCAAAAAACAGAAATCAAATCATGTATTATTAAGGGTGTTTTTCAACAGAAATGTCTCATAGTCTTCTTCTAAGTGTTTAAGGCCATACTCATTTTATCAATCTAATCATATTCCATCAATTTTCAACACATTCAAATATACATAACAGCAGCATAAAAGTCCTAAAATTTTACCACCCATAGCCATACCTATGTAGAACTTTTCACACAAACCAAAGTATTCAAAACATCCATTATATGCAAGATCAACATGTAACATGATATAGCAACATCCATGGCCAATCATCAAAGTAGTAAATATTGTAAATTTTATCAAAATTTTAAGATCAAAATCTCATATAAACGTTACAAATTTCGAAGTTAACTTACTTGGAGTACTAGTTCTCTAGATTTCTCTTTCTTCTTCCTTTCTCTCTTCCTTTCATTTTCTCACTCTACCTTGCTTCTGTTTTTTCTTCTCCCTCACTTGGACGAAATTCTAATGATATAAGAGTGGTTTTTTTCCAATACATTATCAAGTGGTCCTCCTCTCATAATTATGGGTCTTTGTGGAGGAAGATAAATCATATTCTTGTCTTCCTTTCCTTTAGTCTAGATATGCATAGCAAAAGAAGGATTTTTTTATTTGAAAATTATGATAAAATATTCTCAAGACAAGGGCAAGGTCCCCTTAATTTAGGGATTCATTTCTTTTTCCTTTTGTTTTACTCAAGTATGATAGATTTGCCTTTCTAAATGGCAAATTTCTAGCCCTTAAATCTCCCTTGCTTGGTTGAAATTATTTGTGTAGGATAGGGATAATTTGTTCTAATGACATGTATTATTAGCTACTATATCATCACATGGCTTGCTGAAATTATGAGTGTAGGATACATATATTTTGTCCTAATTCCATGTATTATCTATTATTTTAACACATGGCCTGCTAAAATTATAAGTATAGGATATAGATGTTTTGTCCTAATGCCATGTGACATAATCTTGATTATTATTACACTACTATTTCCTCACATGATTCTTATTTTTCCTCTTGGGTTTAGGCTCATTCTTACCCATTTCCTTTACTTTGGCTGAAATTCTACCTCTCATGGAGGGCATGGTCACATTTTCATGATTTTTGGGCTATTAGTCCAACTTCTATATCCTAGTCCAAGTCTATGTTATATCTCTTGCTTAGGCTATCCTATTAGCTTGCTATAAATTCATGTGAAGTGGAAAAACTCTATATGAAGTGTCCATAGGTGAAAGCCCAATTTTTGGGTGGAAATGTTAAACTTAGGAACTCTAACTCTTGAATTAAGAAAAATTATCCTAATCCAATCTTCTTAAAATTTTAAGACCTTTACTTACTTCTAAAAATTTATCTTCCTTATCCAAGAATTTCGCCTCTCTTTAGTATGCTATTTCTAATTTTTTCTATTAGGTTTTTTCTCTTTACCTATTCCCTTAATGTTAGAAACATTTTCTATGCATACACATAAGGTGAAGAGTTTCTAAGGATTATATTTTCTTAGATATCTAAAAATTGTCTAATAAATTTTATTTCCTTAATTAATTATTTATGTACCTTTATTAATAAAAGAAATGAAATTATGGATGTTACATTAAATATTTATGTACCTTTATTAATAAATGAAATGAAATTAGGGATGTTACAAGTATCATAGTTTTTCCTTCTCTTACCAACTCCATTAATTGTTTTGCCAAAGGATCATGACTCATCCCCTCATTTATAAGCTTCATGATTATCCCTTAGGCTTGAGAGATAATAGCCAAATCTTCTTTACGACTTAATACATTTACTACCACATTAGCCTTTCTAGGTTTGTACTCCATCATAAAGTCAAACTCAGCTAAGAAATCTTGCCACCTTACATACACAAATATTTTCAGCCAAGCAAGGAAGATTCAAGGGATGGAAATTTGGCACTTAAAAAGGAAAACCTATCATACTTGATTAAGACAAAACAAAAAAGAAATGAATTCATAAATCAAAAGGACCTTGTCCCTTGTCTTAAGAACATTTTAACATAATTTTCAAAATACAAATCTCCTTTTGCTATGCATATCGTGACTAAGGAAGAGGAAGACAAGAACATGAGTTGTTTTTCCCCAAAAAACAACCAAGTGCATCCTAATTGTGATAAGGTAGACCCATGGTTATGAAAGGTGAACCACATGATAGTTTATTTAAGAAAAACCCACTGTTATAACATTATAACTTCATCCAAGTGTGGGAGAGAAAAAACATAAGCAAGGTAGAGTGAGGAAATGAGAGAAAGAGAGAATAAGAGAGGGAGAAAGAGGAAGGAGAAGTCTAGAGGACTAAGTACTTAAGATAAGTTAACTTAATCTCCACTTGAATCTATCTTTCTTCTTCTTTCTTAGGGTTCAAAAACTCACCCTCCTTCTCTTATTTAAACTGCTACAAAAGCTAAGGGAAGGGAGAAATCTTGCTACTTCCTTCAAGAGGAAACAAGAAAAAAAAATTCACTAAGTGAGCTAGGGAGATCTTTAGGTGGGTTTAACAATATTTTTTTATAGAAAAACTTTGAAATTAGAAACATTTATTTGAGATTTTGATTCTAGAACTTTGATGAAATTTACTATATTTGTTACCTGTATGATTGGTCATGGATGTTGCTATATTATGTTACATGTTGATCTTGTAAGTGATGTATGTTTAAATACTTAGGTTGGTGTGGAAAGTTCGGCATAGGTATGGCTATGGGTGACAAAATTTTAAGATTTCTATGATGCTATTTTGTATATTTAAATGTGGTAAAAAAATTGATGAAATATGATTATATGTAAAGTAAGAAGAAAATGGAAGAGGACATAATAAAATGATGAACTAAAACTTTAGAAAATGTTTGGTTAGGAAACTGAATTTCAGAATAATCAGGGAATCTTCTGCTTTTAAAATTCCCCTGCACCCAACAACTTCTCTTTTAACCCGAATTCCCCTACACCAACACATTCCCAACCAACCCAAGCCCATCTCAGCCACTACACATACCCTCCCATATTCTTGAAAATCCCCTTCCCATGCACTAGACTCTATAAATTGCTGCTACATCTCCATCGTGCTTCAATCCAGGTAATTCTAATTATCTGAACTTGTGGTATATTATCTAGATTGGAATTTCCTACTTGTTAGCACTGTTGGACTGCTTTACTTTTCTAAATTGGAAATCCCTACCCATTGTTAGACTTGCTAGATGGTTTATCTGCATGGGTTTGGTAAGACTGGTTTTGGCAAAATTTTGCAGCATTTGGAATGCTTAGTTACTGAATTCTCTGGTTCTTGGAAATCATGCCCTTTGGGTTCATATTTGTTACGTTTTTTGAGTTGGTTTGGTTTACTGGTTATTGCTAGTTTTCACTCCTTCTGGTTGATTGCTTAAGTTCATAATTTTACTGGTTTGCCTAGGGATTTTTGGATGAATTTGGAATTAAGTATGCTAAAAATTTAATGCTTGATTTGTATGTGCTCCATTTTCTGATAAGCTGCATTTTTTGATTCATCTTACATTGCATATAAACCTCAACCTTTCTGCTTTGCATTAAGCTTGTCCTTGCTGAATTTGGAATTTCATATTGGCCTTGAAATTTCTAGATTATTCCTCTTGGTTGCTGCTATTTGTTCATCTGCATTTGGTTTGGATTGGCTGCACACATTAAATTATTTTCTAATTTACACTTGATTATTTACTAATATCTTGGTTTAGTTAGTATGATTTGAAAATAATCCATTATTGGTTTTGGTGTCTAAATATCCCTCTCCCCATTACATTTTATCTGATATCATTATAAATGGGTCCTAAAAGAGCCAGAACTGGCCAATCTTCCTCCCGATTCCAGCAACAAGGTAGAGGACGAATTCAAAGGCTGTCCCAACCTCCTCATTAAATAAATAAGTATGGTATCGTGTTTGTTGATGATAATCAATGGACACGATACGATACTCTAGTTAAACGGGGAATGCTGAGTATTCGGTACATGGATGAGGAGTGTTTGGATAGGTTAGGACTTTTAACCGATGTGTGCTACCTCATTGATCAGATTGGGTGGAATACATTCATTGGATTACGTTACCTAGCCTATGCCAAAACCACCTTAGAGTTTTTCAGTTCAATTAATGTGGTACTATTTCGAGGTTTCGACGTTAAGTAGGGCCACATTAACTTTAGATTATTTGACCGTACATATAATTTATCCTTGGCTCAATTTAATGCATTAATCAGATTACCTTCCAGGGGAAATAGATTAATCCCCTCAAGTTTTCTTGCTTAAAATTTTTGGAACTCTATTTCTGTTGAGGGGCAATATGATGCATCAAGTTCGAAAACCTCTTTTATTTATAATCCTACTTTTAGATATTTACAACGCCTGATGGCTCATACCATTTTTGGTAGAACTGAAAGTGATGGATTTGCAAATAAAAGAGAGCTTTATTTTCTTTGGGCCATGTTACACAGTGATAAGGTAGATACTGGCACCTTTATGGCCCAACAGATGGCTCGGGTGGGTAATGCCATGAATGGGATGGTGATTATAGGGGGTTTAGTAACTGCAATAGCTAGAAGGTTAGGATTTGAGGCAAATCTTCAGGATTTGTAACCAATAGTTAGCAGCAGTAGGATAGATTTAGAATCATGTCTGCATATGAAATTAATTGTTAAAAGGAATGGTAACTATTGGATGCATCTCTGTGGCCATAATATATTTCACCTCCCTAACCCTACTAGGACAGTAGTTAGTAATGAAGATAATTGGATATACCCTCTAGAAGAGGGTAAAGAGGGTGATGATGATCCTGAGGAGGATGACATCCCCCTTGAGCCATTTTTGTCTCTACCACCCCACCCTATACCCACTTCATTGACATTGTAGGTCCTTCCCATGTGCCACAAGAGGACCAACATTCTATCTCCTCATGGCTTCGCCGAATTGAGGAGGAACAAATAGTACAAAGGGCCACCTTTCATGCAATCCAAGATTCAATCCAAAGCATATAGGGAATGATGAACGGATGGTACAATTGGCACCTAAGTTAGAATCCTCCACCTCCACCTCCAGACGACCAATGAGCAAGTAAGTTACTTCTTATTTTGCCTGCACTTTCATTGTTACTAACATTGAGGACAATGTCAAGTTTAAGCATGAGGGAGTAGACTTTAGGCTTATGGTTTTCACTGATTGAATTTTTTTTCCTTGTTGGCTGAATATCTCTTGTTTCATTGCATAATCACAAAGTTTACTGCTTTAGAGATAGATTGATGTATTGTAGGTTAATTTTGTAGAGGTCTAGTAATTAACCATTGTTCTCTATGGGATACAACCCATACTCATCGGACTAGCTATAACTACACCATTCACTTGCGGTTATTTATAAAACACACAAACACTTCAGAAAAGCGATTCCACGGTGAAAAGTCCTTTTAAAGTTGTGATAGGACAACAATCGCTCACACTATATACTTTTTCAAACTCTTACCAGAGGAAAAGCCCAGAATTTTACCTCATGGTAAAGCCTTGGAAAAAGCAAGATGATGTTACCTACTTTTACCTTGATAAAGTGAAAAAAAAGGATGAAAAAGTGGGCGGATAAAAAGAGGCGTGTTGGAGAATACCAAGTGGGAGACTTAATCATGGTGAAACTTCTCCCATAATAGTTTAAAGCCTTCAGAAAGGTGCAAAAAGATTTGATTTAAAAATATGAAGGCCTGTTTGAGGTCATTGGTCAAATAGGGAAGGTTTCCTACAAGCTTAACCTTCTATCAACCATAAAGATACATCTGGTCTTCTATGTCAGTATGCCCAAGCCCTATAATAAGGACAAGGAAGATCAGGGAAGGAAAGACTCAAGGCGAGCACCTCCAATTATTATAAAGTTGATGTGTACATAATTAAGCATAACTTTTATACATTTAAACTTAATTTTTTTTATTTAAGTAAAATATAATTAGGAATTAACTTAGTTTTGTGTTGTAGGATCAAAAGAAGAAACAAAGAGGAGAAAAATAAAAGAAATTTATGAAAAAATGTTGAATTACAGTGAGTCCAAATCTTTTGGCATTAATCAAGCTATAAATCCCTCATACAAATATCAATTGAGGTGATTCAAGTGGTTATAGAAAACTAAGACACAAAGTTACAACTTGTTGTTGAACAATTTTTTCAAAATTGACAAGAATCCTAGCATCGCGATGCTATCACGTGTAGCAAGAAAATAGCACTAGTGTGCCGCGATGTAGCAAGAAAATGCTACTTTCATCTACACATCGCGATGTGTAAATGCTCCATATCGATATTAACCCCAAATTTTTTTGAAATAACCCTCAAGTGGAACCAAAATCTAGCCCAATGACCCAAAACTCAACCTAAAGAAATTCTAAGCAATTAGGGTTGTAAAAATATATAAATAAAAGGTAAATAAAGCATTAAAAATGGATCATATCATCAATATTTTTTTTCATTCCTTCTTCTTCTCTCATCTTCTCTTAGGTTTTCTTATAACCTTACATGGCTAATTCTCTTTTGTTAGTTGAGGAAGATTGAAACCTCAATGATTTTATGCATTGTGAGATTGTATTAAGATTCGATTATTCAATGTCTTTAGATATTGATTATTCATTTTTTTTCTTCCAATTATTGTTTCAATTGATAGCTAAGGTGTACACTAGTGGTTTAATTGTTTAAATCTACAATTGAATTATATATCAACAAAGGTTTGATCATTTTTATTTAAGAGGAAAATATGATTAATGATTGTATGATTATGAATTGTTATCCTATGATAAATAATTGAGTAAATTAAATACAACCGATGTGTTTGTGTTGTTTAGCTCTATTTGTTTCTCTAGTCCTTCATGCGATTAATAAGTTAAATTTTACCGATTAGTTAGTGTTGCTTATTAATTAGGGTTAGTTGAAGCGATTGTTATCAATTAAATAAACTTAAGGAGAAATAGAGATAACATCCCAATTGTAAATATTCAATATAAAATTGATTATATTACCGATTATCAATGCAATCCTTGATGGTGGATATCAACAAAGATCACCACTTTTATAATTAATTTCTCTCATATTTAGTTTATTGTGATCATTCCATTCTATATTTAATAGTTTATTTACAACCTTCAAAACCCTTATTTTTTCACAATCACAAAAGGTAATATCAATCTCTTTGAGATTGATCCTTACTCCCATCACTACAGATAGTTTTGAGTTAAGGTATTAATTATATTTAGTGTACCTGCGACAATGCCTACCAAATTTTGATGCTACTATTGAGGACTACTTCTAATTATCTTTTGTGATTTCACTTTTATTTATTCATGTTACTTGTTCTACTAACTCTCAAGATTTGTAATACAATTCAGATATTTGAAAATCTATATACAGGCACAGAAGAGAAATTCAAGAATATATTGATCACGAGAAGGAGGAAGTAGTCATGGCTAGACACCCTACTCCATAGGAGCTTAAATCTCTAGATTTGCATCAACAACCCCATATGCATTACTTTCCCTAATCTTGATGAGAATGTTAATTTTGAATTGAAATATGGATTGATACATCTCTTACTTAATGCAAAAGTGGTTTGACCACACTCCAAATGCAAAAGTGGTTTGACTACACTCGCAAATAACTCACACTCTAAATACACCCAAATAAGATCTTTTCTTACGAGTGTAGTTAAACCACCTTGGGTGTATCTTCATGCTGGGAGGAAGGTTAAGCTCATAAGAAACATTTCCTATTTGTCTAACAACCACGAATAAGCCCTTGTATTTGCAAATTAATCCTTTATACACTTTTCAAAGGCCTTAAAATGTTGTGGGAGAAATTTAACCATAACTAAGTCTCCCACTTGGTATTCCAAAGAATGTTTTTTTATCTACCCACTTTTTGCATTCTTTTTGCTACTTTGTCAAGATAAGAGCAAGCAACATCAGCTTGCCCTTGCCAATACTTCACCATATGGTAAACTTCTGGGCCTTTCTCCTAATAGAAGTTTGAAAGAATATGGAGTGTGAGTGGTTATTACTCAGTCACAACTTCAAAATGACTGTTCCCTAAGGACTTTCTCTTTTGAAGATTGTAGAGAAATTGCTCCACATCCAAGAACTTTTCCCATTCCTTCTGATTGACACTCACAAAGTGTTTTAACATTCTAACAATGCATTTAACCTCTTAGTCTACTCATCAATTTGTGGATGAAAACTTGTCGAAAAGTGTAGCTCTGATCCTAAGAGTTTGAACAATTTAGTCCATAGGCAGCCAATAAAGCGAAGATCTTTGTCGTTGATGATGGTCTTGTGTAATCCCCAATACTTAACCACATTCTTAAAGAATAAGCGGGCAGCTTCCTCGATTGTGCAATCTGTAGGGGAGGGTATGAAAGTAGCATATTTTTTAGAATCTATCTACCACCACTATGATAAAATCAAACCCCTTGGACTTTGGCAATGTGGAAATGAAGTTTATGAAGAGACTTTGCTATTGTTGTCCAGTTGTGGGTAATGGCTCCAATAATCCATTCAGAGTTTTGTTCTCTACATTGTCTTATTACTATACAAAACAATTCTTCACATAGATTTCCACCTCATCCTACATTTGTAGCCAATAGTAGGCTGAGTCTAACAATGCTAATGTTCTTTTTTGTCTTGAATAACCATACCACTTAGTGTCATGGCATTCTTTGATGAGACTCCTCCTCAAATTGTTTCAATTAGGAACATAAAGTCTCCTCCCTTTGATATAGAGAAGGCCATCCTCTAACCAGAATCTTATGGTTTTACCTTCTTTAATCAGTTCCACTAATTATTTTTCCAAGGAATCATAACTTATTCCCTTCTTTTTAAACTTCATGATGTTCCCTTAGACTTGAGAGATAATATCCAAATTTGCTTTATGTCTTAGCACATCTATTACCATATTAGCCTTTCCCTACTTTGTACTTTAGTGTGTAGTGAAACTTGTAACAACTCCATTTTTTTTATATATTTTCATAATAACATTCAATTAAATTAACCAAACATAAATAAGGTTTAAGAAATACCATTAACACTTATACAATTATGGGTTCACGTACACATTATTAATTAAAACATATGTAAAAAAATCTAACATATATAAGTCTACATTTTATTCATCCATATTGACTAATTCTAGAGATACAGATGCGGGTGGTTGCACCGTCACTGAGATCTTAGCCAACTTGACCGAACATATGATAAAAGCTGGTCATAGAGAATATCTGCATAACTTAGTTTTCTGAACATGATATGAAAATATAGTGAGAAATAAATCTCAGTAGGTTCAACAATAAATCATTATCAATAATGCTTGTCACGTCATGTTCATCTGTATAAATGGTGCGCACTGTCACAGGTGCACCCAAATTAATACCTTACCTCAAAACTAACCTGTAGTAGTGGGAGTAAGGGTCGTTCCCACAGAGACTGGAATTACCTTATGTGACTAAAAAGGAGGGAATTGATAATCGCAAGTTAAGTAAAGTAAACAATAATGAAGATAAATAAGCGAAAGTGATTAATGATAAAGACGTTGGTTTCGGTTGGTATCCACCATCAAGGGATTACATTGATCATCGACAACATAATTAATCTGCAAATGAATATCTATCATTGGGGTTTTAACCCCGTTTCTCCTTAAGCCTAGCAAATTAATGACAATCGCACTAATTAAACCCTAATCAACAAGCCATCTTTTAGCACATCGGTAAAATATAACTTGTTAACCGCATGAAGAACTAGAGAAACTGATAGAGCTAAACAAATATAAACACATCGGCTATATCTAATTTAGTCAATCATTCATCATAGGTTCAATGATTTATAATCCAAAACCCTCAAACCTATTTGCCTCACGAATCGCAGAATTAAAGACTTTGTTCAAAACACAATTCAGCGGTAGATTAAAATAGACGAAATACTAGTAGGCCTCCTAGCAAACATATGCATAATCATTAAGAACAAGAACAGATGAACAATCAATATTCAAAACAAATTGAAATAATAACATCAGATCCACATCTTACAATGTATAAAAATCCCTTGAGGTTTCAACTCACCTCAACCAACTAAAGAGAATTAGCCACGCAGGGCCATAAGATAAACAAAAGAAGAATTGAAGAATGTAGATGAAGAATTCAGTGAAAGATTGGATCCCTTCTCTGGTTGCTCTGCTCTCTTTTTATAGACTTTTTCCTTCTAATCGAAGTCAGAACGTATTTTAGGTCAAGTTCCCGTCCATTCCCTTCAATTTTGAGCGAAAACGACCTAAAATCGCGAAATCAGCAAGTCCCCTACGGCTCACGGGCGCCGCGGCGCTTCGGATTGTCTTATCGTGGCACCGCGGTGCTCCCTTTTGAGTGCCGTGGCGCCCAGAATCTTCTGGATTTTGGCAAAGTGCCGAACATGAAAGTTGTAGCTCTATATCTCTTCTTTCCATAGCCGATCAAATCACCTTAATCGGAGTCCAAATGAGTGAGATATACCTCAATTAGTGACACAAGGTCAGGAATCAGCATTTTTCTATGATTTTCTCTTTATTTTTCTCTTCTTTTCTTCTTTATTATTCCTAAAACACAAAACACAACATTCAATCAATTCATATCTAATTTCTACTAAAATTAAATAAAAAGCAACTTAAAATATGTCAAAATCATGCTTATTTTATAGCATGTCAAATACCCCCACACTTACTCTTTTGCTTGTCCTCAAGCAAACATTGATTCATGTAAACAGAATTCAATATATGAAATGAGTGAATGGCTTACCAATATGCTGCCTCATAGTGAAAATTGTATGCTCTTGGAAAAAATTTCAGAAAATTTCATGACCATGTGCAACATTTAATTCAAATGCAATTTATAATTTTATTCCCTAAAATCCATAGTGTGTGTGTGTCTTTGGATAATTTAATTTTCTTTTACCTGAATGAGCTTATATATCTCAGAAATTATAGCATGGCTCTCTAATTAAAATTTCCATAGGCTTATTTTTCATGCTACTCTCCACTAATGTAGGCTAAAACTACTTCTTAGGATCAAAAGGACTTAACTCAGCTTGAAATGTGGCTAGGCTATGGGGTGAGATAAAAGATATAATTTTAAAGCTCAATCTCCCAACATCACATGATTAACTCTGATCTATTTGAGCTAATTCTCAAGATTGGTGAAGTTTTTCCCCCACACTTATTTCCTTGCTTCTCTGCAGTCTATTTTTCTTTGATTCTCTATTTCTTCCTTTTTCAATCACTGGATAGACTTTCAGTAGTCTTTTGAGAATATATATATATATATATATATATATATATATATATATATATATATATATATATATATATATATTTCTTTCTTTCTTTTGTCCTTGCTCCACCCTTCCACCCTTTCATTAATGTAGATCTATAAAACAAATATTCAGAAATTAATCATGGAGTGAGTGAATCAGGTAGAAAAAATAAAGGTATCAATCACAAAATTTGGTCTTGGCTGTTTTGTGGGTATAGAATAAAATGTTAATTAAGCTCAAAATAGAGGTTCTAAGGATATTCACTTGTTTGGGTTAAGCTTGAAAGGCTCAATCTCATAAAAAAAATGCCTAAATCATCTCCTAATTGTTAGTATTAGCCTAGGATTTCGCCTCAAGTAGCATTTAAATAAGTTCTAGAAATTTTAAAGAGATCATAAAATATTTTTGAGTTATATAATCTTTTTCTAAGTAAAAGACAAATTAAATATCCAAAATTACTGTACAAAAGAATTTCAGGATTTTTAGAAAATAGGTAATCATAAATTGAAAAGAAATTAAAATTACACATAATTATGACTTTCCTACATCTCTCAAGAGCTATAAGCAATTTAAACAGTTATATCATTGGCTATTGGTTCAGCTATCACAAACTCATAAATTGAAATTTTGTTCACATGCTCACCTCATGACAAGATTAAAAGTGCACATATCATAAAATGTATCAAAGTAGGAAAGTGCACAAGTGTATGATTTATTATACAGTCATCCAGCTGAATTATAAAGTGACCCCCCACACTTAAAAACATACATTGTCCCTAATGTAAGAATATGAAAGAGAATATAAAAGGGACAAATAAAAACATAAGGAGGGGTTCAGTGAAACTTCCCTGACTAGTGATCACCATCCATCCTATCATGCTCAGGTGCAGGCCTAAAGGGTGGTTCAGGAGGTGCTGGGAAAGCAATCGGGAGGTTCAGGGCATGAGCTAACTGGCTAAAACACGCATGATGATGCTGTGCAATAGAGTGCTGATAGAGGGCCAGATCGTTCATTTGATGACTTAGATACTCTGTGCGCTCCCATAAATCTTCAATGGTATGCTGGGATGGTGGTGGAGCTGAGCTGCTTCCCGGTTCCTCTATAGGTATTGGCTGAATCCCTAGCTCCTCCTCTGCTGCTTCTTCATGGCCCTTGTATTTTTGGATGTCTGCATAGGAAATAGGTTTCATCGGGTGAATGAGAGCCTAAGTGGAATCCCAGCTTACGCCCGCTTTCTGACATAGACCAGTAATTAAACTAGGGGCAAATAGGGATCCGCCTCTAGCACTGATACAACCGAGTAGCTGCCTATGAATAACCTTGCCTACATCAATAGAAAGCCCTTTAAGTATTACATAAAGCAAAATGGCCCTTTCCCGCCTGACTTGACTCATGTTGAGGCTGGGCATGAATCTTGCTGACACGAAATAGTGCCATGCTTTAGCCACTTTATTCATGTCAGCTCTAGCAAGGTATAACGGATGGCCATTGCTATCCAATTTCTAGGAGGCCCCTCGGTAGCATAGAGTGCATATCACGTCTTCAAAGTCAATGTATGATTGAAGAAGTGCCGTATATTCATCATCCTTAATATCAGGCAGGGAATAGAATTCATTAATAGCGTGCAGAGTGAATGGCACCATCTTGCCTCTAACCCGTGCTTGATGACGTTCGTGAACTGTAGCATTGGAGTAGAACTCCTGAACTATAGGAATAACTCCTGGCTCTGGGTTCCTGCAGAAAATCTCCCAATGCCTATGGAGGATATTGTCTCTATGAGGTAGCCCTTCGGTGATAAGAAATCCACGTTCTGGAACTATAGGTTTATGCACCACCACTTTGATGTGGTGTTGATAAACCGCTTCAGTCACAAAAGCTCCGGTGTCGAATTCCGGAGGGTCCTCAACTCTGTTCTTCCTCTTAGAGATGCCTAATTTGGAAGTTTTTGGGGCCATTGCACTTAGCAAACTCTCTGGGGCGTTTTATCAAACACCTAGTGTGCACTCTTGAAAAATGCAGAGAATGGATGGTAGATTCGTAGCTTGAAGTCCCA
Source organism: Gleditsia sinensis (assembly GCA_037074535.1). Taxonomy (NCBI): domain Eukaryota; kingdom Viridiplantae; phylum Streptophyta; class Magnoliopsida; order Fabales; family Fabaceae; genus Gleditsia; species Gleditsia sinensis. The sequence goes on along the minus strand of CM073473.1, from coordinate 34,331,843 downwards.
ATGCAGTAAAAACCAATAGCAAGGAAGTGTAGAGACCAACTTCAGCAGGAAAAACAACGTAAATAGTACCAAATGCAGTGCGATTGGTGGCTGGAAAGTGTGAGATCAAAATTGCTTGAGAACCTTAGAAAATTGCCATTGAATCCAAGCCAAAAGCTGAAAGAAGTGTATAATCCTGCAAAAGAAGATGCACAATCATGTAATGTAAGCAAGAGAACGTAATAGGAGGTGGGTATGGTTGATTTGAGGCAAGAAAGTAGATGGGGAGGTGAAATAGATGCAAAAAAATGGATAGGAAACCGAGAGGGTTGCGACCCTCTTATAGAGAGCGCCGCGGTGCTCTCTGCTGCAACGCGGCGCTGTTCTAGAGCGCCGCGGCGCTTTCCCAGTCTAGGCGACGTGCACCGCGGTGCTCGTTTTGGGTGCCGCGGCGCATGTGCGCGTCCGCAGATCAGAATTTTTTTTTTTAAGAAAAATTAAACTATGAAAAGAAAAAATAAGAAGAAGAAGAAGAATGATTGTTGGGTTGCCTCCCAACCAGCGCCTTTGTTTTACGTCGTTGGCTCGACTCAGCTCCTTATCTTTGTTCATGGAGGCTCTTTGAGGTTCATTTTAAATTTCTGGGACTTGTTCAATCCTTGAAATTCAACTGCATAACCAAAAACCACATCAGTAATAACAAGTGGTCCTAACCAAGGGAGAGATTTCTTACCTTTAAAGGGTCTAACCCCTTTAATTTCCAGAATTTGATGCAACTCTACAATCGGGTCTATGCCTTTAAGGTTTGCAATTGTTTTTATAATGGCATTTCTTTTTTTCTGAAAAATATGCATCAATTCTTCTTCTTTTTTAACACCCAAATTCTGGGCAACTAGAATAGGTGATGCTTCCCCTACTTCCAAGTATTTCAAGTGATTGGGGAGAGGTGACAAATTGGACCCAGGGTCCTGCAAAATAGAAGGTGCAAGAGTAGTATCAGAATTTGATAATTCCTTATAAGCAACCTTACCTTTTTGTGGCCCTTCTGAAAAATCATTGAGTGCAGTTAGTTTCTCCTTTGTTCCTTCATCTAAGTCTATCTCACCATCATCTGCTGCCATAGATTTGTTCACACTTTCCTCCATTTTATCCTTTTCATCTAATTCAAAAATATCGTATGCCAACGAATTAAGTACATCAATGGAATAAACAGGAGTATCATCACCTGGGTGTTTCATGGCTTCATACATATTGAATTTTATTACTTCACCATCAAATTCCATAGTGAGTGTGCCATTGTGAACATCTATCTTGGTTTTGGAGGTTTTTAAGAATGGTCTCCCTAATAATATTGGAGAAGTAAAATCCCCATTGTCCATGTCAAGCACATAAAAATCTGCAGGGAACACCAAATCATCTACCTGCACCAAAACATCTTCAATTATTCCCTTAGGATATGCAGTGGACCTGTCTGCTAGCTGAATTATCAAATTTACAGATTTCAATGGTCCCAAATTCAAAGATGTGTATACAGAATATGGCATAACATTGATGGAAGCTCCTAAATCTAACATAGCCTTTTCAATACGAGTCCTCCCAATTTTGCATGGAATAGTAAACATACCTGGATCCTTGCATTTAATAGGGAGTTTTGTCTGTATCATAGCAGATACATTCTGACTCATATGAATCTTTTCAAAATCCTTTAATTTTTGCCCTTCTTTTTTAGTACATAGTTCTTTTAAGAACTTTGCATATCTTGGCACCTGTTTAATGGTATCTAGAAGGGGGAGATTAACTTCACATTTTCTAAAGACATCATACAATTCAGAAGTTTTCTCATTTAGCCTATTCTCTTTAAGAGCTTCTGGAAAAGGAGGCACTACTTCATAATTCAAATTAGGAGAAGACTTACCTGTAGGTGCTTCATTCTCCTTAATTGATGTTTCAGTTTTCTTAGGAGAAGAGGGTGCCGGGGGACTTTCAATCTCCTTACCATTAATTGAAATAATTGCACTGACATTTTCTCTAGGATTCACCACAGTTTGAAAAGGTAACTTACTTGAGTTCTGAGCATCCAATTGACTCACTGTAGTTGCTAACTGACCTATTTGAGTTGTCAGATTCTGGATGCTAGCTCTTGTCTCTTATTGAAATTGATGAGAGTTATGTACCAGAGTTTTTACAATGTCTTCCAATGGATTACTTACCTGTTGATCCTAGGGTGCATTCTGTCTAGGATAATAGGCTTGCTGATTTTGTTGAAAATTTTGTTCTGCAGACCTATTTTGTGCACTCCGATATCTGAAATTGGGATGATCCTTCCATCCAGGATTGTATGTATTGGCATATGGATCATACCTTCTTGGTTGGCCAGGAAAACCTCCTACATCATTCGCTTGTTCTGTGGATTCCTCTTGAAGTGTAGGACACATGTCAGTTGGGTGCCCTGTGGCTGAGCATATTCCACATACTTTAACTTGCTGTAGTGTACCTGTTGCCATTTGACGCACAAGAGAAGTAAGTTCAGATATTTGATTCTGAAGAGAAGTAGTACTTACCTCCTGGGCATGTCTAATAGGAGGATCATGCCTAACGCCAAATTGTTGTGAATTGGCAGCCATGTTTGATATCAGGATTCTGGCTGCCTCAGGAGTCTTATCTACTAGTGCTCCTCCACTAGCTGCATCTATCATGATCCTATCTCCCTGCAAAAGACCTTCATAAAAATATTGGATTAATAGCTGCTCACTAATCTGATGATGTGGGCAGCTTGCACAAAGTTTCTTAAACCTCTCCCAATATTCATAAAGGGTTTCACCATGCAATTGCCTAATGCCGCATATCTCTTTCCTAATAGTAGCGGCTCTAGATGCAGGAAAATAACGTTCTAAAAACATTCTCTTCATCTCATTCCAAGTAGTGATAGTACCAGAAGGCAAATAATACAACCAATCTTTGGCTGAATCTTTTAAAGAAAAAGGAAAAGCCTTGAGTTTTATTTGTTCCTCAGTTACTCCAGGGGGCTTCATACTGGTACATACTACATGGAACTCCTTCAGATGTTTATGCGGGTCTTCACCTGCAAGACCATGAAAACTTGGTAAGAGATGAATTAATCCAGATTTCAACTCAAAGTTAACATTATCATCAAGATTAGGAAAAGTAATGCATAAGGGTTGCTGATGTAAATCAGGAGCTGCAAGCTCCTTCAGAGTAGGGTGTCTGGCCATGATCACTTCCTCCTTATCCTGATCAATGTCTTCTTCAATTTCTCTTCTGTGCCTGTGTACAAATTTTCCAATATCTGGATTGAACTGTAAATCTCGAGAATTAGAAGAACGAGTTACAGGCATAAATAAAAAAAATTCACAAAAAGTAATGATGCAGTCCCCGGCAACGGCGCCAAAATTTGGTACGCACTGTCGCAGGTGCACCCAAATTAATACCTTACCTCAAAACTAACCTGTAGTAGTGGGAGTAAGGGTCGATCCTACAGAGACTGGAATTACCTTATGTAACTAAAAAGGGGGGAATTGATAATCGCAAGTTAAGTAAAGTAAACAATAATGAAGATAAATAAGCGAAAGTGATTAATGATAAAGACGTTGGTTTCGGTTGGTATCCACCGTCAAGGGATTACATTGATCATCGACAACATAATCAATCTGCAAATGAATATCTATCATTGGGGTTTTAACCCCGTTTCTCCTTAAGCCTAGCAAATTAATGACAATCGCACTAATTAAACCCTAATCAACAAGCCATCTTTTAGCACATCGGTAAAATATAACTTGTTAACCGCATGAAGAACTAGATAAACTGACAGAGTTAAAAAAATATAAACACATCGGCTATATCTAATTTAGTCAATCATTCATCATAGGTTCAATGATTTATAATCCAAAACCCTCAAACCTATTTGCCTCACGAATCGCAGAATTAAAGACTTTGTTCAAAACACAATTCAGCGGTAGATTAAAACAGACAAAATACTAGTAGGCCTCCTAGCAAACATATGCATAATCATTAAGAACAAGAACAGATGAACAATCAATATTCAAAACAAATTGAAATAATAACATCAGATCCACATCTCACAATGTATAAAAATCCCTTGAGGTTTCAACTCACCTCAACCAACTAAAGAGAATTAGCCACGCAGGGCCATAAGATAAACAAAAGAAGAATTGAAGAATGTAGATGAAGAATTCAGTGAAAGATTGGATCCCTTCTCTGGTTGCTATGCTCTCTTTTTATAGACTTTTTCCTTCTAATCGAAGTCAGAACGTATTTTAGGTCAAGTTCCCGTCCATTCCCTTCAATTTTGAGCGAAAAACGACCTAAAATCGCGAAATCAGCAAATCCCCTACGGCTCACGGGCACCCCGGCGCTTAAGTGGAGCACCGCGGCGCTTCCAGGAATCAGGGACGGGGTGCCGCGGCACTCCTTGTTTGCACCGCGGCAGGCTATGTCGAACCTGATCGTGCGCCGCGGCGCGCTGTGTTGAGCGCCGCGGCGTTGCGTCCTGGGCAGCACGGCGCCGCGGCGCTTCGGATTGTCTTGTCGTGGCGCCGCGGCGCTCCCTTTTGAGCGCCACGGTGCCCAGAATCTTCTGGATTTTGCCAAAGTGCCGAACATGAAAGTTGTAGCTCTATATCTCTTCTTTCTGTAGCCGCTGAAATCACCTTAATCGGAGTCCAAATGAGTGAGATATGCCTCCATTAGTGACACAAGGTCAGGAATCAGCATTTTTCTATGATTTTCTCTTTATTTTTCTCTTCTTTTCTTCTTTATTATTCCTAAAACACAAAACACAACATTCAATCAATTCATATCTAATTTCTACTAAAATTAAATAAAAAGCAACTTAAAATATGTCAAAATCATGCTTATTTTATAGCATGTCAATAAACTACAGTAATTATCCTTAGGTCACATGAAGGCACTTTATCTATGCACATGAAAATCGTACAGTTATGATATGTATAGCATGAATAATTATTTTTAGGATATCATATGATGACTATCTTCTTTACTTTTTAATATGTCTCTTCACTTGAGTGATTTTGCCATATAACTTAACCATAGGGATTTCTTTCATCCATAAGTTCTTCACTTGTCGATCAACAATAAACATCGATTGTACCCATAGTTAAGCCAAATTTTTGTCCAATTGAATTTCTTGGAATTAGGTAACATAAGAAGAATCTAATAAATACTTCCTTAGCATTGATGCAAGAAAATCTGTATCTACATTACTCAATCCTGATGGCAAGGCTAGGCAATGTATTACTATGCCTACTTTGTTCAAGTTTTCAAAAGAGTCTATATACTAGAGCTTAACTTTTTCTTTCTTTTCAAACCTCATTACCTCTTTCATTGGTGAGTCCTTCAAGAATATGTGGTCACCAACTGATAATTTCTAGTGCTCAACAATCATGGTCCTTATAGACTTTTGACCAGTATTGAGTTGCTTGTATTTCTTTTTCAATCAATTTCACTTTATGTAAAATATTCAACAGACTATATATATACATTTAAGGAACTCTTAAACCATTGTGTAACTCATTCCTTTATATCCTCAAGTCGCGTGCATATATGTATAGGTTGATATTGGGAAATGCACACATAAAAGATCATATTCACATTCATATTGGGTAACTATATTTTCTTATTCTAGACTTCTATCAAGTCATCTTTGATTCTCATATGTCAAAATCATCCCATGAATATCATCATCTTAATCTATCATCTATTTCTATCCTAAAATCCATTAATCAATATGTTAAACATACGTAGTAATAAATCCACCAATCCTTTTTAACGTTTATGTACCATTGGCACATGTCTAACAATTCCAACTTACCTCATCACAGTAACTCTATACCCTCTTATTAACACCAATAAATTCATTATAAAAAATATCAAGCCTTTCTTCTATCATATCTAAAAGCACCTCATTCTATCTTATATCAATCCCGTTTAATTCACCCAATCATTTCAAGAAGATTTTTCCCAACAATTACTCATACATGAATTCTCAATTTCAACTTAATTCACATTCTAGATACTAAACTCAATTTAGCATAATATAAACCTTTAACATAAATATCTTAATCACTTATATTATTTTCAGACATGATTCTCATAGTATTCTCCATATTTCCAAATTAAGAGTTCAAAGATTAATTTAAATCCTACTTTCCATATTTTATTCCTTAAGAACTTCAACACCACTAATTCTCTTGATTACATTCATCAAAACACCATAAGGCCATCATCCATCAATTCCTTTCAAACTTTTCATTACTTTAACCTACTGACAACTTGGTCACCATAATAATTAAATTTCAAAGAAAATAAACTAACTTTTGTTGTAATGAGGGAAAAGAACTTTGCATTTAATGTAAAACATTAATAAGGGAGAATATATGTGCCAAAATCTACTTTAAAGCTGTTGGTATTTGGTGGAAAAGAAATAGCACATGGAAAAGAAACATTTCTGAATTTATAAAAGTCAGTGAAAAATAAAGAATACATAATTAACTAGTAAAATGCAGTTGATTGTTTCAAAATAGATGTAATCAATCAACTGTAAAATAAACCAGTTCAAATTAAAAATTTTCAAAATTACTAATTGACTTAATAATACTGATAGTTGACTGACAAGAACATTGTAAAAACAAAATAAACCATTTGATTGTCCCTCTTCAACAATTAATTTGTTTACATTTTCACCTTTTTTTTACAATTACGCCTATCACCTACAACTTTCCTACAAGAATCAAGACATCAATACTTCATCAAAGAAAACAAGGAAAAGATAAATTTCTGGTAATATCTTAACCTTATTCTCTTTATGTGCTTAATGTGAACCACGATCACAATTACTGTACATATACATGCTTACCGTAATTTATTTGAAAATTTTCACCTTCAATTTAGCTAATATCCACCAATCACTCACATAGTTGTTTTAATTATGTCTGACCTATTCACATAGCTATTGTAAGCATGTCATTATTTGAGTTCTATAAATGCTCATGTTAATATCTTTACCTTCATACTCAAAGTTAAAGTGTATGCAGCTATGGAGGGAATCGTATTTCGTTAGTTTCGAAATATTTGTTTCTTTTGTTGTTCTAGTCTTGGGAAAGATGGAGAATATATGAAAGCAGCACAAAACATGGGTATGGTGCTGGCCAGGAGAAAAATTCATTTAGTGTATGGTGGAGGTAACTGTGGGTTAATGGGGTATGTGTCTACAACTGCACATGTAGGAGAATGTCAAGTTTTAGGTATTATTCCTACAGCTTTAGCTGCATCCAATATTATAGGGAAGATAATTGGGGAAGAATTTAGGGTAGCTTCCATGCATGAGCGTATGGTTAGAATGATGAGTAATGCTGATGCCTTCATTGCCTTACGAGGTGGTTTTGGTACTTTAGAGGAGATTTTTCGAATAGTCTCTTGAGCACAACTGAATATGCATCACAAACCGATAGGTTTGTTAAATGTTAATCACTTCTTTGATGATCTGTTGTCTTTTCTTAATCATACTATGGAACAAAAGTTCATCTCACACTCAGCACGACAAATTCTGATCTCAGCTTCAAATACTGAGGAGTTGGTTGATGCTTTATAAGTATATGTTCATGTACTTGATCCAATTATGACTCGAATAGATTGGAAGACAAACAACCGTGGAAAGCGCAAGTTAGATTTGTATCTTCATATGTAACTGTAGTAGGACATGACATTGTTGTACCACTTCTACTTTCTTAGGGTTAACTTGGATACCATCCTTACCAACCATACTCCCTTACAGTTGGTAAAATTATCTTTAAATGTTGCTTATGATCCTCTGTACTCTTGAAATATATTAGTCTTTTGTAAATAAAGATAATAATAAATTTATCCAAGAATAGTTTAAATACTCTATTCATTAAGTCGATGAATACAGTTGGGGCATTTGTCAAACTAAATGACATCACCAAGAACTCATAATACCCATAGTGAGTCCTAAAAGAAAATTTCCAATTATCCTCTTCCCTTATCCTCAATTAATGATACTCATATCACAAATCAATTTTTGAAAAAATATTAAGCACCTTGTAACTGATCAAACAGATCATTTATACGAGGTAATGAGTATTTATTCCACACTATCACCTTATTCAATTGTCTACAATCTATGCACAATCGCAACGATCCATCTTTTGTTTTTCACAAATAGTATTGGAGCTCTCCAAGAAGGAGTACTAGGGTATATAAATCTTTTGTCCAATAAGTCTTACAACTAATTCTTCAATTCCGTAAGTTTAGTCATTACCATTCTATATGGGGGTATAGACACTAGTTAGGTTTCAGGAAATAAATCAATACCAAATTCTATTTTACGTTTCGAGGTAATCCTGGTAATTCCTCAGGAATTACATCAGACAATTCTCTAACCTTTAGAACTTGATTTACACTGGTATATTTTATATCAACATCTCCCACCACTGTTAAATATCCTTGGCACCTTTTTGTAATAACTTATAGGCTGCTAAAACAGAAATTAGATTTTTAGGTATCTCACTACGGTCTCCTTTTATCAAGAAAGAAGATTCTCCAGGAATATTGAATTTAATCATCTTCAGATGACATTCTAAAATGGTCTGACATATTACCAACCAGTCCATTTCTAATATCACATCAAAATCTACCATATCTAGACATTCAGATAAAACAGATATTATATTCAGAAATGATCATATTTGACATTTTTTTTTCAATTCTTTAAATTCTCTGAGACACCTATCCCTTTCACTTTCAGGCAATAATTAACCCATAGATACCTCTTAAGATGTCACAATATTCAATCAACTTTATACTAGGAAATTTAATAACTTGGAATAGAAATGAAATTGAAACCCTATAGAATCCATCAGCAGCACCTGAAGTATAAATATGTCCGGCTCATATCTATACTAAAGGTCCTACTAAAGAATCCTTTACTCCGATAGCCACATGGAAACCTAATGCTATGATACCAACTTGTAATGCCCCCAATTTTACAGCATGTGAAACAAACATTTTCTTTTCTACAATAAGATATCTTTCTTAACATGTATAACACTATTCTTTGTCATAGAAATAGATACATATAGGTTCTCTCATGTATATACATTATATAGACCAAGTTATAAATGTCAAAGTAACAACAGAAGCAGGGATTCTGCTTGTGGCATTTCAGAGCATACTCTAAAGTACAAGTACAATATAAATCAAAGTCTATGAGCCATGGAAACAAAGTAGGCTCACCCAGAGATCATGTCGTCTAGTTAGTCAACTATATGAAAAATTATACTTTGTATTCTTATATGAAAAATGTGGAAATATCGTGTAGTGAGTTTGAAAACTCAATGAGCAGATAATACCTTCTATGACTTCTTAGGTCAGCATATGGATGTACTCATGTTTTAAAATTTGTCCCATAGAAAATACAGTTTAGAAGTACATCCATATGGGACCCGTATTTCAAATATTTTCAAATAAAAGGATATTCAGATGTTCAAACCATATTTAGCACGGTATGATCATTAAAAAAATGTTGTTATGCTCAGTTGTATAAGCTATAGTAAAATAATAAACTTTTGAGATAAAGTTATAAACTTTTAAAATGACTTGCCTCATTCAACGATCTGGTCAACTCAATTTAAAATGACCTGCCTTATTTGCCAATCTGGTCAACCCACACACACATTTGCTATACGCATAGTGACTGATCGACTACAGTCACAATTGTGATAAGGGAATGTGAGTCCATCACCCATCTGTCTTCTCACATTACTACTGTCACCCGGTTGGAGCGACCCTCTCTCGGTTCACTCAGGCTAATAAGGCGTCCCCTATTCGATACCGTCACAAGCCATACAACCTGTCGATATTCATCTGTTGGTTAATGTGTAGTTCATACAAAGATGAATACAATGTCAGAACGCAAGTGCACGTATCATGACCAAGTAATATAGTGATGAGTGAGTATCGTCCCACGAGGAGTGAACTAAAACTGTTTAGAAACCTTTGCTGTATGAATGATGTAGCAACGCTAAGTTGTTCACAAAATTGGAATAGACATGGGTTGACTGATTTTTACTGTAACTAAAATGAAAAGTATTCAGGGATAGAAAGGAAACTATATGGGGAGAACTGGGGTGCTCAGGGTTGCTATGGACTTCAGCACTCAGATATGCCCTAGACTTTGCTGCAGCAAAGGTCCTTGGTGCCAAAATCAATTCTGAATGGAGTCTTCCCAGACTACCATTCCTCACAACTCCAAGGTGCGGACACGCATTCCTGCAGAAGTCCTTATCTCTAAATTGCGCAAGCAATACATTATAGGACTAATGAGGTACTCGTATATCCCTACATGAGGTAACCCCTTTACACTCAGCTTTTTTTGCAGCCTCCATTACCCTCCCAAGTGAATGGTGGCCTTGGTTTTCTTCCTCCAAACTTTCGTTATTAAGGAAAGAAAAGCTACAGGATATACAGCTGAATGGTCAACAAAACTGCAGCGAAATGTATTGATAATAAAAATGTGCTTCGGTCCATTACAACCCTTGTGCAACCCCAGCTGGAAACTAGCCAAGCCTCATGGGTGCACTAGTTACAAAAACTCCAGAAACACTGGTGTGCATTCTAAGAGATAAAAACTAAATTACAAAATGCAGTTCTTTCTTTTTGATAAAGCAGTAAAACAACAACAGAAAACAAAGTTCCCTTCTACACTAGCACACTATCCCCTCATGCTGTACCTTCTGGTGTTAGCAGCACTCTAGGCTATGGTGTTATTTCTCTCCCAGTTCTTTCCTCTTTCTCCTCGGTGGGGCTCTTTTCCATTGGTTGCTTTTCGGCCTTTTATAGGCAACCTTCGTGGTCCCAGTAAAGCGCCCTGGACTGCTGCCATACCTTCTGCTTTGCAGCAGGCGCCCTTGTTGTGCAGCTCTTTTTATTTTTTCTTCCTCTCCACTTTCAGTAGTGGAGGCAGTCCTGTACCATCAGCCTGCAATGTCCTTGCTGCTGTCCCCTGCTCACTGGTGGCTGCTCCTGCTGCGCAGTTCTGCCACCTGCACCAAATCAAACAAATCATCGTATTGTAGGGGAGAGAGAAAACAGCTTTACCCACTATCACCCGAGGTTTTTCTGTCATTGCTATACATGCTCACTGAAATGCTGCAGCAATGAGGTAGCTACATTATATCTAGAAAAGTCATCCCATTCAATTAAATCAGAGGGTAAAAAGTGCTTAAAACACCAGAAAAATTCAGTAAACAATCATGGGCAACGCATAGAAACTATAGTGAAATGCAGTTATCAAATCCCCCCAAACTTAAAGGATTGCTTGTCCCCAAGCATCCTACTCTGCTCACTATACGCAGAAGTTCCAGAATTTTCTCATGTTAGACTCCATAGCTCTGCTAATAGCTCTCAACTCTCAGGATTGCTTTCATATAAAGGATACCACAAATCTTACTCCTAATCACAGCAAACACCTTCTCTGAATTTGTGTGTGTGTGATATGGACAGTTTTGTCTAGGAGTTATTCGGGTAAAAAACAGCCAGAGTTCCTAAGACTTTTATGCTAATATTTTGAGCTTCCTTTCTTAGATCAAGTTGGCATTCATCATAGGTACAGTCAGGGCAACAGATATGGGGAAATGGGGCAGCTTACTAAATTTTATCCTTTACTGTTATTTTTGGCATGGATCTTATTCTAGCAGAGGTCATTACAGCCTTTTGACGCGAATGCCAACATGTTCAATGCAGGTACCCGGTTACTCAGCCTTATCACCCTTCAACCGCTTCCCACTCATACTCTACATCCCTGTTTTACGCAAAGGCACACATGGGGCTCATGCATACCCCTGGTTACTAAGGAATTACAGAGCATTGGAGTGTCCACTCTTTGTCCCTGTTTTAGACAAAGGCACACATGGGGCTCATGCATACCCCTGGTTACTAAGGAATTACAGAGCATTAGCGTGTCCATATTTTTTTTTCTACTCCCCTCCCCCAAACTTAAGCCTTTATGCCCCTATGTGTCTGCCTCTTTTATAATTCTACAGGAAGCTCTCACTACTAGCTCTAAGACTAAGGACCACTTTCTGAAAGATCACCAAATTCTATGTTGGGCAAACTGCCCATGATCCAGTGCTTATAAGAAGAGGGTGCTGTGTGATGGGGTAAGGCTGTAGGTTTCCTATTCTAATTTTTAATAAAATACCCAATCCTCCTCATGGAGTATCCCAAAACTTTCCGCAGGCTATGCACCTATTCCACCCTCTTTTCTTTCTTTTCTCTTTTTTTTTTTTTTTGTTTTTTGTTTTAAACTTTTTATCAAACAATTATAACTGTATTCAACTCAATCAGAATCAGTGATTACTAAGACAGACTTATTCAACACAGGTAGACAAAAACACAAGCGGACAGCAACATAAACAATCACCTAGATAAGCAGCACAACTAACTATGCGATATGCTCCAGCAATACTACAGCAATGAATCAAAACACAAGAGTAATATGCTCCAGCAATACTATTCCCAGCAGACATTATACATTATATCACACACCCCCCCAAACTTAAATTGAGTAGTGTCCTCACTACTGATGCAATGGCCAGAAAACAAAATACACCCACAAACAGAAACAGAAACAAAGGAATTCCAAATACAGCAGAGAAGGAATAAGGGTTGAGGGAACTTTCCTGAGGGTGCTTACAGGTATGCTGAGCACCCTAGGGTCATTGACCCCCAGAAGATCTTGATGAACTTCTGAGCCCACTCCTCCTCTGTGTTGATTGTTGTGGGGCCTTTCCTTTGCGCAATACTGCTGCCCTTTTGACAATGGGCTCATCGTCATCAGAGGACACAGTTTCTTTCGGTGGCTGGTGGGGTTCGGGATAGGGCTCCTTGGTGGAGGAGGATCCTTCAGAGGCCTTGGGTTGCTTTGCTTATGCTTCTGGTGCTGGGGCTGACTCCTCAAAGGTGGCATGGAGTAGGGCAGTTGGAAATTCTGGGAATAGGAAGAACTGCTTAAAATTTTGTTCCAAAGTGGTGTGGAGGGCGAAGTCCCTCTTCTGTGCATATCGCCAAAAAGTTTGCTGGTGCTGCAGCAACTGTGCTTGCTGTCTGAGGAGGGTGGATTGTTGCTGCAGCAGATGCTAAATGGCCTTGTCAGCTGGCTGAGTGGCAGAGGAGGAAGCAGATGGGCCAGCAGTTGGTGGGGGAGTCTTGAGAGGCAGCTGGTGGGTGCGGGGCTGCTTTTTCCAGAACAATGCGAGCAATGGTGGTAGGGGTGATGGGAGTGGTGTCCTTCAAGACCTCTTCGTCAATGGAGACTGGTACTCCATGTTTGTTGCACAGGGTGGTGATGAGGGAAGGAAAGAGTAGGCTTCCCTTCTTTCGACCGGCAGATGCTTGGATTTGGCCACTTATAATGCGGCCAACGTTGAGTGGCCTGCCGAGAATGAGCGCGTCCACCATTGCTACTCTTTCTCTGCTCACAGTCTGCCTGTGGGTGGAAGGTAGAAGACGGGTCTTGAGAAAATGGTACCAGACCTTTGCTGCCGACACCAAGGAGATTCGATTTACAGTGGTGGAGCCCTGGGGAGATTTATCCCAGGTGGTGCCAAGAAGGCACACTCGGGTGAGCATTGCTTCCCAGTCTTCATCCCGCAGACTCTGTAGATAGTCCTCATAGTTGTCCTCCTCGTCGGGCAAATTGTAGGCCTTGTTGATGGCAGCTTGGTCAAAGCGTACCTTTATTTCCCAAACTCTCACCCACTTGTCAGTTTCTGGTGAGAAGTTCGCATAGAACTCCCGAACCAGTGGAATGAGGGCCATTTGCGGATGGCTTGCAAAATTTTCCCAAGCCCTCTGCTTCACCACCGTGCCAACGTACATTGGCATTCCCAAATTGCCAGCGGAGGTGAAGGTGAACCCTTTCTCGGCGCAGAAGTTTCTGGGCACGATTTCGTCGTCGTGCCTCCTCCGGTTTTCTTCAAAGGTGAATTTCTTTGCCTTGCTCGCAGTCCTAGCCACTGTCTTGATTCTCGGCATGTTTGGTTCGAGGGGTTGAAGGTTGGGGTTTTCTGGGTCGATGGAGGTGAGAGGGTTGCAGGGCTTGAGAACTCAGAGAGGTGAAATGAGAAGGGAAGCTGCAGAGGTGAAAACGTGGGTGTCTTAACTCAGGGAAGAACTGGGTTGGAAGTTAAAGACTGTAGGTGTCTTATGGCCTTCTTGTCAGTTTTCCCGCGCACCATTTTTTTTTGGTGCCGAAGCATAGCAGAGGGGAACCCTTGGCTTAGAGCTGACTGTGTTGCTGCAGCAATGTTGCAGCAAAACTAGGTTGCCTAGGACTCGTGCTGCAGCAGAAAGTGCTCGTTATTCACCTTGCTGTAGCAAAACAAGGACTATCTTTAGTTACAGGGTTGCTGCAGCAAAACAAAAACTGGTCCTACAACTGCTTGCTTCCTAACCTACGTAACAACCACACAAGCTATCAGAATCATGATCTAAACTATCTTAAAACTATTAACTTGAATAATAACAAATTTGAACATGGGTTGCCTCCCATGAGCGCTTGTTTTAGAGTCTTCAGCCTGACTTTCCTTCTATTCAATCCTCTTCCAGCTGAATGGAAATGTGCTTTCTATCCACATCACGCCCTAGATAATGCTTGCATCTTTGTCCATTAACCCTGAATGTTCTCCCTTCCTTCTCTTCTTCCAATTCAATAGTTCCAAATGGGAAGACCTTGCTTATGCGAAAGGGTCCAGACCATCGTGATTTCAACTTCCCAGGAAGCAAGGTTAGCCTGGAGTTGTACAGTAGTACTCTCTGTCCCACTTCGAAGTTTCTGGGCTGTATCTTCTTGTCATGCCATTGCTTTGCTTTCTCCTTGTATAGTTTGGCATTTTCATAGGCCTACCCCTAGAATTCGTCCAGCTCATTTGGCTGCAGCATTCTCTTCTCACCCGCAGCATCCAGGTTCCAGTTTAGCTTCTTTACTGCCCAATATGCTCAATGTTCCAGCTCCACTGGTAGATGACAAGCCTTCTCGAATACCAACCTGTAAGGTGACATGCCCAGAGGTGTCTTATAAGCTGTTCTATATGCCCAAAGGGCGTCATCCAACCTTGAGGAACAATCCTTCCTCGTAGGACCTACTGTTTTCTCCAAGATTCTCTTGATCTCTCGGTTGGAGACTTCAGCCTGGCCACTTGTTTGTGGGTGATAAGGGGTTGCTACCTTGTGTCTGACTCCATATTTGGCAAGTAGTTCCCTGAACTGCCTATTGCAGAAATGGGTCCCTCTATCACTGATGATAGCTTTGGGGGTTCCAAACCTTGTAAAGATATTCCTCTTCAGGAATCTGGTCACGACTCTGGCGTCATTGGTCTGGGATGCACTGGCTTCCACCCACTTTGAGACATAGTCTACAGCTACAAGGATGTATTGGTTGCCAAAGCTGGAGGGAAATGGTCCCATAAAATCTATGCCCCAGACATCAAATAATTCTACCTCTAGGATGTTGTTCAGTGGCATTTCATGCCTGCGAGATATATTCCCTGTTCTCTGGCACCGGTTACATTGCCTTGCATAAGAGTGGGAGTCCTTGAATAAGGAGGGCCAATAGAAACCTGCCTGCAGCACTTTGTTTGTGGTCCTAACTCCTCCAAAATAACCTCCATAAGGGGAAGCATGTCATTGCTGTAAGATTTGCTCCGTCTCTTCGCTGGGTATGCATCTTCTTATCATTTGATCAGCACACTGCTTGTAAAGATAGGGTTCATCCCAGTAGTATGAGTTGACTTCATGCAGAAATTTTTTCTTCTGCTGCCACGTCAGGTCTGGTGGGAGCATTCCACTCACGAGGTAATTTACATAGTCAGCATACCATGGCACATCATCTTGGGACAGGAGATAGAGTTGCTCATCTGGGAATCTTTCATTAATGTCCTCTGCTTCAGAGCTGTGCTCTTCCAACTTGGAGAGATGATCTGCCACTTGGTTTTCAGTCCCCTTCCTGTCTCTGATCTCTAGATCAAACTCTTAAAGCAAGAGCACCCACCGAATGAGCCTTAGTTTGGAATCTTTCTTTCTAACCAAGTGTTTGATGGCAGAGTGGTCTGTGTGCACTATCACCTTTGCTCCTACCAAATATGCTCTGAATTTCTTAAAGGCAAACACTACAGCAAGCAGTTCCTTCTCTGTCACGGTGTAGTTCAGCTGGGCTCCTTGCAGCCTTTTGCTAGCATAGTAAATAGAGTGAAACAGCTTGTTTCTGCGCTGCCCGAGGACAGCCCCCAATGCTATTTCACTAGCATCACACATCAGCTCAAATGGGGAGGTCCAGTCTGGTGCCACAATAACTGGAGCTGTACTCAATTTTTGTTTGAGATCGCAGAATGTTGTCATGCAACTCTCATCAAAACAAAAGGTTCTGTCCTTCTCTAGCAAGCTGCATAACGGTTTGGCAACCTTAGAGAAGTCCTTAATGAACCTCCTATAAAATCCTGCATGTCTCAAAAAGCTTCGAATGCCCTTGACCAAGGTTGGAGGAGGCAGCTTCTCAATAATTTCTACCTTGGCTTTATCCACCTCAAGTCATTTCTAGGATACCTTATGCCCCAGCACAATTCCTTCCTTTACCATAAACTGGCACTTCTCCCAGTTTAGCACCAAGTTTGTTTCCTCACACCTTTGCAAGACTTTGGCAAGGTTTCCCAAGCATAGGTCAAAGGAGTCCCCAAAGACTGAGAAATCATCCATGAAGATTTCCACAAACTGCTCAGCCATTTCTGTGAATATTGTCATCATGCATCGCTGGAACGTTGCTGGAGCATTACACAGCCCAAATGGCATCCTTCGAAGTGCAAAGGTACCATAAGGACATGTGAATGTGGTCTTGTACTGATCTTCTGGTGCTATAGCAATCTGGTTATACCCTGAGTATCCATCCAGGAAGCAATAGTATTCCCTTCCAGCAAGTCTATCTAACATTTGATCAATAAATGGCAGAGGGAAGTGATCCTTCCTAGTGCTCTTATTCAGCTTCCTATAGTCCATGCAAATCCTCCAACCGGTTACAACCTTAGTGGGGATGAGCTCATTGCTCTTAGTTTCCACCATAGTCATGCCTCCTTTCTTGGGAACACACTGGACCGGACTTACCCAAGAGCTATCTGATATGGGGTAAATGATTCCAGCGTCCAACCATTTGATGATTTCCTTCTTCACCACCTCCTTCATTATTGGGTTAAGCCTTTGCTGGGGTTCTATGGACCCTTTTTCGTTGCTTTCCAAGAGGATCTTATGCATGCAGAATGAGGGGCTGATTCCCTTAATGTCAGCAAGTGTCCAGCCAATGGCCCTTCTAAATTTCTTCAATGTCAGGACCAATTTCTCTTCCTGTTCCTCTGTCAGAAGTGCTGAGATAACCATAGGAAGAGTGGTTGTTTCTCCTAAATATGCATACTTAAGGTGTGCTGGCAGGGGCTTCATCTCTAAGGCTGGTGGTTCTTCTACTGACGCTTTCAGTAGCCTAGAATCTGGCGTGGTCTCATATAACGGCTCTTTTATCGACTCCTTCTTCCTAAAGCCTTGTCTGACATCAATCTAGGCCCATTCCTTCTCATCTTCTCCTTCGGAATCTAAGTGGTCTATCCATGCTGGTGGTGGTGGCTCCTTGCAGCATTTTTCCAGTTGTTCTGATGCTAATGTGTCTATCATAGACACCATTGCACATTCCTCTTCTTCACTGGAAAACTTCATGGTCTGGAGCACATTGAATGTAACCTGCTCTTCCTGGACTCTCATGGTTAATTCACCTTTCTGAACATCAATGAGTGTCTGGCCAGTTGCTAGGAACAGTCTACCTAATATAATGGGTACTTCTGCATCAGCTTCATAATCCAGAATTATGAAGTCTACTGGAAAGATGAACTTATCCACCTTAACCAGGACATCCTTTATTTTTCCCTCTGGATGAGCAATGGATCTGTCTGCCAATTGCAGTGTGACTGTGGTAGGCCTAGCTTCTCCAATTCCTAGCTTTTTAAAGATAGCCATTGGCATAAGGTTGATGCTTGCTCCTAAATCACACAGTGCTTTGTTAAAATATTGGTTCCTAATTGAACAAGGTATGGTGAAATTGCCCGGATCCTTAAGTTTGGGTGGCAACTTATTTTGCAGCACATCACTGCATTCTCTTGTGAAGGCAACAGTCTCAAATTCACCAAATTTCCTCTTCTTGGTCAAGATGTCCTTCATGAATTTCACATAATTGGGCATCTGCTCCAGTGCTTCCACCAGAGGAATGTTGATGTGGAGCTGTTTCAGGACATCTAGGAACCTTCTAAATTGCTGGTCATTCTGCTGCTTCTGAAATCTTTGAGGGAAAGGGGGTAGCTTGGTTTGCTGCATGCTTTGCTGCGGCAAAGTTGCCGACTTTTGCTGTGGCATAGCTGCAGCATTTCCTCCAGAGATGTTTTCCTCCTTGCTTATCTCCTCCTCTTGCTTCTTCTTATCTTTTTTGTTCTCCAAGGGTACAGTGGAGTCTGTCTGGTCTTGCCCTCTTGTTTTTGGTGTTTCCACCATCTTCCCACTCCTCAGGGCTATAGCCTTGCAATGCTCTTTCCCTTCTCTCCTAGGGACTTCAGTATTACTAGGAAGTGTCCCTGGGGGTCTGCTTTTCAGTTCATTGGCAAGCTATCCCACTTGGGTTTCCAGATTCCTCAGTAAGGCTGCTTGACTCTGGATTAGAGCATCATTTCTTGCCATATATTCCTTTAGCAGGGATTCCAGTGAAGTGTGGGCTTCCTGAGGCTGTTGTCTTTGCTGCTGGAAGCCTGGTGGACCCTGTGGTCTTTGTGGGGCAGAGTTGCTCCCTTGTCCTGTACCATAGTTACTCCAGGAGAAATTGGGGTGTTGCCTCCATCCTGGGTTGTATGTGTTGGAGTAAGGGTTGTTATTGCGATTCATATTACCCACAAAACACATTGATTCTGGGTTTGAGGGACAAGCTTCAAATAGATGTGGTCCATTGCATAGTACACAAGATGGTATAGTTTCCTGAACTGCATTAGCTGCTTGAGGGCGGGTAGCTTGCTGGCTCTTCAGAACATTAACTAGTGAGGCTAGCTGGGCTGTGAGAAAAGTCACTTCACTCACTTCGTGCATGCCTGCTGCTTTCTTTCCAGTTGAAACTCTGTCCATTGGCCATTGATAGTTGTTACTGGCCATTCTTTCAAGCAACTCATATGCTTCATTATAAGTTTTGGACAAGAGTGCCCCATTAGCTGCTGCATCCACTATGGTTCGAGTTTGGGCATTGAGGCCATTATAAAAGGTATCCATCTGAATGCAGTAAGGAATTCCATGATGTGGGCATCTCCGTAATAGCTCTTTATACCTCTCCCAGGTCTCATACAAAGATTCACCTTCTAATTGATGGAAAGAGGTGATGACATTTCTCAATCTGGCATTCTTGGTGGGCGGGAAGTATTTCAGCAGAAATTTTTCTGCCAAATCACTCCAATTAGCGATAGAGTCAGGTGGCAGAGAGTTCAACCAGGCTCTTGTTCGGTCTCTTAATGAATAAGGGAACAGCTTTAGCCTGAGCACTTCCTCCGTTACTCCATTTATTTTGAAAGCATCCGTGACTTCCATGAACACTCTTAAATGAAGGTGAGGGTCCTCAGTGGGCATGCCACTGAATTGCCCAGCAGTTTGCAGCATCTAAAACATTATTGGTTTAAGCTCAAAATGGAGAGCCTCAATTTTTGGTCTCACAATGCTCGGGTTCAACCCATTCAGATTTGGTTGAACATAAGCATTTAAGACCCTATTTCTGTCGTCCATGTTGTCTGCTTCATTTTGATTAGCCATCTCTGCCTGCTGTTAGTGTGTTAGCTGTCCTCTTCTTCTTTTCAGAAGTGTTCTTTCTATCTCTGGGTCAAGGGGTAGAAGCTCTCTATCAGCCCTGCTCATGCACTGTGTTACCTGCTCAACAAGACACCAGAGTAAAAGCAAAACAATCCTTCACATAGTGGGGTATCTAAAAACAATTTTTAAAGTTTACACTCCCCGGCAATGGCGCCAAAAACTTGTTAGTTAATGTGTAGTTCATACAAAGATGAATACAATGTCAGAACGCAAGTGCACGTATCGTGACCAAGTAATAAAGTGATGAGTGAGTATCGTCCTATGAGGAGTGAACTAAAACTGTTTAAAGACCTTTGCTATATGAATGCTGTAGCAACGCTAAGTTGTTCACAAAATTAGAATAGACATGGGTTGACTGATTTTTACTGTAACTAAAATGAAAAGTATTCATGGATAGAAAGGAAACTATATGGGGAGAACTGGGGTGCTCAGGGTTACTATGGACTTCAGCACTCAAATATACCCTAGACTTTGCTGCAACAAAGGTCGTTAGTGCCAAAATCAATTCTGAATGGAGTCTTCCCAAACTACCATTCCTCACAACTCCAAGGTGTGGACACGCATTCCTGCACAAGTCCTTACCTCTGAATTGCGCAAGCAATACATTATGGGACTAATGAGGTACCCGTATATCCCTACATGAGGTAACCCCTTTACACTCAGTTTTTTTTTTCAGCCTCCATTACCCTCCCAAGTGAATGGTGGCCTCAGTTTTCTTCCTCCAAACTTTCGTTATTAAGCAAAAAAAAGCTACAGGATATATAGCTGAATGATAAACAAAACTGCAGCGAAATGTATTGATAATAAAAATGTGCTTCGGTCCATTACAATCCTTGTGCAATCCCAGCTGGAAACTAGCCAAGCCTCATGGGTGCACTGGTTACAAAAACTCCAGAAAAATTGGTGTGCATTCTAAGAGATAAAAACTAAATTACAAAATGCAGTTCTTTCTTTTTGATAAAGCAGTAAAACAACAACAGAAAACAAAGTTCCCTTCTACACTAGCACACTATCTCCTCATGCTGCACCTTTCGGTGTTAGCAGCACTCTAGGCTATGGGGTTATTTTTCTCCCAGTTCTATCCTCTTTCTTCCTGGCGGGGCTCTTTTCCATTAGCTGCTTTTCGACCTTTTATAGGCAACCTTTGTGATTCCAGTAAAGCACCCTGGACTGCTGCCATACCTTCTGCTCTGCAGCAGGCGCCCTTGTTGTGCAGCTCTTTTTATTTTTTCTTCCTCTCTACTTTCAGTAGTGGAGGCAGTCCTATACCATCATCCTGCAATGTCCCTGCTGCTGTCCCTTGCTCACTGGTGGCTGCTCCTACTGCGCAGTTCTGCCACCTGCACCAAATCAAACAGAATCATCGTATTGCAGGGGAGAGAGAAAATAGCTTTACCCACTATCACCCGGGCTTTTGCTATCATTGCTATACATGCTCACAGAAATGCTGCAGCAATGAGGTAGCTACGTTATATCCAAAAAAGTCATCCCATTCAATTAAATCAGAGGGTAAAAAGTGCTTAAAACACTAGAAAAATTCAGTAAACAATCATGGACAACGCATAGAAACTATAGTGAAATGCAGTTATCATCATCCATACACACACACACACACACACAGATATATATATATATATATATATATATATATATATATATATATATATATATATATATATATATATATATATATATATATATATATATTCATATGCATATTCATCAAATGCAATGTATAATTATCAAGCAACTCGCCATGAGCTTTACGCTTACCATTCAATCATAATCAGTAACTTTATAGTTTTACAAATCAATACCTCATGCACATAATATTTACTTTGCCAAATAATGATAAATACATTTAGAATCACATATATATGGCAATCATATAATTTTATAAATCAATATCACATGCATAAATATTAATTTCACCATTTAATGAGAAATACATGTAAAAACAGATATACGATGAGTTCAGAAATCTATTTCTCCAACCTATACTCTTCTTGAACTATAATCAAAATTATAAGCAATTTAGATATTTTTAATGCATTTCAGAAACATATAAAAGTGTAAATATCTCATAAACATAATCAAATACATGTTTAAAGATCCAGAAGAGTATAGGGCAAGTCATAGAAAGAATTATCCACTCACAGGGTAAGGGCTCCAGATTGGACAGCCCCAAAATGTACTTTTTCAATCTACATTTGACTAAACAGACTTCAAAAACGTGTTTGGAGGGTCCAAAAATCAAGAAAATGACTCAGGGAACTTGGTCACTATTTACTATCGAAAAATACTATTCACGAAGAACAAAAAGTTGTTAGATAACTGAAAAATTTCATATTCTAAGGTTTATCTAACTCCTGAATCCATCTATGATGTTAGATTTCCAATTTGAGGTCTCTAAGTAAAAGTTTCAGAATTACCTTTTTCTAAGATTTTTTACTTTCGATCTACGGCGATTCTACAACTGATTTGAGAAATTGTTTAGTCAAAATCGTAGTATTTTCCATCCTGAATCCAGTTATACCCTTGGTTTTGAGATCAAAAGCCAATAGGCACTCCAGATTTAAAGAGAAAACATGGAGATACTATTCACACATTTCACTATTCATCCTCTTCCTTTGTATTTCGATTTCTGTCTCCCCCTCCCCCTTTTCTTTATTCTTTATAATTATTATTATTATTATTATTTAATAATTGAATAATGAAATTTTATTTTATATATATTCATATAAATACCGTTTTTCATCTTAAAACATCCCAAAAATTTCTAAAAATTTAAATTCTCATAAACCTTTAGTTAAACTCTTAAATCATGACTTTTCTTGATAAAAATTTTAATAAAAAAATCAAAAAATAAATATCTTTATATATAATAAAAGAAAAAATATTTATAAAAATAGAACAAAAATTTATTAAGGGCCAATATAATTATTTTAAGCAAAACAATAATTACTTTAATTAAAAGTATACTTGATTTTAACAGAACATATTCATTTTTAAACAAATAAAAATATAGTTTTTTATAGCAAAACATTATTATTTAAAAATAAAAATTATGGGATGTTACAAAGTACATTCATATGGGACCTGCATTTTAAATATTATCAAAACAGAGGATATTTAGATTTCTAAAACCATATACTGTATTGTATGATTATTAAAAAAATGTTGTTATGCATCAAAATATTTCACATAAAAACATTAGGAGGATCCCATATCAGAGTTCAAACCCTTATGTACTTTGGTGGTGTAGGATTTGCCTAAATTTAGCATCCCAACTAAAATTTTCCCTACCACCATTCAAGAGGACACGCGAAGGGACTCTAATATAGGCATTTCCCAAGCACATAGCAAGGGAGAGCAAATCACATATCATATAATCGGTGTCTCGCCCAGATAGGAGGTATCCTGCTCTCCTTCATATATCATATCCCATGTGTTAGCCATCACACGAGGGTAGTACCACCCCTACTAGCTTAGGTGTTAAGATGTGTAACATCCTTAATTTCGTTTCTTTTATTGATAAAGGTACATAAAAAATTTAATTAAGGAAATAAAATTTATTAGACAATATTTTAGATATCTAAGGAAATATAATCCTTAGAAATTCTTCACCTTATGTATATGCATAGAAAATGTTTCTAACATTAAGAGAACAAATAAAGAAGGAAAATCTAATAGGAAAGAAATTAGAAATAACATACTAAAGAGATGCAAAATTCTTGGATAAGGAAGATAAATTTTTAGAAACAAGTAAAGGTCTTAAAATTTCAAAGAACATTGAATCAGGGTAATTTTTCCTAATTCAAGAACTATAGTTACTAAGTTTAAAATCTTTACCCATACATTGGGCTTTTACCTATGGACACTTCATATAGAGTTTTTCCACTTCACATAAGTTTCTAGCAAGCCCATTGGATAACCTAAACAAGA
Organism: Gleditsia sinensis; assembly: GCA_037074535.1. NCBI lineage: Eukaryota > Viridiplantae > Streptophyta > Magnoliopsida > Fabales > Fabaceae > Gleditsia > Gleditsia sinensis. Next base: position 34,307,921 of record CM073473.1, on the reverse strand, counting down.
AATTAAACATAGACTTGGACTAGGATATAGTAATTTCACCAATAGCCCAAAAATTATGAAAATGTGACCAAGCCCACCAAGAAAGGAAGAATTTTATCCAAAGCAAAGAAAATGGGTAGGACAAGCCCATAATGGGTAAGAATAAGCCCAAATCCAAGAGGAAAAATAAAATAAAATAAATTAGATGATGATATAATAATAAGAATAAAGATTAGGTTACATGGCATTAAGACAAAAATTTAGCAAGTGGTGTGATTCTACATTCATCATTTAGGCAAGTGGCATGATAATACAAGGCTTTAGGACAAAAACATCTATATCCTTCACTCATAATTTTAGCAAGTGGTATGATAATACATGGTATTAGGACAAAACATTCATAGCCCACACAAATAATATCAACCAAATAATGGAGATTGAAGGGCTAGAAATTTGCCACTTAAAAAGGCAACCTATCATAATTGATTAAGACAAAAGAAAAATTAAATGAATCCCTAAATCAAAGGGACCTTGTCCCTTATCTTAAGAACATATCATCATAATTTTCAAAATACAAATCTCCTTTTCCTATGCATATCTTGACTAAGGAAGAGGAAGACAAGAACATAAGTTGTTTGTTTTCCAAAAATTCAACAAAGTGTATCTTAATTGTGATAAGGTAGATCCATGATCATGAAAGGTGAATTATTTGGTGGTCTATATAAGAGAACCCACCCTTACAACACTTTAATTTCGTCCAAGTGAGAAAGAGAGAGAAATAGAAGCAAGGTAGAGTGAGGAAAGGAGAGAAGAGAGAAGAAGAAAGGAAGGAAGAAGAAGGAGAAGTTTAGAAAGCTAAAGGTAAGTTTAACAATATTTCTTTTTGAAGAAAACTTTTGAAACTTATAATATTTATATGAGATTTTGATCTTAGAACTTTTATGATTGGTCATGATGTTGCTATATCATGTTACATATTGATCTTGCATGTGAGGTATGTTTGAATACTTAGGTTGGTGTAGATAGTTCTGCATGGTTATGGCTATGGGTGGCAGAATTTTAAGCTTCGGTATTTTAATTTCTGGAAACAATCTATAAGGAATTAAAATACATGGTTAACATAAGAATTAAAGATATATGTGTCCCGGATTTTTAGCCACTGGAATCATTCCATTTGGAGTCCATATTAGGTAGATATGGTCTGATTAGTAGTCAAAGGTCAGAAAATGAATCATCAGGGAAGAATATGTTAGGATAGCTTCGGTAATTTAATTTCTGGGAATTATTGGTAGGGAATTAAAATAAATGGTTAACATAAGAATTAAAGATATGTATGTCATGGATTTTTAGCCACTGGAATCATTCCATTTGGAGTCCATATGAGGTAGCTATGGTCTGATTAGTAGTCAAAGGTCAGAAAATGAATCATCAGGGAAGAATATGTTAGGATAGCTTCGGTAATTTAATTTCTGGGAATTATTGGTAGGGAATTAAAATAAATGGTTAACATAAGAATTAAAGATATGTATGTCATGGATTTTTAGCCACTGGAATCATTCAATTTGGAGTCCATATGAGGGAGATATGAGCCGATTAGTAGACAAAGGTCAGAAAATGGGTCATCAGGGAAAAATATGTTAGGATAGCTTCGGTATTTTAATTTCTGAGAAGTATCTGTAAGGAATTAAAATAAATTATTAACATAAGAATTAAAGATAAATGTGTCATGGATTTTTAGGCACTGGAATCATTCAATTTGAAGTCCATTTGAGGTAGATATAAGCTGATTAGTAAGCAGAGGTCAGAAAATGTTTATTCAGAATATGTTATTGAAAGCATATTTTTGGCTATCATTGTGAAAAGAAAAGAAATGAGCACAGTCACATGGCAATCCGTGTGGTGCACCAGTAGGGGACGCCCTACCAACGGTTATGATCATGTTAATAAGAAAAGAAAGAGAAAGTGTGCCATGTCGGACAGAGCGAGATAAGCCCGTACCGAAAAGTAGAGAATACTCACCCTGACCGGGGTAGCTTGAAGTAAGAATAAGTGGATAGCCATCATATGAAACTCGAAAAATAGTTATTCATACCATACATGTCATAACTGTATAATTTTCATGTGCATGATAAAGTGCATTCATGTGACTTAAAGATATTTTCTGTAGTTTATACAGCTGAACATGACATGATGAACTATATTGATGGTAAATTATGATTTATTGTTGAACTTACTGAGATTTAATTCTCACTATATTTCCATATCATGTTCAGAATAATAAATATGCAGATATTCTCTATGACACTTATTATCTCTGTACGTTGGATCGAGGTGCCCTACCTTGGGCAACTTCCAGTTATTTCAGATATAACTGTCGTAGATGTAACTGAGATTCCGGTGGACGTGCCACCCGAACCAGTGTCCCCGGAAGTAGTCGATATAGATGATTAGAACTAATATGTATTTTTGTACAAATGTTTGTAAAATAATGGTGTGTAGTTTGTAAAATAATATTGTGTATGGAAACTCAGTATTGTATAAATTAAATAAATGTTATATTGAGTTAAGTTGTAACGAGGTAATAATTTCATCGTATTTTTAATATAAAAAAATTTACATAAATGGAGTTGTTACATAATTGGTATCAGAGAAGGTCGATCCTAGATGGCCAGTGGTTGGATGGTTATCTGAATCGATCTTATAGTGTCTTGAGTATGTTGTGGTTGTGCTGTGTAGGGGATCAGTGATTCATATAGGTAAGAAATTACTAGTGTTTCCTATCTATATGCCGAGGTGGTGTTATGACTGCTATTAAATATTTTTGAACTAACTATTGGGCTTGATCACCTCAATAGCAGCATAACTTTGTTTTGTACCATAGTAGGAAATGGCACCACCAAGGAGGAATCCAGCAACCAATGCAGAGGAAACCCTGCACAACCTGGCCACGGCAATTCGAGACCAAGTTATGACCACCAACCAAATTTTACAACATCTCCAGAATGCTAATAACACAAATGTTGAGATTGGTCCTAACAACCGGACGGCTGGAAAAGATAATGGTATATCCGAGTTCCTGAGGACTAGACCACCTTGTTTCCAAGGTGGTTATGACCCAACGGTAGCCAAAAGGTGGATTAGGGAATTAGAGAAAATCTTTGAAGTGATGGGCTGTACTGAAGAGCAGCAAATCATTTTTGCTGCATATATGTTAAAGGATGAAGCAGAATACTGGTGGCGTGGAGCTAGAGAACTTTTAGCTCATCAGGGAAGACAGATCACCTGGCAAGTGTTCAAGGACATTTTCTTTGAAAAGTACTTTCCAAGTACTGTACGGGCAGAGAAAGAGATTGAATTTCTCCAACTCAGGCAAGGAAGCATGACCGTGGACCAGTATATCGCAAGGTTCGAGGAGCTGTCTAAGTTCTCCTCTTATCTGCGATATAACCCAGATGAAGCATGGAAGGCGGTTAAGTTTGAAGCGGGACTAAACCCGGAGTTAAAGAATGCTGTTATAGCTATGGAGATCAGGGAGTTTGTACCTCTGATAAATAAATGCAGACTCCTGGAAAAGAGTTTAAGGGCAGTGGAGGACGAGAAGCAAAGGCGAAACCTATGGAAAAGGAAGAAAAATTTTCCCAACCCTAGAAAGAACGTGAGAAGAAGTGGATATGGAGCTGGTAAGAGGCCATTGATTGCGGGTCCTAGGCCTTTTCAACAAGACCTCGCCTCAGTCAAGTGCGCTAAATGCGGACGCATGCATGGTAACCGGCCATGCTACATGGGACAAGATGTCTGCTTCAATTGCGGACAGAAGGGACATTTTGCGAAAAACTGCCCACAGAATGTAGGAAAGCAGCCAGAACAGAGGCCTCAGGTGAAAGGAAGGGTTTTCACCCTGAGCGGCCAAGAGGCAGCTCAATCTTCTGAAATGATTCAAGGTACATGCTATATTTATGGATTTGCTCTTATGGTGTTATTTGACTCTGGTGCTAGTCATTCATTTATATCAGAAGAATGTATTAGGAAGTTTCAGTTCCCTATTTCTGAAACTCCCTATGAGCTATCTGTAGTAACCCCTACAGGGGAACGAGTATTAACTTCCTCTGTATGTAAGGACTGTCAAGTCACCATCCAGGAGAAAACTTTTTCTGTAGACCTCGTCAGTTTACCTTTAAGAGGTATTGAGGTCATTCTAGGGTTAGACTGGATGTCTAGAAATCGAGTCTTGTTGAATTGTTGTAACAAGACCGTTGAATTTCTACCTTCTACTCCGAAAGAGGAGGTCCAGTTATTGATGTTAAATGCCAATCAAGTTAATAGGGAGTTGAAGAATGGAGTACTTGGATACATTCTCTTGTATTTATCAAACCTAGAAGTCGAACCGAAGCTTGATGAAATTCCAATAGCCAACGAGTTTCCTGAAGTGTTTCCATCAGATATTCCAGGCTTACCTCCCAAGAGAGAGATAGAGTTCTCTATTGATCTCCTACCTGGGACAGGGCCTATCTCTATTGCACCATATCGAATGGCCTCGAAGGAACTACAAGAACTAAAGAAGCAGTTGGAGGAACTATTAGACAAGCAATTCATTAGACCGAGTGTATCACCTTGGGGAGCTCCTGTATTGTTTGTTAAGAAGAAAGACGGGAGTTTGAGACTATGCATAGATTACAGACAGCTGAATAAGGTGACTATCAAAAATAAGTATCCTCTCCCTAGGATAGATGACTTATTGGATCAATTAAAGGGAGCCTCCATCTTTTCTAAAATTGACTTGCGGTCAGGATATCATCAGATTAGGATTAAGGAGGAGGACGTACCAAAAACTGCCTTCAGGACTAGGTATGGGCACTATGAGTTTCTCGTAATGCCCTTCGGGTTAACGAATGCACCTGCAATTTTCATGGATTACATGAATCGCATTTTTCGACCCTACCTAGATCAATTTGTTGTAGTGTTCATTGATGACATCTTGATATATTCTAAGAGTAAGAAAGAACATGAACAACATCTCCGAATCGTGCTGCAAGTGCTGAAAGAGAAAAAGTTATATGCTAAATTGGAGAAGTGTGAATTTTGGCTGTCAGAGGTGAAGTTTCTCGGACATGTCATCTCTAATAGAGGGGTAGCCGTAGATCCTAGCAAGACGGAAGCAGTGATTAAGTGGGAGACACCAAAGACGGTTACGGAAATCAGAAGTTTCCTTGGTTTGGCAGGATACTACAGGAGATTTATACAAAACTTCTCTCGTATAGCCTTGCCATTGACTAAATTGACCAGGAAGGGAAGTCCTTTCAAATGGACTGATCAATGTGATGCTAGTTTTCAGGAGCTGAAGACAAGACTGACCACTCCTCCTGTTTTAATTATTCCAGACCCCACAGGACATTTTGAAGTGTATAGTGATGCTTCAAAGAAAGGGCTAGGGTGTGTGTTAATGCAAGACAAGAGAGTAGTTGCTTACGCCTCTAGACAACTAAGACCCCACAAAGGAAACTATCCAACCCATGATCTTGAATTAGCGGCAGTAGTGTTTGCCTTAAAGATTTGGCGACACTATTTGTACGGGGCAACCTTTGAAGTATATTGTGATCATAAGAGTCTTAAATACCTCTTTGATCAGAAGGAGTTAAATATGAGGCAACGAAGATGGGTAGAATTCCTCAATGACTACAAGTTTGAGATAAAGTATCATCCCGGAAAGGCGAATGTTGTAGCAGATGCCTTGAGTCGAAAATCTCTGCATATGGGTCAGATGATGGTGTATGAGATGCAGATGCTAGAGGAGTTTCGAAATTTGAAGCTAGCCACTACTCTTACTCCAAAGAATCTAGTCATTAATGGTTTAAGTATAGGGTCTGACCTTAGAGCCCAGATCAAAGAAGCTCAAGCTCACGATCAATACTTACAAGATCATAAAGACCAAGGTAATTTTTCTGTAATGGAAGATGGAGCAATCATGTATCAGGGAAGGATTTGTGTCCCTCAAGAACAAGAGTTGAGGACTAAGATACTGAAGGAAGCGCATCAAAGTAAATACACAATCCATCCTGGATGCACTAAAATGTACCAGGATTTAAAAAGGATGTATTGGTGGCCAGGGATGAAAAATGACATTGCTGAGTTCGTGGCAAAATGTTTAACTTGTCAGAAGGTGAAAGTGGAACATCAAAAGCCAGCAGGATTTCTTCAACCTCTGGAGATTCCTGAATGGAAATGGGACAGTATTTCGATGGACTTTGTTGTAGGTTTACCTAAGACTTCAGTGGGACATGACTCTATCTGGGTAATAGTTGACAGATTAACCAAATCTGCTCACTTTTTGCCCATAAAAATTAACTTTTCACTAGATAAATTGGCCCAATTGTATGTTCAGGAAATAGTTAGACTTCATGGGATTCCCTTAAATATTGTTTCTGATAGAGATCCGAGGTTCACATCGAGGTTTTGGAAGGCGTTGCAAGAAGCTTTTGGAACCCAGTTGCGGTTCAGTACTGCCTATCATCCTCAAACTGATGGGCAGACTGAACGAACAATTCAAACCCTAGAAGATATGTTGAGGGCCTGTGTGATAGAGCAAGGTAAAGGATGGGATAAGTACCTACCTTTAGTAGAGTTTGCTTATAATAATAGCTATCACTCTAGCATTAAGATGGCCCCCTATGAAGCTTTATACGGTAGAAAGTGCCGATCTCCACTATGTTGGTTCGAGGTAGGAGAAAAGAACTTGTTGGGTCCTGATCTAGTTCAACAAACCTCTGAACAAATCAGGATGATACGAAACAAAATACTTACAGCGCAGAGTCGGCAAAAGAGTTACTACGATAAGAGACATAGACCTCTAGAGTTTGAGGAAGGAGACCATGTATTTTTGAAACTTTCCCCGACTACTGGAGTTGGTAGGTCTCTCAAAACAAGAAAGCTAAGTCCGCGATTTTTAGGACCCTACCAAATTCTAAAGAAAGTTGGGACATCAGCATATCAAGTTGCTCTCCCACCTAATTTGTCCAACCTGCATAATGTTTTCCACGTATCACAGCTGCGGAAGTATCTTTCAGATTCATCACATATAATACTGGATGAACCAATCCAAATAAAGGAGAACATGACATACCAGCTACTACCTGCATCCATATTGGACACTGACGTGAAGCAACTGAGAAATAAAACCATTCCCCTAGTTAAGGTGTTATGGGAAGGTTTGACTCCGGAAGAAGCAACTTGGGAGCTGGAAGAAGTCATGAGGAAGAAATATCCGGAATTGTTCTTATAAGGTAATTTCTGAAATTTTGAGGACAAAATTACTTTTAGGGGGAGAGAAATGTAACATCCTTAATTTCGTTTCTTTTATTGATAAAGGTACATAAAAAATTTAATTAAGGAAATAAAATTTATTAGACAATATTTTAGATATCTAAGGAAATATAATCCTTAGAAATTCTTCACCTTATGTATATGCATAGAAAATGTTTCTAACATTAAGAGAACAAATAAAGAAGGAAAATCTAATAGGAAAGAAATTAGAAATAACATACTAAAGAGATGCAAAATTCTTGGATAAGGAAGATAAATTTTTAGAAACAAGTAAAGGTCTTAAAATTTCAAAGAACATTGAATCAGGGTAATTTTTCCTAATTCAAGAACTATAGTTACTAAGTTTAAAATCTTTACCCATACATTGGGCTTTTACCTATGGACACTTCATATAGAGTTTTTCCACTTCACATAAGTTTCTAGCAAGCCCATTGGATAACCTAAACAAGAAATTAAACATAGACTTGGACTAGGATATAGTAATTTCACCAATAGCCCAAAAATTATGAAAATGTGACCAAGCCCACCAAGAAAGGAAGAATTTTATCCAAAGCAAAGAAAATGGGTAGGACAAGCCCATAATGGGTAAGAATAAGCCCAAATCCAAGAGGAAAAATAAAATAAAATAAATTAGATGATGATATAATAATAAGAATAAAGATTAGGTTACATGGCATTAAGACAAAAATTTAGCAAGTGGTGTGATTCTACATTCATCATTTAGGCAAGTGGCATGATAATACAAGGCTTTAGGACAAAAACATCTATATCCTTCACTCATAATTTTAGCAAGTGGTATGATAATACATGGTATTAGGACAAAACATTCATAGCCCACACAAATAATATCAACCAAATAATGGAGATTGAAGGGCTAGAAATTTGCCACTTAAAAAGGCAACCTATCATAATTGATTAAGACAAAAGAAAAATTAAATGAATCCCTAAATCAAAGGGACCTTGTCCCTTATCTTAAGAACATATCATCATAATTTTCAAAATACAAATCTCCTTTTCCTATGCATATCTTGACTAAGGAAGAGGAAGACAAGAACATAAGTTGTTTGTTTTCCAAAAATTCAACAAAGTGTATCTTAATTGTGATAAGGTAGATCCATGATCATGAAAGGTGAATTATTTGGTGGTCTATATAAGAGAACCCACCCTTACAACACTTTAATTTCGTCCAAGTGAGAAAGAGAGAGAAATAGAAGCAAGGTAGAGTGAGGAAAGGAGAGAAGAGAGAAGAAGAAAGGAAGGAAGAAGAAGGAGAAGTTTAGAAAGCTAAAGGTAAGTTTAACAATATTTCTTTTTGAAGAAAACTTTTGAAACTTATAATATTTATATGAGATTTTGATCTTAGAACTTTTATGATTGGTCATGATGTTGCTATATCATGTTACATATTGATCTTGCATGTGAGGTATGTTTGAATACTTAGGTTGGTGTAGATAGTTCTGCATGGTTATGGCTATGGGTGGCAGAATTTTAAGCTTCGGTATTTTAATTTCTGGAAACAATCTATAAGGAATTAAAATACATGGTTAACATAAGAATTAAAGATATATGTGTCCCGGATTTTTAGCCACTGGAATCATTCCATTTGGAGTCCATATTAGGTAGATATGGTCTGATTAGTAGTCAAAGGTCAGAAAATGAATCATCAGGGAAGAATATGTTAGGATAGCTTCGGTAATTTAATTTCTGGGAATTATTGGTAGGGAATTAAAATAAATGGTTAACATAAGAATTAAAGATATGTATGTCATGGATTTGTAGCCACTGGAATCATTCCATTTGGAGTCCATATGAGGTAGCTATGGTCTGATTAGTAGTCAAAGGTCAGAAAATGAATCATCAGGGAAGAATATGTTAGGATAGCTTCGGTAATTTAATTTCTGGGAATTATTGGTAGGGAATTAAAATAAATGGTTAACATAAGAATTAAAGATATGTATGTCATGGATTTTTAGCCACTGGAATCATTCAATTTGGAGTCCATATGAGGGAGATATGAGCCGATTAGTAGACAAAGGTCAGAAAATGGGTCATCAGGGAAAAATATGTTAGGATAGCTTCGGTATTTTAATTTCTGAGAAGTATCTGTAAGGAATTAAAATAAATTATTAACATAAGAATTAAAGATAAATGTGTCATGGATTTTTAGGCACTGGAATCATTCAATTTGAAGTCCATTTGAGGTAGATATAAGCTGATTAGTAAGCAGAGGTCAGAAAATGTTTATTCAGAATATGTTATTGAAAGCATATTTTTGGCTATCATTGTGAAAAGAAAAGAAATGAGCACAGTCACATGGCAATCCGTGTGGTGCACCAGTAGGGGACGCCCTACCAACGGTTATGATCATGTTAATAAGAAAAGAAAGAGAAAGTGTGCCATGTCGGACAGAGCGAGATAAGCCCGTACCGAAAAGTAGAGAATACTCACCCTGACCGGGGTAGCTTGAAGTAAGAATAAGTGGATAGCCATCATATGAAACTCGAAAAATAGTTATTCATACCATACATGTCATAACTGTATAATTTTCATGTGCATGATAAAGTGCATTCATGTGACTTAAAGATATTTTCTGTAGTTTATACAGCTGAACATGACATGATGAACTATATTGATGGTAAATTATGATTTATTGTTGAACTTACTGAGATTTAATTCTCACTATATTTCCATATCATGTTCAGAATAATAAATATGCAGATATTCTCTATGACACTTATTATCTCTGTACGTTGGATCGAGGTGCCCTACCTTGGGCAACTTCCAGTTATTTCAGATATAACTGTCGTAGATGTAACTGAGATTCCGGTGGACGTGCCACCCGAACCAGTGTCCCCGGAAGTAGTCGATATAGATGATTAGAACTAATATGTATTTTTGTACAAATGTTTGTAAAATAATGGTGTGTAGTTTGTAAAATAATATTGTGTATGGAAACTCAGTATTGTATAAATTAAATAAATGTTATATTGAGTTAAGTTGTAACGAGGTAATAATTTCATCGTATTTTTAATATAAAAAAATTTACATAAATGGAGTTGTTACAAGATGCACCAAGACTAACATCACATATTGTTGGAAAACAATGTTTCCAGTAGGATTTCTCTAGATAAATCATTATTTACACGTATACCATATCGTTCAAAACAAAGGTTTCAGTATAATTCAAAATTTTCAGTCTCAGTACAATTCTTCTATCAAAAATTTCTCAATTAGGGTTATCACATATTTATGCCCTTTTCCAAGGAAATCTTATAGCTTTACATATTAATGCCACGTGCACAATATATTACCTTTACCATATGATGATAAATACATTAAAAATCACATATTCAATGAGTTCAAAAATCTATTTTCAAAACCATACTCTTCTTGAACTATATGCCAGATAGTAAACAAATCAAGTAATTTAATCCATTTTAGGGACATATAAAAGTATAAATAACTTGTAAAAATAACCAATTAAACATTTAAAGTTGAAGAAGAGCATAGGGTAAGTCATAGAAAGAATTATCTACCCACAGGGTAAGGCTTCAGGTTGGACAACCCTAAAATGCACTTTTCCAATTCAAATTTGACCAAATAAACTTCAAAATCGAGTTTAAAGGGTTCAAAAACTTAAGAAATGACTTCGAGAATTTGGTCAATGTCAGTCAACCAATGGTCACTGTTCATGGCCAGAAACACTATTCACATCGACTGAAATCACTATTTATGTCGGTGGGAGTTACTGTTCACTTATACTGGAATCATTATTCATGCCGATTGGAGTTACTATTCATGACACCAAAAGTTATCAGATAGCTAGGAAATTTCTTATCCTATAGTATATATATCTCTTGAATCCATCTACGGTATCAGATTTTCAATTTGAGGTCTCTAAACAAGAGTTTCAGAACTTACATTTTTTAAGATTTTCTACTTCCAATCTATGGCAATTTATCGACTAATTTGAAAAATTATTCCGCCAATATCATAGCACTCTTCATCTTGAATCCTGTGGTACCCTTAGTTTTGAGATTAGAGGCTCGAAGGAACTCTATATCTAGAGAAAAAATAAAGGAGAGAGAAAATACTATTCACTATTCATCACCCGGTTACAGAATTCATTTGCACAAAAATCTCTTCTTCTTGTTTTTTAAATAATAATAGAGGGATCAATTAGCAATTTGCTAATTGTTAGAAGAAGTCCTTGCAAATTTTATTATTTATATTTTGACCCCTAAATTTTTAGGAAATTACAATTTAACCCCAAAAATATTAATAAATTTTCATTTTCATCCTTAAAACCTTTCGATTACATCCTTACTCCTCTATTTCTTTAAATAATCCATACATAAATGAAAATTATTAAATTTTAGGGTTGTTACATTCTTCCTTCTTAAGAAATTCGGTCCCTGAATTTTAAACCATTCCGTCACAAGTAGGGAATGTAGTCAAGGCATAAATTACAATTATTAACCTCACTACTTAAGCTATTGAGGGTATCTCTTTTGTATATAATCTTTACTTTCTAAGGAGTTTCTTCACTTGAGTGATTATGCCATATAACCTTAACCATAGAGATTTCTTTTAACCATAAATTCTTCACTTGTCGATCAATAATAAACATATGTTTTTTCTCTTAATTAAACCAAATTCTTGTCCAATTGAGTTTTTTGAAATCTAAAAACATGAGAAGAATTTGATAGGTACTTCCTTAACATTGAGGAAAGAAATATTGTATCAACATCACTTAATCTTGATGGCAAGACTAGGCGATATATTATTATACCTACTTTGTTCAAGATTTTGAAAGAGCCTATATACTAAAATTTAACTTTTTCCTTCTTTTCAAACCTCATTACCTCTTTCATGTTTGAGTCCTTAAAAAATATTTGGTCACCAGCTGGTAATTTCTAGTGCTTAACATTCATGGTCCTTATAGACTTTTGACCTGTATTGAGTTTCTTGTATTCTTTTTTCTAATTAATTTCACTTTATCAACAAAATCTTACAGTAAGTCTGACCCCACTAAATCATTTAACAAAAGGTTAGTAACATCTCTTACATAAAAGCTTTAAGGCATCCAATATCACTTTATTATAGGCGAATTTTGCTAAGAGATCTCTCACCAAATTCAAAGACATATGCTTGAAGCATGCTCTCCAAATTAGCATCATTAATTTAGGTTAGTCACATTTTATCTATTTATGTTATTCCAAATTCGATTCCAAAAGCTTAACTTTACTTAACTCATTTACTTATTCAGAAACCTACGATGTTTCATGTAAAACCTCAAATGGTGCAATTTGTATATTGGGCTATTATTATAAGCAAATTCAGCTAGGACAAGAATCTTTTCCAACAACCTTGAAAATCAAGCACACATGTCCGAAGCATGTCTTCCAATATTTGGATAGTTCACTTAGATTGTCCATCTGTTTGAGGATGAAAAGTAGTACTGAGATTTAGCTTCGTGCCCAGAGCTTCTTGGAAGGCTCTGCAAAAATGAGTTGTGAACTGTGGTCCTTGATCTAAAATAATCGATATCAGTACCCCATGATGTCTCACTATCTCATTCAAATACAGATTTACATACTGAGATACGTTATATGTGGTTTTCACTGGTAGAAAATATGATGATTTAGTTAACCTATCAATGATCACCCATATTGAATTGAACTCTTTTGGTGTCCACAGTAGCCCTGTAATAAAATCCATAATTATTCTCTCTTATTTCTATTCAAGTATTTCTATTTGTTGATGTAACCCCGTAGGCCTTTGATGTTTTTCCTTTACTTGTTGACATGTTAAACACTGAGAAACATAATTAGCTATATCTTTCTTCATACCATCCCACCAATAAATTTCTTTTAAATCTTGATACATTTTAGTTTATCTAGGATGAATAGTATACATTGATTGATGGGCTTCTCCTAGAATCTTTTTCTTGAGTTCTTTCTTATTAGGTACACACAACCGCTAGTCTAATATTAGAATTAATTTAGAGTCTATAGTAAATTCAACATCACTGTCATTCTTCACTCTTCAATTTTCTTTCATAAATGGGCATCCTCTTCTAATGCCTTTTTCACCTATTCAACCAAAGATGATTGCATCTATATATGGGCCAATAGTATCTCAGGCTCCTTTACTTCCAATACTACCCCATGACTTTCTAACTTATGCATTTCTTTAATCAATGGCCTCCTTACCACTGTGATATGAGCCAAACTACTCATTGACTCCCTACCTAATGCATCAACCTGGATGATATAATATTGTATAGTCATAATATTTAAGTAATTCCATCTATCATCTTTGTCTCAAATTAAGATCCTTTTGTTGAAAAATGTATTTGAGACTTTTATGATTTGTATAGATTTCACATGTCTCACCATACACATAATGCCTCCAAATTTTGAGAACAAAAACCACTGCTGTCATTTCTAAATAGTGAGTCAGATAATTTTGTTTATGTGGTTTAAGCTATCTAGATACATATGCAATGACTCGACCATATTGCATCAACACACACCCTAATCCAATTTTCGATGCATCATAGTATATCGCGTATCCTCTAGTACCTGAAGGAATAGATAGTACTGGCGCCGTAGTCAAACATTCTTTAAGTTTCTAAAAACTTTTCTCACAATCATCTGACCAATCAAACTTTATTTACTTCCTTGTCAATCTCGTCAAAGGAGCAGCAATTTTCGAAATTTTTTTAATGAATCTATGGTAATAACATGCTAAACCAAGAAAACTACAAATCTCTGTAAATGTGGTAGGGCGTGGCCATTGCTGCAGTGTTTCTACCTTTTTAGGATCAACTTAAATATCATCTTTGATAACTACACGCCCTAGGAAAGTAGCACTACTTTGACAAAATTCACATTTTGAAAACTTAGCATACAGTTGGTGTTTTCTTAGGGATTGCAAAGTGACATGCTATAAATTAAGCATGTATTTAGCATATTTTATGTTACTTTTTATTTTATTTAAATAGTGAATACATAGGATTTAATTAATTTTTGTGTTTTATGTTTTAGGAATAATAAAGAAGAAAAGAAGAGAAAAATAGAGAGAAAATCATGAAAAATGCTGATTTCTGACCTTTCATCACTAATGGAGACATATCTCACTCATTTAGCTCCTATCGAGGTGATTCTAGTGGCTATGGAAAGAAGAAACATAGAGCTACAACTTTTATGTTCGGCACTTCGGCAAAATCCTGAGTTTTCTGGGCGCCGCGGCGCTCGTAAATTAGCACAACGGCGGCCGATCATGGCTAGTCCGTAGCGCCGCGGCGCTGACTGAGGGCGCCGCGGCACCCCGTGACATATTTTCCGTAGCGTTGCCATACAGACTTGCTGATTTCGTGATTTTAGGTCTTTTTCACTCAAATTGAAGGTCGATGGACGAGGATTTGACCTAAATACATTCCTACTTCGATTAAAAGGGGGAATCTATAAAAAGAGAAAAAAGCAAGCAGAGAAGGCATCCAATCCTTCATCCAAGTTCTTCAATTCTTCTTTAGATTTTCTTATGGCCCTGCGTGGCTAGATCTTTTTAGTTGGTTAAGGTAAGTTGAAACCTCAAGGGATTTTTATACATTGTGAGATGTGGATTTGATTTTATTATTTCAATTTGATTTGAGTATTGCTTATTCATCTGTTCTTCTTCTTAATGATTATTCATATGATTGCTAGGAGGCCTACTAGTATATTGTCTGTCTTAATCTACCGCTGAATTGTGTTTTGAACAAAGTCTTCAATTCTGCGATTCATGAGGCAAATAGGTTTAAGGATTTTGGATTATAAATCATTGAATCTATGATGAATGATTAACTAAATTAGATATAGCCGATGTGTTTATATTTGTTTAACTCTGTCAGTTTCTCTAGTTCTTCATGCGGTTAACAAGTTATGTTTTACTGATGTGCTAAAGGATTGCTTGTTAATTAGGGTAATTAGTGCGATTGTCATTAATTTACTAAACTTAAGGAGAAACAGGATTAGAACCCCCAATGATAGATATTCAATTTCTGATTGATTATGTTGTCAATGATCAATGTAATCCCTTGACGGTGGATATCAACCGAAACCAACGTCTTTATCATTAATCACTCTTTCTTATTTATTTTCATTATTGTTTATTTTACTTAAATTGCGATTATCAATCCCCTCTTTTTCTAATCACATAAGGTAATACCAGTCTCTGTGGGATCAACCCTTACTCCCACTACTACAGGTTAGTTTTGAGGTAAGGTATCAATTTGGGTGTACCTGCGACAGTGCGCACCAAATTTTGGCGCAGTTGCCGGGGACTGCGTCATTATTTTTTGTATTTTTTATTTATTTATGCCTGTAACTCATTCTTCTAATTCTCAAGATTTACAGTTCAATCCAGATATTGAAAAATCTGTATACAGGCACAGAAGAGAAATTCAAGAAGATGTTGATCAGGATAGGGAGGAAGTGATCATGGCCAGACACCCCACTTTGAAGGAGCTTGTAGCTCCTGATTTGCATAAGCAACCCTTATGCATTACTTTTCCTAATCTTGATGACAATGTTAATTTTGAGTTGAAATCTGGATTAATTCATCTCTTACCAAGTTTTCATGGTCTTGCAGGTGAAGACCTGCATAAACATCTGAAGGAGTTCCATGTGGTATGTACCAGTATGAAGCCCCCTGGAGTAACTGAGGAACAAATAAAACTCAGGGCTTTTCCTTTTTCCTTAAAAGATTCAGCCAAAGATTGGTTGTATTATTTGCCCTCTGGTACTATCACTACCTAGAATGAGATGAAGAGAATGTTTTTAGAACGTTATTTTCCTACATCTAGAGCCGCTACTATTAGGAAAGAAATATGCGGCATTAGGCAATTGCATGGGGAAACACTTTATGAATATTGGGAGAGGTTTGCAAGCTGCCCACATCATCAAATTAGTGAGCAGCTACTAATCCAATATTTCTATAAAGGTCTTTTGCAGGGAGATAGGAGCATGATAGATGCAGCTAGTGGAAGAGCACTAGTAGATAAGACTCCTGAAGCAGCCAGAGTCCTGATATCAAATATGGCTGCCAATTCTCAACAATTTGGCATTAGGCATGATCCTCCTATTAGGCATGCCCATGAGGTAAGTACTACTTCTCTTCAGAATCAAATATCTGAACTTACTTCTCTTGTGCGCCAAATGGCTACAGGTACACTACAATAAGTTACAGTATATGGAATATGCTCAGCCACAGGGCACCCAACTAACATGTGTCCTACACTTCAAGAGGAATCCACAGAACAAGCGAATGTTGTAGGAGGTTTTCCTGGCCAACCAAAAAGGTATAATCCATATGCTAATACATACAATCCTGGATGGAAGGATCATCCCAATTTCAGATATGGGAATGCACAAAATAGGCCTACAGGACAAAATTTTCAACAAAATCACCAAGCCTATTATCCTAGATAGAATGCATCCCAGGATCATCAGGTAAGTAATCCATTAGAAGATATTGTGAAAACTCTTGTACATAACTCTCATCAATTTCAGCAAGAGACAAGAGCTAGCATTCAAAACCTAACAACTCAAGTAGGTCAGTTAGCAACCACAATGAGTCGATTGGATGCTCAAAACTTAGGTAAGTTACCTTCACAAACTGTGGTGAACCCCAAAGAGAATGCTAGTGCAATTGTTTTAAGGAATGGTAAGGAGATTGAAAGCCCATCAGTACCCTCTTCTCCTAAGAAAACTGAAAAATCAATTAATGAGAATGAAGCACCTACAGGTAAGTCTCCTTCTAATTTAAATTATGAAGTGGTGCCTCCTTTTCCAGAAGCTCTTAAAGAGAATAGGCTAAATGAGAAAACTTCTGAATTGTATGATATCTTTAGAAAATGTGAAGTTAATATTTCCCTCCTAGATGCTATTAAGCAGGTACCAAGATATGCAAAGTTCTTGAAAGAATTATGCACTCAAAAAAGAAAGCAAAAATTGAA
Source organism: Gleditsia sinensis (assembly GCA_037074535.1). Taxonomy (NCBI): domain Eukaryota; kingdom Viridiplantae; phylum Streptophyta; class Magnoliopsida; order Fabales; family Fabaceae; genus Gleditsia; species Gleditsia sinensis. Next base: position 34,290,622 of record CM073473.1, on the reverse strand, counting down.
AGGGTTTGAAAAGGTTCAAATGAGTCAGAACGTATCTGCCATGATACAAACAAAACTCCCCACTAAATGTAAGGATCTAGGTATGTTTACTATTCCATGTAAAATTGGGGATACTCATGTTGAAAAAGCTATGTTGGATTTAGGAGCCTCCATAAATGTCATGCCATATTCTATATATGCTTCCTTGAAATTAGGACCATTGAACTCTACTAATGTGGTCATTCAATTAGCTGACAGGTCCACTGCATACCCTAAGGGAGTAATTGAGGATGTTTTGGTATAGGTAGATGATTTGGTTTTCCCTGCAGACTTTTATGTCCTAGACATGAAAAATGAGGATTTTACATCCCCAATATTATTAGGGAGACCATTTTTGAAAACCTCAAAAACCAAGATAGATGTTCACAATGGCACACTCACTATGGAATTTGATGGTGAAGTAATAAATTTTAATATGTATGAAGCCATGAAACATCCAGGTGATGATACTCTTGTTTATTCTATAGATATCTTTGATTCCCTAGCACATGATGTATTTGAATTAGATGGACATGATAAATTGGAAGTGATTGTGAGCAAATCCATAAAAGAGGATGATGGTAAGATAGAATTGGATGAAGAAACAAAAGAGGAACTGGCTGCACTAAATGGTTTTTCAGAAGAACCACCAACAGGTAATGTTTCTTATATAGAATTACCAATTTCTGATACTTCTCTTCTACCTTCTGTTGTGCAGGCTCCTACTCCTAAACTGAAGCCACTCCCTGATCACCTCAAATATGTATTCTTGGGAGAGGGAGAAACACTTCCTGTTATTATCTCCAACAAGCTTGAAAATGATCAAGAGGCAAAACTAATCCAAGTTCTTAAAGAACACAAAACTACAATAGGTTGGACCATAGCTGATCTTAAGGGAATAAGCCCTTCTACATGTATGCACAGAATGTTGATGGAAGAAGGAGCTAAGCCATCTAAATAGCCCCAAAGAAGGCTAAATCCACCTATGATGGATGTAGTGAAGAAATAAATTCTTAAATTGTTGGAGGTTGGGGTAATATACCTTATTTCAGACAATCATTGGGTGAGTCTAATGCAAGTGGTTCCCAAGAAAATAGGAATAACTGTGATAAAAAATCAAAAGGAGGAATTGGTACCCAACCGGATTCAAAATGGGTGGAGAGTTTGTATAGATTATAGAAAATTAAATTCTGTAACCCGAAAAGATCATTTTCCTTTACCTTTTATTGATCAAATGCTTGAAAGATTATCTGGTAAACCTTACTACTGTTTTCTTGATGGTTATACAGGCTATTTCCAAATTGCAATTGCTCCTGAAGACTAGGAAAAGACAACCTTCACTTTTCCATTTGGGACATTCGCATATAGGCGCATGCCATTTGGGCTTTGTAATGCCCCTGCTACTTTTTAAAGGTGTATGGTTAGCATATTCTCAGATTACGTTGAAAAATTTATTGAGGTATTTATGGATGATTTTTCAGTTTATGGGAATTCATTCGATGATTGTTTGCATAACCTTTCACTAATTTTGAAAAGATGTCAAAAAACTAACCTTGTTTTAAATTCTGAAAAGTGTCATTTTATGGTTGAACAAGGTATAGTTTTAGGCCATGTTGTCTCAAAAAGAGGAATAGAGGTAGATAAAGTAAAGATTGATATTATACAAACTCTACCTTATCCCACTTGTGTGCGGGAAGTTCGTTCTTTTCTTGGCCATGCAGGTTTTTATAGGAGATTCATAAAGGACTTTTCTAAGAAAGTAGCACCTAAATGCAAATTGCTTCAGAAGGATGTCTCTTTTGAATTTGATGGAGAATGCAGGGAAGCTTTTGACAAATTGAAAGAGTCCTTGATTTCAGCTCCAATCATCCAAGCACCAGACTGGAACATACCTTTTGAAATTATGTGTGATGCCAGTGACCATGCAGTTGGAGCAGTACTAGGCCAAAGGATTGGAAACACATCCCATGTGATATATTATGCCTCCAGAATACTGAATGATGCCCAGAAGAACTATAACACCACTAAAAAAGAACTCTTAGCTGTAGTCTTTGCATTAGAAAAATTTAGATCATATTTAATATGCACTAAAATTATTGTTTTTACTGATCATGCAGCTTTGAGGTATTTGGTGATAAAAAAGGAGGCTAAACCTAGGATAATCAAATGGGTGCTACTGCTTACAGAATTTGATTTAGAGATTAGAGATAAGAAAGGGTCTGAAAAAAATGTAGCAGATCACCTAAGCCGCTTGACACATATGGAAGAAAAATTGAAAATTGAAGAATCATTCCCAGATGAAAATTTATTTTCAGTTTCAATTCATATGCCATGGTATGCAAATATTGTAAATTATCTGGCTACTAATCAGTTACCTCCTCTTTTGATCAGGGCAGCTAAAAATAGGATCAAGAGTGACGCCAAATACTACATATGGGACGATCCTTACCTTTGGAAGCAATGCTCAGATCAAATTATAAGAAGGTGTATTCCTTATTCTGAAGTTTTATCCATTCTAACCTTTTGCCATTCTTATGCATGTGGTGGACAGTTTGGAGCAAAAAGGACAGGAAAGAAAGTATTAGATTGCGGTTTTTACTGGTCTACCATATTCAAAGATTCATACCACTTTTGTAAGTCATGTACAAACTGTCAAAAAATAGGTAATATCTCCAGGAAAAATGAGATGCCTCAAACACCAGTATTGTTTTGTGAAATTTTTCATGTTTGGGGCATTGATTTCATGGGACTTTTTCCTTTGTCAGCTGGATATAATTATATTTTGTTGGCTGTGGATTATGTGTCAAAGTGGGTAGAAGCTAAACCCACTAGGACTAATGATTCTAAAGTGGTTGCAGATTTCATTAAATCTCATATCTTCTCAAGATTGGGAATTCCAAGAGCTTTGATAAGTGACAGGGGAACACATTTTTGCAATAGGACTATCGAAGCCCTATTAAAGAAATATAATGTCACTCATAAATTGTCAACTGGATATCAACCCCAGACCAATGGGCAAGCTGAGGTATCCAACAGAGAAATCAAAAATATCATTAGTAAGACAATAAATCCCAACCGCAGGGATTGGAGTCTCAGATTAGATGATGCTCTATGGGCATACAGAACAGCTTATAAGACTCTAATTGGTATGTCTCATACAGGTTAGTATTTGGAAAAACTTGTCATCTTCCATTTGAATTGGAACATAAAGCATTTTGAGCTTTAAAGAAATTTAACATGAATGTGGAAGAAAGTGGAGAATATAGGAAATTACAACTTCAGGAATTAGAGGAAATTAGAAACGAGGCCTACGAAAATGCAAATATTTATAAGGCCAAAACTAAACTCCTACACGATCGTATGATTTCACGCAAGGAGTTTACCAAAGGACAGAAAGTCCTCCTCTATAATTCTAGGCTCCGATTGTTTCCAGGTAAATTTCATTCTAGATGGGAGGGACCATTTATTGTTACTGATATTTTTCCTCATGGTGCAGTTGAAATAAAAAGCATGGATAACCAGAATAGCTTCAAAGTCAACAGGCATAGGCTCAAACCTTACTATGAAGGATTTTAACAAGAAGAATCACAATGAACAACTCTTTAAGACCCTCATTGATTTTTTTTTAGTTTATGTCGAGCCAACGACGTAAAACAAAAGCGCTGGTTGGGAGGCAACCCAACAACCATTCTTCTTCTTCTTCTTATTTTTTTATTCATAGTTTAATTTTTCTTTATAATTTTAAAAAAAAATTTGCAGAACTGCGGACGCACATGCGCCGCGACTCCCAAACTGAGCGTCGTGAGGCTCATCGCCCAGACTGGGCAAGCGCCGCGATGCTCTGGAACAGCGCTGCGGCGCTACTAACCCAGAATGGGTGAGCGCCGCAACGCTCCGCGTTGCAGTAGAGAGCACCGCAACGCTCTCTATAAGAGGGTCGCGCGCCCTCTTCGTCTTCCCCCTCCGAGTTTGCATCCTCTTCACCTCCAAATCCGCTTTCTTGCCTTAAATCAACCATACCCACCTCCCATTATGCTATCTTGCTTACATTACATGATTTTTCATCTTCTTTTGCAGGATTATACACCCCTTTCAACATTTGAGTTGGATTCTAAGACAATTTTCTAGGGTTCAAAGGCATATTTGATCTTGCAATCTCCAGCCACCATTCAAGCTACATTGGGTACGGTTCTCTTCATTTTTCTTACTGCAATTGATTCCCATACTTAATTGCTACTAGTCTGCACTGAATTGGGATTTCTACTTGAGAATCAACCATTCATTCTTTCAAGTTTTTAAGAGTGCCCACAAGGTGTTCGATAAAACGCCTTAGTGAACTTTCCAAGCAAATGGCTCTAAAAACTTCTAAGTTGAGTATCTCAAAAAAGAAGACTAGAGCTGAGGACCCTCCAGCATTTGACACCGTGGCATTTGTGACTGAAGAGGTTTATCAACACCACATCAAAGTGGTGATGCATAAGTCTATCGTTCTAGAACGTGGATTTATGATCACCGAGGGGCTACCTCATAGAGACAATATCCTCCATAGGCATTGGGAGATTTTCTGCAGGAACCCAGAACCAGGAGTTATTCCCATGGTACAGGAGTTCTACTCCAATGCTACAGTTCACGAACGTCATAAAGCACGGGTTAGAGGCAAGATGGTGCCATTCACTCTGCATGCCATTAATGAATTCTATTCACTGCCTGATATTGAGGATGATGAATATACGGCGCTTCTTCAATCATACATTGACTTTGAAGACATTATATGCACTCTTTGCTACAGGGGGCCTCCTGGAAATTGGATAGCAATGTCCAACCGGTATACTTTGCTAGGGCTGATATGAATAAAGTGGCTAAAGCATGGTACTATTTCATGTCCGCAAGATTCATGCCCAGCTTCAACATGAGTCAAGTCAGGAGGGACAGGACCATTTTGCTTTATGCAATACTAAAGGGCCTTACTATTGATGTAGGCAAGATTATTCATAGGCAGATGCTCAGCTGTATTAGTGCTAGAGGCGGATCCCTCTTTGGCCCTAGTTTAATTACTGGTCTATGTCAGAAGGCGGGAGTGAGCTGGTATTCCACTGAGGCTCTCATTCACCAAATGAGACCTATCTCCTATGCAGACATACAAAAATACAAAGGCCATGAAGAAGCAGCAGAGGAGGAGCTAGGGATTCAGCCAATACCTACAGAGGAACCGGGCAGCAGCTCAGCTCCACCACTATCCCAGCATACCATTGAAGATTTATGGGAGCGCACAGAGTGTCTGAGCCATCAAATGAATGATCTGGCCCTCTACCAGTACTCTATTGCACAGCATCATCATGCATGTTTTAGCTAGTTAGCTCATGCCCTGAACCTCCCAATTGCTTTCCAAGCACCTCTTGAGCCACCCTTTAGGCCTGCACCTGAGCATGATGAGATGGATGGTGATCACTAATCAGGGAAGTTCCACTAAACCCCTCCTTATGTTATTACTTGTCCCTATTATATTCTCTTTTATATTCTTACATTGGGGACAATGTATGTTTTTAAGTCTGAGGGGGTCACTTTATGATTCAGCTGGATGACTGTATAATAAATCATACACTTGTGCATTTTCCTACTTTGATGCATAACTATAACTTTATGATATGTGCACTTTTAATCCCGTCATGAGGTGAGCATGTGAACAAAATTTCAATTTATGAGTTTGTGTTAGCTAACCCAATAGCCAATGATATAACTGTTTAAATTGCTTATAGCTCTTGGGAGACGTAGGAAAGTCATAATTATGTGTAATTTTAATTTCTTTTCAATTTATGATTACCTATTTTCTAAAAATCTTGAAATTATTTTGCACAGTAATTTTGGATATTTAATTTGTCTTTTACTTAGAAAAAGATTATATAACTCAAAAATATTTTATGATCTCATTTAAATTTCTAAAACTTATTTAAATGCTACTTGAGGCGAAATCCTAGGCTAATACGAACAATTAGGAGATGATTTAGGCATTTTTTTATGAGATTGAGCCTTTCAAGCTTAACCCAAATAAGTAAATATCCTTAGAACCTCTATTTTGAGCTTAATTAACATTTTATTCTATACCCACAAAACAGCCAATACCAAATTTTGTGATTAATACCTTTATTTTTTCTACCTAATTCACTCACTCCATGATTCATTTCTGAATACTTGTTTTGTAGATCTACATTAATGAAAGGGTGCAAGGTTGGAGCAAGGACAAAAGAAAAAAAATCTCAAAAGACTAATGAAAGTCTATCCAGTGATTGAAAAAGAAGAAATAGAGAATCGAAGAAAAGTAGAATGCAGAAAAGCAAGGAAATAAGTGTGGGGGAAAAATTCCCCAATCTTGAGAATTAGCTCAAATAGATCAGAGTTAATCATGTGGTGTTGGGAGATTGAGCTTTAAATTATATCTTATATCTCACCCCATAGCCTAGCCACATTACAAGCTGATTTTAGTCCTTTTGATTCTAAGAAGTAGTTTTAGCCTACATTAGTGGAGAGTAGCATGAAAAATAAGTCTATGGAAATCTTAAATAGAGAGCCATGCTATAATTCTTGAGATATATAAACTCATTTAGGTAAAAGAAAATTAAATTATTCAAAGACACACACACACTATGGATTTTAGAGAATAAAATCATGAATTGCATTTGAATTGAATATTGCACATAGTCATTAAATTTTCTGAAATTTCTTTAAGAGCATACAATTTTCACTATGAGGCTACATATTGGTAAGTCTTTCACTCATCTTATTTATTGAATATTGTTCACATAAATTAATTTGCTTGAGGACAAGCAAAAGAGCAAGTGTGGGGGTATTTGACATGCTATAAATTAAGCATGTATTTAGCATATTTTATGTTACTTTTTATTTTATTTAAATAGTGAATAAATATGATTTAATTAATTTTTGTGTTTTATGTTTTAGGAATAATAAAGAAGAAAAGAAGAGAAAAATAGAGAGAAAATCATAAAAAATGCTGATTTCTGACCTTTCATCACTAAAGAAGAAAAGAAGAGAAAAATAGAGGTGATTCCAGCGACTCTGGAAAGAAGAAACATAGAGCTACAACTTTCTTGTTCGGCACTTTGGAAAAATCCAGAGTATTCTGGGCGCCATGGCGCTCGCAAGTTAGCGCTGCGGCGGCCCATCATGGCTAGTCCGTAGCGCCGCGGCGCCCCGTGACATATTTTCCGTAGCGCCGCCGTACAGACTTGTTGATTTCGCGATTTTAGGTCTTTTTCACTCAAATTGAAGGCCGATGGACGGGGATTTGACCTAAATACATTCCTACTTCGATTAAGAGGGGGAATCTATAAAAAGAGAAAAAAGCAAGCAGAGAAGGCATCCAATCTTTCATCTAAGTTCTTCAATTCTTCTTTAGATTTTCTTATGGCCTTGCGTGGCTAGTTCTTTTTAGTTGGTTGAGATAGGTTGAAACCTCAAGGGATTTTTATACATTGTGAGATGTGGATTTGATTTTATTATTTCAATTTGATTTGAGTATTGATTATTCATCTGTTCTTCTTCTTAATGATTATTCATATGATTGCTAGGAGGCCTACTAGTATATTGTCTGTCTTAATCTATCGCTGAATTGTGTTTTGAACAAAGTCTTCAATTCTGCGATTCATGAGGCAAATAGGTTTGAGGATTTTGGATTATAAATCATTGAACCTATGATGAATGATTAACTAAATTAGATATAGCCGATGTGTTTATATTTGTTTAGCTCTGTCAGTTTCTCTAGTTCTTCATGCGGTTAACAAGTTATGTTTTACCGATGTGCTAAAGGATTGCTTGTTAATTAGGATTTAATTAGTGCGATTGTCATTAATTTACTAGACTTAAGGAGAAACAGGGTTAGAACCCCAATGATAGATATTCAATTTCTGATTGATTATATTGTCAATGATCAATGTAATCCCTTGACGGTGGATATCAACTGAAACCAATGTCTTTATCATTAATCACTTTCTCTTATTTATTTTCATTATTGTTTACTTTACTTAAATTGCGATTATCAATCCCCATTTTTTCTAATCACATAAGGTAATACCAGTCTCTGTGGGATCGACCCTTACTCCGACTACTACAGGTTAGTTTTGAGGTAAGGTATCAATTTGGGTGTACTTGCGATGGTGCGCACCACAAAGCTATCTTTAAATGTTGCTCATGCTCCTCAAAACTCTTTGAATATTCTAGGATATCATCTATAAATACAATAACAAATTGATCTAAGAAAGGTTTAAATACTCTCTTCATCAAATCTGTGAATACAGTTGGGACATTTGTTAAACCAAATGGTATTACTAAGAACTCTTAGTGCCCATACCGAATCTTGAAAGCAGTTTTCGAAATATCCTTTTCCCTTATCCTCAATTAATGATACCTAGATCCCAAATGAAGCTTTTTTTAGAAAAACATTGAACACACTATAGTTGGTCAAACAAATCATCTATACAAGGTAATGGGTATTTATTACTCACTGTCACTTTATTCAATTATTTGTAATCTATACATAACGCAGTGATCCATCTTTCTTTTTCACAAATAGGACTAGAGAACCTCAAGGAGAGTACTAGTGCGTATAAATCCATTGGCTAACAAGTCTTGTAATTAATTAATTTTTTTTAGTTCCTTAAGTTCAGTCAATATCATTCTATATAGGGATATATATACTAGTTAGGTTCCATGAAGTAAATCAATATCAAATTCTATTTTTCGTTTCAGGAGTAATCCAAGCAATTCTTCTGGGAACACATCAGAAAATTTTCTAACAACTAGAACTTTATCTACATTGATATACTTTATATCAACATCTCTCACCACTGCCAAATATCCTTGGCACCTTTTTTGTAATAACTTATGGGCTACTAAATCTAAACTTAAATTACTGGGTACATGCTTCCACTGATTGTTCACTACTTGTAACTCCTTTACTAACCTTTTATACTATTAATGATATCTTCATACTGTATCAACTAGAATGCACTTTAAAACACTTAAATAAGGTCAACCTATTTTGACTTTATTCTTTAACATGCTTCTGCAATGTCTTAACAATCAATAATGAAAAGCTTATGTCTATCCAAGAGTCCTTCACATGAATTACCCATTTTACATACCTCAAATTTTAAATTTCCATGGGTAAACCTACCTTTCTCATAATGCTTGTATATAATATTATTGAAAACCAAACTGTCTTGAATCATTTATATCAATAAAATCTATCATTGAAAGCATTATCTTCATAGATTCCCTGCTCTCAAATTCAATCCACCCCGCAGCTTGCCAAATCCATTTATATACATAGGTTCAACTCATCTATCCAAAAAGAGATTTACAACTATTTCCAAAACACTCACTTTATTACAAGCCGTTATCTTGGAGTTAAAAACCACAATCACATCATAACCCACTATCAATATTGTATTAACTATTTGTCATATTGTTTCACATAAGTGAATTAAACGACCAATTCAAATCTTCTTGACATCCAAACAAACCATTACCTTTGTGTTTGGATGGAATCTTCTTATTTTTAGCTAATTCTTTTTCTTTGTACCCAAGAGGGTTCTCTTTTTCACTGTTCATCAAAACAAGTTCAAAATATGAACTGGTAGTCCACACTCAAGAGGCACCATCTAGGATATATGCATTAATACTTATACATCGCGTACCTAAGGACAAGAGTTAGATGAAAGAAGGGGATGATTTCCTATAGAATTCCATAACAGCACCGTGAGTATAAATATGTCCGTGGTTACATACCCATACTCAAAGCCCTAATATAGAACCCTTTACTCTGATAGCCATAGGAAAACCAATTTCTCTTATACCAACTTGTTATGCCCCTAATTTAAGGGCACGTGAAACACATACTTTACGAACATATATTTTCCATAACATGCATAGTACACTCATTTATCATTGGAAACAATTTCATATAGGTATTCTCATGTATACACAATATACAGATCAAGTCTATAAATATCAAAGTAACAACAGAAATAGGGATATTGCCTGTGGCATTTAGAGTATACTCTAGAGTACAAGTATAATATAAATAAAAATCTATGAGTCTTGGAAATAAAATAGGCTCACCAGAGAATATGTCACCTAACTGATCACCTATCTGAAGGAAAATGACTAAACTCTATATTCTTATATGAAAAATGTGGAAATATCATGTAGTGAGTTTGACAACTCAGTGAGCAGATAATATCTCCTATGACCTCTTAGGTCAATATATGGATGTACTCATATTTTAAAATTTTTCACATAGAAAATATAATTCGGAAGTACATCCATATGGGATCCACATTTCAAATATTCTCAAAATAAAGGATATTAAGATATCCAAAACCATATACTATACTGTAAGATTATTAAAAAAATGTTGTTATGCATCAAAATATTTCACATGAAACCATTAAGAGGATCCTATATCAAAACCACCATATAAAAGTTCAAGCTCTTCCATACTTTGGTGGTGTAGGATTTACCTAAACTCAACATCTCAACTATGGTTTGCCCTACCACCATTTAAAAGGACACGCGAAGGGACTCTAATATAGACATTTCCCGAGTATACAGTAAGGGAGAGCAAATCACATATCATATAATCGGTGTCTTTCCCAGATAAGAGACATCTTACTCTCCTTCACATATCATATCCCGTGTGTTGGTCGTCACACGAGGTTAGCACCACCCCTGTAAGCTAAGGTGTCAAGCTGCACCAAGGCTAACATCACCTGTTGTTAGCAAACAATGTTTCCAATATGGTTTCTCCACAGAAATTATTATTTGCACGTATGCCATATCGTTCAAAATAGAGGTTTCAGTATAATTCAGAATTTTCAGTCTCAGTACAATTCCTCTGTTAAAAATTGTTCAATCAGAGTTATCACATGTACATGCCATTTTTCAAGAAAATCTTATAGCTTTACATATCAATGCCACGTGCACAATATATTACCTTTACCATATGATGAGAAATACATTTAAAATCACATATTCAATGAGTTCAAAAATCTACTTTCAAAACCATACTTTTCTTGAACTATATGCTAGATAGTGATGTGAGCAAAACTAGCGAATAGAAATAGAGTGCAGACCTGCTTGAAGTCTCAAGTGGACCTGTCATAAGAGCTCGAGCTAAAAGATTTAAAGAAGCATTTAATGGTCTAATTCTAGAGGTCCAACAAGGAGATACCTGCATCACTACAAAAGAAGAGTTAAAACTGGTCCATGTCATTAAAACCCACTTAAATATGGGTCAAGACCAACCAATTTAAATATGGACCTAAAGTACAAGAAGATTCAAGGCTGAAGATTGAATATAGGCCCAAAATCAATGAGTTATTTTATGGCCTAATTTAAGCTACGTTTTCTTTTATTTATTTACTTTTAATGTTTTGTTTATTTGACTAGGAAAATTTCCTATTTGATAGTTTCTAGAAGAGTTTCCTATTTGTATTTTTCCTTGTCCTATAGGAGTTTCCTATTTGATAGTTTCTATAACAGTTTCCTATTTTTTATTTTTCTTGTTCTATAGGAGTTTCCTATGTAGTTTTCCTTGTTAGTTTAGGTTATTGGCCTATAATTAGGCATGTATGCTCATGAACAAGACAGATTATCATTAATAATATTGAGAAGGTTTTCTCTTTGGTTCTTTAAAGAACTTTTCTGAACTTATCAAAATTTATCTTGTGGCATTCAAGCAAGACTTATCACTCACAATCTTCTTCCTTTTTCTTGAGTGTGGCATCTGTAATATTTCTCAAACCTTTGGTTCTTATCTCTTTATAGATAATAGGTCAAGGTCATTCTTCTTTTTATTATTTTGTTATAAATCTAAATTAGAACACAATCCTTCCTATTAGATCCCATATTGATTTCGGGTCTCACTACTCTTGGTGAGGTTCATATCAAGGGTTCACATCAGATAGTAAATAAATCAAGTAATTTAATCCATTTCAGAGACATATAAAAGTATAAATAACTTGTAAATATAACCAATTATACATTTAAAGTTCAAGAAGAGCATAATGTAAGTCATAAAAAGAATTATCTACTCACAGGGTAAGGCTCCAGGTTAGACAATCTAAAATGTACTTTTCCAATTCAAATTTGACCAAACAGGCCTAAAAATCGAGTCTAGATGGTCCAAAAATCTAAGAAATGACTCTGAAAACTTGGTCAACGTTGGTCAACTTATGTCACTGTTTATCGTTAGAAACATCACATTGGTCGAAATCACTATTCATGTCGGCTGGAGTTATTGTTCACACATACCGGAATCAGTATTCATGCCGATTGGAGTTACTGTTCATAACACAAAAAGTTGTCAGATAGCTAAAAAAATTTATATTCTATACTTTTTCTGTCTCCTGAATCCATCTACGATGTCAGATTTTCAATTTTTGGTCTCTAAATAGGAGTTTCAGAACTTACCTTTTTCTAAGATTTTCTACTTCCGATCTGCGGCGATTTTACAGTTGATTTGAAAAATTATTCAACCAATATCATAATACTCTTCATCCTGAATCCAGTGGTACCTTTAGTTTTGAGATCGGAGGCTCGAAGGTACTCTAGATTTAGAGAGAAAATGGAGGAGAGAAAACACTATTCACTATTCATTACCCAGTTACAGAATTCATTTGCACAGAAATCTCTTCTTCTTTTTTAAATAATAATAGAGGGACTAATTAGCAATTTTCTAATTGTTAGAGGAAGTCCTTGAAAATTTTATTCTTTACATTTTGACCCCTAAACTTTTAAAAAATTACAATTTGACCCTAAAAATATTAATAAGTTTTTATTTTCATCCTTAAAACATTTCAATTACATCTCTACTCCTTTATTTCTTTAAATAATCTATACATAAATGAAAATTATTAAATTTTAGGGTTGTTACAAGGATTATCCTAAAATCATCTATGCTAACTATAGAGAAATCCACAATCCTTTTCCAAGAGACAAAGGTCATTTCCACCCTATTAGTTGCTTTAGCAATGGTATGGCCACTGGTGTTGACAATCTTTAGCCAGTCTATCTTTTGAGGAACTTTTAACCTTAGCCTCTCTACCTCTTTAGGCGGCTCTTGTATCAACCATGGCCTTTGTGGGCTTCTTGTTCAAATAAATAGCCATAAACATAAACCTTTTGTTCTCCTTATTAGGAAACAGTTCACCAGCCTTAAGGCATCAATAATTGAAGAGATCCCATATTAGAGACCTCTTGGGACTCCCTTTCGTTAGAAATAGATGCTAAAGTATGTAAATTAGGATAATCCTTCATTTGGTGTGGCCCCTTGCATACAAAGTAGCCACTCGTAGGCACAAAGGCCTTCTTATTCTCTTCATACTCCTTCTTTAAAGAGTATTTATTTTTCTTCTTGGTAGCACCATTCCTTTTGTCTTCCTTACCTTTGCTAGAATTATTCTTAGAATAGGGTTTAGTTTTGGACTTACAATGATGATGCTCAATTAGTGATTCAACTACGAAAATGGCTTCATCAACATCTTTGACTTCTCTTCACTGTAATTATTGCTTGGGCCATGATTGAGTCCATCAATAAAGAAGAAACGGGCATCCTCAATGGCTAAGTTAGGGATTTCAAGTGTCAGTGTAGTGAATTCCCTAGCACAGTCACTTATGGTGGAATTATGCTTAAGTTCCCTTAACTTCTATTTGGCCTCATAAACCACGTTCTTTGAAAAAAAATTGCTTTTTCAGCTCCCTCTTGAAATCTTCCCAGGTATTGATTGTGTAAAGGCCTTTCTCTATGTCCGCATGTTTCCTTCACCATCGTAAAGTCACATTATCAATAAGTTAGAGGGAAACAATGTGTACCTTAATATGTTCTTCATCAATCCTCATGCAATTGAAGTACCTCTCCATCTGTTATATAAAGTTCTCCACCTATTTGGCATCCTTCATGCCTTTGAACTTCTTTGTCTTTAGGAGATCAATCATTGGAGCTTCCTGTGCTCCACTTGTACTTGCTTAAGTGTTGAGGCACTTATCCTTTTCCTCTTCACCCTTTTGAGCATTCAGGATTTCCTCCTTTAGTCGATTAAGTTATCCTAACACATAAAACTCCAAGATTTCTTTGTTGGGCTCACTTCTTTATAGGCGCATATCAATAGCACCCTGGGTGTTATCTAGCCAAGAAACCTTGTCTTCTAAGGCAACAAAATATTCACTCCTTGGCTTGCTTGCACCACAAGACTTCTTGCCACCTGTAAGTCATGGAAGCATGCCTTCCCCTCGAGCATTCTATTTACTCTTCCATCACGTTTGACATTATGCTTGCAGAGTTGTTCACACCCTTCGTGCCGAGCTCTATTACCAACTATCATGGACTTACTCTTTCTCCCTAAGTAGGAACAATGTGGCACTTAGCTAAGACACTCCCTTGATACCTAACTGAGTCAACTCCCCTCAACACACCTCTTAAGAGGAAAAGTGACTAAAGAGAGCAAAGAAGTAAGAGAACTTAGAGAATGTTAGAGAACTTGTATTGATGAACACTTCCTAGAGAATGTTTAATATGGTGACACTCTAGTTGGAAGAAAAATAAACTTTGTGTTTACCTAGAGGAAGAAAATCGAAGAGAACTAACCCATAGAGATGGTTGGGAGATGTGTTGTCTCTTCAAAGAAGTGTCTCTGTTTTCTTTAATTTTTTGACATTGTGTTGTTATGTATATAAACTTTTTAGATGTAATATTTGATAAATTAGTATTTGTGAAGTGTGTTGCCTCTATATTCTCTAGTTGTAAGACTTGTTTTGATTTTTGTATTTTTCAGAAGTTGCATGATTAAGTTAGCAAGGCATGTTTTACCTGCCTTTGTCTTCTAATTTGTTTCTAGCCTTGGTGCCTGATGTATTTTTCTCAATAATGGTTTTCCACTATACTAGAAAAAAGGATGATTTGGGATATTAAAAAACCTTGCAATTTTTTTCATGTTGCCTTATAGTTTGATGATGCCTTTTATATACAATATAGCTGAGCACGTTGCTTTTCAATAAAAGAAAATAAAAGTGTTTCTTGATTTGATTTGTATTCATAAAACAAAAAGAAAATTAATTGGAATTAGATTTTAGTTTATTCAATTAATTTCTCTTGATTAGAATCTAATTTCCTTTATTTAGTTTTTGAAATATGCGCTTTGGTAAAATTTGAAAAATGCTTTGAGTGTCATTGTATTAAACCTTTGGGAGCTTGAAGATTATCAATAAGCCAAAACTCGGAATAATTCCTAATAGTCATTTATTTTATTTGTAAATCATGCATGATTAGAATATTTTTGTGGTACTATAATAATCTGTAAAGACCTTTATGTTAGTGATGAAACAAGTAGTAGTCTGATTGAAATGTGGTCGTCTATTTTGCCTTTGGGGCAACTGCCTCACTTTAGGTTGTTCATCGATGATAGTGAACAAGGATTAAGACTCGCTCAGGGTGCTTGACATGTTTAAATTTCACATTTTTTGATTTACCTATAGAAATTCCTTTCTTCTAAAAACAATCCAAAAAAAGAGATTTCTTCTTTTAAAAGAAATAAAAAATAAATATAGAAATTCTTTCCTTTAAAAATACAAAAGAAAATAGAAAATTCTTTTCTTCGAAAAACCAAAAAAATAGAAAAATAATATTCTCTTAAAAATCCAAAAAAGTAGTCAGGAAAAACAAAAATAAAATATATGGCTAAGGGAGATAACGAGTTTCTAAATAAAACTAATAAACTTATCTAGGACTCATTTGGGTTACAACTAGCCACCTAACCTTTGGTGCCATTGTTTTTTAAGCATTGTTTGCATATCATTGATGGGGGTAATTAGTTAAGCATGATAATTAATTTGTACATTTTAGTTTGCCAATTTTCTTAATTTATCTGCATGAGGGTTGCTTAACATTTTTTCCATCAATTATTTAACATTTGAACCCATTCTTTTCTAAAAATAATTTTTTTATAAGAAAATATTTTGGAAAATTTTTACCATTTAAAAAAATGGTGGCAATTTCATTTTGAAAAGGTTTTTCAAAATATTTTAGAAAGACTTTTTCTTTTAAAAATTTTCCAAGTGTGTTGTATGGTTTCCTTGCCAGATGGTATGACGACAGCATTCAAATTCAATATTCTTCCATTCCATTATATTGTTTTCCTTGAATTTGCCTCATGGGTTGTGTGCTACAACCATTAACTTGTGAGAAGAATAATAAAAAAATGAAATTTTCTAGATTCCATTAAAATTTTCTAGATTTTATGGACAAAGTATATTGCTTATTGCTTGAGTAACTTTGTTCCTCTTCTGCTCCTTATAAATTGATATTAAAATGAAAACATTGTGCTACCCATTGAAGTTTTGTTCTATTTTAAATACAAGGATTATATTGTAATTTGGTATCTATGGTACTTAGCAATATGTTGTCATTTAGTAGAACTCCTAAATAAAGGTAAGCAAATTTTCGTCAATTTCCCTATTAAACTTCCAAATAGAGGGAAGGTAAATTCATTCTCTCTCGTTCCTTTGGTTTCCATTCTTTTCTATTTTGTTAATTTCCATATTGTTATTCATAAAAATTCCAAACGTCGCCTTGGTTAGATTGCTGTAGATATAGACAATAAAGTTTGTATTACTTTTATTGTGTTTTATGTAACACCCCCAATTTACGTTACGTAAAATAAACATTTTTTTTCCGCAATCAGATATTCTCCATAAAGATGCACAATTCAATTGTTTGTCATTTCTCTCATGTATACACAATATACAGACCAAGTCTATAAACATCAAAGTACAGCAGAAACGGGGATCCTGTCTATAGCGTTCAGAGCACTCTAGAATACAAACACAGTATAATTCAAAAATCGTGAGCCTTGAAAGCAACGTAGACTCACCCATAGAATATGTCACCTAACTACAGGATTAGACTCTATATTCTCATATGAAAAATGTGGAAATATCGTGTAGTGAGTTTGACAACTCAGCGAGTAAATAATTCCTCCTATGACCTCTTAGGCCAACATATGGATGTACTTATACTTTAAAATTTGTCACATAGAAAATACAGTTCAGAAGTATATTCATATGGAACTCGTATTTCTAATATTCTCAAATCAAAGGATATTCAGATATCCAAAACCATATGCAGCACAGTATGATCATTAAGCAAATGTTGTTATTCTCAGCTGTATAAGCTATAGTAAAATATTAAGATTTGAAGATAAAATCATCACTTTTAATGCACCTGCCTCACTCAACAATCTGGTCAATGCAATAAAAATAAAACTCATTTGCTATACGCATATTGACTGATCGACTACAGTCATAATAAGTGATTAGGGAATGTGAGTACATCACCCTCCTGCCCCCCCCCCACATAACCACTATCATCCGGTTGGTGCGGCCCTCATCCGGTTCACTCAGGCTAATAGGGCGTCCCCTATTCGGTACTGTCACAAGCCATACAAACCATCGATATTCATCCATACATATAAATACATGTAAAATTATCAAGGAACTCGCCATAAGTTTTACGCTTGCCATTCAATCTCATTTATAATATGACATGCATCATTTTCACAAGTATATAACTTTATAAATTAATGCATCGTGCACATAATATTCACTTTATCAAATAATAATAAATACTAGAACCACATATTCAATGAGTTCCAAAATCCATTTCGAAAACCATACTCTTCTTGAACTATGTGCCAGTTCGTAAGCAAAATAAATATTCTAACACATTTTAAAAATTTATAATATCATAAATAATTGTAAACAGAAACAAGTATACATTTATAGTTTAAGAAGAGCATGGGTAAGTCATAGAAAGAATTATCTACTCACAGGGTAAGGGCTCTAGATTGGACAGCCCCAAAATACACTTTTCCAATCCACATTTAACTAAACAGACTTCAAAAACGTGTCCGGAGGGTCCAAACATCAAGAAAATAACTTTGGGAACTTGGTCACTATTCACCGCCGAAAAATACTATTCACCAAGAACAAAAAGTTGTCAGATAGTTGAAAAATTTCATATCCTAACGTTTATCTAACTTCTGAATCCATCTACGGTGTCAGATTTCTAATTTAAGGTCTCTAAGTAAGAGTTTCAGAGTTTACATTTTTCTGAGATTTTCTACTTCCGGTCTATGGCGATTCTACGGCTGATTTGAAAAATTGTTCGGTCAAAATCGTAGTATTTTCCGTCCTGAATCCAGTGGCACCCTTAATTTTGAGATCAGAGGCATGTAGACACTCCAAATTTAGAAAAGAAAATAAAAGTTACTATTCATACTATTTATTCTCTTCCATTTTTATATTTCAGTTTCTGTCTCCCCTCCCCCTTTTTCTTTATTCTTTATAATAATAATAATTATTATTATTTAATAATTAAATAATGTATTTTTATTTTATATATATTCATATAAATACCCTTTTTCATCCTAAAACATCCCAAAAATTTCTAAAAATTTACATTCTCATAAAATTTTAGTTAAACTCTTAAGTCATGATTTTCTTTATAAAAATCTTAATAAAATAAATCATAGAATAAATATCTTTATACATAATAAAAGAAAGAATATTTCTAAAAATACAACAAAATTTTATTAAAGGCCAATATAATTATTTTAAGAAAAACAATAATTACTTTAATTAAAAGTAGACTTGTTTTTAGCAAAACATACTCATTTTTAAACAAATAAAAATATATTTTTTATAGAAAAAAATTATTATTTAAAATTAAAAATTATGGGATGTTACATTATTCCCCCTTAAGAAATTCGGTCTTCGAATTTCAGCCCATCCTACCACATGTAGGGAATGAAATCAAGGTATAATTTGGAGTTACCAACCTTATTACTCAAATGATTGGAGATATCTTTTCTGTATATTATCTTCACTATTTAATATGTCTCTTCACTTGAGTGATTTTGTCATATAACTTAACTATAGAGATTTATTTCATCCATAAGTTCTTCACTTGTCGATCAACAATAAACATCGATTGTACCCATAGTTAAACCAAATTTTTATCCAATTGAATTTCTTGGAATTAGGTAACATAAGAATAATCTAATAGGTATTTCCTTAACATTGATACAAGAAAGTCTATATCCACATTACTCAATCCTGATGGCAAGGTTAGGCAATGTATTACTATGCCTACTTTGTTCAAGTTTTGAAAAGATTTTATATACTAGAGTTTAACTTTTTCCTTCTTTCCAAACCTCATTACCTTTCATTGGTGAGTCCTTCAAGAATTTGTGGTCACCAACTAATAATTTCTGGTGCTCAACATTCATGGTCCTTATAAACTTTTGACCTGTATTGAGTTGCTTGTATTTTTTTTTTCATTTCATTTCACTTTATCAACGACATCTTACCATAAGTCTAACTCCACTGAGTCATCAAACAAAAAGTTTGTAACACCTTTACTTCAGGAATTAAATCATCCAATAACACTTTATTATAAGAAAATTTTGTTAAGGGATCTCCCTCTAAACTTGAAGACATACGCTTGATGCATATTTTCTAAATTAACATCATCGATTCTATATATTCCAAATTAGATTCGAAAAACTTAACCTTATTCAATTCATCCACATATTAGGAGTCCTACGATACTTAATGTAAAACATCAAATAGTGCCATTTGTTGGTAAGGCCTGATAATTATTGATATGGACAAGTTCAACTAAGGATAAATGATTTTCTCTAAAATTTTACCAAAATTGTATAAAGATATCTAAAGCATAATTTTTAATGTATAAACACATCATTTAAATTTACTATTAGCTATACTATAATCTAGTTAAGATCCTAAGCTTCCTGATTAGCTCTCTTAAAATAATATATTCAACTCTTACTTGCTGACATACCGAACAACGAAAAATATTTCACTTGTATCTTCTTTTACCATTATACTAGTACAATTATTTCATATCTTAGTATATCCTTATTATCTCGGGTTATCCATGTTCACAATCTATGACTTCCTTTGAAATCGCCTTTCTCAACAATTTTTCACACGTGAATTTCTAATTTCAATATAATTCACATCCTAAGTACTAGACTCAACTTAGCATGGTATAAACCCTTAACACAAATACCTTGATCGCTTTACATTATTTTCGAACATGGTTCTCAAATTATTCTCCTTTCCCTTCTCAACCACATTAAGTAAACTTAGGTGTTCTTTATATCTTAATACTCAATCAGTATATACTGTAAACTCATTATTCTTTTTAATTTGCACATAGTTTGCCAACTTACATAGTTATACATACTTGATATAATTTTATTTTTTATTTTTTTAATATGTTCTTTATTAGATAAATTCTTTTAAAATCTCCATATTTCCAAATTAATAGTTCAAAAATTAATTTAAATCCTACTTCCCATATTTTATTTCTCAAGAACTTCAACACCACTAATCCTCTTAATTACATTCGTCAAAACACCATAAGGCCATCATCCGTCCATTCCTTTCAAACTTTTCATTACTTTAACCTACTAACCACTTGGACATCATAATAATT
Organism: Gleditsia sinensis; assembly: GCA_037074535.1. NCBI lineage: Eukaryota > Viridiplantae > Streptophyta > Magnoliopsida > Fabales > Fabaceae > Gleditsia > Gleditsia sinensis. Next base: position 34,270,014 of record CM073473.1, on the reverse strand, counting down.
GAATTTCAAAGAAAATAAATCAACTTTTCTTGTAATGAGGAAAAAGAACTTTGCATTTAATGCCAAACATTAATAAGAAAGAATGCAGTAGAATAGACAAAAACATAATAAAGAACGGTGCCAAAATAGAAAGTGAAAAATTTGAACAAAGCATTGAAAGAAAATTAAATTTGGTGGCCATAATTCTTGAAAATCTGTAAACAAAAGCTAGCTATTATTTCGGCAAAAATCGGTGGCCGTAAATTTTGAATATTTGTGTCAAAATTTACTTTAAAGCTGTTGATATTTGGTGAAAAAGAAACATTTCTAAGTTTATAAAAGTATATGAAAATCAAAGAATACGTAGGTAACTGGTAGGATGCAGTTGATTGCTTCAAAATAGATATAATCAATCAACTGTAAAATAACTAGTCCAAATTAAAATCTCAAAATAGCTAGTCGACTTAATAATACCGATAGTCGATTGGAAAAAATATTGGGAAAACAAATAAATCACTTGATTGTCTCTCTTCAACAACTAACTGGTTTGCATCTTCATTCTTTTTTTTTTACAATGACGCCCATCATCTACAACTTCCCTACAAGAATCAAGACATCAATGCTTCATCAAGGACAACAAGGAAAAGACAAATTTCTAGTGATATCCTAACCTTATTCTCTTTATATGCCTAATATGAGCGATTATCATAACTACTGTACATATACATGATTGCCACCATTTTTAAAAATTTCACCTTCAATTTAGTTTATATCCACCAATCATTCACATAGTTGTTTTAATTATTCCCCACCTATTCGCATAGCTATCATAAGTATGCCCTTCTTTGAGTTTTATAAATGCACACGTTAATATCTTTACTTTCATACTCAAAGTTAAAGTGTGTGCCTATGGAGGGAATCACATTCCATCAGTTTCAAAATATTTATGTCTTTTGTGGTTCCAGTCTTGGAAAAGATAGAGAGTATGTGAAAGCTGCACAAAATCTAGGTATAGTACTGGTTAGGAGAAAGATTCATTTAGTCTATGGTGGAGGTAACCATGGATTACTAGGGTGTGTGTCTACATCTGCACATGTAGGAGGATGTCAAGTTCTAGGTATTATTCCTACAGCTTTAGCTGTATCCAACATCGTAGGAAAGACAATTGGAGAAGAGTTTAGGGTAGCTTCCATGCATGAACGCATGGCTAGAATGATGAGCAATGCTGATGCCTTTATTGCCTTACCAGGTGGTTTTGGTACTTTAGAAGAAAATTTTCAAATAGTTTCTTGAGCACAACTGAATATGCATCACAAACTGATAAGTTTGTTAAATGTTAACCATTTTTTTATGGTCTGTTGTCTTTTCTTGATCAAGCTGTGGAACAGAGGTTCATCCCACACTCAGCACGATGAATTTTCATCTCATCTTCAAATGTTGAGGAGTTGATTGATGCTTTATAGGTATTTGTTCATGTACCTGATCCAACTATGGCTCAAATAGAATGGACGGCAGACAACCGTAGGAAGCACAAATTGGATTTGGATCTTCATCTGTAGTTGTAGTAAGATGTGGACAATGCTATACCACTTTTACTTTCTTAGGGTCAACTTGGATACCATCTTGCTAGCCACATACCTTAAGAAAGTAATATTACTAAATCAGAATTTGTATTTTGAAAACATATCATATAGATGATACTCCCTTGGAGTTTGTAAAACTATTTTTAAATGTTGCTTATGATCCTCTGAACTCTTGGAATATTATGGTATATCATCAATAACTATAATAACAAATTAATCCAATGATGACTTAAGTATTATTCATTAAATCTATGATTGCAATTGGGGCATTTGTCAATCTAAATGACATAACCAAGAACTCATAATGCCCATAATAAGTCTTAAAATAATTTTTTTTTAATATCCTCTTCACTTATCCTTATCCTTAATTAATGATACTCATATCTCAAAACAATTTTTTTGAAAAATATTGAGCACCCTATAGCTGGTCAAACAGATCATCTATACGAGGTATTGAATACTTATTTCACACTGCCACCTAATTCAAATGTCTGTATTCTATGCATAATCGTAATAATCCATCCTTCTGTTTCACAAATAAGTTTAGAGCACCTTGAGGAGAGTATTAGGGCATATAAATCCCTTGTCTAATAAGTCTTACAACTGATACTTCAATTTGTTGAATTCAGTCGGTGCCATTCTATATGGGGGTATAGACACTGATTAGGTTCAAGGAAGTAAATCAGTACCAAATTATATTCTACGTTTCGGGGTAATTTTGAAAATTCCTCAAGAATTATATTAGAAAATTCTCTAATCAATGGAACTTGATTCACAATGGTATACTTTATATCAACATCTCTCATCTGTCACGCCCCTAATTTTAGAGCACGTGAAATACCTACTTTACGATTATATATTTTCCAAAACATGTATAATACACTCTTTTACAGGTATGTATTTCCATATATATATATATATATACACCAAATCTATAAACATCAAAATACAGCAGAAGTAGGGATCCTGCCGGTGGTGTTCAAAGCAACTCTAAAGTAGAATTATTTTACAACTCAAACACTGAGAGTCTAGAAACAATTTAGGCTTACCATGGAAGTACGACACCTAGTCGATCAAGAAGCTGCAAGACCAAACTCTGGGTCTTTATCTTAAAATCATATCCACGTGTAGTGAGTTTTACAACTTAGTGAACAGATAATACCTCCTATGACCTCTCAGATCAACATATGGCTGTACTCATTAGTTAAAATTTATCATATCAAAATCTACAGTTTAAAAGTACATCCATATAGGACCCGCATTTTCAAATATTCTCAGTTTAAATCAATTCAAATATTTGTATTCAAATATGATACAATATAATCAATAATAAAATGGTGATATGCATTTAAAACATTTCTTATAAAAATCTTAGGAGGATCCCATATCAGAACCACCATATCAGAGTTTAACCCCTTCCATACTTTGGAGGTATAGGTTTTACCTAAATTCAGCATCCCGCTGAGGTTTGCCCTACTACCATTCAAGAGGACACGCGAAGGGACTCTATATGGGTATTTCTCAACCACACAGCAAGGGAAGGTAAATCACATGTCATATAACTGGCATCTCGCCCATATAGGAGCACTTCTGCTCTCCTTTATATGTCATCTCCCATGTGTTGGCCCTCACACAAGGCTAGCACTACCCCCTGCTAGTTGAGGCAATCAAGGTGCGCACCAGGTCTAACATCACCTGCTGTTAGCAGATAGTGTTTCCAATAGGATTCCTCCATAAAACCATAATCTCATATGTTCCGTATTAATCAAAATAAAGGTACTATTATAATACAATATTTTCATTCTCAGTATATTCCTCTGTCAAAACTTCCCAATAAGGGGAATCACGTATACATGTCCATATTCGAGGCAAACATATCATTGTAAAACTAAGTCAGAATATTACTAAGTCAGAATTTGTATTTTGAAAACATATTATATAGATGATACTCCCTTGGAGTTTGTAAAACTATCTTTAAATGTTGCTTATGATCCTCTGAACTCTTGGAATATTATGGTATATCATCAATAACTATAACAACAAATTAATCCAAGGATGACTTAAGTATTATTCATTAAATCTATGATTGCAGTTGGGGCATTTGTCAATCTAAATGACATAACCAAGAACTCATAATACCCATAATAAGTCTTAAAATAATTTTTTTTTGAATATCCTCTTCACTTATCCTTATCCTCAATTAATGATACTCATATCTCAAAACAATTTGTTTGAAAAATATTGAGCACCCTATAGCTGGTCAAACAGATCATCTATACGAGGTATTGAATAATTATTTCACACTGCCACCAAATTCAAATGTCTGTATTCTATGCATAATCGTAATAATCCATCCTTCTTTTTCACAAATAAGTTTAGAGCACCTTGAGGAGAGTATTAGGGCATATAAATCCCTTGTCTAATAAGTTTTACAACTGATTCTTCAATTTCTTGAATTCAGTCGGTGCCATTCTATATGGGGGTATAGACACTGATTAGGTTCAAGGAAGTAAATCAGTACCAAATTATATTCTACGTTTCGGGGTAATTTTGAAAATTCCTCAAGAATTATATTAGAAAATTCTCTAATCAATGGAACTTGATTTACAATGGTATATTTTATATTAACATCTCTCATCTGTCACGCCCCTAATTTTAGAGCACGTGAAATACCAACTTTACGATTATATATTTTCCAAAACATGTATAATACACTCTTTTACAGGTATGTATTTCCATATATATATATATATATATATATATATATATATATATATATATGTACATATATATATATATATATATATATACACCAAATCTATAAACATCAAAGTACAGCAGAAGTAGGGATCCTGCCTGTGGTGTTCAGAGCAACTCTAAAGTACAATTATTTTACAACTCAAACACTGAGAGCCTAGAAACAATTTAGGCTTACCATGGAAGTACGACACCTAGTCGATCAAGAAGCTGCAAGACCAAACTCTGGGTCTTTATCTTAAAAGCATATCCACGTGTAGTGAGTTTTACAACTTAGTGAGCAGATAATACCTCCTATGACCTCTCAGATCAACATATGGCTGTATTCATTAGTTAAAATTTATCCGATCAAAATCTACAGTTCAGAAGTACATCCATATGGGACCCGCATTTTCAAATATTCTCAGTTTAAATCAATTCAAATATTTGTATTCAAATATGATACAATATAATCAATAATCAAATGGTGATATGCATTTAAAACATTTCTTATAAAAATCTTAGGAGGATCCCATATCAGAACCACCATATCAGAGTTTAACCCCTTCCGTACTTTGAAGGTATAAAATTTACCTAAATTCAGCATCCCGCTGAGATTTGCCCTACTACCATTCAAGAGGACACGCGAATGGACTCTATATGGGTATTTCTCAACCACACAGCAAGGGAAGGTAAATCACATGTCATATAACTGGCATCTCGCCCATATAGGAGGACTTTCGCTCTCCTTTATATGTCATCTCCCATGTGTTGGTCCTCACACAACGTTAGCACTACCCCCTGCTAGTTGAAGCAATCAAGGTGCGCACCAGGGCTAACATCACCTGCTGTTAGCAGACAGTGTTTCCAATAGGATTCCTCCATAAAACCATAATCTCATATGTTCCGTATTAATAAAAAAATAAAGGTACTATTATAATACAGTATTTTCATTCTCAGTATATTCCTCTGTCAAAACTTCCCAATCAGGGAAATCACATATACATGTCTATATTCGAGGCAAACATATCATTGTATAAATCAATATCATATACACATATGCCATATAATCCAGTATAAAATTCTCAATATAATGCAGACTTTCAGTCTCAGTACAGATTCATCAGTCATAAATTCCCAATTCAGGGTTTATCACATGTACATGCCCTTTCTCGAGGCAATCATATAGCTTTATAAATAATGCCACATGCATAAATATTCACTTTATCATTTAATGAGAAACACATGTGAAATCAGATACACCATGAGTTTAGAAATCCATTTTCAAAACTATACTCTTCTTGAACTGTATTTCAAATTGTAGGCAATTCAGATAATTTTAATGCATCTTAGTAACATATAAAAGTGTAAATATCTCATAAACATAATCATATACAAGCTTAAAGATCAAGAAGAGTATAGGGCAAGCCATAGGAAGAATTATCTACACACAAGATAAGGGCTCTAGATTGGACATCCCCAAAATGCACTTTTCCAATCCACATTTGACTAAACAAACTTCAAAAAAATGTTCGGAATCCAAAAATTAAGGAAATGCCTCTAGGAACTTGGTCACTATTCATGGGCGAAAAATACTATTCACCCGCCAGAAATCACTATTCACGAGGAATAAAAAGCTGTCAGATGGTCAAAAAAATCCATATCTTAAGGTTTATCTAGCTCTTGAATCCATCTACTGTGTCAAATTTTCAATTTGAGGTCTCTAAGTAAGAGTTTCAGAGTTTACATTTTTTAAAAAAATTTCTACTTCAGATCTACGGCGATTCAACGGCTAATTTGAAAAATTGATCGGTCAAAACCGTAGTATTCTCCGTCCTAAATCCAGTGGTACCCTCAGTTTTGAGATCGTAAGCCAATAGACACTCCAGATTTAGAGAAAAAATTAAAGGTTACTATCATTACTATTCAATATTCATCGAAAGTTTCTGAGTTCTGCGTCTTCTGCCTTCGTTTATATTTCATTTTATTTTATTTATTTATTTATTATTTAATAATTAAATATTTAGGATTATTTTTTATTTTTTATTTTATATATATTCATAAAGATAAATTCATATTTTGAAACTCAGCATATAGGTGATATTCCCTTCTGAACTTGTAAATTTGTCCTCAAACGTTGCTTATGATTCTCTAAACTCTTGAAATATTTTAGTATATTATCAATAAATATAATAATAAATTGATACAGGGATGGCTTCAATACTCCATTTATCAAGTCTATAATTGCAATTAGGTATTTGTCAAATCACATGACATTACTAAAATCTCATAGTGCCCATACTGAATCCTAAAAGAAATTTTCGAAATATCCTCTTGCCTTATCCTCTATTTATGATACCCAAATCTCAATCAAAAATTTTTTTAACATGTTGAGCACCCTGTAGCTGGTCAAACAGATCATCTATTCAAGGTAATGAGTATTTCTTCTACACTGTCATATTATTAAACTGTCTATAGTCTATGCACAATTACAACAATCCATCTTTTGCTTTTCACAAATAGTATTGGAGCTCTCCAAGAAGGAGTACTAGGGTATATAAATCCCTTGTCTAACAAGTCTTACAACTGATCTTTTTATTTCTTGAGTTCAATCAGTGCCATTCTATATTGGGGTATAGACACTGGTTGGGTTCCAGGAAGTAAATCAATACCAAATTCTATTTTACATTTCAAGGTAATCTTGGAAATTCCTCAGGAAACACATCAAGAAATTTTTTAACCAATGGAACTTGATTTACACTGACATACTTTATATCATTATCTCTCACCACTGCCAAATGTCCTTGGTACCTTTTTGTATAATTTATGGACTGTTAACTACTTCACTACAATAACCTCGTATCATGAAAGGAGATTATCTAAAAATATTGAATTTAATCACCTTAAGATGACATTTTAAAATGGCATGACATGATGCCAATCAATCCTTTCCCAATATCACATCAAAGTCTACCATATCTAAACAATCGGGTAAAACGTATATCATTTTTAGAAACAATCATATTTGGCATTTGTCTAAATTCTTTAAATTCTCTGGGATGTGTATCCCTTTTCAATTTCAGGTAGAAATTGACCTATAGATACTTCTTAAGATGCCACGATATTCAATCAATCTTATACTATGAAATTTAACAACTTGAAATAGAAAGGAAATTGAAACCCTATAAAATCCCTCAGCAGCACTTGAAGTATAAATATGTCCGGCTCATATCGATACTAAAGGTCATATTAATGAATCCTTTGCTCTGATAGCCATAGGAAAACCTAATGCTCTGATACCAACTTGTCACGCCCCTAATTTTAGAGCACGTGAAACACCTACTTTACGATTATATATTTTCCATAACATTTATAATACACTCTTTTACAGATATGTATTTCTATATATATATATATACCAAATTTATAAACATCAAAGTACAGCAGATGCAAGGATCCTTCCTGTGGTGTTTAGAGCAACTCTAAAGTACAATTATTTTACAACTCAAACACTAAGAGCCCAGAAACAATTTAGGATCACCACAGAAGTACGACACCTAGTCGATTAAGAAGCTGCAAGACCAAACTCTGGGTCTTTATCTAAAAAATATATCCACAGCGTGTAGTGATTTTTTACAACTCAGTGATAAGATAATACCTCCTATGACCTCTCAGATCAACATATGGATGTACTCATTAGTTAAAATTTATCATATCAAAATCTACAGTTCAGAAGTACATCCATATGGGACCCGCATTTTCAAATATTCACAGTTTAAATCAATTCAAATATCTGTATTCAAATATGACACAATATAATCAATAATAAAATGGTGATATGCATTTAAAACATTTCTTATAAAAATCTTAGGAGGATCCCATATCAGAACCACCATATCAGAGTTTAACCCCTTCCGTACTTTGGTAGTATAGGATTTGCTTAAACTCAGCATCCCGCTGAGGATTGCCCTACTACCATTCAAGAGGACACGCGAAGGGGTCTATATGGGTATTTTCCAAGCACACAATAAAGGAAGGCAAATCACATCTCATATAACTGGCATCTCGCCCATATAGGAGGCATTCCGCTCTCGTTCACATGTCATCTCCCGTGTGTTGGCCCTTACACGAGGTTAACACCACCCTCTGTTAGTTGAAGCAATCAAGGTGCGCACCAGGGCTAACATCACCTGTTGTTAGCACACATTGTTTCCAATAGGATTCCTCCATAAAACCATAATATCATATATTCTGTATTAATCAAAATAAAGGTACTATTATAATACAACATTTTCATTCTCAGTATATTCCTCTGTTAAAACTTTCCAATCAGGGGAATCACGTATACATGCATATATCCGAGGCAAACATATCACTGTATAAATCAATATCATATGCACATATGCCATATAATCTAGTATAAAATTCTCAATATAATGCAGACTTTCAGTCTCAGTACAGATTCATCTATCATAAATTCTCCATTCAGGGTTTATCACATGTACATGCCCTTTCTCGAGGCAATCATATAACTTTATAAATAATGCCACATGCATAAATATTCACTTTATCACTTAATGAGAAATACATGTGAAATCATATACACCATGAGTTCAAAAATCTAGTTTCAAAACTATACTCTTCTTGAACTGTATTTCAAATGGTAGGCAATTCAAATAATTTTAATGCATCTCAGTAACATATAAAAGTGTAAATATCTCATAAACATAATCATATACATGCTTAAAAATCAAGAAGAGTATAGGGCAAGTCATAGGAAGAATCGTCTACTCACAAGATAAGGACTCTAGATTGGACAGCCCCAAAATGCACTTTTTCAATCTACATTTGACTAAACAGACTTCAAAAACGTGTCCAGAGGGTCCAAAAGTTAAGAAAATGCCTCCAGGAACGTGGTCACTATTCATGGCCGAAAAACACTATTCACTACTAGAAAATATTATTCATCCGTTGGAAATCACTATTCACGACGAATTAAAAGCTATCATATGGCCAAAAAAAGCCATATCCTAAGATTTATCTAACTCTTGAATCTATCTACGATATCATATTTTCAATTGGAGATCTCTAAGTAAGAGTTTCAGAGTTTACCTTTTTTTGAGATTTTCTACTTCAGATCTACGACGATTCAACGGCGGATTTGAAAAATTGATTGGTCAAAACCATAGTATTCTCTTTCCTGAATCTAGTGGTACCCTCAGTTTTGAAATCGGAAGCCAATAGACACTCTAGGTCTAGAGAAAAAAATTGAAGTTACTATTCATTACTATTCATTATTCATCAAAAGTTTCTAAATTCAGCGTTTTCTGTGTTTTCTGTTTTCGTTTATATTTTATTTTATTTTATTTATTTATTATTATTTAATAATTAAATATTTAGGATTATTATTTATTTTTATTTTATATATATTCATACAAATACCATTTTTCATCTTAAAATATCTCAAAAATTTCTAAAAATTTACATTATTGCAAAACTTTAGTTGTAATATCAAATCACGACTTTTCTCGATAAAATTTTAATAAAAAAAATTACAAAATAAATATCTTTATGTATAATAAAAGAAAGAATATTTAAAAAAAAAATTATTAGAGACCGATATAATTATTTTAAGCAAAATAATAGTTATTTTAGTAAAAAAAATATACTTACTTTTAACAAAACATAATCATTTTTAAACAAATAAAAATATATTTTTTTGTAGAAAAATATTATTATAAAAATAAAAATTTCAAGATATTACATCATCGCTGCCAAATATCTTTGGCACCTTTTTATAATAACTTATGAGCTCTTAGATTAAAGATTAAATTACTGGGTACCTCACTACAATCTCCTTGTATCTAGAAGGAAGATTCTCCAGGAATATTAAACCTAATCATCTTAGGATTACTTTCTAAACTAGCGTGACATGATGTCAATCAATCCATTTCCAATATCACATCAAAGTCTACTATATGTAGACAATCGGTAAAACGGATATCATATTCAGAAACGATCATATTTGGCATTTATCTTATTTAAATTCTATGGCACGCCTATCCCTTTCACTTTCAGGCAGTAATTGACCCATAAATACTTTTTAAGATGCCACGATATTCAATCAACTTTAGACTAGGAATTTAGCAACTTAGAATAGAAAGGAAATTGAGACTTTATAGAATCCCTCAGCAGCACCTGAAGTATAAATATGTCCGGCTCATACTCATACTAAAAGTCCTACTAAAGAATCCTTTGCTCCGATAGCCATAGGAAAACCTAATGCTCTGATACCAACTTGTAACGCCCCCAATTTACGTTACGTAAAATAAACATTTTTTTCCGCAATCAGATATTCTCCATAAAGATGCACAATTCAATTGTTTGTCATTTCTCTCATGTATACACAATATATAGACCAAGTTTATAAACATCAAAGTATAACAGAAACGGGGATCCTACCTATAGCATTCAGAGCACTCTAGAATACAAACATAGTATAATTCGAAAACCATGAGCCTTGGAAGCAACGTAGACTCACCCACAGAATGTCACCTAACTGCAGGATCAGACTTCGTATTCTCATGAAAAATGTGGAAATATTATGTAGTGAGTTTAATAATTCAGTGAGTAAATAATTCTTCCTATGACCTCTTAGGCTAGCATATGGATGTACTTATACTTTAAAATTTGTCACATAGAAAATATAGTTTAGAAGTACATTCATATGGGACCCGTATTTCTAATATTCTCAAATCAAAGGATATTCAGATATCCAAAACCATATGTAGCACGGTATGATCATTAAGCAAATGTTATGCTCAGCTGTATAAGCTATAGTAAAATATTAAGATTTGAAGATAAAATCATCACTTTTAATGTACCTTCCTCACTCGACGATCTAGTCAATGCAATAAAAACATAACTTATTTGCTATACGCATATTGACTGATCGACTACAGTCATAATAAGTGATTAAGGAATGTGAGTACATCACCCTCCTCCCCCCCCCCCACATTACTACTGTCACTCGGTTGGAGCAGCCCTCGCTCGGCTCACTCAGGCTAATAGGACATCTCTTATTCGGTACCATCACAAGCTATACAACCCGTTGATATTCATCCATACATAGAAATACATGTAAAATTATCAAGCAACTCGCCATGAGCTTTACGCTTGCCATTCAATCTCATTTATAATATGACATGCATCATTTTCACAAGTATATAGCTTTACAAATCAATGCATCGTGCACATAATATTCAGTTTATCAAATAATGCTAAATACTATAACCACATATTCAATGAGTTTCAAAATCCATTTTGAAAACCATACTATTCTTGAACTATGTTCCAGTTCGTAAGAAAAATAAATATTTTAACACATTTCAAAAATTTATGATAGCATAAATAATTGTAAATAGAAACAATTATACATTTATAGTTCAAGAAGAGCATGGGGCAAGTCATAGAAAGAATTATCTACTCACAAGGTAAGGGCTCCAGGTTGGACAGCCCCAAAATGCACTTTTCCAATCCACATTAGACTAAACAGACTTCAAAAATGTGTCCAGAAGGTCCAAACATCAAGAAAATGACTTCGAGAACTTGGTCACTATTTACCGCTGAAAAATACTATTCATCAGCGAAAAATACTATTCACCAAGAATAAAAAGTTGTTAGATAGCTGAAAAATTTCATATTCTAAGGTTTATCTAACTCCTGAATCTATCTACAGTGTCAGATTTTCAATTTAAGGTCTCTAAGTAAGAGTTTCAGAGTTTACTTTTTTTCTGAGATATTCTACTTCTGGTCTACGGTGATTCTACGGCTGAGTTAAGAAATTGTTCGGTCAAAATCGTAGTATTCTCCTTCCTGAATCCAGTGGTACCCTTAATTTTGACATCAGAGGCCTGTAAAAACTCTAGATTTAGAGAAGAAAATGAAGGTTACTCTTCACACTATTCATTCTCTTCCATTTATACGTTTCGGTTTCCGTCTCCCCTCCCCCTTTTTTTATTCTTTATAATAATAATAATAATAATTATTATTTAATAATTAAATAATGTAATTTTATTTTATATATATTCATATAAATACCATTTTTCATCCTAAAACATCCCAAAAATTTCTAAAAATTTACATTCTCATGAACCTTTAGTTAAACTCTTAAATCATGATTTTTCTTGATAAAAATCTTAATAAAATAAATCACAAAATAAATATCTTTATACATAATAAAAGAAAGAATATTTCTAAAAATACAACAAAAATTTATTAAAGGCCAATATAATTATTTAAAAATAATAATAATTACTTTAACTAAAAGTAAACTTGTTTTTAGCAAAACATACTCGTTTTTAAACAAATAAAAATATATTTGTTTATAGCAAAACATTATTATTTAGAATTAAAAATTATGGGATGTTATATTTTAACTATTAGTGCTGGGTCCCTTCAACATAGAGGGCCCATCACTTTTACAATTCTTCAAAGAAGAAAACTAAAAGTTTTTCTATATGAGCTAAAATGTTTGATCTACAAATGTTAGGCAACGAAACCTTTTCCCATATTCACACCAACTACATCAAAGATGTTAGGCGCTTCTTTGCCTATAAATAGGTAAGGAACGAAAGGCTCCAAACACACCACGGAGAAGTAGAACGTGAAGTGTTCTGCAAAGAAGCCAGAGAAGTTCTCTAAAAGGAGAAAAAAATAGGAGAGAGTTTGGTGTGATATTTAGAAAATAGTTCCTAAATAGTGAGTGATAAAATAGTGAGAAAATACTCTTGTAGTATTGTGGGAAACACTTTGTGTGTCACTATTTTGGTTAGATCTCAGTTGTATACTCTAGATTTATTCTAGACAAGACTCTCTTTGTACCAACTATTTTTATAGTGGAAGATTTATTTGGATTTAGTCCTATTGACGTAGCCCAAAAATAAAGGTGAACCACGTTAAATTGCTGATGTCTCATTTTTGTTGATTATTTCGCATTTATTCTTGCTAGTAATACCCGCTACGCCCGACAAGTGGTATTAAAGCTTTGGTGGTTATTCCTTTAAAATTCTTAATATGTTCTGTGGTTGTAGTATTGACTGATCTTCCACATCAGAAAAGATTTTATTGGAATTATTGTTAGCTGAAAGAAGCTATATAGGCACTATTCATACGTACGGATACTGTTCATACGTACTAGTACTATTCATACATACGATATATTATTTATACGTATTGGTATTGTTTATACTGCTCAAAATAGAGGTAAAGACCAGTAAGATAATCAACCTAAATGGCACAAACTACGACATCTAGAGAAACAAGATGAATGATCTCATGTTTGTGATAAAATTCTATCGATTGGTGTTTACTACAACTAAACCCAAAGCTAAATCGGATGAAAACTAAAAATTTGAGCATGAGCAAGTGTGTGGATTCATCCAAAAAGTCATCAAAGATAATGTGTACAATCACATTTACAATAAGACTCAAGCATAAATGTTGTGGCAGAAGTTGGAAAAGCTATATGCTTCAAAGGCCGGCAATAACAAATTATTTTATTTAACAAAATTGATGCACATGAAATACCGAGAAGATACTTCTATATTAGATCACTTGAACGAGATGCAAAGAATCGTGGACTAGTTGTCGGGGATGGGCATAAAGTTTGACGACGAAGTACTTGCCCTCATAGTGCTCACCTCCCTACCAAAGTCGTGGGAGATTTTGAAGATCTCAATTACCAAATCAGCACCTAACGGTGTTGTAAGTATGAAATTTGTCAAAAATGGTATTATGAATGAAGAGATGAGAAGAAGATTGCAATATTCAACCTCTTCATCACAATCAGATGTTCTGGTTACAGAAGTCAGAGGGAAGAACCAGTTCATGCATACAAAGCCTAGAGATAAAAGCAAAGGAAAGTCAAACAAATATGCCAACATTGAATGTCATTATTGTAAGAAGAAAAGGCATATAAAAATATTCTGCCGAAAGTTCAAGCAGGATAAGAACAAAGGCAAGGAAGTAAAGAAAGATGACAACAGTGATGATAAACAGAAAAATGCCATAGATGAATTCAATGTCGTTTATGATGATGATATTGTTAATCTTATATCCCATTAGACTAGTTGGGTAATTGATAGTGGAGCTACTATCTATGCTACACGACGAAGAGAATTCTTCTCATCTTACATAGAAGGAGATTTTAGTGTTGTTAAGATAGGAGATGACAACTTACTAAAAGTTGTTGGCAGAAGAGATGTCTGCTTAGAGATAGAGAACAACACCAGATTAATGCTAAAAGATGTCAGGAATATTCCAAATATTCGCCTGAATTTAATTTCTACCAGCAAACTTGATGATGCAAGCTTCTACAACACATTCATGAATGGCCAATAGAAACTCACTAAAGGTGCCTTATTGGTGGCTAAAGGAAGAAAGTAGTCAACATTGTATATTATGCATACAAAGCTCTCCAATGACAATGTGAATGCCATGGAGAAAGAAGGTGTAGTTGAGTTGGGGCACAGGAGACTTGGCCACATGAGTGAGAAAAGTATGACATGTTTGGCCAAGAAGAAAATGTTATCTGGAATGGATAAAGTACATTTGGAGAAATGTGCTAATGGCTTGGCGGGAAAGTATTATAAAGTTGCTTTCAAGAGTTTCCCTCTTTCCAAAATGAAAAATGTGTTGGTTTAGTACATTCATATATGTGTGGACCAATTCCAAAGTCACTTGGTGGTGCTCTATACTTTGTGACTTTCATTTATGATCATTCTAGGAAGACGTGGACATACACTTTGAAGACAAAAGATCAGGTGTTAGATATCTTTAAATAGTTTCATACCTTAATTGAGAGACAGACTGGGAAAAAGTTAAAATGCATCTGGACAGACAATGGTGGAGAGTATACTAGACCATTTGATGCTTATTGTAAAGAGAATGGTATTTGGCATCAGACAATGCCTCCAAAAACACCGTAGTTAAATGGTTTAGTTTAGAGGATGAATAGAACTTTGATGGAGAGAGTAAAATGTTTAATCTCACATCCTAAAATCTTTTGGGGTAAAGCCTTGCTTACAATTGTACACGTGCTGAATTTATCACCGTGTGTTCCTCTACAACATGATACACCAAAGAAAGTGTGGTTAGGAAAAGATGTCTCCTATGATTATCTACGGATGTTTGGCTGTAAAGCCTTCGTGCATATCCCTAAGGATGAGAGGGCCAAGCTCGATGCCAAGACACAGAAGTGTGTATTTATTGGCTATAGTTAAGATCAATTTGGCTATAGATTCTATGATCTAGTCTAGAAAAAGATCATTAGAAGCCGTGATGGTGTGTTTGTTGAAGATAAGACCATTAAAGACCTAAAAACAATGGAGAATGATGTTCTTGATTCAAATGCAAACTCAACAAATTTAAGACTAGTTCCTCTAACAGTGGTGTCGAGGTAAGTTGGAGATGACGATAAGTCTGATGATGCTCCTATAAAGGCTGAATTAGAAGAAGATGATAACAATGCTTACCATCAACTACCAACACATGTGCCTTCCCTAGATTGATTGAGGAGAAGTAGTAAAATAAGACAATCTTCTACTAGATATCTTAATGATGAGTATGTAACACTAACTGATGGGGGAAAACCTGATAGTTTTGAAGAACCTATAGAAGATGAGCATAATCAAAAGTGGAGAGAAGCCATGCAAGATGAAATGAATTCCTTGCATGAGAACAAAATGTTGAGCTGGTGAAGTTGCCAAAAAGCAAGAGAACTTTGAAAAATAAATAGGTGTTCAAGATCAAGCATGATGAACACAGTCCCCATTCTAGATGTAAAGCTAAACTGGTTGTTAAAGGATTCAACCAAAGAAAATACGTTGATTTTGACAAAAATATTTTCACTAGTTGTGAAAATGACATCCATCTGTACAGTGCTAGGCTTAGCTGTGAGCCTTGACTTAGAGGTTGAACAAATGGATGTGAAAACTACCTTCCTTCACGGTGATTTGGAGGAAGAGATATACATGGAGCAACCAGAGGGTTTCAAGCAAAAAGAAAAAGAGGATTATGTTTGTAGACTAAAGAAAAGTCTTTACAACTTGAAACAGGTACCAAGACAATGGTATAAGAAGTTTGAGTCTTTTATGGGGAAGCAAGGCTGCAAAAAGACTACTTCAGAACATTGTGTCTTTGTGCGAAAATTCTCTGATGATGATTTCATTATCCTTTTACTGTATGTGGATGACATGTTGATAGTTAGCCTAAATGTTTGCAGAATCAATTGGTTGAAAACACAATTGAGTAAGTCTTTTGCCATGAAATACTTGGGGCTAGCAAAGCAGATTCTTGGCATGAAGATTACTAGAGATAGATTAGCCAAGAAATTATGGTTGTGACAAGAGAAGTATATTGAGAAAATATTTCAGAGGTTTAATATGGACAAAGCTAAAGCGGTTAGTTGTCATCTTGCAAATCACTTTAGACTAAGTTCTAAATAGAGTCCTTCTACAAATGAGGAGAAGGAAGAAATGGTCAAGGTTTCGTATGCTTCAGCAGTTGAGAGTTTGATGTATGCCTTGGTATATACATATCCAAATATTGCTCACTCAGTTAGAGTAGTGAGCTAGTTCCTCTCAAATCTTGGAAAAAAATGCTAGGCTATAGTGAAATGGATTTTCAGGTATCTTTGTGGTACTTTCAAAATATGCTTATGTTTTGGAGATATCAAGCATGTGTTAGTCGCCTACACAGATGCAGATATGGCTGGCGATGTAGACTCAAGAAAGTCTACTTTAGGTTATCTAATTACATTTGTAGGGGGGCTATGTCATAACAATCAAAGTTCTAAAAATGTGTTACTCTTTCAACTACAGAGGTGGAGTTTATTGTAGCAACAGAAGCGTGCAAGGAGTTGCTATGGATGAAGAAATTCTTAAATGAATTTGATTTTCAACAAGACAGATATGAACTATTTTGTGATAGCCAGAGTGTTATTCACCTTGGAAAGAATTCTTCCTTTTATTCAAGATCCAAGCATATTGATGTGAGATATCATTAGATTAAGGATGTATTGGAGAAGAAGCTACTACAACTTGAAAATATCCATACTGATGAAAATGAATCAAATATGTTGACAAAGATTCTATTAAGGGAGAAGTTTGAGTTTTGTCGATTACCTACAGGAATGGTAGAGCCCCTTATGTAGTCAGGAGGGAGAGATTTGTTAGTGCCCTCCAATATAGAGGGCCCACCACTTTTACAATTCTTCAAAGAAGAGAATTTAAATTTTTGCTGCAGGAGCCGAAATGTTTGATCTATAAATGTTAGGCACTGAAACTTTTTTCCCGTATTCACACCAACTGCGTCAAAGATGTTAGGCACTTCTTTGCTTAGAAATAGGCAAGGAACGGAAGGCTCAAAACACACCAAAGAGAAGCAAAACGTGAAGTGTTATGCAAAGAACCAGAGAAGTTCTCTGAAGAGAGAAAAAAATAGTGGAGAGTTCGGTGTGATATTTGGGAAATAGTTCATAAATAGTGAGGAAATACTCTTGGGGTATTGTAGGAAACACATTGTGTGCCACTATTTTGGTTATATATCAGTTGTAGCCTCTAGATTTATTATGGAGAAGACTCTCTTTGTACTTACTATTTTTATAATGGAAGATTTATTTGGATTTAATCTCGTGGACATAACCCAAAAAGTAAGGATGAATCACATTAAATTACTAGTGTCATTTTTATTGATTATTCCACATTTATTCTTATTGGTAATACTTGTTGCGCCCAACATTAACTTGATTAAAATTTGAATATACTTTTAAAAAATGATCTGGCCCTCTAGCTAAGTTAGTTATGGATATTTTAGAACTATCTCATTTAATAAATGGGCAGGCCACGCTAGTGTATTTTGACTATGCTAGCTGTTTTATTATTGTTAGAAGATGACTCGATTCGATAAAACTTATTTTAACTCAAAAGTTTAAACTATTAAATGGTAGTTTAAGAATAGTTTTATTATAATATCTAACACAACCTTTCACTCAAAAGCTTATTAAGTTTGAATTATAGAAAAAATACAAATCTATTATATCTTGTGCTAAAATTTAATTTTTAATTAAAAAAATAGAAGACGGTAAGAATCGAACTTTAGCCTTTTTTATCATAGAAGCTATGATATAATATCAATTGCCAAGGACCACTGAAGCTAAGAAGCTTGAGTGGTTAGTTGATAACCCATGAATAACTTCATTATAATTATAATCTCTCACATGACTGATTGAAATTGTGTGTGGTTGTTTTGGAGACTTGGGTTTATACCTGAGGTTGCTACATTTATTGTTTATGCCCCCACCCTATTTTTTTCTCTCTCTCTCTCGAGTATTGTTTTGTATTTTCTATGTATAACAAAATATGTGGGACTGGAATTCTTGAAATCCACAATCTTGTTCCTGTGACTGAATTTAAGTTTCAATTTTTGTCTTCTATGTATCGCACAAAAAGGGTAAGGATTACGATCAAATAATTAGTGGTAATTATATTTATTGACAAGGTTAGGTAGATATGCTTGACCATATTTGTGTACATTTTCATATAGAGTTGTCTAAAAAATGTAACAAGAATCTTTCATATGGAAAAACATACTATTTTTACCCTTTTCATGCTAAGTGGTGTATACTATCGCAGGTACACCCAAATTGATACCTTACCTCTCAACTAATTTATAGTAGTGGTTGTAAGGGTTTATCTCACAAAGACTGGTGTTACCTTAAGTGATTGAGAAAAAGGGGGATTTGATACTTGTAAATAGTAAAGCAAATAATAATGAAAGCAATTAAGAGAGTAATTAATGAGAGAAGCATTAGTTTCAGTCGATATCCACCATCAAGGGATTGCATTGATCACTAACAAAATCATTAATCTTAAACCAAATATCTACCATTGAGATTCTATCCCTGTTCCTCCTTAAACCTAGTGAATTGATAACAATCATACCAATTAAACCCTCATTAATAAGATATCTTTTAACACATTAGTAAAGTCTAACCTATTAATTCCATGAAGAATGAGAGAAAGTGATAGAGCTAAATAAATATAAACACATCGGTTGTATTTAATTTAGTTGATCATTCATCATAGGGTTAATGATTTATAATCCAAAATCCTTCATCCTATTTGCTTCATGAATAAAGTAATGAAAAATTTGTTCAAAACCTAATTCAGTGGTAGATTAAGACAAACAATGTACTAGTAGACCTCCCTAGCAATCATATAAACAATCATTAAGAAAAGAGAGTAGTAGATGAATAATCAATACCCGGTTAAAATTGAATAAATAAAATCAATTCCAAATCTCACAATGTATAATGATCTCTTGAGGTCTCAATCTTCCTCTACCAACTAAAAGTAAATCAGCCACGTAGGGCCATAAGAAAATCTAAACAAGAATTAAAGAAGGTAATTAAAAGCTTGGATGAATTTTGATGCTTCCTTTATTCTCTTTTTATAGGATTGTTTCTAGGTCAAAATCTTTCCTATCGGGCTTCAACTAGAGTCAAAAAGACCTAAAAATCATAATATCATCATTTTGGTGCCACGACACTTCGAAAACTGGCACCGAAGTGCCATGACGCTTTGGGTCGGGCACCGTGGCGCACTGGGTCTAGCGCCGTTGCCCTTTTTTTTGGGCAGCTCAGTCCCACGGCGCTTCAGATACGTCTTGCCATAGCACCCAAAAACTTCTAGATTCTACTAAAGTACCGAATATAAAAGTTGTAGATCTAAGTCTCTTCTTTCCACAGCCGCTGGAATCACCTCAATTGGGCTTCAAATGAGAGAGATATCTTTCAATTAGTGACTAAAGGTCAAAAATCAATATTTTTCCATATTTTCTCTCTATTTTCCTCTTCTTTTCTTCTTTATTATTCCTAAAACATAAAACACAAAAATCAATTAAATCCTATTTATTTCCTACTCAAATTAAATAAAAAGAAACTTAAAACATGCTAAAGACATGCTTAATTTATAGCATGTCACTAAGTCTATAAATTTCCTCTTCATTAACCATCTTTTAGCAAAATAAACATCCTCCTAAACTCCATTGTATGACTCCAATATTCTTGAGTGACCTAAGGTTGCAAGCAGAGCATCTTAGAAAAATGAAAAAATTAGCTGAAATAAAACCTTAAATCATTAGACATGATTATCATCATTTAGAATATTCTGTCAAAAGGGAAGTCTTGTGAAAGGGCTGACACTATTATACCTGGCAGGCAAATTGAACCACGCAATAAATCTCACCTTGGTAGTAATAATTTAAGTGGCCATGTATGGTGGTGGTGATGAATGATAGTTCTCTTAACATACCAAGTAAATGGCCGATTCTTTGGTTCTCAAAGTGTACTGTTATCTTGTCAAGTTGAGAATTTAGTTCACGTTCAATTGTATTCTTACAGCTCAAACAATATGTTAATTTCTTTATAATCAGTTAGTTTCTGATTCGAATTGTTCAACAACTAGATCAAATTTCAACTTAAATTGGTGCATTGGATGAAACACAACCGGTTTTGTAGTCCAACTTTAAGCAGTAGTAAGGAATTAATAAGAACTTTCCATTTCTTTGTGAATTGTAAGCATTGACTGATATGAATAATAAGCTAAATGAGGATGATGATGCCAATATCAAAGGTGATGGAGCTGCTAACGTGGAATTTAGAGGTGGAGCTACTAATGTGGAATCCGGAGGGAATATAGAAGCAACATATGGGAATGATGACAATACTACAAAATCGCGTAGGATGAGGAGAATGAAGAAAGGTTCCACATGTTAGAAAATGGCAATGTAGAAAATGAGTATTTCGTGTTATTTTATTTTGTGTTGTTTTGTTATTCTGTTATTAAGTTCTAAGTAAAGACGAAAGAGGAGTGACTGAGAAGGCATAGAAACATTACGAAAGTTGTGGCTTATGGAGTTTTTTCCCCTACTCGAAAGAAGGAAGTATCTGTATTCTTGTGATCTATAATACTCAGAGGAAATTCATTTCATCTTCTGTCTTGTTTATTGCTTTCGTTCAATTAAGTTCTTGGCATTCTAACCCTAACCTATCATTGACTTACCAAATGATTCCTCACCTGAGGTCCCGAACTTCACTTTTATCCTTGTGCTCAAAACTCAAATCACAGTTGAAAATGAAGTTCCACAAAACTCAAATCAACCATATTTTCATATTATTTTTCTTGAGAAATTACTTAACTTTCTAGAATGCGTACATTTCATAATTAATATTGTTGTAAAATACTTGTAATTGAACGTATTTGTTATTTAAATTCTTACTAATTAACTATATGGATCTTTTTTTTGGTGGACCTTCCACCAATTGTGAGTAAAATCTTAGCATTGACTTCGTAATGTTAAAATTTTCTTTCTTTTACAGTCCACTTCATTGGGTTTCTGATAACAATAACAGATTATCACTTTGTGTACAAGGACGTGGATGGAGCGTCCACTCAGTGGGATGATATACAAAGAAAGATTGGCAATTTACCGACAAAACCTCTTGCGTTTAAGCCACCATTGTTCATTCCTGCACCTGATGAGGACCCCGTTCCCAAAGATAAGGCTTGGATTGAAGACAAAACAGAATAGGAGCTCGAAGAGCTTGAAGATGATCGACACTTGACCAATAAACTCTATTGTTACTAGTTCATCTTTGACTCCTTTCAATTCCCAAAAATTTGAGAAAGAATAGTTAAGTTATTTATGAATTTGACAGCTCACCATTTCCTCTCTCTCTCTCTCTCTTTCCTCTGCGATAAACTTTTTTGCCCAGAAAACGAACAGAAATGACTAAGGGTAAATTTGAAATCTTGTGGCTTTGTTGATTTTATTGATCTCAAATGCATGTTTTTATAAAAAATTTCTATGCATGTTATAGTTACACTGCCTCTAGTGAATGATATTAATTTGACCATTCACTGTCTTAAACATATCCCAGTTATTGTGTATTGCAAAAAAATTTGTTGGCGATTTTAATGTGCGTAGTGACTAACTTTTTCAATGTCCAAAGGGTATTTTATTTGGCCCGTTATTTTATTAAATTTCTGCCTATTCATTCTCATTTCTTTTATGTCTGTGAGTGAACCATATAAGATTAGGACTCGAGCAAAATTACGTCTTACTTTTGTTCTACCTGTTCTCTTTTGGTCTGTCTGCTTAGATAAAAAGAAAGAGGTTGGCTGAGATGAGAGAGGCAGTATAAGTTTTGAGGTTCAGGTCTGTTATTCCAATTTTTGGATCTAATTTTGTTCGAAAGGTGTGATAAGAAGGGGATACTGAGGTAGGAGAGAATAGAAAGAAGAGTAGAATCAGGAAAGAAAGAAGGGTCTATTATTCCAATTTCTGGATCCAATTACATCCTGGTTTTGGTCGATCCTCTAATTCTCTTGGACTAGGCCCATATCAATATCCCCTCTATTCACCTTAATCTTTTCCTCAAGGTTGAAATCAGGATATGACGTAACAAAGGTATTGTGATCTTCCCACATTTCATATATCAGAGGAATATTTTTCCATTCAATGAGAAACTGTTGAACTAGTGTACCATCCCTCATGCAATTTCTACGTTGCATGATTCTTATGGGTTCGAGAACCAGGTGGCCTTCCACCATGTCCAGTGGTAATGGCAAGACCTTGTCTGTGGTATCTCCATAAAACTTCTTAAGCAGAGAAATGTGGAAAACATCATGAATACGAGCAGTAGAGGGCAACCCTAGCTGATAAGTAACTTGGCCAACATTCTTGAGGATCTTGTATGGCCCGAAGTAACGCTTGGCCAATTTATGTGAAGCACGATGAGCCAAACTGCCTTGACAATATGGTTGTAACCTAATTAACACCATATCTCTAGGTTGAAAAACAATATCCTTTCTTTTTGAATCAGCCCATAACTTTATATCTGCACGTTCTTTAGTGAGGTTCTGCTATAGTTGACGAAGTAGTTCTTGACGGTTTGATAATAACAATTCAACTAGATCCACACTTGTTGAAGTCGGAACATAGTCCAAAACTGAAGGTGGGTCACGTCCAAAAACCACTTTAAATGGTGTCATGCCCACAACGGTGTGAAATGCAGTATTATAGCAATATTCTGCCCAGTACAAAATACGTGACAACTGTTTTGGTTTATCTGCTACAAAACACTGTAAGTACTGTTCAAGCACTCGATTGACCATTTCGGATTGTCCATCCGTTTGTAGGTGATATGATGTGCTATGTTTCATTTTCGTGCCACTGGGAGTGAATAATTTAGACCAAAATTTACTTAGAAAGACTGCATCACAATTGGAAACAATAGAACGAGGGAACCCATGTAGTTTATATGCGATCTTGGTAAATAAGTCTGTAACCTTAGGTGTTGTATAAACCTTGGGTAATGCCCCAAAGTGAGCATACTTCAACAAACGATCCAATACAACCAAAATGGTAGAATAACCATGGGAAAAAGGAAGATAGGTAATGAAATCCATGGTTACATCCTCCCAGATTTGCGTAGGTATAGGCAGTGGTTGTAACAA
Organism: Gleditsia sinensis; assembly: GCA_037074535.1. Classification (NCBI taxonomy): domain Eukaryota; kingdom Viridiplantae; phylum Streptophyta; class Magnoliopsida; order Fabales; family Fabaceae; genus Gleditsia; species Gleditsia sinensis. Next base: position 34,246,136 of record CM073473.1, on the reverse strand, counting down.
TCCTTCAAGGGCCTGGGTAGAATATTTCATTTGTTGGCACATGGTGCAGTGTTGCACGAATTGCTTAATATATTTTCTCATTCCAGTCCATGTAAAAGCCGCACTTACTCGAGCTGTTGTCTTTTGAATACCCATATGTCCTCCTGATAGGGTCGAGTGAGGCTCAAAAAGAACTTGTTGAACCAAGACTGAAGTTGGGTCTAATAGTAATTTCCCTCGTAATAGTAATAACCCATCATGAATCTGATAATCACTATGGTTCAAGGGTTCTTCGCTGATAACTTTATATAATGCTTTGAAAAACTCAGAAGTGACATTTCTTTTCACAGCTCATCGATCAACTGGAATTGCACCTGAGAGAGGGCCATGAATTGCATTAATGTAGTATCAGGTTGACAGGACAAAGCATCTGCTACCCTATTTTCACTACCAGGTTTATACACAATGGTGTACTAAAAACCCAATAACTTGGCCAAGTAACGTTGTTGTTCTAGCGTCTGTATAATTTGGTCCAGGAGAGCCTTCAGGCTTTTCTGATCCGTCCTTATGACAAATTGCCTACCTAGCAAATATTGGCGCCATTTTCTCACTGCCTCTGTGATGGCATATAATTCTCAAAAGTATGCTGAAGCCCTTTTCATGTTGAGTGATAGTTTCTTACTGAAATAAGACACCAGATGTTCATTTTATAGCAAGACTGCCCCAATGCCCATATTTGACGCATCTGTTTCTAAAATAAAGCTTTGCTCAAAGTTTGGCAAAACCAACATAGGCGCATACATCATAGCTTTTTTTAATTGCTCAAAAGCTATTTGTGTCTTTACTTCCCATTCCCAGTTATCGTGTTCAAGAGGTCTGTGAGTGGTGCAGCTATGGATGCATAGGAACGAACGAAGTGCCTATAATAACCTGTTAAGCCAAGAAATCCTCATAATTCTTTGAGATTTTTTAGGATAGGCCACTCCATCATAGCTCTCACTTTTTCTTGATCCATACTAACTCCACTACTTGATACGACATGCCCCAAGTACTCCACCGACTTTATGACAAAAGAGCATTTACTCTTCTTAACAAAGAACTTATGCTCCCTTAGCACCTGCAACATCCTGCGAAGATGATGGAGATGTGATTCATAGCTGTTACTATATATTAATATATCATCAAAAAACACTACAACAAACTTCCATAAGAATGGCTGTAAAACTAAGTTTAACATAGCCTAAAATGTTGAGGGGCATTAGTTAGGCCAAAAGGCATAACTAAGAATTAATAATGGTCCTGGTGTGTTCTAAATGCTATTTTATGAATATCGGCAGGCTTCATTCTGATTTGATGGTAACCGGCTCTTAGATCCAGCTTGGAGAAGATTTTGGAACCACCTAACTCATCCATTAACTAGTCTGCATTAAAAATAGAAAACCTATCCTTGATTGTGATGTTGTTAAATGCTTGATAATCCACACAAAATTGCCATGTGCCTTCCTTTTTCTTTACCAACAAAACGGGTTATGAGAAAGGGCTCATGCTATGATGTATCATTCTCGAGTTAAGCATCTCCATTACTAACTTCTCAATCTCTCCCTTCTGGAAATGTGGGTATCGATATGGTCTCACGTTTACTGGAGTGGCATTGGGTTGTAAATAAATCTCGTGATCCTTTTGTCGAAAGGGTGGTAAGGCTTTAGGCTCCTCAAAGATGTCATTGAATTCAGTTAATAAAGCTTCCAGCTCGACTTGTCCTTGTTGTGGTTGCTGAACCATGTTGTTGGGAATCAAGGCTATATGGAACATAGATGCTATGACACCTTGATGCTAGAGTCTTCGAAACTAATTTAAAGACATTGGTTGCCCCCTCCTTATTTTTCTCCTTGGAGTCTTATGGTTTGCTTATCCCACTTGAACTCCATTGTTAACTATTGGTAATCAACTAAAGTTGGTCCCAACATTTGCATCCACTGGACTTCTAGTACTACTTCAACACCTTCTATAGGTAACACAAAGAAATCAACTAAGAAAATATGATGCTGAATCTTCACTAGGACGATTGCACACATACCTTCACATTGTACGGTTTCGCCATTCCCTACCATTATAGAAAATTGTTTGGCCTGCGATATTGGTAACTGTAGTAATCAGACAACTCTCGGTTGAAGGAAATTATGTGTGCTTCCTCCATCGACCAAGATTTGAACATCCGTCTTGCCAATTGTACCTTTGAACCTTATGGTCTGTGGTGCTAAAATACTTGCTAATGCATGAAAGCTGACTTGCAAGTCTTGTGGTTTCATGTATACCCCCGTATTGTCCTACTCCCTTTTGTCTTGACCAGTGTCTATATTGCCTTCTATTGTCTCTGTGTCCGGTGTGACAAGCACATGCGCTGAAGCCTGACATTTATCCCTGATGGAATATCTTTCATCACAGTAAAACAGAGGCCTTTTTCCCTACGTTCTTTGATTTGAGACTGTGAGAGTTTTTTAGTGGTAGGTTTAGGATAAGGTAAAGTCTTAGTATCACTGGTTTTGGATGGAAAGGTATTTTTCGGTCCCGTGGTGTCCAATTTTTTAGGATAGGACAACATAGGTTTTGCTTGTGGAGTTAGTAATATGGGTGGTAAGGGTGAGAATAGTTTGGGCTGGTGAGTGAGGTGCTGTAGCTTTGAGTTCTTGAAGCTTAACTAAGGCCATGGCTCTGGTTAGTGTTTGAGGTTGAAATGATGCCACCTCTTGTTGAATAGTTGGTTCGAGGCCAAAAATGAAACACCTGAGGAGAAAGGATTCCGGTAATCCATCTACCTTATTAGAAAAGTTTTCAAATCGCTCCTGGTAGTCTGCAACTGAATTTGTCTGGCTCAACTTAGCGAGTTATCCTTGATAATCTTCCAATTTTGATGGACCAAATCTTATCATTAACGACTTCAAGAGATCTCCATGATTCGATCGTAGTGTTCTATTTCTACCATTGATACCATGCTAATGCTTTTCCATCGAAGTAAAATAGAGCCACACGCAAGTGTTCCTCATGATCCACTTTATGGTAGTCAAAGTACTGCTAGATTTTAAAAGACCATCCCTGAGGATCTCCACCATCAAATTGTGGGACTTCAATCCGTAAAGGTTTGTCACCACCTCCTGTCCATGACGGACCTCTATTCTGGTTTGCTCTACTGGGAGAAGCCGATGGCCTATCAATATTTTGGCATTGTTGTTTAAGATTGGCACTCATTGTCCCGATCTTAAAGGAGAGTTGATCCAATCTCTCGAGAACTCTTGTCATGCTAGTTCCTAGCTCGGATCTAACTTTCAACAATTCATCTTGCATTTAGCCAATCATCTAATCCTATTTATCCAAGTGATCATACAATGATTTGGCAGCACGAGTAGCAGCGGTGGTGCGCACTGTCGCAGGCACGCCCAAATTAAAACCTTACCTCAACATTAACCTGTAGTAGTGGGAGTAAGGGTCGATCCCACAGAGACTGGAATTACCTTATGTGATTCAGAAAGGGGGGATTGAGAGTCGCAATTAAAATTAAGTAAACAATAGCAAAAATAATTGAGAGAAAGTGATTAATGAGAAAAGCGTTGGTTTCGGTCGATATTCACCATCAAGGGATTGCATTGATCATTGACAAAATTATCAATCTTAAACCAAATATCTATCATTGGGATTCTATCCCAGTTCCTCCTTAAGCCTAGTAAATTAATGACAATCGCACTAATTATACTCTAATTAACGAGCAATCCTTTAGCACATCGGTAAAGCATAACTTATTAACCGCATGAAGAACAAGAGAAACTAATAGAGCTAAACGAATACAAGCACATCGGTTATATTCAATTTAGTTGATATTCATCATAGGGTTAACGATTTATAATCCAAAATCCTTAATCCTATTTGCTTCACGAATCAAGTAATAAAAGCTTTGTTCAAAACCTAATTCAGCAGCTACACATACAATATACTAGTAGGCCTCCTAGCAATCACATGCATAATATTAAGAAAATAAGAACAGATGAATAAACAATACCCGGTTAAGATTGAATGCAATGAAATCAAATCCGTATCTCACAATGACATCAAATCCCTTGAGGTTTCAATCTCCCTCAACCAACTAAAGAAAATTAGCCGCGCAGGGCCATAGAAAACTAAACAAGAAGTAAAGAAAAGAGTTGAGAACTTGAATGAATTCTTTGCTGAATGAATTGATACCTTCTCTGCTTACTTTCCTTCCTTTTTATCGATTCAACCCTCCTAGTCGAAGTAGGAAAGTTTTTAGGTCAAATCTCCATCAATTGGGCTTCAAATCAGGCGAAAAAACCCTAAAATTGCGACTTCCGGAGCGGCGGCGCCGCGGCGCATAAGTCCAGCGCCGCGGCGCTGCGAAGCTTCATCCACGGGGTGCCGCGGCGCACCCATGCAGCGCCGCGGCGCTCGTGGTTCTGGGGCAAGGGCGCCGCGGCGCCAATAACCAGAGCCGCGGCGCTACGAGACATCCATGACGGGCCGCCGCGGCGCTGTGTTGTAAGCGCCGCGGCGCCTAGAAAACGCCGGATTTTGCCAAAGTGCCGAACACGAAAGTTGTAGCTCTATGTTTCTTCTTTCCATAGCCGCTGGAATCAGCTCAATCGGAGCGAGTGAGATATGCTTCCATTAGTGACGAAAGGTCAGAAATCAGCATTTTTCATGATTTTCTTCTATTTTTCTCTTCTTTTCTTCTTTATTTGTTCCTACAACACAAAACACAAAACTAAGCTAATTCCTAATTATATTTTACTTAAATCAAACAAAAGGTAAGCATAAAGGTATTAAAATCATGCTTAATTAAGATCACATCAAGCGGCCATGAGTTCAAGGAATGAAAGCACCAATTGATAAGAAGGGGATACAGAGGTAGGAGAGAATAGAAAGAAAACAAAGTTCTTGTATTATTTCTTCACACCCAACTACTGTTACATTCCATTCTTATATTTTCTTTTACATAACAAGAATTAGTTAAGATTCTCCCTCACTCTCTGAACCTCGCGGGATTCTTAACCTCCCGTCTTGCTTTGTTCTCAAAGCAAATTATGTGGGTTTGCATACTTTTGACCGGAGATGCACTCTTGAAGGTATTTACTCTCAGGATGCACCTCAAATTTGTTTTCTTGCTTTAATTAATAGTAACTCTTAGGTGTCATTTGGTAGGTGGTAAAGAAAGGAATGAAAATGGGAATTGAGAATGAAATAAAATAGAATAGAATGCTACAAAAAAATTACATTTAATACGCCATGGAAAGAAATGAAATCTCCATTGTTTTTATGCGTTTGGTATGCTTTAAATAATGTAGGAATGGAATGAAAAACTGATAAAAAGATAAAAAAAAAACCCTTGAAACATAAAATTAGTAAAATAATATTATTTTAACTTAAAAATTTATTTAAAAATGATATAAATAAAAAATAATAATTAGTAATATAAAAAATTTATTAAAAATATTAAAGATTTTAAAAAATAATTTAAATATTATTTATTTTATTTTATTTATTAATAAATAATTTTTATTTTTATTTAAAAATAATATAAATTAAAAATAAATAGAATTAAACAAATGCATCAACCCAAATTCCACATTTCGAAGCCTACCTTCCTGATCCCATTATCTCTCCTTCTTAAAAGGGACCGATAAAGGATGAAACCGCGAAGTAAGGAACCATAAGGAATAATATTACTCAGGGTCCACGTGAATTCCATCATTTTTCAGAGGTAATGAGGTCTCTCACTCACAAAGTAATCTAGATTCCTTGGAATGGTTGATTACACAAAATCTGATGGAATGGAATGCATATTCCTATTCCACCATATTAAGTCAAGCTACCAAACGTAACATTAATGTGAGTTTGCACACTTTTAGGCAGAGATGCGCTCAAAATCTTCTGAAATTGTTGATTTTTTATTCTGAAAGGCTAAAGCTCTAATTATTTATATTCATAATTAATTTCTTACTTGGATTTCTGAGCTCTACCTTTTGGCTAATCTTTGACTGATAGTGAATAATTCTTTTTAAGATTAGAATTGATTGAAAGTTGTTTCCATTGTGAAGTTCACTTGAAAGTGCTAATATAAGATTGTGCTAAACTAAACTAATAATGATGGATGTTCCTTAATCGATAATTTGATACCATTTTGGAAACATTTATTGGGATATTATTTTTCTCAATGTAATTATATACACCCAATGGAGAACTGGTTAGTTTTGCCTCTGCTAGCATTCATGTGCAATGAAATTCCAAGCACAAATGCAAAATCATGTGAACCGGCCCCGTGTGTCTATAGCCCTTCCATTGCAATTGTTCCTTGTCTGTTGAGCTTGTCTGTTTTTGGGATTAACAATATTATAGGTAGACTGAATATTGCTTTTGATGAAAGACTAAATATTATTTTTCTCCTTACTGGGTTGTACATCAAGCCCCCTGATTGCAAGGCTGACACATATCCTCTTACCTTTTTATTTAGAATAAATCATATTGATCTATCTTGAAGTTTATAAAATTTATACTTACACTTCTAATTTCAACAACAACAACAACCAAACATTGTTTTTATTAGATGGAGTTAACTACATGGATCAAATGACACTATAGTGACCTATTATAAATTAGATCAATAGATAAATTATTAATTATTAAATCTTTCTAAATAGTTTTACTTATCGTTTTCTTTGACCTCCTTCTACCTCTAACTATCGAATTGCTTTCCATTTGATCTACTCTTCTCAGTAGAGTTTCTGCAGGTCTTCAACACACATGGCCAAACTACCTTAAGTGAGATTCTACTATCTTCTCTACAATAGGTATTACCCTAAATTTCTCTTTAATTTAATAATTTCTAATCCAATATCTTCTATTTTATCCACACATCCAGCGCAATATTCTTATTTCCGTGACATTGAATTTATCTTCATGTTATCTTTTAATCGTCCAACATTCAACACCATATAATATAACAAGTCATATAACTATATGATAGAATTTTTCTTTAACTTTGAGTGACACTTTTCTATCACAAATGACACTCAAAGCCTTTCTCCATTTCATTCATCTCACTTAGATCTTATGGTTTACATTCTCCTTTACTTTACTGTCATTTTGTATAATGAATTCAAGATATTTAAAACTTGTGACTTATTTTAAAAGACAATATCTAAATTTTACTTCTAAATTCGTATTTTTTCGTCTTTGACTAAAATTATATTATATATATTCTATTTTTTTCTACTTAAATGAAAGCCATGTGCTTCTAAAATTTGTTTCCATAACTCTAACTTCATATTTGTTTCTTCTTTTGATTCACTAACTAAGACAATATCATCTGCAAAAAATATACATCAAGGTCTCAAATCTTTTATATGTTCAGTAATTGTGTTCAAAATCAAATTAAAAAGATATGGACTTAAAGATGACCCTTTTAATTTCAAGCTTTATCTATTCACAACCTCTTCTAATTTCAATTTATATAAAAAAATTTATCTATTCACAAAATTATTAATAAAACTTATATTTTTATATATTTTTTTAAAAATTCATAAATATTTTAATTCAATGCAATACAAATCATTGAAATATTAAATTAATGTTTATGAAAATTTAAAATAAGAGCTTATTGTAAGTTTTTAAAAAAACTTGAGAGAGTGAGTGTAAATTTTAGGAACTTTAAGAGATATTTTTGTCTCATTTTGAAATTCAAGGGGATGTGAGTGTAATTTTCACAAATTTCAAAGGAATTAAATGTAATTTACTCTTTCATCTACAATGATTATTTTTTCCCTATACTCCCCTGTTATTATCTAGTATCCAACATGTTTTATTGGATTCTCTGCATGTCTTGAAATATTAGTTGTTGCATTAGTCCTGTGCTAATCAGATCTTGTACTTAACGATGGCCAGAGTAGAAATGAACAATCAAGCGAAGCTGTTATTGAAGGTGTTCGCAAAAGTTTCATAGAAAAAGTTGTCTGTAATATTCCGTAATTTTTATTTTTAAATAATATTTTACTATAAACAAGTAATTTTTTTTAAATGATTATCCACGTTTTGCTAAAAGCAAGTATACTTTTAATTAAAATAATTATTGTTTTGCTTAAAATAATTATATTTGCCTATAATAAATTTTTGTTTTATCTAGAAATATTTTTCCTTTTATTATGCATAAAGATATTTATTTTGTGATTTATTTTATTAAAATTTTATCAAGAAAAGCCATGATGTAAGGGTGCAACTAAAGTTTTACAATAATATAAATTTTTAGAAATTTTTGGGATGCTTTAGGATGAAAAAGGATATTTATATGAATATATATAAAACAAAATAAAAATAATCCTAAATATTTAATTATTGAATAATAATAAATAAATAAAGAGAAAAGAGAAAACAGGGAGGGGGAGACGAAACCGAGAAAGAGTCTGCAAAATTTCGAAGAATAGTATAAATAGTAACCTCCATGTTTTCTCTCTAGATCCGGAGTGCCTATTGGCTTCTGATCTTCAAACTAAGAGTACCATTAGATTTAGGACGGAGAATACTATGATTTTGACTGAACAATTTTTTAGATCAGCCGCAGAATCGCCGCAGATCGGAAGTAGAAAATCTTAGAAAAATGTATGTTTTGAAACTTCTACTTAGAGACCTCAAATTGAAAATCTGACACCGTAGATGGATTCAGGAACTAGATAAACAATATGATATGAAATTTTTTAGCCATCTGACAACTTTCTATACGTCATAAATAGTGATTTCCGACGGTGAATAGTATTTTATAGCGGTGAATAGTGATTTCAGCCAGCATGAATAGTATTTTCTGGCCGTCAACAGTGACCAAGCTCCCAAAGTCATTTCTTAGGTTTGTGGACCCTTTAGACACATATTTGAGGTCTATTTAGTCAAATATAGACTGGAAAAGTGCATTTTGGGGCTGTCCAATCTGGAGTCCTTACCTTATGAGTAGATGATTCTTTCTATGACTTACCCTATACTCTTCTTGATCTTTAAATGTGTAATTGAGTATGTTTATAAGATATTTACACTTTTATATTTTTTTGAAATGGATTAAATTATCTAAATTGTTTATAATCTAAAATATAGTTCAAAAAGAGTATAGATTTAAAAATAGATTTCTGAACTCATGGTATATTTGATACTACATGTATTTCTCATTAAATGAATATTTATGCACCTGGCATTGATTTATAAGCTATATGATTGCCTCGAGAAAGGACATGTATATGTGATAAACCCTGATTCAGTAATTTATGACAAATGAGCTACATTGAGACTAAGATTCTGTATCATATTGAAAGCTCTGTTTTGAATGATATGGAATATGTGCATATAATAATTTAGTGGAGGAATCCTATTGGAAACACTGTTTACTAACAGCAGGTGATGTTAGCCTTGGTGAACCTTGATACCTTACCTAGCAAAGGTGGTGCTAGCCTTGTGTGAAGGTCAACACACGGGATATGATATGTGATGGAGAGCAGGATGCCTCCTATCTGGACGAGATGCCAGTTATATGAGATGTGATTTGTCTTCCCTTGCTTTGTGCTTAGGAAATAGCTCATATTAGACTCCCTTCACATGTCCTCTTGAATGGTGGTAGGGCAAACCTTGGCTGAAATGCTAAGTATAGGCAAATCCTACACCAACAAAGTATGAAAGGGATTGAACTCTAATATGATGGTTCTGATATGTGATCCTCCTAATATTTTTATAAGAAATGTTTTTAATGCATATCAATGTTTGATTAATGATTATATTATATCATATATGGTTATAAATATCTGAATGTGATTTGAATTAAGAATATTTGAAATGCGGGTCCCATATGGATGTACTTCCGAACTGTAATTTTTGAAGTGACAAATTTTAAAATATGAGTACATTCATATGTTGACCTAAGAGGTCATAGGAGGTATTATCTACTCACTGAATTGTCAAACTCACTACACGAGATTTCTACATTTTTTTAGATGAAAATATATAGTTTGGTCATTTCCCTTCAGATAGTTGACCAGCTAGATGACATGATCTCTGGGTGAGCCTACTTTGTTTCCAAGACTTATAGATTTTGATGTATATTATACTTGTACTCTAAAGTATGCTCTATATGCCACAGGCAGGATCCCTACTTCTGCTGTTACTCAAATGTTTATGGACTTTGTTTGTATATGGTATATGTATGGGAGAACCTATATGTATTTGTTTCCATGATAAATGATTGGAATATTCATGTTTATGGAAAATATATGTTCATGGTATACAAGTTTAATGTTCCCTTAAATTAGGGGCATGACAATTTGGTATCAGAGCATTAGGTTTTTCTGTGGCTATCAGAGCAAAGGATTCTTTAGTAAGACCTTTAGTATGGGTATGAACCGAACATATTTATACTTCTGGTGCTGTCGAGGGATTCTATAGGGTCTCAATTTTCTTTCTATTCCAAGTTTGTTAAATTTCCTAGTATAAGATTGATTGAATATTGTGGCATCTTAAGAAGTATCTATGGGTCAATTACTGCCTGAAAGTGAAAGGGATAGACGTACCAGAGAATTTAAAGAATTGAGACAAATGCCAATTATGATCGTTTCTGAATATAATATCTATTCTACCCAGTTGTCTAGATATGGTAGACTTTGATGTGATATTAGAAATGGATTGGTTGACAATATGTCAGGCCATTTTAGAATGTCATCCTAAGATTATTAAAATCAATATTCCTAGAGAATCTTTTTTCTTGATACAAGGAGATCGTAGTGAAGTACCCAAAAATCTAATCTCTGCTTTAGCGGCCCATAAGTGGTTACAAAAAACTGTCAAGGATATTTGGCAGTAGTGAGAGATGTTGATATAAAGTATGCCAGTGTAAATCAAGTTCCATTGATTAAAGAATTTTTTGATGTAATTCCCGAAGAATTGCCAGAATTACCTTGAAATGCAAAATAGAATTTGGTATTGATTTATTTCTTGGAACCTAACCAGTGTCTATACCCTCATATAGAATGATATTAACTGAACTTAAAGAACTGAAAAAGAATTAGTTACAAGATGTGTTAGACAAGGGATTTATACGCCCTAATACTCTCCTTGAGGTGCTCCAGACCTATTTGTGAAAAGAAGGATGGATCACTATGACTATGCATATATTATATACAGTTGAATAGGTGACAGTGTGGAATAAAAACTCATTACCTCGTATAGATGATCTGTTTGACCAGTTACAAGGTGCTCAATATTTTTTTCAAAAATTGATTTGAGATATGAGTATCATTATTTGAGGATAATCAGAAAATTTCTTTTACGACTCATTATGAGTATTATGAGTTCTTGGTGATATCATTTAGTTTGACAAATGCCTCAGCTGCATTCATAGACTTAATGAATAGAGTATTTAAATTATTCTTGGATAAATTTATTATTGTCTTTATTAACGAAATACTAATATGTTCCGAGAGTACAGAGGATCATAAATAATATTTAAAAATAGTTTAACCAACCCTAAGGGAGTATGGTTAGTAAGGATGGTATCAAAGTGGATCCTAAGAAAGTAGAAGCAGTACAACAATGACATGTCCTACTACAGTTACAGATGAAGATCCAAATCTAACTTGCGCTTTTCACGGTTGTCTGTTGTCCATTTTATTTGAGTTGTAATTAGATCAGGTACATGAACATATGCTTGTAAAGCATCAATAACTCCTCAGCATTTGAAGCTGAGATGAGAATTCGCCGTGCTGAGTGTAAGATGAACCTTTGTTCCACAGCTTGATCAAGAAAAGACAACAGACCATCAAAGAAATGGTTAAAATTTAACAAACCTATCGGTTTGTGATGCATATTTAGTTGTGCCCAAGAGACTATTTGAAAAATCTCTTCTAAAGTACCAAAACCACTTGGTAAGGTAATGAAGGTATCAACATTGCTCATCATTCTAGCCATGCACTCATGCATGGAAGCTACCTTAAATTCTTCCCCAATTATCTTCCCTATGATGTTGGATGCAGCTAGAGCTGCAGGAATAATACCTAGAACTTGACATCTTCCTGCATGTGTAGTTGTAAACACATACCCCATTAACCCACGGTTTCCTCCACCATAGACTAAATGAATATTTCTCCTAGCCAGCACCATACCCAGATTTTGTGCTGCTTTCACATACTCTCCATCTTTTCTAGGACTGGAACCACAAAAGACACAAATATTTTGAAACTGACAGAATGCAATTCCCTACATAACTACACTCACCCTAACTTTGAGTATGAAGGTAAAGATATTAACGTGTGCATTTATAGAACTCAGAGATGTGTATACTTACAATAGTTATGCGAATAGGCAGGACATAATTAGAATAGCTATGTGAGTGATTGGTAGATATCAACTAAATTGAAGGTGAAAATTTCAACAACAAAAAATGACGGCAAACATGTATATATACAATAGTTGTGATCGTGGTTAATATTAAGCACATAAAGAAAATAAGGTTAAGATATCACCAGAAATTTGTCTTTTCCTTATTGTCCTTCATGAAGCATTGATGTCTTGATTCTTGTAGGAAAGTTGTAGGTGATAGGCGTAATTGTAAAAAAAAAGAGTGAAAAATGCAAACAAGTTAATTGTTGAAGAGGGACAGTCAAATGATTTATTTTGTTTTCCCAATATTCTTACCAGTCGACTATCAGTATTATTAAGTCGACTAGCTATTTTGAGAATTTTTAATTTAGACTGGTTTATTTTACAATTGATTGATTACATCTATTTTGAAGTAATCAAATGCATCCTACCAATTAACTATGTATTCTTTATTTTTCACAAACTTTTATAAGCTCATAAATGTTTCTTTTCCACCGAATATCAACATTTTTAAAGTAGATTTTGGCACATAAATTGAAAACTTGTGGCCACCGATTTTTTCGAAATAACAACTAGATTTTGTTTATAGATTTTCAAGAATTACGGCCATGGATTTTAATTTTCTTTCAATACTTTGTTCAAATTTTTGACTTTCTATTTTGGCACCGTTCTCTATTATGTTTTTCATCTGTTCTACTGCATTCTCCCTTATTAATGTTTGGCATTAAATGCAAAGCTTTTTTTCCCTTATTACAATAAAAGTTAATTTATTTTCTTTGAAACTCAGTTATTATAGTCTCCAAGTGGTTAGTAGATTAAAGTAATGAAAAGTTTGAAAGGAATAGACGAATGATGGCCTTATGGTGCTTTGATGACTGTAATCAAGAGAATTAGTGATGTTGAAGTTCTTGAGGAATAAAATATGGGAAGTAGGATTTAAATTGAATGATGGCCTTATGGTGCTTTGACGAATGTAATCAAGAGAATTAGTGGTGTTGAAGTTCTTGAGAATAAAATATGGGAAGTAGGATTTAAATTAATCTTTGAACTCTTAATTTGGAAATATGGAGAATATTTTGAGGACCATGTCCAAAAATAATGTAAGTGATCAAGATATTTGTGTTAAGGGTCTATAGCATGCTAAATTGAGTCTAATATCTAGAATGTGAAAAATGGTTGAAAAAGGAGATTTTAGAAGAAGCCATTGATTGTAAATATGGATAATCTTAAGACAATAAGGATGTACTAGGATCTGAAAAAATTGTATTAGTATAATGGTAAAAAAGAGTATACAAGTGATATTTCTTTCGTTGTTCGGTCTGTCAGCAAGTAAAAATTGAATATTTTGTTTCAGGAGAGCTATTTAAAAAGCCTAAAGATCTTTGTTAGATTATAGTATGGCTGATAGTAAATCTAAATGATGTGTTTATACAATGGAAGTTATGCTTTAGGTATCTTTATATAATTTTGATGAAAATTTGGAGAAATCATTTATCCTTAGTTGAACTTGCCCATATAAGTAATTATCAAGCCAACATACAAATGGCACTATTTGAGGTTTTACATTAAATATCGTAAGACTCCTAATAGGTGGATGAGTTAAATAAGATTAGGTTTTTGGAATCTAATTTGGAATATCATGCAATAGATAGAATATGACTAACTTAAGTTAAAGATGCTAGTTTGGAGAGCATACTTCAAGCATATGTTTTCAAGTTTGGTGGGAGATTTCTTAGCAGAATTTGCCTATAATAAAGTGTTATTGGATGATTTAAAGCCTTATGTAAGAGGTGTTACAAATTTTCTGTTAGATGACTCAGTGGAGTCAGACTTATGATAAGATGTTATTGATAAAGTGAAGTTGATTAGAAAAATATATACAAGAAACTCAATATAGGCCAAAAGTCTATAAGGACTATGAATGTTAAGCACTAGAAATTATCAGTTGGTGACCAAATATTCTTGAAGGACTCACAAATGAAAGAGGTAATGAGGTTTGGAAAGAAGGAAAAAGTTAAACTCTAGTATATAGACTCTTTTGAAAACTTAAACAAAGTAGGCATAGTAGTGCATTGCATAACCTTGCCATCAGGATTAGGTAATGTCAATACAATCTTTCTTGCATCAATGCTAAGGAAGTACCTATCAGATTCTTCTCATGTTATCGGATTTCAAGAAATTCAATTGAACATAAACTTAGCTTACTTATGAGGAAAAACTGATGTCTATTGTTGATCGACAAGTTAAGAATTTATGGTTGAAGGAAATCCCTATAATTAAGGTTATATGACAAAATCACACAAGTGAAGAGATTTCTTAGAAAGTAAAAATGATATACATAAAAGATATCCCTAATTATTTGAGTAATAAGGTTGGTAACTCCGAATTATGCCTTGATTTCATTCCCTATATGTGGTAGGATAAGTTGAAATTCGGGGACCGAATATCTTAAGGGGGGAAGAATGTAATATCCCGTAATTTTTATTTTTAAATAATATTTTACTATAAACAAGTATTTTTTTATATAAAATGATTATACATGTTTCGCTAAAAGCAAGTATACTTTTAATTAAAATAATTATTGTTTTGCTTAAAATAATTATATTGGACTATAATAAATTTTTGTTTTATTTTTAGAAATATTTTTCCTTTTATTATGCATAAATATATTTATTTTATGATTTTTTTTATTAAAATTTTATCAAGAAAAGCCATGATATAAAGGTGCAACTAAAGTTTTGCAATAATATAAATTTTTATAAATTTTTGGGATGCTTTAGGATGAAAAAGGATATTTATATGAATATTTATAAAATAAAATAAATAATAATCCTAAATATTTAATTATTGAATAATAATAAATAAATAAATAAAGAGAAAAGAGAAAACGGGGAGGGGGAGACAGAACCGAGAGAGAGTCTATAGAATTTTGATGAATAGTATGAATAATAACCTCTATGTTTTCTCTCTAGATCTGGAGTGCCTATTGGCTTTCGATCTCCAAACTAAGGGTGCCGTTGGATTCAGGACGAAGAATACTATGATTTTGATTGAACATTTTTTCAAATCAGCTGCAAAATTGTTGCAGATCGAAAGTAGAAAATATTAGAAAAAGATAAGTTCTGTAACTTCTACTTATAGACCTCAAATTGAAAGTCTGACACCGTAGATGGATTCAAAAACTAGATAAATATTAGGATATGAAATTTTTCAGCCATCTGACAACTTTTTGTTCGTCATGAATAGTGATTTCTGGTGGTGAATAGTGATTTCAACCGACATGAACAATATTTTTCGGCCGTGAACAGTGATTAAGCTCCCATAGTCATTTCCTAGATTTTTGGACCTTCTTAACACGTTTTTGAGGTCTATTTAGTCAAATGTAGATTGCAAAAGTGCATTTTGAGATTGTCTAATCTGGAACCCTTACGTTATGAGTAGATGATTCTTTCTATGACTTGCCCTATACTCTTCTTGATCTTTAAATCTGTAATTGAGTATGTTTATAAGATATTTACACTTTTATATGTTTTTGAAATGGATTAAATTATTTGAATTATTTATAATCTAAAATATAGTTCAAGAAAAGTATAGATTTGAAAATAGATTTATGAACTCATGGTATATTTAATACTACATGTATTTCTCATTAAATGAATATTTATGCACCTGGCATTGATTTATAAGTTATATGATTGCCTCGAGAAAGGGCATGTATATGTGATAAACCCTGATTGGGTAATTTATGACAGATGAGCTATATTGAGACTGAGATTCTGTATCATATTGAAAACTCTGTTTTGAATGATATGGAATATATGCATATGATAATTTAGTGGAGGAATCCTATTGGAAACATTGTTTGCTAACAGCAGGTGATGTTATCCTTGGTACACTTTGATAACTCAGCTAGCAAGGGTGGTGTTAGTCTCGTGTGAGGGCCAACACACGAGATATGATATATGATGGAAAGCGGGATGCCTCCTATCTAGGCAAAATGCCAATTATATGAAATGTGATTTGCCTTGCTTTACTTTGTGCTTCAAAAATGACCCATATTAGAGTCCCTTCGCGTGTCCTCTTAAATGGTGGTAGGGCAAACCTTAGCTAAGATGCTAAGTATAGGTAAATCCTACACCAATAAAGTACGAAATGGATTGAACTCTGATATGGTAGTTCTGATATAGGATCCTCCTAATATTTTTATAAGAAATGTTTTTAATGCATATCAATGTTTGATTAATTATCATATTGTATCATATATGGTTACAGATATCTGAATGTGATTTGAATTAAGAATATTTGAAATGCATGTCCCATATAGATGTACTTCTGAACTGTAATTTTCGATGTGACAAATTTTAAAATATGAATACATCCATATGTTGACCTAAGAGGTCATAGGAGGTATTATCTGCTTACTGAGTTGTCAAACTCACTACACGATATTTCTACTTTTTTTTCAGATGAGAATATAGAGTTTGGTCCTTTCCCTTCAGATAGTTGACCAGTTAGACGGCATGATCTCTAGGTGAGTCTACTTTGTTTCCAAGGCTCGTAGATTTTGATTTATATTGTACTTGTACTCTAGAGTATGCTCTATATGCCACAGGCAGGATCCCTACTTCTGTTGTTACTCTGATGTTTATGGATTTTGTCTATATATGGTATATGTATGAGAGAACCTATATATATCTGTTTTCATGATAAATGATTTGAATATTTATGTGTATGAAAAATATATGTTCATGGTATATGTGTTTCACGTGCCCTAAAATTAGGGGCGTGACATTGTCGCTGAGCATGAAGATAATGATGATGGTTCCTGAAGTGATTAGGTTGTTTGCTTGTCTTCATGTCTTTCTAATAGATAAAAATAGTTTCCTTTCTCAACTTTGCTTCTCTTTCTTTGTTATTCCCCAAGCCCTTATATTTACAAAATCGTGTTGTATTATTTTGATGTATGATTCCTTTTCTATAGATTATAAATTAATTAATTTTTTGCACACATCTTAGCTTGTCTATTTTTTATAGTGTGTTTGGATTTGATAATTGAGGGGTGGAAAGTAATTTTCTCACGTATTTAAATTACTTCATCAAAAAATTATTCGCTTGAATTAATAGAACAAGAATTTAAAATTATAAAGTAATTTAATCAAGTAATTTTGTAAGAATTTTAAATTTCACCTATCTTTGTGGAATTTTAGAATTTTATACTCTATTTCAAGTGTTTACTTTCTCCTTGTCCTTCGACCCTTCCTCTTATATTCATCGTATCTCTTCTATGCTCTTTCCTGAGCTCTCGGCACTGTTCTCCATTCTTCACTTTCTCCCTATGGTCGACTCATCTTTTAAATAAAATTATGAATTTTTGCATGGGTTTTCTTCTTATAGTCATGCATATTTTCCATCCTCATGGTGATATATGGTTACTTCAATCTCAACCTTAGCTCCAAAAATAAATAGAAGAATGATTTTTTGGCTTGAGGTTTCATCGGGCAATATTTGTGCTTGTTTTCTATCTTCAAATTGCTATGGATGTTGAATAGGACTTTTCCTAGGAAAATGTGATATATTTTAATATGTGGAAATATCCTTCTTATGAGATTGGTTCGGCATATTTAGAGTTGTCAAAGCGAGTCAACTTGGTTCAATCAAGGTCCACCATGGGTTGACTCTTGAGCAAGACAAGTCCACCTATTTATAAATGTGTTAAGATATAGAGAATTTGATCTATTTATGGTAAACTAGTTGATTATGCATGCCAATTTATTAGGGAAAAAAAACCTAGGCAGGAAAAAAAAATGCCCACACAAAGAAGAAGCAAGTGGATAACTACAATTCATGCAACAAAATTATTTATTATATAAGAGTATATAAATAACTATTTTTTAGCATTAAAAAAAAACAAATTATAAATTCTTAAAGCTGTTCAAGTTTTAACATAAGTAAGATTTAGAAGACATCTTAAGTCTTGAATTATAATAGACAAACAAATAATATTTTGAAAAGAGATGATAGATCATGGATGCAAATTTAAAATTTCTAAGCTTACAAATAATTTCAATAAATTTAATATGAGAATATTTCATATAGTTCAAAGAATAGATTTAACTATATATTTTTGGACATTACATAAGAATCAGAAAAAGAATGAAATTGCATAAACATATTCTTTTTTTGTACAAAATTGTAAGTTTGCAATTAGGAGTGTAGCAGGATGATAGATGGGGGAGAGGGAATTCTAAAATTTATATGATTTGGATAATATTAATTAACGACATGTGTAACTACAACAACCATTACCTTTGGAGAGTAAATTATAAAATTTATATAATTCATCCAGAGAGAGAAAATAATAAGATTGAGCGGAATCTAAAATTTAAAATGACTGAACCTGATTACGTCTTCAATATTTTATGACTATAATTAATTAAATACTTAGTTAATAGTTTCAAGGGTCTAGGCTCCTTCCTTCTTGGCTCACATATATGGACAATGGCCATATACCAAAAAAAAACAATAGTAAGTTAAGCGGGTCAGGGGCCGGGTCAAATTTATTCTCCTTTAAACGAGTGATGAAGTACCAATTCAACTCATTTTTTAAGTGCATTAAATAGATTGATTCGATCGACTTATTTTGATGGTTCTAAACATCTCTTTGAAGATATATTAGTCCATGTCATATATTTAGCATATTTTCTAATCAAGAGTCTTATGTATAATTAGTATATTAAATGAGTATTAGCTTTTGGCAATCCAAGGCTACTCATTAGATTTGAATTATAACCACATAGACTAAGTCTATTTTGATGGCTCTAAACATCTCTTTGAAGATATATTAGTCCATGCCATATATTTATCATATTTTCTAGTCAAGAGTCTTATGTATAATTAGTATATTAAATGAGTATTATCTTTTGGCAATCCAAGGCTATTCATAAGATTTGAATTATAACCACATAATTAGTATAATATTAAATGTTAGGGGTAAGACATGATATATAACCTAATTCATGCCCAAAACAAAGATGGTAAGGTATTTGAACTACCAAATTTAACCCTATATTTGGATTTAAGGATAAATTTTGAGGAGTTACTAGAGTGTCATTCTATGGAGATAAAAAAACTGTACATGTAGCAATTAAGGCTGTTCTTGAGACATTTTAACAGTCACATAATCAAAATTCGTTAATTTGTAAATAGATTCTTAATAGAAGAACTTTATTGTAATATCCCACAAAATGTTATGGGTCTAGTGCATATTAAGATAGAGAGACCAAATTACTTTTTTTTCCTAAAAATATATAAGTAAAAATATAATTAATTTTTTTTCTTTTTTAAATTATACACAATCAACGTTTGCTATTAGCAGTTGATGGCAAGTGACAATAAAGGTTATCGGTGATACCACAGCAATAAGATAACTAATTCAATATGCACCAAAAAAACACTAATTCAATATTCTATCAGTGAAACTATCTTATGTTACTCAATTATATGTCATCCTTGTATGGAGACTCAATTAATGTGA
Organism: Gleditsia sinensis; assembly: GCA_037074535.1. Taxonomy (NCBI): domain Eukaryota; kingdom Viridiplantae; phylum Streptophyta; class Magnoliopsida; order Fabales; family Fabaceae; genus Gleditsia; species Gleditsia sinensis. The sequence goes on along the minus strand of CM073473.1, from coordinate 34,226,218 downwards.
GCAATGCCAATCAGGGTAAGTGTCACAGCCTCGCTGCTATGGGACTGGAAAACAAACATTTCATACTAATCTTTTTCCAAAAAATTCATAGCACAAGTAACTAATAGGAACTTTTTCCTTTTTTTAATGGGAAGCTTATATAATTTTTACTTCTTTAAAGTGATACATGTGATATTTTTAAGAAAGGATTATACTTGTCAAAGACAGCTTAACCACAAGTCAAGACTCCAAAATACCTGAAGACGAGGAAGATGATAAAGAAGATGAAAATAACAAGGAGAAAAGGAAAGAAGGATATTAATGAAGATGATTAAACAACGATACCCTTAACGAAAATGCAATTAACAACTTGAGCATCAAGCTTTTCAAGTAGTAGTTCTGTAGAAGTAGGATATATGTATACTCTTAATATAAGCATTGGAGCGTAGTTAAGTAACTTGGTTTTGCGGGTTGATAATGAAATGTTTGAATATTCTTTGTATATATTCTTGTGTAATTTTTTCTTTTGTTAATATTATTTCTACACTTTTTAAAGACTAATTTCGTTCAAAATATTAAAATTGTATATATCTAGCAATTAGATGAAAGTTCACATCTCACCAAAGTTTGCTTCTCATTTGAAAAATTCTTTTGAAAGTGTCTTTCATTCTCCCTATCAATATGGACTACAAGAAAATCAAGATTTTGTAATGACTAAAGTTGTCACAAAAAGCCAAAAAGTCGTCACGAAAGATATTTTGTGACGACTTTTAGTGGTCACAACCTCGTTGCAAATATAGCCATTGCAAAAAGTTTTTAGTGACGACTTTTTGAGTTGTCACTAAAAGTTTACTATTAGTGACCACCAAAATCGTCACTGAAAGCTTTTAAAATTGTCACTAAAAGCTTAAAGTCGTCACAAAATCGGTTCAGTGAGTTAATATTAAGATTTTCAGTGACGACTTTAGTCGTCACTAAATGTATTTTTAGTAACGACCTTTGAATGTCGTCACTGAAATTTAATGTTTTAGTGATGACTATTGTTGTCACAAAAAAGAGATTATGTGACAACGTTTTTAAGTCGTCACAGAAAGTGTCTTAAATGAATGGTTTTAGTGACTACTTTCAGTAACGACTTATTGGGGTCATCACTAAATCTATAATATATAGTTGGTTTCAGTGAAGAATTTAGTTGTCACTGAATCTATTTTTAGTGATGACTTTTTCAGGTTATCACTGAAAGTGTCGGACAGTGAAGATTCAGTGACCACTATAGTCGTCACTGAATCCTCTATGTTAATTTTTTTTTTCATTTGTAATTGAGAAAATGAAAAATAATGAAAAACAAAACCAAAGGAAATAATAAAAATATATACATGATAATTTCAACAATAACATTATTTGTAAAGAATTACAAAATGTCAATTAACTAAAAATATTACACATAACAAGAGAGCTATTAAATACTGGTGTTACAATCAATTTAGTGGTTCATTTGGAGATCCTAGTGCTACATTAGTTGTAGAACTTGGTACAACACTTCCCGTTAGAGCTATTTGAATTTGCCCATGTTTATAACACACAATCGCAAATTAATACTCTAAAGTAACAAAATTAAAGCAAATTAAATAAGAACAATAATTAAATAGGAACAATAATTATGTGTATAATTATAAATTTATAACACACAATAGCAAATTAATACTCGAAAGTAATAAAATTTGATAATAAATAAATTAAAAATTAAATTTAAGTTTTGCCCAATTATTATTGTAGGTTCTAGATAGAAAATTATCCTTTAGCTTTTCCCTTATTCAAACCAAGATGCAAATTTTACAACCTAACCAAGACAACTCTAAAACAACCAAGCAGAACCAATCTCTTGTGTTAGGTTCTTCAAGAAACTACTAATTACTTTAGCCAATTGACATGCTATAAATTAAGCATGTCTTTAGCATGTTTTAAGTTGCTTTTTATTTAATTTTAGTAGAAAATAGATATAAATTAATTGAGTTTTGTGTTTTGTGTTTTAGGAATAATAAAAAAGAAAAGAAGAGGAAAATAGAGAGAAAATCATAGAAAAATGCTGATTTCTGACCCTTTGTCACTAATTAAGGCATATCTTACCCATTTGGACTCTGATTAAGGTGATTCCAGTGACTATGGAAAGAAGAGAAATAGTGCTACAACTTTCGTGTTCAGCACTTTGGCAAAATCTAGAAGATTTTGGGTGCCACAGCGCTCACAAGAGAGCACCGCAGCGCCGCATGATGATGTATCCAGAGAGCCGCGACGCTCCCCAGCGCGCCACGTCGCTGAGCTGCCCAGACAGGAGCACTGCGGCACTTACCCCAGCGCACCATGGCGCCCGAGCACATCCGAGATGATCCGCCGCATCAATTTGCCGAATTCACGAATTTTAGGTCTTTTTTTACTCCAATTAAAGCCTTATGGGCTAGGATTTGTCCTAGATACACTTTTACTTCGATTAGGAGGAGTTAATCTATAAAAGGGGAGGAAAGCAAGCAGAGAAGACATTTAATCATTTATCCAAGTTCTTAGTTACATTCTTCAATTCTTCTTTAGATTTTCTTATGGCCCTGCGTGACTAATTCTTTTTAGTTGGTTAAGGTAGATTGAAACCTCAAGGGATCTTCATGCATTGTAAGATTTGAACTTGATTTTATTATTTCAATCTTAATTGAGTATTGATTATTCATTTGCTCTTCTTCTCAATGATTATTCATATGATTGCTAGGAGGCCTACTAGAATATTATCTATCTTAATCTACCGCTGAATTATGTTTTAAACAAAGTCTTCAATTCTGTGATTCATGAGGCAAATAGGTTTGAGGATTTTGGATTATAAATCATTGAACTTATGATGAATAATTAACTAAATTAGATATAACCGATGTGTTTATATTTGTTTAGCTCTGTCAATTTCTCTAGTTCTTTATGCGGTTAATAAGCTATACTTTACCGATGTGCTAAATGATTGCTTGTTAATTAGGGTTTAATTGGTACGATTGTCATTAATTTACTAGACTTAAGGAGGAACAGGGTTAGAAACCCAATGATTGATATTCAATTATAGATTGATTATGTTGTCAATGATCAATGCAATCCCTTGACAGTAGATATCAACCGAAACCAACGCCTTTCTCATTAATTACTCCCTTAATTATTTTTATTATTGTTTACTTTACTTAATTTGCGATTATCAATCCCCCTTTTTTCTAATCACATTCTGTAAGATCGACCCTTACTCCCACTACTACAGGTTAGTTTTAAGGTAAGGTATCAATTTGGGTGCACCTGCGACAGTATGCACCACCAATCAACCTCTTTTTTGTTTGTTTTAGCATATTTGAATGTGCCTTTGGGTTCATCATACCCTTTCTCATATTGTATTGGAGTTAATCTCTTTTTTTCCTCATTGAATGAATATGATTACCTTTTGTTAAAAGAAAAAAAATGCTTATTAAAAATATTTGTAAGTATTAGAAACATTATAAAAGAAAGTTTTCAAACATAAATTAACAATTTTATTGCAAATAATTTAATAAAAACCAAACTAAAGTCACAAACTTCATATAAATGCACCCTCAAGAGAATCTAAGGTGATACAGTACTTTTCTCCTGAGGCATCATAATGAACAAAGAATTTAAATATGAAGTTAAAATGACAAGTGTAACAACTCCATTTAAGTATCAAATTTTTACTTTTTTTTAAATTCCATGAAATTATTACCTCGTTACAACTTAACTCAATATAATATTTATTTAATTTAAAAAATACAGAGTTTACATACATGTCATTAATCAAAACATACGTACAACATATCAAACACATAAAAATCTACATCTTATTTATTCTAGTTGACCAATTCCGGAGATACAAGTGCGGGTGGTTGCAACTTCACCGGGATCTAAGCCAACTCGACCACAAACATTTTATTTGCTTCTAAGATCTGCCCAACATAAAGTACTCGATCCAACGTGCACTAAAAGCCAGAGCTATAGAAAAATCTGCATAACTAATTTTCTAAACATGATATGGAAATATAGTGAGAATTAAATCCCAGTAAGTTCAACAATAAATCATCATCAATATAGCTCATCACGTCATGTTCAGCTGTATAAACTACAGAAAATATCTTTGGTCACATAATGCATTATATCTATGCACATAAGAATCATACAGTAATGATATGTATGACAGGATTAATTATTTTCAGAGTATCATATGATGGCCATCAACTTATTCTCATTTCAAGCTACCCCGATCAGGGTGAGTATCCTCTACTCTCCGGTACAGGATTTTCTCGCTCTGTCCGACATGGCACACTTTCTCTTTCTTTTCTCATAATCATAATCATAACTGTTGATAGGGCGTCCCCTACTTGGTGCACCACACGGATTGCCATGTGATCGTGCTCATTTCTTTTCTTTTCACAATGATAGCCAAAAATATGCTTTCAATAACAAGTATGTTCATCAAAATATAACTATTACCAAAAATCATTGGTAATCATGCCATGAACATAACCATTTCAAATAACACTTTATAAAATATTTCCATGTCAGAATTTTACACTTAAGATGGTAAGAAGTTCAAACAATGGCAATGGCAATGGCATATACTAGTCATTTATAAGATTCGTCTTCTTTTTTAAATATTAATTTTATTTCTTTATTTTCTTGATGCAGGTTTTCATCCTGTCTAACCTTCTCTTACTAATCAGAGCATACCTCCCTCAATTTAACTCTGATGTAAGTGATCTTGGTGTCCATTTCAAGATAAAACAATTATCTAAAACTATTATGTTGAACATAGTAGCGAAATATTAAGAAATCAAGGTGATATTACTCCCTAAATATATAGGATATTTCTTCTCGGATAGGTTCTGACCTCTACATACTAATCAGACCATATCTACCTCATATGGACTCCAACTTGAGTGATTCCAGTGGATAAAAATCCGTGACACACATATCTATAATTCTTATGTTAACCATTTATTTTAATTCCATACAAATAATTTTCAAAAATTAAAATACAGAAGCTGTCCTAAAATATTCTTCCCTGATGAACCATTTTCTGACCTTTGACTACTAATAAGCTCATATCTTCCCCATATGGACTCCAAATTGAATGATTCCAGTGGCTAAAAATCCATGACACACATAGTTATAATTATTATGTTAATCATTTATTTTAATTCCATACAGATAATTACCAGAAATTACAATACAGAAGCTGTCTTAACATAATCTTCCCTGATGAACCATTTTCTGACCTTTGACTACTAATTAGCTCATATCTTCCCCATATGGACTCAAAATTGAATGATTCCAGTGGCTTAAAATCCATGACACACATAGCTATAATTAGTAAGTTAACCATTTATTTTAATTCCATATAGATAATTCCCAGAAATTAAAATACAGAAGCCGTCCTAACATAATCTTCCCTGATGAACCATTTTCTGACCTTTGACTACTAATCAGCTCATATCTTCCTCATATGGACTCCAAATTGAATGATTCCAGTGGCTTAAAATCCATGACACACATAGACATAATTCTTATGTTAACCCTTTATTTTAATTCCATATAGATAATTCCCAGAAATTAAAATATAGAAGCTGTCCTAACATATTCTTCCCTGATGAACCATTTTCTGACCTTTGTTTACTAATCGGACCATATCTACCTCATATGGACTCCAAATTGAATGATTACAGTGGCTAAAAATCCATGACACATATATCTTTAATTCTTATGTTAACCATTTATTTTAATTCCCTACAGATAATTCCCAGAAATTAAAACACAGAAGCTTAAAATTCTGCAACCCATAGCCATACCCATGCAGAACTATCTACACCAACCTAAGTATTCAAACATACATCACATGCAAGATCAATATGTAACATGATATAGAAATATACATGACCAATCATCAAAGTTCTAAGATCAAAATCTCATATAAATATTATAAGTTTCAAAAGTTTTCTTCAAAGAGAAATATTGTTAAATTTACCTGGAGCACTTAGTCCCCTAGACTTCTCCTTCCTCTTTCTTTCTTTCTTCCTCTCCTTTGCTCACTCTACCTTGCTTCTATTTCTCTTTCTTCCTCACTTGGACAAAATTAAAATGTTGTAGGGGTGAGTTTTGCTTAAATATACCACCAAATAATACACATTTTATGATCATGGGTCTACCTTATCACAATTAGGATACACTTTGTTGAATTTTTGGAAAATAAACAATTTATGTTCTTGTCTTCCTCTTCCTTAGTCAAGATATGCATAGGAAAAGGAGATTTGTATTTTGAAAATGATGATGATATGTTCTTAAGATAAGGGACAAGATCCCTTTGATTTAGGCATTCATTTCCATTTTCTTTTGTCTTAAACTAGTTTGATAGGTTTGCCTTTTTAGTTCGCAAATTTCTAGCCCTTGAATCTCCATTATTTGGTTAATATTATTTGTGTGGGATAGGATTTTTTGTCCTAATACGATGTATTATCATACCACTTGCTAAAATTATGAGTGTAGGATATAGATGTTTTTGTCCTAAAGCCTTGTATTATCATGCCACTTGCCAAAATGATGAATGTAGAATCACACCACTTGCTAAATTTTTGTCTTAATGCCTTGTAACCTAATCTTTATTATTATTACATTATTATATCATCACCTATTTTATTTTATTTTATTTTTCCTCTTGGATTTGGGCTTATTCCTACCCATTATGGGCTTGTTCCTACCCATTTTCTTTGTTTTGGATAAAATTCTTCCTTTCTTGGAGGGCTTGGTCACATTTTCATAATTTTTAGGCTATTGGTCCAATTACTATATCCTAGTCCAAGTCTATGTTTTATTTCTTGCTTAGGTTATCCAATGGGCTTGCTAGAAACTTATGTGAAGTGGAAAAACTCTATATGAAGTGTCCATAGGTAAAATCCTAATGTATGGATAAAGATTTTAAACTTAGTAACTCTAGTTCTTGAATTAGGAAAAATTACCCTAATCCAATGTTCTTGAAATTTTATGACCTTTACTTGTTTCTAAAAATTTATCTTCCTTATCCAAGAATTTTGCATCTCTTTAGTATGTTATTTCTAATTGTTTTTCCTATTAGGTTTTCCCTCTTTATTTGTTCTCTTAATGTTAGAAATATTTTCTATGCATATACATAAGGTGAAGAATTTCTAAGGATTATATTTCCTTAGATATCTAAAATATTATCTAATAAATTTTATTTCCTTAATTAAATATTTATGTACTTTTATCAAGAAAAGAAACAAAATTAGGGATGTTACAACAAGCCTAGTAATGATCCCTTTACAACTAATTAAAAAATGAAGATCTAGAAAAGATAAAGGAATTATGAAACAATCATAGAAAAAAAAAGCAATCTAAAGTTTGCATAACTACAAGTTGAGAAATATAAGTAAAACGTCATGGGAAACTCAATCACTAGCATGCATCATTTCTGATTGCAATCTCCTTATATAATACAACCATTGTGTAACATCCCAGATTTTAATAAGTGGAAAATTAATTCTCATGGTGAAGGGAATGGAAGAGAATAAAATGGAACATTGATGAAACCTTAGAAAAATGATAGAGTGGCTAAATGGCAAAAGTGTAATTCTTAAAGAAATAGAAGGCATGTGTTAAGGAGGGGCAACCTTCTAGAAGCTTGGAATTAAAATAATATTTTTCCTTGCCTTGGAGGAGAGGTTGACTAAGCTTGTTGGAGAAGCTTGGATTAAAATATCTTATCCTTGGCTTGGAGAAGAAGTAGTTGACTTGGACAAGTGTTGGCTTGAAGAAGAAGTAGGCCAAAAAGGTAAAGGGGAAGAGAGGTGGCGGCCAAGGAAAAAGAAGAGAATGGAGAGAGGCCGAGAGAAGAAGAGAAAGAAAAAGAAAAGAGAGAAAGGCAGCAAAGGTGAAAATCCAAGAGAAAGGAAGAAGGAAAAGTGATCAAGAAGAGGAAATTCAAGGATAGAAAGAATTTCTGGTTTGGTAGGTTTAACATTATTCATGTTTTCATGGAATTTAATGTATCTTGAATGATTTATAAGTGTTTCATATATCCTCTTTTGATTATTCATGATGTATATTTATGGTTGGCCATGAAAAGTGAGAGTTGGATGCATAGATCATACGTGTGTTTGTTGATTTTGGGCTTGAAATGGATGAAAATCGATGCTCTAAATGGTTGTTCTTTTTTGTTATGATTTGTATCGAATATGAAATATGTCTAACATATGAGTTATATTCCTATTTCTTATCTTTCTAATTCCTCTAGAATCACCTTGATCGGATTTGAAATGAGAGAGATATCCCTTGATGAGTGAAGAACGGTCAGATTTAACGCACAGAAACGCCATGCTGTTTTCAGACACATTTTTCACCTATTTCTGTTTCTAATATGTTAACGCGGTAAACATAAAAGTTATAGATAATTGTCTTACCTTTCCAAAGACACTGAAATCACCTTAATCGGAGTTAAATTGAGGGAGTTATGATCTTTTTAGTAAGAGAAGATCTGGCTAGACGAAAATCTGGACTACAGGAAAAACCCGAAGCACGGCCGTGCTTGGTGACACGGCCAGGCCATGCTTTAGGCTGTTTTGTGATTTTTCAGCACTTTTTGCATAGCTTGAAGCACGACCATGCTAGGTTTTCTCTGTTTTGCATTTTGAAAGCTCTAAATGAACTCCAATGAATGGATGATGTTAAGGGAAACTAAAATACAAATAAATACCTTGTTAATGATGCATTGTAGTGTGAATTCCATCATTTTATTATGAGAAATTAAATCACATGTTGCATATTGATGAGATGTATGTTTAATGTATTGATACAAATACATATTAATGAGACCTATGCAAGTGAATTTGTTATGTATCGATGAGATATATGTAAGTGAATTGCATATGAGCTATATGTGCAATGTATGAATGAAATGCATGTTGATTTGATGCCTATGCTAGTATATCAAATCATGAGGATTACATGATATAAGGTATGCATTGTTGGTAAGTGTATGAATATATATTTGTTAAATGATGTGGTGATGATATTATGCATGACATTATTAATGTGCTTGGTTAATGCATAATCCTATTGTGATGGTCATGATGATTAAAGAATATGATGTGTACATTATTATATGACGATAAAAGGGGTTATTACATATTATTTGTATGAAGAGACGAAGTTGATTGTGGATGGCAAGCATGATGATAAAGGTGAGTTGTTTGATGTATACATGATTACATCATGTTAAGGTATACGGTTGAGATGTGGCTACAGATGATTAGTCACTGAGTGTTGTGATGTGGTTGCAGATGATCAATCACCCTGCTTGAAAGCACTGCAAAGATAGATATACAAGCATATTATGGAAGTATAACCTAGTTATTATACATGTATGATATTGATGCATAACCTGTCTGTTGAATATGAAAGCATGTTGTACATTCTTGTTATTTTATCATATACAAAGAGAAAATGTTTTCTATAGTTTATACAGCTGGACATAACACTGTGTTTTCCTTATTTACCATATGATATTTTTAATGTTAAACCTATTGGGACCTTACGTTCTCATTATTGTTGGTGTTATGTTCTGATAAGAGCAAACGATACGCTAGCTCCTTCCGTGCACTTGATCATGGAAGATCCAGTGGATGGCGATGCTTTGTACATATCCCGATGCCAGCACCACCTCCTCCACCCTTTACACCCAGGGGAGATGTGCGGTATAGGGTTCATTGTTTAGTTGATGTAGTTATGTGACTCAGTGTCACTTATGTATAAATATTAATCTCTGATGTAGTTCGAATATTATGATAATGGAATATTAGCTGCTTATATAAATGTGTTATCGGTCGCTATATATATATATATATATATATATATATATATATATATAACGGTCATTACACATTGCATCAATTGTAACTGCAATATGAATTATATAATAGAACCATTAACAAATAATAAGTGATATTTCTATTTTTTTCCCCTGCTGCAATCCAAATGAAAGTATATTTTGGGTGATTCTAAAGATTGAAAGCATGCTAATAAATTGAAATGCACACTCAATGGTACACCCTTAGCTAAGGCCAACGAATAGAAAAGAACTTCTAAAAAGTCAATGCTGGGTTACTCGATAGGATAGGCTATAGGGCCCTCTGTGGTAGTTGTAAACCCAATAGTTCATTTTTCTTTTGGTTGTCCAGTCGTCCACTTATGAGGGGCCAAGGCCCAGATCAATCCCCCAGCAAAAAATTTCTTCAGAAATGACCACTCAACAATTACCCACAAACTTAAACATCCACATTAGTTTAATCAAGCTTTAAACTTTTTAAGTAAAACTCAAGTAAGTAGCCCTAATTAATTCACAGTTCACATCAACTAGCTTGTAAGAAAGTCAAATAGGCCTCCCTAGCTTTCTATGGATACTAGCTCTTATCTCTCTAAAGGTGAAGCACTAGTGTTTAAATCACCCATGAAAAACCCATTCTTCCATTCTTACATTTAGAGCAATTTAAATTTTCTTTTTATTTTCAACAATCAGCAATGCCTTTTTGGGAACTAAGACCACGTAATAGGTTCAAATTCCACTTTCAACCCAAAATGTATAATTGGTATGAACTAGAACAACAATCTATTAATGCTACACAAGGAAATACAAATTGAGATTTTTCACCATTCAAAAGGCCCAAACTTAATAATTTCGAAATGAGGGTTCAAGACTAACTTCCATAAGCATTGAAATTCAAATATAGTCAAAACAACATAATTTTATATTTTTCACCCCTATTTTTATATTCAATGCATAAAGCCAAACAGCATATGTTTGTAAATTTAGATACACAATACCTGAACCATCTCAAAATTTATTGATTGGGCAGGAATAAATCAATTATTATACACTATACAGTAAGCATTCTTATATTTTCATTTTATAGGTAGTAAATGAATAAAATCTCATTTTGACATCTTTATTAATCAAGTTGTGATCAATATAAAAGTATGAACATACGAAATTACCTGCTGAAGAGATGTGATTAAAGAGGCCATTTGTGCTTGCAACCTTTCTTCAAATTGTGCTTGCAACTATGCTTGCAATGTTGCGTGCATTCTTTTTTCTCGTAATTTCATCTCTTCTTATATCTCTCCATGTAGTTCTGCAACAACTTCTTCACATATTTTCTTTTTTTGCTCTTGAAGATATTGAGGAGTGATTTGGACATAGGTTTTCTTAGAAAGAGGTTTCAAACCTGGAGCTTCTTCCTGTATCTACTTTACTACAATCTCTTGCAATTTTCCCTATATTTAAATTGAGTATGCTTTTAGAATAAGAAAAATAATATAAATTAAAAGTTATAAAAATTAACAAAATTAAAGTACACATGAACTTCTTGGGACTTTGCATCCGACCATATCAACTCTCTATCTTTAGTCTTACGGGTATGTTGTATTTCCCATATCTTGTCAATCGATGCCTTCTCTCCAGTTTCAACATTTCTCTATAAAGGAATACCATGAATAATCAACGATTGAATGAGAACATGCATAGTAAGTATGTTTATGACAATATATAATTGTAAAATCTCATAGTTGCTTTCTTAACTTCGACAAATGACTGCAAACCACACATATGTTTTGTTGTCAGCTTGGCCCTATTTGTGCGTTTGTTGAACTTTTGCCCTACAATGAACCTAATAATCAATGTACAAAGCACAATTCATATCAAAACCCTAAGTAAGCTAGTACTTAATACCTTAAAGTCTTCTGAGCCAAAATAACTAACCAAGTGCTTCCATTCACCGTCATTGATTGCAGGAGGTGTGTGTGCTAGTCTTTCTTGATTAGTGTTGTACCTGGCGTAGAAGCTATGCAAGCGACTTCTCCAAGTTTTGTACAACCTTTGTGCAGTGGCTACAATTAAAGCATCAAATTGGCTTTCCATACTTTCACCAACCTCAAATTTTTCCTACAATAATGAACCCAGAGATGTTAAATTCAAAAAGTGAATATGGATATATAAGTATGACTATGCTGGTTATAACCTTCACTTTCAACAAGATCTGATCTCCACATTGTTCCCAAATTTTAGTCTAATCACTCTCCTTTAAGGGACAAGTGCATCATGTGATATGTCCAATGTAGTTAACGAGCTCTCTTGATCCTACTCCCACAGCTCGAAGGATATCATCGGGAATCTCAATTTGAATTTTTTGTCTTTGAGTCTACTGAACTACATTTATATGATCCCCTAACATTCTTTGATATACTGCAAGAAGTAGTGAATCAAATGATAATAAGGTATTAATCACATAGTAAGCCTTAAATAACAAGTGTAGTAAAGTTTTTAATTTGATTACTTGTACTACTAAGTGGACAGCGAGAAGTTGGTGTGGTAGGTTGTGTTTAGCTTTTTGAAGACCCACGGACGAATATACTCAGAATCCATTACAAAAATGGGAGGTAAAACTAATTTCCAGTTCAAAATTTTTAATTCTATTCTTTTTATCCAAAAACTAAGTTCAGTATTGCTTTAAAGCAAGTGGCACCAATCCTTTAAGAAAAATTATAACTCTCAGCTATTTCTGACAAAAATAATGGAGTACGACATTGTGTTACTTGCCCTCACATTTCTAAACAAAAATGGATCTATTGAAAGGAAGCATAAGCACTTAACAGAAATGGGTTTAACCATGCTTGCCACTACCTCATTACCTTTAAAGTATTGGAATGATAGCTTCAGAATTGTAGTGTATACTATCAATAATTTAACCACACCTATTTTACACCACAAATCTCTATTTGAGGTACTTTTTAACTCTAAACTTGATTATTTTTAGTTTTGAATATTTAGATGTTAATGTTTTTCTCTACTTAAACCCCTAAATAAACAAATTTGATTATAAATCATTTGAATGCACCTTTCTTGGATACTTTGCAAATAAAAAATGGTACAAATATCTCCATCCCTCTGGTTGAATTTTTTTTTCATGACATCTTCTTTTCAATGAATTTAATTTTCCTTTTAAACTCATTACCAAACATGATTGTTTACCCTTACTTGTAGTTCTTAACCTTCATGCCTCCTTTAATCCTTAGCTCCTATAACTCACCCTATGATTACTAGGTACAAATTAAGAATTTTCAAGCCAAAATTCATTTTAGCAGTTGCTAAACCAAGTACTATCAAAGAAGCTGTATCTAATTCTAAGTGGTATGCTGCAATGCAAGAAGAGTATAGGGCCTTAATGAAAAATAATGCTTGGACATTGGTTGACTTGCCTCATGCTAAAAAAGTGGTTGGTTGTAAATAAGTGTTTTGGGTGAAGGAAAACCTAGATGGTTTATTCAAAAGTACAAATCTTATTTGATTGCTAAGGGGTTTTGTAACAACTCCATTTATGTAATTTTTTTTTTTTTTTAAATACCATGAAGTTATTACCTCGTTACAACTTAACTCAATATAACATTTATTTAATTTATACAATACTGAGTTTCCATACACACTATTATTTTACAAACTACAAACCATTATTTTACAAACATTTGTACAAAGATACATATTAGTTCTAATCATCTATATCGACTACTTCCGGGGACACTGGTTCGGGTGGCACGTCCACCGGAATCTCAGTTACATCTACGACAGTTACATCAGAAATAACTGGAAGTTGCCCAAGGTAGGGCACCTCGATCCAACGTACAGAGATAATAAGTGTCATAGAGAATATCTGCATATTTATTCTTCTGAACATGATATGGAAATATAGTGAGAATTAAATCCCAGTAAGTTCAACAATAAATCATAATTTACCATCAATATAGTTCATCACGTCATGTTCAGCTGTATAAACTACAGAAAATATCTTTAGGTCACATGAATGCACTTTATCATGCACATGAAAATTATACAGTTATGACATGTATGGCATGAATAACTATTTTTCGAATTTCATATGATGGCTATCCACTTATTCTTACTTCAAGCTACCCCGGTCAGGGTGAGTATTCTCTACTTTTCGGTACGGGCTTATCTCGCTCCGTCCGACATGGCACACTTTCTCTTTCTTTTCTTATTAACATGATCATAACCGTTGGTAGGGCGTCCCCTACTGGTGCACCACACGGATTGCCATGTGACCGTGCTCATTTCTTTTCTTTTCACAATGATAGCCAAAAATATGCTTTCAATAACAAGTATGTTCATCAAAATATAACTATTACCATAAATCATTGGTAATCATGCCATGAACATAACCATTTAAAATATCACTTTATAAAACATTTCCATGTCAAAATTCCATACTAATACCTTAGTAACTGGATAGTAATTGTAGTCTGTAAACAGCGCACCAGAAAAGTTCCCAGGAAAGAGAGGTGGGTCACTAATGGACACGCTTAAGTACCATGTCTTTCCTTGCCAGAGCTTTCCTTAGACATGCACTTTTCACAAATCACAATTTTGTTTTCCAGTAACTAGAATAATTCTTTTCTGATGTGAAAATACTGCAACCACGGAGCATACTAAGATTTTTCAAATAAAAACCGGCACTTTCAAAACTTCTTGTAAATTTATATGAGTACTAGGGTAAATTCCATGTTAAAAATTACACACTTAAAATGGTAGTAAGTTCATGCAATGGCAATGGCTATGGCTATACTAGTCATTTATTAAGATTCATCTTCTTTTTTAAATACTAATTTTATTTCTTTATTTTCTTGATGCAGGTTTTCATCCTATCTAACCTTCTCTTACTAATCAGAGCATAACTCCCTCAATTTAACTCTGATGTAGGTGATCTTGGTGTCTATTTCAAGATAAAACAATTATCTAAAACTATTATGTTGAACATTGTAGCGAAAAAGTAAGAAACAAAGGTGATATTACTCCATCAAAGTACATGATAGTTCCTCTCGGATAGGTTCTAACCTTTACTGACTAATTAGACCATATCTCCCAAATTGGAACTCCAAATTGCGTTATTCCAGTTGGTAAAAATCCATGAGCCATATATCTATAATTGTTATGTTGGCGCGCTATTTTAATTCCCTACAGAATATTCCCAGAAATTCAAAAACTAAAGCATTAATAACATACTCTTCCCTGAATAAACATTTTCTGACCTCTGCTTACTAATCGGATTATATCTACCTCATATGAACTCCAAATTGCATAATTCCAGTGGGTATATTTCCATGAGACATAGATATATAACTTTCATGTTAACCATTTATTTTAATTCCATAAAGAAAATTCCCAGAAATTAAAATACAAAAGCTGTCCTAACATAATCTTCCCTGATGAACCATTTTCTGACCTTGGCTTACTAATTGGACCATATCTACCACATGTGAACTCCAAATTGAATGATTCCAGTGGCTAAAAATCCATGACACACATATCTTTAATTCTTATGTTGACCATTTATTTTAATTCCCTACCAATAATTCCCAGAAATTAAATTACCGAAGCTATCCTAACATATTCTTCCCTGATGATTCATTTTCTGACCTTTGACTACTAATCAGATCATAGCTACCTCATATGGACTCCAAATGGAATGATTCCAGTGGCTAAAAATCCATGACACATTTGTCTTTAATTCTTATGTTAACCATTTATTTTAATTCCCTACCAATAATTCCCAGAAATTAAATTACCGAAGCTATCCTAACATATTCTTCCCTGATGATTCATTTTCTGACCTTTGACTACTAATCAGACCATATCTACCTCATATGGACTCCAAATGGAATGATTCCAGTGGCTAAAAATCCGGGACACATATATCTTTAATTCTTATGTTAACCATTTATTTTAATTCCTTATAGATTGTTCCCAGAAATTAAAATACCGAAACTTAAAATTCTGCCACCCATAGCCATAACCATGCAGAACTATCTACACCAACCTAAGTATTCAAACATACATCACATGCAAGATCAATATGTAACATGATATAGCAACATCATGACCAATCATAAAAGTTCTAAGATCAAAATCTCATATAAATATTATAAGTTTCAAAAGTTTTCTTCAAAAAGAAATATTGTTAAACTTACCTTTAGCTTTCTAAACTTCTCCTTCTTCTTCCTTCCTTTCTTCTTCTCTCTTCTCTCCTTTCCTCACTCTACCTTGCTTCTATTTCTCTCTCTTTCTCACTTGGACGAAATTAAAGTGTTGTAAGGGTGGGTTCTCTTATATAGACCACCAAATAATTCACCTTTCATGATCATGGATCTACCTTATCACAATTAAGATAAACTTTGTTGAATTTTTGGAAAACAAACAACTTATGTTCTTGTCTTCCTCTTCCTTAGTCAAGATATGCATAGGAAAAGGAGATTTGTATTTTGAAAATTATGATGATATGTTCTTAAGATAAGGGACAAGGTCCCTTTGATTTAGGGATTCATTTAATTTTTCTTTTGTCTTAATCAATTATGATAGGTTGCCTTTTTAAGTGGCAAATTTCTAGCCCTTCAATCTCCATTATTTGGTTGATATTATTTGTGTGGGCTATGAATGTTTTGTCCTAATACCATGTATTATCATACCACTTGCTAAAATTATGAGTGAAGGATATAGATGTTTTTGTCCTAAAGCCTTGTATTATCATGCCACTTGCCTAAATGATGAATGTAGAATCACACCACTTGCTAAATTTTTGTCTTAATGCCATGTAACCTAATCTTTATTCTTATTATTATATCATCATCTAATTTATTTTATTTTATTTTTCCTCTTGGATTTGGGCTTATTCTTACCCATTATGGGCTTGTCCTACCCATTTTCTTTGCTTTGGATAAAATTCTTCCTTTCTTGGTGGGCTTGGTCACATTTTCATAATTTTTGGGCTATTGGTGAAATTACTATATCCTAGTCCAAGTTTATGTTTAATTTCTTGTTTAGGTTATCCAATGGGCTTGCTAGAAACTTATGTGAAGTGGAAAAACTCTATATGAAGTGTCCATAGGTAAAAGCCCAATGTATGGGTAAAGATTTTAAACTTAGTAACTATAGTTCTTGAATTAGGAAAAATTACCCTAATTCAATGTTCTTTGAAATTTTAAGACCTTTACTTGTTTCTAAAAATTTATCTTCCTTATCCAAGAATTTTGCATCTCTTTAGTATGTTATTTCTAATTTCTTTCCTATTAGATTTTCCTT
Organism: Gleditsia sinensis; assembly: GCA_037074535.1. Classification (NCBI taxonomy): domain Eukaryota; kingdom Viridiplantae; phylum Streptophyta; class Magnoliopsida; order Fabales; family Fabaceae; genus Gleditsia; species Gleditsia sinensis. The sequence goes on along the minus strand of CM073473.1, from coordinate 34,209,006 downwards.
CTTTATTTGTTCTCTTAATGTTAGAAACATTTTCTATGCATATACATAAGGTGAAGAATTTCTAAGGATTATATTTCCTTAGATATCTAAAATATTGTCTAATAAATTTTATTTCCTTAATTAAATTTTTTATGTACCTTTATCAATAAAAGAAACGAAATTAAGGATGTTACATTTCTCTCCCCCTAAAAGAAATTTTGTCCTCAAAATTTCAGAAATTACCTTATAAGAACAATTGCGGATATTTCTTCCTCATGACTTCTTCCAGCTCCCAAGTTGCTTCTTCCGGAGTCAAACCTTCCCATAACACCTTAACTAGGGGAATGGTTTTATTTCTCAGTTGCTTCACGTCAGTGTCCAATATGGATGCAGGTACTAGCTGGTATGTCATGTTCTCCTTTATTTGGATTGGTTCATCCAGTATTATATGTGATGAATCTGAAAGATACTTCCGCAGCTGTGATACGTGGAAAACATTATGCAGGTTGGACAAATTAGGTGGGAGAGCAACTTGATATGCTGATGTCCCAACTTTCTTTAGAATTTGGTAGGGTCCTAAAAATCGCGGACTTAGCTTTCTTGTTTTGAGAGACCTACCAACTCCAGTAGTCGGGGAAAGTTTCAGAAATACATGGTCTCCTTCCTCAAACTCTAGAGGTCTATGTCTCTTATCGTAGTAACTCTTTTGCCGACTCTGAGCTGTAAGTATTTTGTTTCGTATCATCCTGATTTGTTCAGTGGTTTGTTGAACTAAATCAGGACCTAACAAGTTCTTTTCTCCTACCTCGAACCAACATAGTGGAGATCGGCACTTTCTACCGTATAAAGCTTCATAGGGGGCCATCTTAATGCTAGAGTGATAGCTATTATTATAAGCAAACTCTACTAAAGGTAGGTACTTATCCCATCCTTTACCTTGCTCTATCACACAGGCCCTCAACATATCTTCTAGGGTTTGAATGGTTCGTTCGGTCTGCCCGTCAGTTTGAGGATGGTAGGCAGTACTGAACCGCAATTGAGTACCAAAAGCTTCTTGCAATGCCTTCCAAAACCTCGACGTGAACCTCGGATCTCTATCAGAAACAATATTTAAGGGAATCCCATGGAGTCTAACTATTTCCTGAACGTACAATTGGGCCAATTTATCTAGTGAAAAGTTTATTTTTATGGGCAAAAAGTGAGCAGATTTGGTTAATCTGTCAACTATTACCCAGATAGAGTCATGTCCCACTGAGGTCTTAGGTAAACCTACAACAAAGTCCATCGAAATACTATCCCATTTCCATTTAGGGATCTCAAGAGGTTGTAGAAATCCCGCTGGCTTTTGATGCTCCACCTTCACCTTTTGACAAATGAGACATTTCGCCACAAACTCAGCAATGTCATTTTTCATCCCTGGCCACCAATACATCCTTTTTAAATCTTGGTACATTTTAGTGCATCCAGGATGGATTGTGTATTTACTTTGATGCGCTTCCTGCAGTATCTTAGTCCTTAACTCTTGTTCTTGAGGGACACAAATCCTTCCCTGATACATGATTGCTCCATCTTCCATTACAGAAAAATTACCTTGGTCTTTATGATCTTGTAAGTATTGATCGTGAGCTTGAGCTTCTTTGATCTGGGCTCTAAGGTCAGACCCTATACTTAAACCATTAATGACTAGATTCTTTGGAGTAAGAGTAGTGGCTAGCTTCAAATTTCGAAACTCCTCTAGCATCTGCATCTCATACACCATCATCTGACCCATATGCAGAGATTTTCGACTCAAGGCATCTGCTACAACATTCGCCTTTCCGGGATGATACTTTATCTCAAACTTGTAGTCATTGAGGAATTCTACCCATCTTCGTTGCCTCATATTTAACTCCTTCTGATCAAAGAGGTATTTAAGACTCTTATGATCACAATATACTTCAAAGGTTGCCCCGTACAAATAGTGTCGCCAAATCTTTAAGGCAAACACTACTGCCGCTAATTCAAGATCATGGGTTGGATAGTTTCCTTCGTGGGGTCTTAGTTGTCTAGAGGCGTAAGCAACTACTCTCTTGTCTTGCATTAACACACACCCTAGCCCTTTCTTTGAAGCATCACTATACACTTCAAAATGTCCTGTGGGGTCTGGAATAATTAAAACAGGAGGAGTGGTCAGTCTTGTCTTCAGCTCCTGAAAACTAGCATCACATTGATCAGTCCATTTGAAAGGACTTCCCTTCCTGGTCAATTTAGTCAATGGCAAGGCTATACGAGAGAAGTTTTGTATAAATCTCCTGTAGTATCCTGCCAAACCAAGGAAACTTCTGATTTCCGTAACCGTCTTTGGTGTCTCCCACTTAATCACTGTTTCCGTCTTGCTAGGATCTACGGCTACCCCTCTATTAGAGATGACATGTCCGAGAAACTTTACCTCTGACAGCCAAAATTCACACTTCTCCAATTTAGCATATAACTTTTTCTCTTTCAGCACTTGCAGCACGATTCGGAGATGTTGTTCATGTTCTTTCTTACTCTTAGAATATATCAAGATGTCATCAATGAACACTACAACAAATTGATCTAGGTAGGGTCGAAAAATGCGATTCATGTAATCCATGAAAATTGCAGGTGCATTCGTTAACCCGAAGGGCATTACGAGAAACTCATAGTGCCCATACCTAGTCCTGAAGGCAGTTTTTGGTACGTCCTCCTCCTTAATCCTAATCTGATGATATCCTGACCGCAAGTCAATTTTAGAAAAGATGGAGGCTCCCTTTAATTGATCCAATAAGTCATCTATCCTAGGGAGAGGATACTTATTTTTGATAGTCACCTTATTCAGCTGTCTGTAATCTATGCATAGTCTCAAACTCCCGTCTTTCTTCTTAACAAACAATACAGGAGCTCCCCAAGGTGATACACTCGGTCTAATGAATTGCTTGTCTAATAGTTCCTCCAACTGCTTCTTTAGTTCTTGTAGTTCCTTCGAGGCCATTCGATATGGTGCAATAGAGATAGGCCCTGTCCCAGGTAGGAGATCAATAGAGAACTCTATCTCTCTCTTGGGAGGTAAGCCTGGAATATCTGATGGAAACACTTCAGGAAACTCGTTGGCTATTGGAATTTCATCAAGTTTCGATTCGACTTCTAGGTTTGATAAATACAAGAGAATGTATCCAAGTACTCCATTCTTCAACTCCCTATTAACTTGATTGGCATTTAACATCAATAACTGGACCTCCTCTTTCGGAGTAGAAGGTAGAAATTCAACGGTCTTGTTACAACAATTCAACAAGACTCGATTTCTAGACATCCAGTCTAACCCTAGAATGACCTCAATACCTCTTAAAGGTAAACTGACGAGGTCTACAGAAAAAGTTTTCTCCTGGATGGTGACTTGACAGTCCTTACATACAGAGGAAGTTAATACCCGTTCCCCTGTAGGGGTTACTACAGATAGCTCATAGGGAGTTTCAGAAATAGGGAACTGAAACTTCCTAATACATTCTTCTGATATAAATGAATGACTAGCACCAGAGTCAAATAACACCATAAGAGCAAATCCATAAATATAGCATGTACCTTGAATCATTTCAGAAGATTGAGCTGCCTCTTGGCCGCTCAGGGTGAAAACCCTTCCTTTCACCTGAGGCCTCTGTTCTGGCTGCTTTCCTACATTCTGTGGGCAGTTTTTTGCAAAATGTCCCTTCTGTCCGCAATTGAAGCAGACATCTTGTCCCATGTAGCATGGCCGGTTACCATGCATGCGTCCGCATTTAGCGCACTTGACTGAGGCGAGGTCTTGTTGAAAAGGCCTAGGACCCGCAATCAATGGCCTCTTACCAGCTCCATATCCACTTCTTCTCACGTTCTTTCTAGGGTTGGGAAAATTTTTCTTCCTTTTCCATAGGTTTCGCCTTTGCTTCTCGTCCTCCACTGCCCTTAAACTCTTTTCCAGGAGTCTACATTTATTTATCAGAGGTACAAACTCCCTGATCTCCATAGCTATAACAGCATTCTTTAACTCCGGGTTTAGTCCCGCTTCAAACTTAACCGCCTTCCATGCTTCATCTGGGTTATATCGCAGATAAGAGGAGAACTTAGACAGCTCCTCGAACCTTGCGATATACTGGTCCACGGTCATGCTTCCTTGCCTGAGTTGGAGAAATTCGATCTCTTTCTCTGCCCGTACAGTACTTGGAAAGTACTTTTCAAAGAAAATGTCCTTGAACACTTGCCAGGTGATCTGTCTTCCCTGATGAGCTAAAAGTTCTCTAGCTCCACGCCACCAGTATTCTGCTTCATCCTTTAACATATATGCAGCAAAAATGATTTGCTGCTCTTCAGTACAGCCCATCACTTCAAAGATTTTCTCTAATTCCCTAATCCACCTTTCGGCTACCGTTGGGTCATAACCACCTTGGAAACAAGGTGGTCTAGTCCTCAGGAACTCGGATATGCCATTATCTTTTCCAGCCGTCCGGTTGTTAGGACCAATCTCAACATTTGTGTTATTAGCATTCTGGAGATGTTGTAAAATTTGGTTGGTGGTCATAACTTGGTCTCGAATTGCCGTGGCCAGGTTGTGCAGGGTTTCCTCTGCATTGGTTGCTGGATTCCTCCTTGGTGGTGCCATTTCCTACTATGGTACAAAACAAAGTTATGCTGCTATTGAGGTGATCAAGCCCAATAGTTAGTTTAAAAATATTTAATAGCAGTCATAACACCACCTCGGCATATAGATAAGAAACACTAGTAATTTCTTAACTATATGAGTCACTGATCCCCTACACAGCACAACCACAACATACTCAAGACACTATAAGATCGATTCAGATAACCAACCACCCACTGGCCATCTAGGATCGACCTTCTCTGATACCAATTATGTAACAACTCCATTTATGTAATTTTTTTTTTTTTTTAAATACCATGAAGTTATTACCTCGTTACAACTTAACTCAATATAACATTTATTTAATTTATACAATACTGAGTTTCCATACACACTATTATTTTACAAACTACAAACCATTATTTTACAAACATTTGTACAAAGATACATATTAGTTCTAATCATCTATATCGACTACTTCCGGGGACACTGGTTCGGGTGGCACGTCCACCGGAATCTCAGTTACATCTACGACAGTTACATCAGAAATAACTGGAAGTTGCCCAAGGTAGGGCACCTCGATCCAACGTACAGAGATAATAAGTGTCATAGAGAATATCTGCATATTTATTCTTCTGAACATGATATGGAAATATAGTGAGAATTAAATCCCAGTAAGTTCAACAATAAATCATAATTTACCATCAATATAGTTCATCACGTCATGTTCAGCTGTATAAACTACAGAAAATATCTTTAGGTCACATGAATGCACTTTATCATGCACATGAAAATTATACAGTTATGACATGTATGGCATGAATAACTATTTTTCGAATTTCATATGATGGCTATCCACTTATTCTTACTTCAAGCTACCCCGGTCAGGGTGAGTATTCTCTACTTTTCGGTACGGGCTTATCTCGCTCCGTCCGACATGGCACACTTTCTCTTTCTTTTCTTATTAACATGATCATAACCGTTGGTAGGGCGTCCCCTACTGGTGCACCACACGGATTGCCATGTGACCGTGCTCATTTCTTTTCTTTTCACAATGATAGCCAAAAATATGCTTTCAATAACAAGTATGTTCATCAAAATATAACTATTACCATAAATCATTGGTAATCATGCCATGAACATAACCATTTAAAATATCACTTTATAAAACATTTTCATGTCAAAATTCCATACTAATACCTTAGTAACTGGATAGTAATTGTAGTCTGTAAACAGCGCACCAGAAAAGTTCCCAGGAAAGAGAGGTGGGTCACTAATGGACACGCTTAAGTACCATGTCTTTCCTTGCCAGAGCTTTCCTTAGACATGCACTTTTCACAAATCACAATTTTGTTTTCCAGTAACTAGAATAATTCTTTTCTGATGTGAAAATACTGCAACCACGGAGCATACTAAGATTTTTCAAATAAAAACCGGCACTTTCAAAACTTCTTGTAAATTTATATGAGTACTAGGGTAAATTCCATGTTAAAAATTACACACTTAAAATGGTAGTAAGTTCATGCAATGGCAATGGCTATGGCTATACTAGTCATTTATTAAGATTCATCTTCTTTTTTAAATACTAATTTTATTTCTTTATTTTCTTGATGCAGGTTTTCATCCTATCTAACCTTCTCTTACTAATCAGAGCATAACTCCCTCAATTTAACTCTGATGTAGGTGATCTTGGTGTCTATTTCAAGATAAAACAATTATCTAAAACTATTATGTTGAACATTGTAGCGAAAAAGTAAGAAACAAAGGTGATATTACTCCATCAAAGTACATGATAGTTCCTCTCGGATAGGTTCTAACCTTTACTGACTAATTAGACGATATCTCCCAAATTGGAACTCCAAATTGCGTTATTCCAGTTGGTAAAAATCCATGAGCCATATATCTATAATTGTTATGTTGGCGCGCTATTTTAATTCCCTACAGAATATTCCCAGAAATTCAAAAACTAAAGCATTAATAACATACTCTTCCCTGAATAAACATTTTCTGACCTCTGCTTACTAATCGGATTATATCTACCTCATATGAACTCCAAATTGCATAATTCCAGTGGGTATATTTCCATGAGACATAGATATATAACTTTCATGTTAACCATTTATTTTAATTCCATAAAGAAAATTCCCAGAAATTAAAATACAAAAGCTGTCCTAACATAATCTTCCCTGATGAACCATTTTCTGACCTTGGCTTACTAATTGGACCATATCTACCACATGTGAACTCCAAATTGAATGATTCCAGTGGCTAAAAATCCATGACACACATATCTTTAATTCTTATGTTGACCATTTATTTTAATTCCCTACCAATAATTCCCAGAAATTAAATTACCGAAGCTATCCTAACATATTCTTCCCTGATGATTCATTTTCTGACCTTTGACTACTAATCAGATCATAGCTACCTCATATGGACTCCAAATGGAATGATTCCAGTGGCTAAAAATCCATGACACATTTGTCTTTAATTCTTATGTTAACCATTTATTTTAATTCCCTACCAATAATTCCCAGAAATTAAATTACCGAAGCTATCCTAACATATTCTTCCCTGATGATTCATTTTCTGACCTTTGACTACTAATCAGACCATATCTACCTCATATGGACTCCAAATGGAATGATTCCAGTGGCTAAAAATCCGGGACACATATATCTTTAATTCTTATGTTAACCATTTATTTTAATTCCTTATAGATTGTTCCCAGAAATTAAAATACCGAAACTTAAAATTCTGCCACCCATAGCCATAACCATGCAGAACTATCTACACCAACCTAAGTATTCAAACATACATCACATGCAAGATCAATATGTAACATGATATAGCAACATCATGACCAATCATAAAAGTTCTAAGATCAAAATCTCATATAAATATTATAAGTTTCAAAAGTTTTCTTCAAAAAGAAATATTGTTAAACTTACCTTTAGCTTTCTAAACTTCTCCTTCTTCTTCCTTCCTTTCTTCTTCTCTCTTCTCTCCTTTCCTCACTCTACCTTGCTTCTATTTCTCTCTCTTTCTCACTTGGACGAAATTAAAGTGTTGTAAGGGTGGGTTCTCTTATATAGACCACCAAATAATTCACCTTTCATGATCATGGATCTACCTTATCACAATTAAGATAAACTTTGTTGAATTTTTGGAAAACAAACAACTTATGTTCTTGTCTTCCTCTTCCTTAGTCAAGATATGCATAGGAAAAGGAGATTTGTATTTTGAAAATTATGATGATATGTTCTTAAGATAAGGGACAAGGTCCCTTTGATTTAGGGATTCATTTAATTTTTCTTTTGTCTTAATCAATTATGATAGGTTGCCTTTTTAAGTGGCAAATTTCTAGCCCTTCAATCTCCATTATTTGGTTGATATTATTTGTGTGGGCTATGAATGTTTTGTCCTAATACCATGTATTATCATACCACTTGCTAAAATTATGAGTGAAGGATATAGATGTTTTTGTCCTAAAGCCTTGTATTATCATGCCACTTGCCTAAATGATGAATGTAGAATCACACCACTTGCTAAATTTTTGTCTTAATGCCATGTAACCTAATCTTTATTCTTATTATTATATCATCATCTAATTTATTTTATTTTATTTTTCCTCTTGGATTTGGGCTTATTCTTACCCATTATGGGCTTGTCCTACCCATTTTCTTTGCTTTGGATAAAATTCTTCCTTTCTTGGTGGGCTTGGTCACATTTTCATAATTTTTGGGCTATTGGTGAAATTACTATATCCTAGTCCAAGTTTATGTTTAATTTCTTGTTTAGGTTATCCAATGGGCTTGCTAGAAACTTATGTGAAGTGGAAAAACTCTATATGAAGTGTCCATAGGTAAAAGCCCAATGTATGGGTAAAGATTTTAAACTTAGTAACTATAGTTCTTGAATTAGGAAAAATTACCCTAATTCAATGTTCTTTGAAATTTTAAGACCTTTACTTGTTTCTAAAAATTTATCTTCCTTATCCAAGAATTTTGCATCTCTTTAGTATGTTATTTCTAATTTCTTTCCTATTAGATTTTCCTTCTTTATTTGTTCTCTTAATGTTAGAAACATTTTCTATGCATATACATAAGGTGAAGAATTTCTAAGGATTATATTTCCTTAGATATCTAAAATATTGTCTAATAAATTTTATTTCCTTAATTAAATTTTTTATGTACCTTTATCAATAAAAGAAACGAAATTAAGGATGTTACAGGTTTCACTAAAGGCAAGGTCTTGATTTCACATAAACTTTAGTCTGGTTGTTAAATTTTTTACTGTAAGGGTTATGATGAGTTTAGCAATGTCAAAAGTATGAGAAATGTATCAAATTGATGTAAATAACACATTCTTAATTGGTGATTTAAGTTAAGAAGTGTATGTGGTACAACCCCAGGGCTTTGAATCCTCACAAAGACAACTAGTATACATGTTAAATAAGGCTCTATGTGGCCTAAAACAAGCTCCCCAAGGTTGGTTTGTCAAGTTGGCACAAACTCTAACCCAGTTTGTTTTTAAATCCTTTAATTAGAATAGCTCTTTATTTATTAGGGTACTAATCACTCTACCTTACTGATTTTGGTTTATATAGATGATATAATCATCACAAGTGATTCAACTAAGCAAATCTTTAAGTTAATCCAACAGTTTACCTTCATGTTTGCACATATGGATTAGGGTAAACTTAACTATTTTCTTGGAGTTGAAGTGAAAAGACTTTCCAATAGTTCTATTCATCTTTCTCAAGGCAAGTACATTAGAGAGATACTTACCAAGGCCAAAATGGCATATGCCAAGCCTATCTCTACTACAATGGCTACTGCAACAAAGCTAAAAGCAAGCACTGGATGAGAAAATTAAAAAGGAACACAAATCATGTTCTCCTTTTACTTCTTGCAATTTTTTTTCAAAAGCCTAATTAAGTTCCTTTATATGTTTCCACTCTGGAAACCTACTCAAATAAATTTTCATGCAACTTAGATTATTAATTAACAACTCTCATTAATTGCAAAGCTATTATTCCTTCAATTTATATCTATCAAATAGAGAACTAAAAAACAGAACAAAAATGGAAAAAACTAGCAACTTACATCAATATATAGCTAAAGTTCTCAAGAAATAATTGATTTTATAATAGTTTAAAAGAAATCAAAATAGAATACACAATAATAGAGACAAAGATACATCATTTCAACAAACGAACAGATATATAGACACAAAATTCAAAAGATAAGGAAGAATAAAAGAGAACATGATAATTTTTTCCATTTTAGCCCAATATATAGCCTACATCTAGTCTCCTTGGCTTTAGATGATTTTTTTTTCTTACTAAACACAAATGCTTGTTTTTCAACTAACTCACATGTAACAATTACAAGAAAGTTTATCCCGCATACCATACGATTTCATGCAGCTTTAGTAGAAAGTCCATAATGTTAACTTACTATTCAAATTTAAACAGAAATTTCATATATGCAATATATTTTATTTTCTCTAAATTATTCTAAAATGTCTCAACTACCAACAAATCATTTGAGGCTTCATGCCTAAGCTTGAAATTAGCAAGTCAGAAGTACAAGAAAAGCTCTAACCAATTAAATTCCTATACAAGATGCAAAACAAAGATAGGGTTACAGAACCAAAAGACACAAACCCTGGTGGAAATAGCTCATGTATTGGTTAGGACATATGGGATAGAGTAAGTTCACGAAATTAGAATTATGCCCTTAACATGCCCAAGGGAAGTATAGGTACAGGAATATCTTTATATCTACTGATTCATATTAATTGAAGAGTAGAAAAATATATGAAGGGGGCAATATCTCCATCAAAAGAAGAACCTATTGAACTCTCAAATCACAACCTGCATCATTCTATTTCCATTCATTCATTCAGAACTTATACTTTTTCTTCCCTTCCATCAAATATATCATTTCATACATCCTTTTTTATTTTCTATCTCTCTCTCTCTCTGTGCAAGACTTTAACTATTTCATACCTAGTCATGCCTTTTCATCCAAGTAATTATATTGATGCCCTCACTTTCTAAGCCCTCTTTTGTCCCTTCCCATTTTAAGAACTTCTCTTAGTCAACTTCAATCCTTCTCTCCCAAATATTACTATGATTTTCTTTCCTCATCACTCTATGTGCCTCATTTATTCCCTTATTATAACCCATTCCCCTCCCTCCAATTCATGCAATCAGTCTCTCACCTACCCTCATCTCTTCTATATCTCTCTCTCTCTTTAACCCTATCAAATCACCATTTTGTTTGCTTCTCTTTATTTTGTTCTTTTTTTGAATCTAGCATGGAACCTCAACAACAATAGACCTAACACTCACCAAACGAGGAAAAGTACAATTGATAAGCTTGTTTTATCTACTCAAACTAAAACCTACTAAGTCTCTTAACATAACATTCATGAAACTTATTCAAAGGAAAATAAAAACATCACTATTAGCAAAATATTCAATTCATAAGGGCACAATCAATGATAGCTTCAGTTCACAGTCATAAATTAGATTCAATTGAATTACACAAATAAACTTGAAAAAAAAAAGGAATCATCCCTCAAAAGAATGAGTGAATAGGACTTACGGGATGGGTTAAGAAAAAGCAAAGCAAGAAAACCTCTCAATCTTCATAAACAGAACACAATGTTGAGGGGTTGTGGACTTATTGGTGAATTGCATCCTAGCACATAAGCTTCCTGAACACACAAAAATAGAGAAAAACCCTCAATTTTCACCCAGCACAAAAGCTACCTGAACATAACCAAAAAACTTCTCAATCTTCACACATTTGGTTTTATCTTCAATTCCAAAACAAAAGCAAACAAAAAAACTTATAAAATCACCTCAATGCCAAAATAAAACCCTTAGAAGCATAATTTCCAAACCCAATCAAAAGCAAACAACAAAAATAAGAAAAAGTATATGGGAGAACCTCAAATACAACCTCTCTGATGACACCATGCCGAACTGGTTGGCGCTAGGGTTTTCACGAGCAATTAAAGTGACAATGGGGTAGAGAAAAGGAAATTGCGGGCTTCTTCTTTTTGTAGCACAAGAATTTTCACAGACAACGGCGTAAAGAAGAGGGCTTTCCATAAGAGGAGAAGTGTAACATCCTTAAAATTTAGTAATTCTCATTTATGTATGGATTAATAAAAGAAATGAAGGAGTATGGATGTAATTGAAAGGTTTTAAGGATGAAAATGAAAACTTATTAATATTTTTGGGGTCAAATTGTAATTTCCTAAAAGTTTAGGGGTAAAAATGTAAATAATGAAATTTGCAAGGACTTCCTCTAACAATTAGAAAATTGCTAGTTGGTTCTCCATTATTATTTTTAAAAAAAGAAGATGGAAGATTTTTCTGACCGAGATAATGAATAGTGATGAATAGTATTTCTCTCTCTTGATCTGGAGTACTTTTAAGCATCCAATCTCAAAGCTAAGAGTACCACTGGATTCAAGACGAAGAGTACTACGATATTGGCCGAATGATTTTTTAAATTAGTCGTTGAATTGTCATAGAACAGAAATAGAAAATTTTAGAAAAAGGTAAATTCTGAAACTCCTATTTAGAGGTTTCAAATTAAAAATCTGACACCATAGATGGATTCAGGAGATAGGTAAACCTTAGGATATTAACTTTTTTTCGGTCATCTAACAACTTTTTGTGCGTCGTGAACAGTAAATCCGACTAGTATGAATAGTATTTTTTACGATAAATAGTATTTTTCGACGGTGAATAGTACCCCCCCCAATCGTTGAAGAGTGTTAAACAAGCTCCCAAAGTCATTTCCTAAGTTTTTGGATCTTCTGGATACATTTTTTAGATCTATTTGGTCAAATTCGGATTGGAAAAGTACATTTTAAGGCTGTCCAATCTGGAGCCTTACCTTGTGAGTAGATGATTCTTTCTATAACTTGTCATATACTCTTCTTGATCTTTAAATGTGTAATTGATTATGTTTATAAGTTATTTACACTTTTATATGTTTCTGAAATAGATTAAGTTATCTGAATTGTTTACAATATGGAATATAGTTCAAGAAGAGTATAGTTTTGAAAATAGATTTCTAAACATCATGCTATATCTAATACTACATGTATTTCTCATTAATGATAAAGTGAATATTTATGCATGTGGCATTGCTTTATAAAAATATATGATTGCCTCAAGAAAATGGCATGTATATGTGATAAACCCTGATTGGAAAATTTATGACAGATGAGCTGTATTGAGACTGAAAGTCTGTGTTACACTGAAAGCTCTGTTTTGAATGATATGGAATATGTGCATATTATAAATTTTGTGGAAGAATCCAATTAGAAACATTGTTTGCTAACAGCGGGTGATGTTAACCTTGGTGCACCTTGATACCTCAGCTAACAGGGGTGATGCTAGCCTCGTGTGATGGCCAATACACGGGATATAATATACGATGGAGAGCGGGATGCCACCTATTTGGGCGAGATGCCAGTTATATGATATGTGATTTGCCTTCCCTTGCTTTGTGCTTAGGAAAATTGCCTATATTAGAGTCCCTTTGCATGTCCTCTTGAATGGTGGTAGGGCAAACTTCAGCGGGATGCTGAGTTTAGCCAAATCTTACACCACCAAAGTACGAAAGGGCTTGAACTTTGATATGGTGGTTCTAATATGGGATCCTCCTAATACTTTTTATAAGAAATTTTTTTAATGTATATCAATGTTTGATTAATGATCATATTGTATCATATATGATTACATATATATATGAATGTGATTTGATTTGAGAATATTTGAAAATGCGGGTCCCATATGGATGTACTTTTTAACCGTAATTTTTTATGTGACAAATTTTAAAATATAAGTACATCTATATGTTGACCTAAGATGTCATAGGAAGCATTATCTACTTACTGAGTTGTCAAACTCACTACACGATCTCTACATTTTTTTTTTAAATAAAGATATAGAGTTTGGTCTTGCAAATAGGTGATCAGTTAGGCTGCTTACTCTCTGGGTGAGCCTACTTGCTTTGAAGGCTCACATTATTTGAATTGTAACATATTGGTAATCTAGAGTATGCTCTATATGCCACAGGCAGGATCTCTACTTTTACTGTTACTCTGATTTTTATGGACTTAGTCTATATATGCCATATGTATGGGAGAACCTATATGTATCTGTTTCAATGATAAATGATTGGAATATTCATGTTTATGGAAAATATATGTTCATGGTATATGTGTTTCATGTGCCCTAAAATTAGGGGCGTGACAAGTTGGTATCAGAGAAATAGGTTTCCCTGTGGCTATTGGAGCAAACGATTATGTAGTAGGACTTTGAGTATGGGTATGTAACTGTGGACATATTCATACTCACAGTGCTACTGTGAAATTCTATAAGGTATCATTCTCTTCTTCCTTCTGATTCTTATCTTAGGTATGTGATGTTTAAGCATCGATAAGTATGTCTTAGACAATAAATCTTGAGTGTAGACTACCAGTTCAGCTTTTGAACTCGTGTTGATGAACAATGATAAAGATAACCCTCTTGGGTATAAAGAAAAAGAATTAGCTAAAAGTAAGAAGATTTCATCCAAACACAAAGGTAATGGCGTGTTCGAATGTCAATAAGGTTTGAATTGGTTGTTTGATTTGTTTATGTGAAACAATATGACGAATGGCTCATAAAATATTGATAGTGGGTTATGATGTGATCAAGGTTGTTAACTCCAAGATAAGAGTTTGCAATAAAGTGAGTGTTTTGGAAATAAATGTAAATATTTTTTTGGATGGATGAGTTAGAACCTATATATATAAATAGATTTGGCAAGTTTGGGGGTGGATTGAATTTAAGAGCAGGGAATCTATGAAGATAATGTTTTCAATGATAGATTTTGTTGATATAAAGGATTCGCAGATAGTTTGATTTTTAGTAATATTATGTACAAGCACTATGAGAAAGGAAGGTTTACCTATGAAAATTTGAGGTATGTAAGATGGGTAATTCATGTGAGGAACTCTTGGATAGATGTAAGATTTTCATGGTTGATCGTTCAAACATGTCATAAGGATGTTAAAGAATGAAGTCAAAATGTGTTAACCTTGTTTAAATGTTTTGAAGTGTGTTCTAACTGATACAGTATGAAAATGTCATCAATAGCATAAAAGGTTAGTGAAGGAGTATCAAGTAGTGAACAATTAGTGGAAGCATGTACCCAGTAATTTAATTTCAGCTTTAGCAGCCCATAAGTTATTACAAAAAGGGTGTCAAGGATATTTGGCAGTGGTGAGAGATGTTAATATAAAGTATACCAATGTAGATCAGGTTCCAGTGGTTAGGAAATTTTCTTATGTGTTTCCAGAAGAATTGCCTGGATTACCCCCGAAATGAGAAATAGAATTTGATATTGATTTACTTTCTGAAACTCAACTAGTATCTATATCCCTTTATAGAATTTGGTAATGTCATTTGGTTTAAAAAATACCCCAGCTATACTTATGGATTTAATAAATAGTAATTAAGCCATTCTTGGATTAAATTGTAAATGTATTTATTAACGATATTAATAATATATTTCAAGAGTATAGAGGATCATAAACAACATTTAAGAACAGTTTTACAAACTCAAAGGGAGTATCAACTATATGCTGAGTTTCAAAATATGAATTTTGACTTAGTAGTTTTATTTTTTATAGCGCATGTGACTAGTAAGGATCATATTCAAGTTGACCCTAAGGAAATAAAAGTGGAACAACAATTGCTACGTACTACTATAGTTAAAGATGAAGATCAAAGTCCAACTTGCACTTTCCACGATTGTCTGTCGTCTAATCTATTCAAGCCATAGTTGGATCAGGTACATGAACATATGCTTGTAAAGCATCTATCAACTCCTCATCATTTGAAACTGAGATGAGAATTCGTCATGCTGAGTGTGAGATAAACCTTTGTTTCATAGCCTGATCAAGAAAAGACAACAGACCATCAAAAAAGTGGTTGACATTTAACAAACCTATCGGTTTGTGATGTATATTTAGTTGTACCCAAGAGATTATTTGTAAAATCTCTTCTAAAGTACCAAAACTACGTAGTAAGGCAATGAATGCATCAACATTGCTAATCATTCTAGCCATGCGCTCATGTATAGAGGCTGCCCTAAATTCTTCCCCAACTATTTTTCCTAGAATGTTTGATACAGCTAGAGCTGTAGGAATAATACCTAGAACTTTTCATCCTCCTACATGTGCAACTGTAGACACACATCCCATTAACCCACGGTTACCTCCACCATACACTAAATGAATTTTTCTTTTGGCCAGCACCATACCCAGATTTTGTGCTGCTTTTACATACTCTCCATCTTTTCCAAGAATGGAACCACAAAAGACACAAATATTTCAAAACTGACAGAATGTAGTTCCCTCCATAACTATTCTTACCCTAACTTTGAGTATGAAGGTAAAGATACTAATGTAAGCATATATAGAACTCAGAGAATGGAATATTTATAATAACTATGCGAATAGGTCGGGCATTATTAGAACAGCCATGTGAGTGATTAGTGGATATCATCTAAATTAAAGGCAAAAATTTCAAAAATGACGGCATGCATGTATATGTACAGTAGTTGTGATTGTGGGTCATATTAAGCATATAAAGATAATAAGATCTTAAGATATTACCAGAAATTTTCTTTTTCTTTATAGTCATTGATTAACCATTGATGTCTTGATTCTTGTAGGAAAGTTGTAGGTGATAGGTGTAATTGTAAAAAAAAAGAGTGAAAAATGCAAACCAATTAGTTGTTGAAGAAGGATAATCAAAAGATTTATCTTATTTTTCCCAATGTTCTTACCAGTCGATTATTGGTATTATTAAGTCGACTAGCTATTTTGAGAATTTTTAATTTGGACTGGTTATCTTACAGTTGATTGATTACATCTATTTTGAAGCAACCAACTGCATCCTACTAGTTAACTATGTACTCTTTGTTTTTCACAAACTTTTATAAAATCAGAAATGGTTCTTTTCCATGTGGTATTTTTCCACTGAATAACAGTAGCTTTGAATTAAATTTTGGCATATATATTCAAAATTTACGGCCACCGATTTTTGCCAAAATAACAACTAGATTTTGTTTACAGATTTTCAAGAATTATGACCATTGATTTTAATTTTCTTTCAATACTTTGTCCAAATTTCTGACTTCCTATTTTGGCATCATGCTCTATTATCTATTCCGCATTTTCTGCTGCATCGTCCTACATTAATATTTGGCATTAAATGCAAGATTCTTTTTCCTTATTATGAAGAGGGTTAATTTCTTTTCTTTGAAACTCAGTTATTATGGTGTCTAATTGGTTAGTAGGTTAAAGTAATAGAGATTTTAAAAGGAATAGATAGATTATGGCCTTATGGTGCTTTGACGAATGTAATCAAGAGAATTAGTGGTGTTGAAGTTCTTGAGGAATAAAACATGGGAAGTAGGATTTAAATTAATCTTTGAAACTCTTAATTTGGAAATATGGAGAATATTGTGAGAATCATATCCGAAAATAATGTAAGTGATCAAGATATTTATGTAAAGGGTTTATACCATGCTAAGTTGAGTTTAGTAGTTAGGATGTGAATTATGTTGAGATGGGAAATTCACATGTGAATAATTGTTGAGAAAGGAGATTTTAGGAAGAAAAAAGACCATATGTTTTGAATATTGATGGGATATATTAAGATATGAAAGAATTGTACTAGTATAATGGTAAAAAGAAGATACAAGTGAAATTTTTTTCGTTGTTTGGTATGTCAACAAGTAAGAATTGAATATTTTGTTTCAAGAGAGCTAATAAAAAAGCTTTAGGATCTTAACTAGATTATAGTATAGCTGATAGTAAACCTAAATAATGTGTTTATGTATTAGAAGTTATGCTTCAGGTATCTTTATATAATTTTGGTGAAAATTTAGAGAAAATCATTTATCCTTAGTTGAACTTGTCCCTATCAGTAATTATTAAGCCAACATACAAATGGTACCATTTGAGGTTTTACATGAACATTGTAGGTCTCTTAATGGGTGAGTGAGTTAAGTAAAGTTAAGTCCATGATATATAGGATTAGTCCAGTAGCTTACTATTTGTTTTGCCACCTGAATTGAGTAATGTTCATCCAGTCTTTCACGTGTCTATGCTACGAAAGTATCTACCAAACCCAACACATGTTACTCAATGTCAGGAAATTCAATTAGACAAAGATTTTTCATGTGAGGAAAAATTAGTGACTATAGTAGATAGACAAGTGAAGACAGTGAAAGTGATGTGGCAGAATCACTCTTTAGAGGAGGCTACTTGAGAAAGAGAGAATCATATGCGATACCCACATATTTTTGAATGATAAGGTTAGTATTTATTTACAAATATGGAGATGAAATTGATTAGAAAAGAATATAAGCAACTCAATACATGCCAAAAGTTTATAAGGACCATAAATGTTAGAGCACTAGAAATTATCAATTGGTGACCAAATATTCTTAAAGGACTCACCTATGAAAAAAGTAATGAGGTTTGGAAAGAAGGAAAATGTTCAGCTCTAATATATAGGCTCTTTTGAAATCTTGAACAAAGTGGACATAGTAGTATATTGCCTAGCCTTGCCATCAAGATTAAGTTATGTTGATACAGTCTTTCTTGTATCAATACTAAGAAAGTACCTATCAGATTCTTCTCATGTATTTAATTCCAAGAAATTCAATTGGACAAGAATTTAGCTTAATTATGAGTAAAAATTAATGTCTATTATTGATCGACAAGTGAAGAACTTATAATTGAAGGAAATCCCTATAGTTAAGGTAATATGACAAAATCACACAAGTGAAGAGATTTCCTAGAAAGTAAAGGTAATATACAAAAGAGATATTCCCAATAGCTTGAGTAATCAGGTTAATAACTGTAATATATGCATAAGCCTCATTCCCTACTTATGATATGATGGTTTGAAATTCGAGGACCGAGTTTCTTAAGGGGGAAGAATGTAACATCCTTAAAATTTAGTAATTCTCATTTATGTATGGATTAATAAAAGAAATGAAGGACTGGGGATGTAATTGAAAGGTTTCAAGGATGAAAATGAAAACTTATTAATATTTTTAGGGTCAAATTGTAATTTCCTAAAAGTTTAGGGGTCAAAATGTAAATAATAAAATTTGCAAGGACTTCCTCTAACAATTAAAAAATTGTTAATTGGTCCTCCATTATTATTTTAAAAAAAAAGACAGAAGATTTTTGTAACCGAGAGAATGAATAGTGATGAATAGTATTTCTCTCTCCTCATTTTCTCTCTCTAGATCTGGAGTACTTTCAAGCATCCGATCTCAAAACTAAGGATACCACAGGATTCAGGATGAAGAGTACTACGATATTAGCCAAATGATTTTTCAAATTAGCCGCTGAATCGTCGTAGATCAGAAGTAGAAAATCTTAAAAAAAGGTAAATTCTAAAACTCCTATTTAGAGGTTTCAAAATGAAAATCTAACATCGTAGATGGATTCAAGAGATAGATAAAACTCAGGATATGAACTTTTTTTGGTCATCTGACAACTTTTTGTGCATCGTGAACAGTAAATTTGGCCAGTATAAATAGTATTTTTTGGCGGTGAATAGTATTTTTCGACGGTGAACAGTACCCTCTCATCGTTGACCAAGCTCTCAAAGTCATTTCTTAAGTTTTTGGACTCTTTGGATACGTTTTTTTAGATCTATTTGGTCAAATTTGGATTGGAAATGTACATGTTAGGGTTGTCCAACCTGGAGCCTTATCCTGTGAGTAGATGATTTTTTCTATGACTTGCCCTATACTCTGCTTGATCTTTAAATGTATAATTGATTATGTTTATAAGTTATTTACACTTTTATATGTTTCTGAAATGGATTAAATTATCTGAATTGTTTACAATATGGAATATAATTCAAGAAGAGTATAGTTTTGAAAATAGATTTCTGAACATCATGGTATATCTAATACTACATGTATTTTTCATTAATGGTAAAGTGAATATTTATGTACGTGGCATTGCTTTATACAAATATATTATTGCCTCAAGAAAAGGGCATGTATATGTGATAAACCCTAATTGGAAAATTTATGACAGATGAGTTGTATTGAGACTGAAAGTCTATGTTATACTGAAAGCTCTATTTTGAATAATATGGAATATGTGCATATGATAAATTTTGTGGAGGAATCCTATTAGAAACATTGTTTGCTAACAACAGGTGATGTTAGCCTTGGTGCACCTTGATACCTCAACTAGTAGGGGTGGTGCTAGCCTCATGTGAGGGTCAACACATGGGATATGATATGTGATGGTGAGCGAAATGCCTCCTATCTAGGCGAGATGCCACTTATATGATATGTAATTTTCATTCCCTTGCTTTGTGCTTGGAAAAATGGTCCATATTAGAGTCCCTTCACGTGTCCTCTTGAATGGTGGTAAGGCAAACCTTAGCGGGATGCTGAGTTTAGGCAAATCCTACACCACCAAAGTACGGAAGGGCTTGAACTCTGATATGGTGGTTCTGATATGGGATCCTCCTAATATTTTTTATAAGAAATTTTTTTAATGCATATCAATGTTTGATTAGTGATCATATTGTATCATATATGATTACATATATTTAAATGTGATTTGAATTGAGAATATTTTAAAATGCAGGTCCCATATGGATATACTTCTGAACCGTAATTTCTGATGTGACAAATTTTATAATATGAGTACATCCTTATCTTGACCTAAGAGGTCATAAGAAACATTATCTGCTCATTGAGTTGTCAAACTCACTACACTATCTCTACTTATTTTTTAGATAAAGATATAAAGTCAGGTCCTGCAGATAGGTGATAAACTAGGCTTCTTACTCTCTGGGTGAGCCTACATTGCTTCGAAGGCTCACATTATTTGAATTTTAACGTATTGGTAATCTAGAGTATATTTTATATGCCACAGGCAGGATCCCTGCTTCTACTGTTACTCTGATGTTTATGGACTTGGTCTGTATATGGCATATGTATGGGAGAACCTATATGTATCTATTTCAATGAAAAAGGATTGGAATATTCATGTTTATGAAAAATATTTGTTCATGGTATATGTGTTTCACGTGCCCAAAAATTAGGGGCGTGACAAGAAGGGTTTTCACTAGTAAAAAGACGAGAGAAGTAAAAAATTAAGCAGGCTTCTTTTTTCACTTGACCTATATTTATCGGCCTACCCTTTTTTTTCTCCATTTAACTTTCAATGACGACCAATACGTCACTAAAACTTACCTTTTGGTGAGGACCCAAAAGGTCGTCACTGAAACTACACTTTTTGTTAGGACTACACTAAACTCGTCACTAAAAGTATATGTTTTTGTGATGACCTTTAAAAGTCGTCACTAAAACTTATTGAAACTTGATCTTTTAGTGACGACTTTTGAAGTCGTCACAAAAAAATTGGTCACTAAAAGTCATATTTCTTGTAGTGATATTACTTGTAGTGATGTTCTTATATTTGAGAAGTTGTTTAAGAATATAATTATCTTTTTTTATGTTTTAAAAGTTAAATCAATTATTGAACTGATAGAGAGAGTAGTTTATAATTTACTAATACAATTATGATCAAATCATAGTTAAACTGATAATAAAATATATAATATATATTTTTAATATCATAAAATATAATATATTAAAATTTGAATATATGAAATCAATTAAATAAATCACTTAAGATAGAAATAATAAAATAGTACATACTTCTATATTTAAAGTTTTATTAATAACTCTATCATATAAAAAAAATACATGATATAATATTCAAATATGTCAATAATAATTATTACAATATTATTTTTTATTGTAAAAAAATTAAAATACAAGTATAATTTTCATTAATACTAAGAAATCAACTAAAATGACATTATTTTTACTTAAAAATTTAAAAAAAAAAAAGTAAATTATTCTAATTCATTGATTTTAACTAAATTTTTTTCTATTTTTTATACCTAATTTTCAAGATTAAATTGAATCAATCCTTTTATTGATTTATTGATTTTTTGAGTCTGACTAGTTTGATCCAATTTTTTCAATACTGATATTTTCTACTCATCAATATGTGAGATAGATGTACCTGTGCTCACTCGAGGTTTAGTATTTCTTATGATTTCGTATGAAACAATGAATGGAAAATTCATGGGTACAAATGTTGCATCACAACACTACTAAAGTGTACCAGATTATGAACACTGATAGCTCACCTGATGTTTTTAGATTTGGTTGTTATTCTACATTTATTTGTCCACCTTAATATTGCTTATGTTGTTGATTTAATGAACAAATAAGTTGTATCTATCTCCAAAATTTTGCCAACTTCAACTGATATATGATAGAATTTCTTAAATGTTTAAAATGGCAAGCACTATAAAATACAATAAATTTGATATTTTTTTTACTAGTGTGCAAATTATTTTAAAAATAATTCAAGTATTTATAAATGCCCAACCAGATTTTATCTTATCATAATTGAATGATAGGTGATTACAATTTTTGTAGCCTAATCAAAATTTTACAGCTAAAATTGATGTTCTTGTTAGATAAATTACTAATTAAGTTCATGTTTTCATATAAATATGATGAAAAAAAAATAACAAACATGTAAGCCAACAAATCGATCAAAAGACAAGCAGCACACTTGATGTGTGTATAATTAAGTATGATTTTAATATATTTAAACTTATTTTTTATTTGATTTAAGTAAAATAAAAAGAAATTTATGAAAAAAAATACTAAATTGTAGTGATTCTAGACCTTTCTGTAATAATTAGACGATAACTCCCACATATGAACTCCAATAGAAGTGGTTTAAGTGCCTATGTAAAGATAAGACAATTAGAACCGTAGTGCAGCAAAGTGAATTATGACCTTTCATCACAAATTAAGGTATATATCTCTCATCTGAACTCCAATAAAGGTGATTCAAGCGACTATGAAAATCTAAGAGACAGGGCTACAACTTTCATATTGATTACTTTCTAAATTCTGAATAAATCTTAGCGCTCTGTGGGCACTCCCTGACCTCTACAGAAAATTAGGGCTCGTTTAGTGGTCAAAATAGGATAGCAGATTGGATAAAAGTATGATAGGATATGTGCTTGATAAGCTCATATTCTATCTAGTGTTTAATGTGCATCAAGATAGGTATTATGTTATCCTATCCTATGTTTGGAGTAAATTAGATAATGGTAGGATATGATATAAATTATATAAAATGACAAAATTACCCTTATAATATAATTACATATATAATTATTTAAAATCAATTTTAATACAATTTTTTTGATTACTTTATACATTAGTATAAATTCTAAATTAAAAATAAATATATAATTAATAAAATAATATCCATAAATTAATATATCATATAATGATGGACTACTTCACCACAATATAACCAATATAACCATTTAGTTTAGATGACAAATATGCAATAAGATATTTTTTTCAAAATGTAGCAATGGGTATTCAAACTTTTTTTATTTGGTATAAATTTATATATGAAAGTCATTTTGATGACCTTTAATCCATTTAACCAATTTTACTTAGTGAAAAAAAATTCAGTGTTGTTGTATAAATTTATGTATAGAGATCTAAAAATGAGTTTAGGTCTTAATTTGTTTAACAATTTTTTTAGGTTTGAGTAGTATAGTATTCACCTGTCTCATATCTTAGTATATGTGTGTGTGTGTGTGTGTGTGTGTGTGTGTGTGTGTCTATATATATATATATATATATATATATATATATATATATATATATATATATATATATATATATATATATATATATATCTGTGTGTGTGTGTGTGTGTGTGTGTGTGTATGTATAAAATATTAATTTAACTACATATATGCACTTGACTTTGAATCTCACAAGCATTTGAATAAATTTTTGCATGTTGATTAGTGGATATTGTGTTCGGAATGTGATTAAAGAGCAATTTATGATGCTTTAAATAATTATTTAAACAAAATATTATTGAGAAGAGTCTTTGACAATTTAGAAATACGTAGATTTATTATTTTGCATTATTTTTATTGTCATTTGAGAATTCATTAAATAAGTTTCCACATGAGAAAATTTTGTCCAATTTAAAAAAAATCGAGTAAATGCACTCGGGTCCAAGAATTACAAGAGAAAGGCATTGAATCTTAAATGTTACCTGCCTAGGTTAAGTTCCAAAGATTCGCTTGATAAATAAGATTTGAATCATGAAGTTATTTAATGATCATTTTGCGGGAGAGGAGAATAATAGTTTATGGAGTTAACAATCTAAAATTAAGGAATTACAAGTGCTATAATGATTTTATTTCAGTGTAAAATTTTCTTAATGATAAAATGAATATTGTTAAAGAAAAAAGAAAGTGATAATTAGAAGTTTCATACTTATATAATCACATCCTCAGAGTAGTCAACAAATGGAAGTAGAACAATGATTCACTACGATGACAAATAAACTAATTCTGATAAGTTCACAGAAAACAAGGTTGTGGCCCTTCTAGACCCATGAAAAGGAAGAAGGAAAAAACATAATAAGGGTATTTATTAGATCACTTTGATCAATCATAGCATACCAAATTTTCCAAGTCCACCAATCAGGGTTCATCCTACTTTTTTGACCATTTTTTTCCTTAATCTCGTTGTAGGTTGCATACTGGGGAAAGTTTCAAGTCAACAAAGTATTACCAAGAGTTCTAGAATCATATTTTTTTAGTAAATGAAAGAAAAATACCATCCATAATGGAAGTACAGAATTTTCTCCATCATATACTGTGTTAAGAGTCAAGCAAATTTGTTATTATCCAGAAAATTTGGACACTAAGTAGTGGCCCAGATTGCATAGATTGACTGGTTTTTATCATCTTGTATTCATCAAAAGCTGCGAATGCCTCTGTTTGGTGGGTTAAGAGACAATGTATCTCAAATCCATTAAGAGACAATGTATCCCGAATCCATTAAGAAACAAAAAGTTGAGGGAGAAAGGCCAACCTCCAAAGGTAGTGATGTTGTAACTTTCAATTTTTTTCTCTAAGCTGTGTCGGTGTATGTTTAGCTAAAAACTATGAAAATCAATCTTCTTTCCAAAAAAAAATGGTTATTGTGGAGAGAAAGGTGAAGGTAATCCCTTGGCATGTTGACTCTCCATCTTAAGAAGCATCAAGGACTTCTGCCTTTGATATTAGTTTCTCTTAGCTGCTAGTGCTGCAAAAAAGAAGCCATAACATACTCAAGTTCCTTAAAAATTAAGAAAATTAAATAGGTCCAATTATTCTCTAGCTTCACAACACTGATTTGACATTTTCACAAGACATAATACAAAATATTTTTGGGGGTGCCTGATGTGATCTTAATTAAGCATGATATTAATACCTTTAAACTTACTTTTTGTTTGATTTAAGTAAAATATAATTAGGAATTAGCTTAGTTCTGTGTTTTGTGTTGTAGGAACAAAGGAAGAAGAAAAGAGAAGAAAAAGATAAGAAATTCATGAAAAAATGATACATTGCAGTGATTCCAAACCATTTATCATTGTTTTGAGCATATCTCCCTCTTATGAACTCTAATCAAAGTGATTCAAGTGGCTGTGAAAAGATAACACAATCATCTACAACTTTTATGTTGAACACTTGGTCAAATGTAGGAGATTTCATAGCGTTACAGAGCTCGTAAATCAGAATCATAGTGTAGCAGGATGAATTCTGACCTTTGGTCACTAATTTTATCATATCTCCTTCAATTTAGATCAGATTAAGGTGATTCCAGCGCTATGAAAAGACGAGACATAGAGATACAACTTTTGAGTTTGGTACTTTGGCAAATTCTAGAGTTTTCTGGGCATCGCAGCGCTCGCAAGAGAGCACCATGGCGTTGTATCAGCCCAGCAAAGAGCGCCGCAGCGCTGGTTCAAGAGCGTCGTGGCGCCCCGTCTTTGGATTTTCAGAGCACCGAGGGGCCCAAGTAGAGCGCCGCGGCACCCATCGCCGCACCAGGTTGCTGAATTTGCAATTTTTCAACTCCAATTAAAGCCCGATAGGCCAAAATTTGACCTAGAAACACTACTTCGATTAGGAGGAGTTAATCTATAAAAAGAGAGGAAAGCAAGCAGAGAATTCATTTAATCCTTCATCCAAGTTCTTAGTTACATTCTTCAATTCTTCTTTAGATTTTCTTATTGCCCTGCGTGGCTAGTTCTTCTTAGTTGGTTGAGGTAGATTGAAACCTCAAGGGATCTTCATGCATTGTGAGATGTGGATTTGATTTTATTATTTTAATTTGAATTGGGTATTGATTATTCATCTGCTCCTCTTCTCAATGATTATTCATATGATTGCTAAGGAGGCCTACCAGTATATTATCTATCTTAATCTACCGCTGAATTATGTTTTGAACAAAGTCTTCAATTCTGTGATTCATGAGGCAAATAGGTTTGAGGATTTTGGATTATAAATCATTGAACCTATGATGAATAACTAACTAAATTAGATATAGCCGATGTGTTTATATTTGTTTAGCTCTGTTAGTTTCTCTAGTTCTTCATGCAGTTAATAAGTTATGCTTTACTGATGTGTTAAAGGATTGTTTGTTAATTAGGGTTTAATTGGTGCGATTTTCATTAATTTACTAGACTTAAGGAGGAACAAGGTTAGAAACCCAATGATACATATTCAATTACAGATTGATTATGTTGCCAATGATCAATGCAATCCCTTAACGGTGAATATCAACCGAAACCAACATCTTTATCATTAATCACTTTCTCTTATTTACTTTCATTATCGTTTACTTGGTTTTATTTATAATTATCAATCCCCCCCTTTCTCAATCACATAAGGTAATTCCAGTCTCTATGGGATCGACCCTTACTCCCACTACTACAAGTTAATTTTGAGGTAAGGTATCAATTTGGGTGTACCTGCGACAGTATGCACCAGTGCCAATTAAGACTGAATCTAACAAATATGAATGTAAATAGCCACACCAAATTTAAAAAAAGGTCATTCATAGAACAATAAAAAATAGTTAAGTACTATGGCATCCATTGATACCCAAAAAATACAAGCGTCACTACATAATTTTAATAGTAATGTAGTAAATTAATCATATTGAAAGTACATATTTTCTTCATTATCGGAAAGTAAGTAAAAGGTGCATGTATTTTGCTGACTCCAAAATCAACCTAAAATTAAAATGGCATGCATTGCTGTTTAAATGGGAAAATTAAGCAGAACACCATGGACTTAAAAAGAGCAAGAGATTTTCATTAAAACTCAACATGCACAGACCTGTAACCATATAAGTGTATCACCAAATGCTAGTAGGCATGGTCTAAATTGAATTCTTTGCTCTAGAACCATTATAATTGCATAAATACCAAGAAAGCTTTAAAAACCCAGGTTATTTCAGTGAACCCAAAATTAGTGGAAATCAAATGCATAAAGAGAACTCCACTTTAAGTTTAAATTCAGCAAGGGTGTTTACAGTATTTGCAACCATAACAGACGAGAGCCAAAACAGATACAAGTAGTTTAAACCATTCATGCAAAACCACTATTCAAGAAAATACAAACTTACCTTGGCTGAAGGAGAGAGTGAACTAAAGCAGAACCTTGACTGAAGCAAAACCAGTAACCATAACAGACGATTGAACCCAATATAAGAGCAGCGATTGAAGGTAACAATCATACGCACATAAAAACTAATACAAACCAGCAACTAGCAATCAGTCAGACACACATATATACAAGCAGAAAAAAGGAAATCAACCAAAACGGATACAAGCAAAAGGTAACCCAGTGATAGCAACTAACAAGAGATACAAGCAAAAGGTAACCTAGTGACAACAATCAGTCAAAACAAAGGTGAAAAGGGAAAATTTGTACAGTGATAGAGAGAGTGAAAATGGCTTACCTCAGTGTGAGAAAGACCAAAAATATACAGTGAGGGAGAAATCGAAGCTTAACTCAACTAAAGGAGAGAGTGAGCTCGACGGTGGGAGGTGAAGGAGACAATGTCTACCGAGTGAGGAAGGAGAAGCGATGCTGGTGAGGGCTCTTTCTCGAGGGTGACAGAGGAGAAGCGATATAAGGTAAGGAGTCACTCAATGGTGAGGGAGGAGGAGTGATTTCTAATTAAGGGAGCCTATTTCTCAAGGATGAGGGAGGAAACACGATTTTTGATAGGGGTTACGAGGGAGTGAAGGGTGAAGACGAGTAAATTGTGCTTTCTGGTTCCTAACCTACCTTACCCCATAGGATTAAAATTTTCAACTACAAGATAGAATAGGATAATAAACATGATAATTATATCCTCTCTTATTAGCTCAACAAACACAAGATAATAATAGGATATGATAGCTTATCCATTCTTATCCTTCTTATCCTATCATCCAAACGGGCCCTTAAAGTGCAATTTTATGCCTTTGTTGACTCCAATTAAAGCTCAAAAGATTGAGAACTGACTTAAAAGTAATCCTACTTCATTCATGACTCCCAACCTAATAAATAAGAAGGAAAAAAGTATCAAAAGATCATCCAAGGATCCAATCATCGAATTCTCAAGCAATCTTTTATCTTCTTTCTTTATATTTTCTTATGGCCTTGCACAACTAATTTTCTTTTTATTGGTTAAGGAAGATTGAAACCTCAAGGATCTTTTATACATTGTGAGATTTGGATTAGTGTTTAATTATTCAATTTTAATTGAGTATTGATTATTCATCTGCTCTTCTATTACATGATTTTTCATATGATTGCTAAGGGATCCACTAATGTATTGTTTGTGTCAATCTACTACTGAATCACAATTCAACAAAGTTTTGATCACCATGATTTAATAGGCAAATAAGATTAATAATTATATGATTAAGAATTATTAACCTATGGTGAATGATTAACTAGATTAAAAACATCCTATATTTCTGTGTTGTTTAGCTCTATAAATTTCTCTATCTCTTCATGCGGTTAATAAGTTAAATTTTACCGATATGCTAATGTTGCTTATTAATTAGGGTTAGTTAAGCTGATCATCATCAACTGACTAAACCTAAGGAGGAACGGGGATAATATCCCATTGATAGATACTCGATTTAGACTTTATGATATTGTTAATGATCAATATGATTCTTTGATGATAATATCATTCAAAACCAAATTTTTCATCATTAATCACACTATCTTATTTTGTTATTTGCTATCATTCTCTTCTACTCTGTTAATTTACTTTCAGTACTTAATCACACTTTCTATTTCATGAAAGGTAATACTAGTCTTTGTGGGATCGGCCCTTACTCTCAATAATGTAGGTAGTATTGAAGTAAGGTATTAATTTGGTGTATCCACGACAATATCCACCCAACACCTTTTAAATGTTAAGTTAAAACATAAGAAAGATATACAACACAATAAAAGAACAACTAATATTTTATTATAATAAGAAAGAAAGGCCACCAAGAGAAGGTAAAACACCTTCCACCTTATCTAAGATTAAACCTCTCTATACACACTCTTTCTGAGAGTAAATTTTCTACACACTTCTTTTATCAAGATTTGAGGAACATTCTTATGAATATAATGAAAGAAGTTACAAATATTGAAAAGGGAAAAAATTCTAAGAGTTAGTGACCACATAAGCTTGCTACTTCATGTTTTGAAATTTAGATAAGGAGGACAAAGTTATATTGATAGTAGATAAATGGTCTACTAATTTATTCTCTAAGCCAAAGGAGCACCTCCCCTTTCTAATGAACCAACACACTACATCAATTATAGGTTTAAATTACTCATCAAAAACTTGAATTGGCTATAAAATCATATTGCACCATTGGTCCAATTAGGGATGGCAATAAGGCAGGGAGCCTATCCCCATTCCTCGTCTCTATAAGTTCTTTACTCCCTAAGGTGGGGAAATTTTTTCCACTATTCTGTTCCCCATGGGACGTAGAGACTTATGGAAACCCTAATGGAAGTATACTATAAAAATAAACTTAAATAATGTAAAATTAGAAAAAAAAAATTCAAATATTAAATGATTGTATCTTCATAAGTGGTTTCATATTACTCCCATTACAAAGAATCTCTTAAGTATTTCTAAATTTGCTCATGACAATAATGTTTTCTTTGAGTTTCATACCAACTATTGCTTTGTTAAAGCATAGAATACCAAGTAAACACTTTTAGAAAGGGAAAGTTGATCATAGTCTCTATGCTTTTTATCAATTCAAGCTCACTCAGTTTTCATTAGTCAATCCAAAGCTGTCACATGTCATTCCTAGTCCCAAAACATCATTCTCTTTGCTAGTAAGCAATTCTATTTTTGACAATACTATTTTATCTTTGTGTTTTGATTTATGACATTGTCGTTTGGTTCTACCCAAACTATTTAGCATATATTCAAATCTTGTAATATTCCTTTCAATAATACAAGCATAGATGATTTTTATCAAGCTTTTAGTTTAGGAAAAGCTCACAAAAGGCCATTTTCAATATCTTTCACTAAATATACAAAACCTTTTGAATTCGTTCACACAGATGTATAGGGACATGCTCCTATTACTTCTAGAAAAGGCTACTCATATTATATATCCTTTATTTATGCTTGAAAAAGGTTCTCCTAGATTTATCTGCTTAAACACAAATCTAATACACTTCAAGTTTTTCAACAGTTTAGTGTCATGGTAAAGTAGCAATTTGATACAAATATGAATTTTATCAAGCTTTTAGTTTAGGAAAAGCTCACAAAAGACCATTTTCAATATCTTTCACTAAATATTCCAAACCTTTTGAATTTTTTCACACAAATGTATGGGGACATGCTCCTATTACTTTTAGAAAAGACTGCTCTTATTATATATCCTTTATTGATGCTTAAACAAGGTTTTCTTAGATTTATTTGCTTAAACACAAATCTAATACACTTAAAGTTTTTCAACAATTTAGTGTCATGGTAAAGTTGCAATTTGATACAAAGATAAAGGCTATTCAATTAGATTGGGGTGACTTTAAGGCCTTTTCCAATCACCTTGACACTTTTGGCATTCGCCATAGAGTTAGTTG
This sequence comes from Gleditsia sinensis, assembly GCA_037074535.1. NCBI lineage: Eukaryota > Viridiplantae > Streptophyta > Magnoliopsida > Fabales > Fabaceae > Gleditsia > Gleditsia sinensis. Next base: position 34,178,260 of record CM073473.1, on the reverse strand, counting down.
CCTTTATGTTTATGTGTAGAATGGGACTGCTAAAAGAAAACATAGACATATTATAGAACTGGGTCGTAAATCTCTAACCAAATCATCCCTACCATTACCTTAATAGGATAAAGCCTTTCATACCACTATGTATCTCATAAATAAAACCCTTCAAATGTTCTGAAAGAAAAAGCACCTTTTGAAAGCTTATTCTCAACAAAACCAAACTATCAATATCTAAAAGTGTTTGGATGTGCTTGTTTTCCTCTAGCTAGTCCTATACCCGTGTTACACATAGAATATTTTAATTTAAATTATTTTAAAATAAAGTTTACATCATAAAATTTTAAATTAAATAATTTCAAGAATTTTCTATTTTTCTCATAATTAGGATTATCCATTTTCATGCTATTAATGCCCAAGGCAAGAATATTTGAATTTGAACTTTTGTGGAATTCTCAGAAGCTACAGGAAATTAAACATTCATTGTCTTTTCCAACAAATATTAATTTAAAGTTTACAATTGAATCTCAATTAATCATAAAATTAATATTTAAAGTGCTATATTCATACTTGTGAGGTCAAGTAATGAATTCTAAGTACACATTAAATGCTTTTCATAGAGTGAGTGGGACTATGTTATATAAATTGGTTAAACATATAAAAGTTAAAAGATGAAAAATGTATTTATAACTTTTTAATTTGTAGTTAGATTAACTAGGTTGGTTTTCTATCAAAAAACTTCATTTGTGAGAGCCCAGTAATAAAATGGACTGAAAAGTTATTTACCATCATCTATCTTTGGATTTTAGCAATAGCAACTTCATCCATGAAATGATTATAAAAAATTAGTTCATACATATTTGGACACAAAAACATAAGTATCAATATAATCATATATCATATAACAAAAGAACATACTTCTCATCACATAATTGGATTGCAGAATAACTTTTATATTTCTCAAGTTTCAATACCCAATACCATATTAGATTTCCAAGCAACCTTCATCCGTAGTTGAAAATAAACTAACTTGACCATAGTAATTCTTTATTATTGATTTGTCACCCTTATCATAGTCTCTATTATCATCAAACACTAAATTACCCTAAAAATTTTAAAGTAAAAAAGTAAAATCCAAGGGAAAATGACCAGGTTGTTTTCTATGTTCTACTTGGCATCTTAAAATCATATTTTCACACCAAATATGATTTCTTGTTGTTTCTTACTTTTTTATTACATCTAAAAAAATTCAAACGAACATTACTACAGAAAAATGTTTTTGGACAAATAGATATTACCTGCAATAGGAAGAAGAAATCCAATGTACAAAACTTTAGTGATTCTATCGATGTATTTGAATTCACTGTTTCACTTTAAAGAACCCAAATGCAAAACCTCCAAAAGGGATAAAACCATCCCACCGTTAGCTAATATCAAATAACAATATTTAAATGCATTAAATAAACCAAGAGTGTTTCTTTCAAATTACAAAAGAAGAATTTCACAATTTTACCAATTCATCAACAAAGAAAAATTTCAATTGCAAAATTCCTCTTATTGTTTCATACAATTTCATTGATTTCTGTATTCCAATTGCAAATCACCCCAAAAATCAAAGCAAAGAGAAAATTTAACAAAATTGCACACTGGGAACAAAACATATACTTACCACAATTAGTGATAAGGGTTGCCGATTAATAGTGAAATCAAATACTTAGAAAATATAGAGATGTTATTATCCATACAAAGTAAAAATAGATGTTTTGGGATTAACGTCACAATGGAAAGTAGAGGTTCCGACTACTATAACCTAACCCTTTTGAAGTTGTGCATATTACCTTCCCACTCACCTTGTGGTAACCAACCCTTGCAATAGGGAAAACTACCTTTAGCTTTTGTTTTGGATAGAGTTTTATTCATGGTTACTCTATAGTTCATTCCTTTTTTACCTTTAGTCTTGGTTTAGTTTTAAAATGAACCATAAAAAATGAATCTTGGAATTGGAATTCTTTGAAAAGGCAGCCTAGGTTAAGTGACTAAGAACCCCATAAGCATTAGGACTATGCCAATTGAGCTGAGATGTATGGAAATGAACCATCAAAATACTTATTAGATTCTAATAGTAGTTTATTTTTTAGGGCTATATTTTTCTAAGAGAGAATCAAATAGATGGAAGAAATATGAAAGAAAGAAAGAAAGAGAAGTGGTTTTAATAATTAACTGTAAAAGAATGAACAACTTAGAAAACTAAAGGAATTTTCTTACTCTTGGTTTCATCTTTGTGATAGCCAAACATTCACCCACGCCATCATTACCATATTCTTTTTAATGTCTAGTCTGTTGAGTGGTCCACCCTATTATATTATCAGGTTGAGAATAAACACCCGTCATCTTATTAGAAACAACACTTGCAATAATGAAAACCATATTATTTAGAAAAAATTGAAAAAAAAAAATGAAGAAAGCAATTAGACATTAAATGGGCCCAAAAAATCAATGCATGGCAAAAGTTGAAAGGCCTAAAGAGGAATAAACAGACATTGGCTATATTTTTCCAACCTTTATGACTAATGTCTTCTAAGGGATCATTGAGCTCAAAGTGCCAAACCTCCAACTGAAAGGTCTACAAATCCTCCACACATCTAGAAAGAAAATTGCATTTAGGCATACATCAACCAAATTATAAAAGTCCTATTTATTAATGTGAATAAATTCAGGAAAGTGTTCTTACAAAATATTATGTGTCCATCTATTGTTGAAGAGTATTGCTAAGAATATTCATCAAGAAGGAAGATTACTTGAATGATCATATTGCCAACTCAATCAACATTAAATTTCACTTTGGCCTTAAAGTAACTATGCCCTAAACCAAGTACTACTTTTTCCAAATCTCTAGGCTATAAAATTTAGGAATTTAGGAGAAAAATTGAACAAAATAATGAGAAAAATATATCTACGTTGGAGGGATTATAGGCATATCTTAGACATACAAACATAGAAACAAGCCAGAGAAAATGCTAGCCTTGAGATCATTAATAAACTTGGCAAAATGAAGATGGACACCATGAAGAAGCTCACTAAAAAACTCATTACTTTGGCAAAGAATATTAATCACTTCAGAGATATAAGAATCAATATTAGGATATACTACACATAAACTAAACTTCAACTTCATACCTTCCTTGACCTTAGAGAGGTTAATCTCCAAGAAACCTCTCATCTCGTTAGTTACCAACCTTGAAAGACAAACATAATTAAGGGGAAAGTAAATGAATTAACATGAGAAAAGTTTGTATATTACTTTCTTTCAACTGTACAAGTCTAGCTATTATATACAAGTGTAGTAAAGCTATTTTAGGAACACAGAAAGATATGATCCTAAAATTAATCTAGCCCAAATACTGATTGTGAGCTTGATCCACAATTTACTCCTATAATAAGTTTAGATAGTAATTACATATGAAAGTATATTAATAAAAATGAATGCAGATTTTCCTTCCTCTCACACTTCTCCTTATGGCAGAGTGTGAATGTCGATGATACCTAACTTGTTAAGCTGCATGTGAAATGCTGGTTCTCATAATGGCTTAGTGAACAAATCTGAAATTTGACTTCTCGTTTATAAATAGGTTGTCTTCAGTTATACTCTTTGAATTCTCTCGTGAACTATGGGACAATCCAAGTCAATATGTTTCATCCACTCTTGATAAACTGGATTAGCAGCAATGTGTAAGGCTACCTGATTGTCACAAAATAACTTTGTTAGTTCAAGATGAGGTACTTGTTAATCCTTCAACAAGAATCTCAACCAAGTGAGTTCACAAGCAATTACAGCCATGGAATGATACTTTGCCTCTGCTAATGATCTTGAGACAGTTGCCTACTTTTTAGTCTTCCATAACACAACTGACTTGCCAAGAAAAGTACAATAACCTATCATTGACTGTCGTGTAATTGAGCATCTTACCCATTCGGCATCACAATATCCAATCAAGTGAAGTGTACTATTTAAGGGAAATAACAAGCCTTGCCTTGAAATTGCCTTCAAATATTGGAGGAGTTTATGTGCAATTTTAAGGTGGTACAACCTAGGTTCCTGCATAAATTGATTGAGAGTATTCATGGAGTATGTAATTTTTGACCAACTAATTATAAGATATATCAAGTTTCCAATTAACTGCCAATAACGAGTAGAATCCTTGAGAACTTTGCTTCCTGTGTCTATTAGTACCAAGTCAAGTTCTATGGGAACCTTCGCTAGTTTCACTCCGAGTAATCTAGCTTCCTCTAATATGTCTAATGTATATTTCCTTTGACAAACTATAATTCTAACTTTTGAACACATAACCTCGATCCCCATGAAGTATTTAAGCAGTATAAGATCGTTAATCTTGAAACAACTATTAAGGAATTTCTTGAGATCATTGATGGCTTTCTCACCATTTCCTGTTATGACCATATCATCAACATAAAGTAGCACAATAGTAATAGAATTCCCATAGACGTGTGTGAATAAGGAGTAGTCAGCACAAGACTGATGAAAGCTAATTTCTTGAATTGCACAAAAGAAATGTCAGAACTAACTGCGAGATGTTTGCTTAAGACCATAAAGGGACTTAAGAAGTCAAAAAACGACATTCTCCTTCTGTCGATGAGAACCAAGAAGGGAAAGCATGTACACCATTTTTGTAAGTCCTCTATGAAGGAAGGCATTTTGTATGCCCATTTGATGTAATATCCAATTTTAGATTGTTGCAACTGCCAGTAAGCAACAAACAATGATTAATTTGACAATTGGAGCGAAGGTATCTTTATAATCAATGCCTTCACATTAAGTGAACCATTTGGTAATAAACTTATCTCGATGGATCCGTCGGCATGATATTTGATTTTGAAGACCCATTTGCAATCGATAAGACATTACCTAGTTGGAAGAGGGACCATGGACCATGTGTTATTATCCTTAAGAGCTTGAAATTCAAAGTTCATAATTGCAACCCACTAAGGGTCATGATGGGCCTCTTTATAAGTTGCCAATTCAACCAATCGAGATATATTTTGCACAAAGGAATGGTATTTATCAGATAGCCCAGAGTAAGAAACATACCGTTGCAATGGATAGCGAGTACTGGAGGTGGAGGAAAAAGAGACGTAAGGGCCCAAGACAGCAACATGTTACGTTTTGTAATCTCAAAGATGGGGCAGAGGTCAGTGAGTTTGAGATGAGCAACAAAGGTTGGGGATGTCAAAGGTTATTTATTTTAGGATTGAAGAGAGATAAAGGTCCGATGGTTGAGATTGATACGGACAAGATAAAGAAGGAGAACCAGGCAAGGAGTGATGGTCAGTCAGTAGTGGAGAAGGTGACGTTGTTGAAGGAGGCAATGATGAAGTGGTGGAGTCGATGGTTATAAAACGACAAGAATAGACTTTCAGCTGTGTTGGGTTGGGATTTACCATCGATAGTGGTTCGATGAGATGGGGTATCTTGTGCAAAGGTTCAAGCAGTGTACTGGGTGAAAGGATATAGTAAGTGAAATGATGTGGTGTGTTAGAGTTGGTAGTATTGGACTGACCAAAAAGTTTGAGGCTTTGGAGAATGAATTGGGTTGACATAAAGAGGTAAGACAGATTGTCATCTTGATTTTATGGTGGAAGTTGATTTAAAGGAAATATATGTTCATGGAAAGTAATATCCCGAGAAGTAAAACTTTTCTTACCTTTAAGATTATAAACATGGTAATTTTCCCAAGAGAATATTCGATGAAAATGCAACGACATGCACAATAATCAAATTTGTTATCAGGGGTGAGATTGGTGACGTAGCATAAGCAACCAAAAATTTGAAAGTCAAAATAAATTGGCAGTATTTTTCTGTAAGAGTTCATATGGAGATTTGTGGGAAAGTAAAGGTGGGGGTAAGTGGTTAATAAGATAACAAGCTATTTGGATGCTTTCCCTGTAAAATTGTAAAGGTAAATTGACTTAAAATCATAAGGCACGAGCTACATTTAAAAGATGGCTATGTTACAGTCGACTACCTTATTTTGTTAGGGGTTGAGCACATGCGTGTTGAAAAATGGTGTTGCATTCATCAAGGAAAGAATACAATCATGTGCATTCACCCTATTATTGGCATGTAAAATCTTAATGTCTCAATGAAATTGAGTTTTGACCCAAGAGAAGAAAGATTTCTACAGGGAATGAATGTTGGGTTTAAAACTCATAAGATCAACCCAAGTAAAGCCAACAAAATCATCAACAATGGTTAGGAAATAACGATCCCCATAATGCGTGTGAATTTTGTGTTGTCCCCACATATCACAATAAATCAAATCAAACAGTGCAACTATTTTTATTGAACTTGAAATGAAAGATAGATGAGTTTGTTTTGCTAAGGGACAAATCTCATAAACATGCTTACAATTAAAAACAACTTTGGGAAAGGCTCGGGATAGGTTGTGAAGAGGACCAACAGATGGACGTCTGAGGCGTTGGTGCTAAAGGTCCAAAGTACGGGTTATGTGATTGACAAAATAGGGATTTTGGGTTAGCATAAGATAGTAAAAACCATTAAAATTCTTGCCCAGGTCAATCATCTTCCTCGTATCCACGTCCGGCACAACACAAAAATTCAGGTAAAATATCACTTTACACCTCAAAGCTCGTATCAATTACTCACAGATATGAAATTCACGCAAAATTTAGGCACATGAAGAATTCTAAAAAGAGACAAATCTGGCAATAATTGAATAGTTCTAACATTTTCAATGGTATCTTGTTCGCCATTAGGTAGTACAATGAAATCGTGAGGTGCCTTATTTTTGTTGTGAGTAGGTGAGATATGTGATACATGATCTATTGCTCCACTATCCACAATCCAATATAATGTGAAATGTGCATCATGTTCTATATTATTATAGTGTTGTAAATATACCTGTTGCGTTTACAAGTGGCTGAACGTTACCATTTTCATTGTGAAGTAGAGCCATAATCTGGTTGTATTCCTCAATTGTAAAAGCTGGGCTCTCATTGGTTGATTCCCTCTTCATCTCAACATTGAGGGCTGCTTATTTTTAGGCTTCATATTCTTCCCATGCCATTTGTGGCCCACTTGGAATCCAATCAAGTAATAACATCGATCAATCAAATGACCCTTCTAGTCACAATAAGTACATCGTTTGCGATGAGAAGAGGAAGTCGTTGTTTGTGGTGTTGTTTAGCAAGCTACCTGTATTGCATGAGAAGCTGGTGAAATCTCCCAGTGAATCGCTACCTAGCTCCATCTGCCTCTCTTGCTAAAGGATGAGGCCATGAACTTTCCGTGTACCTGGGAGAGGGCTCATCATTAAGATAAATCCAGGAACCTGGGAATAAGATTTGTTGAACCCCACTAAAAATTGCTTCACCTTCTCCTTCTCTTTCCGATCAGTAATTTTCTTCAACATGTTGCAGGAACATGTGATGGGTTCTTGATATGATGCTAGTTCGTCCCAAAGCCCTTTAAGTTTCATGTAATATGCAGAAAAAAAAAATAGGGATCCTTGGTAACATTCGTCAATTTCTTGTCAAATTTGATAGATTCTCGAATCGTCTCCTTGAGAGAATTTGTCATGGAGGTTGCTCCAAACTGCTACTACCATATCATAGAAGATCACACTGCGAGCTATGTCGGCTAGATGCAATGAAGGATCCAAATTATCACTAGATCATTGTCGCGTTGCCACAATGGGGAATCTCGAATCAGTTGCTAGGAAAGCCTTCACGGTTTCGTCGATTAGACCAAGCTTGTGTTTGGTGCTGAGGCCGAGGAGCATTAAGCAACTCCATTCCCCATAGCTGTGTCCGTCCGTCCAGCGGTGTATTAACCAGGGTTAATCTTGGTGTGTCTGAATGATGCAAGACCAAATTAAGGATCTGGTAATGGTGTCTCCTTCTCCTCTGTGCCTTCTGATGTGGATTTCTATTTTGATTGTTCTGAGTTTTCAACCATGTTAATCATGTTGGTTGGTGTGGTAGTGTTTTGAATTTTGATTATGGCGGAAGATGTTGAGCTAGAGGCACCAGAATTGGTGCTCTAATACCATAAACGAATTGACGCAAGAAAAGTTTGTATATTACTTGCTTTCAATTGTACAAGGCTAGATGTTATATACAAGTATAGTAGAGCTATTCTAGGAACACAGAAAGATACGATCCTAAAATTACTTTAGGCTGATTGTGAGCTTGATCCACAATGTACTCCTGTCGTAGATTTGGATAGTAATTACATATGAATGTAGATTAATTAATATGAATGCAGATTTTCTTTCCTTTAACAGCAAGAATGAGCAATTTGAGCAACACTGAACCATCATATTTCAATTTTGTGAAAAAATAAACATAATAGTTTTGTTTCGTTTACTTGAAGACAATATAGTTGTTGGGATCAAGCTGTAGAGGGAAAAATGTCTGGTAGTGTAGGAATTGAGCGGTGGTAGTTAATTAGAGCTAAACAGGAAGAAGAAGCAGAGCAAGAAAAGAGAAAACAAAGGAAGGAGGGGTATAAGAAGGTGAAAACGGAGATGCGTAAAGATGAAAAATTGTGATTACAATTTTTAGTTGGAAGGCATTTAGTTTAAATTTTGAAATTTTGAATTGGTCTAAAAGATAGAATTCATATTTTCAATTTTAACGTATGAAATTAAATGTTTTGCTATTTTCTTTAGTAATTGTGCACAAATCAAATATTATACTTGAAATATGGGATTCTATTCAATGCAGTGGTTAGAGTTTATAATTTCAGATTTTATTTTTCAAATAACTTTAGTAGTTAAATATTAGTTCAATTTATTAATTAATTTATGCTATATAACCTATTTTATTTTATTTCATAATAAATTTTTGATATGAGTATTTATTAGTTGATTTTTATTGAAATAGTTGTAGTATAAATTTTTATCATGAATTTGTTTCCTTATATATCATTGTAATTATTCATGATTTTGTATTTATTAGTTTATATGAGTATTTTAATACAATTAATTATCTTTATAGAAAATATAATAGAGGAAAATATGCCACATGTCTTTTATAGCAAAGTATTCATGTTAAATATTATTTTAATAATATGAATTAATTTTATGAAGTATACCACTATCATCTAGTTGTGCCCTAAAAGGTCTACTCTTTACTCAAGTTCTCAATAAAGACCAAGCAACATTTCAATGATTCATTCTTCTTTTTATTTAGATTTTTTGAATTATTTATTCAATTATCAATTTCAATATAAAATAAATGAAATGTGAAATTCTTGAGTAGTCTACCTCCCTTGGAATGAGGAATCCCTTTAATTCTTAATTAAAAAATCTTAATTAAATAAAGGAGTACCTTAGAATTTATAAGAGATTTCCTTGTCTATGTATTATTCCATTCAATCTTTTAGGTCCATACTTTTCTTTGACGGCTATGCCACAATGTCCTTAAGCCTATATGCGATGGATAGACTTCCATAACCATGATATTTTTACTTATTTGAACAAATTTCAGTTATGTCTAAAAGAAATGTTTTTTTTTCATGTTTTTTTTTTAAGTTTTTTAAAATTTTAATAGGATTTGTTAAGATAAAAAAGAAAAATGTTTTATAAGGAAAAAGTGTATAATGGTTATTGACATTTTTTATACTATAAATATAATAAGATATATAGAAATATATTTTTCAAAAACAAGTTATATATAGATACAGATTTTGTTTTAAAAAATTTGTATGAATCTATTTCTTTATATATCATGTAGAGATTTAGAAAATATTATTTTAATACTATGAATTATTTTTATAAAAATGTAATATAAAAAATCATGCTGCCTATCATTCAAACACTAATTTAGTTTTGGAAAAAAAATATTTTATACGAAAGTGACAGATGACATGCCAGTGGTTGTTATTTTATTACATATATAGATATAAATTAGACCCTAAAACAAGCACACGTTTAGTTACATGTCAGTTGAACGTGTTTTCTTAAGTTATATAACCTCTAACATTACAAAGTATGGACTCAAATGGGAGAATCTATGTCTCTTGAGATGTTGTCTTTCATGAAACTTAATTTCCTTTCAAGTCATACGAGCTTTACGTCCACAGTTTGTTGTCTCTGCCATACCTCCTGCCATATCTTCTAATGCTCATGCCTAATTTGTTGTTTGTTTTGATACTACTGTTGAAGAACTAACTTTGTAACAGCAACAAATGGCATAGTTGATTCATAATTCTAAACTTTGGTTCTCATAATGCTACTCCAGCAGTTGTTAGTAATGAATTTGTCAAGAATTTAATAGTAAGTAGCAGAAGCAGTAACCTCATTGATTCCTTTACCTTTGATAGAGTCAGAACCTTCACTCCCTAATTTTCCCAAAGGGCTTTATATGATTACAAGAGCAAAAACTAGAGTGTTTAAGCCAAAACTGTTCATGGCATAGATAGAACCAATGCGAATTGAAGATGCTCTACAAAGTTTAGAGGGGAAGGATGTAATGAGTGTTGAGTATTAGACCCTAATGAAGAATAAGACTTGGTTTCTTGTCAAACTTCCTTCTAATAGAAAAGTCATAAGTTGCAAATGGGTCTTTAGAGTCAAAGAGAATGCTTATGGCACTATACAAAAATAGGAAGCTAGATTAGTGGTTAAGGGATTCCATCAACAAGAGGACTTTGACTTCGATGAGATTTCTAGTTCAGTCATCAAGCTTACCCCAATTAGAGTTGTTTTGATCATAGCTATATCTTAGTAGTGAAACAAATATCAACTTGATATAAACAATACTTTTCTCAATGGAAATCCCTCCAAAAGAAGTCTACATGCAACAGCCACGTGTATGAAAGTAGTGAATAGGGGTGTAAACGGGTCGGATTCGATTAGATTAAGGTCTAAACTCAGTGAAACCGAACAGTGTCAGGTTGTAAAATTTCTATCTGAACTTGACCATGACCTCAAATGACCTGAATGATTCGGGTTTTATCAAGATTTTGTGCTTCAGTTGAGTCACGAGTCACCTAAAGTACACATCTTGGCATCTTCGAAGAAGAGAAGAGTTCTACTGGAAAAAAAAAGAGCGGAGAGGATTAAAGAAAGTTAGAGAAAGTGTAAAATCATAGAAACAGATGAATCTAAAAAAGTAAAGTAAACATACCAATGAATATGAAAAAACAAAGCAAACATCTTCATGCTCTACTACTAGAGATGAGGAAGAACTGAAGAAATTCCAAGGATCATCCTATGCTAGGCTCAATAGGGAAACCAAACAAGAACACTTGAGAACGAAATCGAATAAGTTAACAACAGAATAAGAATGTCAGGGGTTACTATTTAACATAAATTAAGGGAAACAAAAATTTTTTTTCGGTGGGTTTGACATAGATAGGAGGAAAGAAATTTCCTCTAAGGAAGTTTTCCAAGAGACTTATGTATAACGGTAAGAGAATTAGGGGACGAGAGTTTCAGTTTCTTGCTTGTCTTTATATAGCTATGGAAAACAACATCGTTTCATTTTTTTTTTTGTACAAAAGAAAAAGAGAAAACTTAATATGGCTTCCAAGACTCAAACCCAAAGCAAAAAATATATAATAAAAAATCTAACAAAACAAAGAAAATATCTTTGTGCTATGCTGCTGGAGATGAGGAAGAATCGAAGAAATGCTATGAATCGTGTTGTGCTAGTTTCAATAGGGAAATCGAACAAGAGGGTTGGAAAGGAAACCGAACAAGTTAACAACAGAATAACAACACTGGGGGTTGCTATTTGATACAAACTAGAGGAAAAAGACATTCATGTTCGATGGGTTTGACATAAACGAGAGGAAAGAAACTTCATTTAAGGAAGTTTTCCAATAAACTCACATATGACAACGAGAGAATCAGTGGACGAAGGTAAGGGACAAGGGTTTCAATTTCACGTTTGTCTTTATATAGCTATGGAAAAGCATGTTATTTTATTTTTTTGGTATAAAAGAAAAAGAGTAAACTTAATGTGGCTACCAAGGCTCAAACCCAAGTCTTTATGATTACAACTTATGTCTTTTACCACTAAGTCACAGCTACAATGTTAACTTAATTTTAATTTCATTTTTATATGTTTTATCGGTTGAGTCAAGTTACATCGGGTCAGATGTCCTAAACTCTAACCTAACCAATGAACCCAAAATTTTACAAAAAATTAAATCTGTTCTAACTCGCTAACTCAATCTGCTCCATCTAATGTGCTATTTTTTAGTCAGCTTCAAATGATTTCATTCAGGTTGTTTGGCTTGTTTACACCCTTAGTAGTGAATATAGTTGGTTTATAAGCTAATAAAGGTTCTTTATGGCCTAAAACAAGCCCTAAGTACTTGGTTTGAAAAACTTGCATCAACCTTACTTGCTTTTGATTTCATTTTTAACAAGTGTGACCCATCACTCTTTATTAAAAATACCCACATGGCAATCTACGACTTTTCTAGTATACGTTGATGACATACTTTTTATAGGGATTTCTCAAGTGCCATTTCACAATTTATTACTAAATATAATCTAGATTTTTCTCTTAAATACCTTGGGATACTTAACTATTTATTAGGAGCTGAAGTTAAGAGGTTATCATATGGTATCATACACCTTGTACAACCCAATAACATCATAGACTTACAGTGTAAAGACAAAATACAATATGTAATGGGTAACTCCACACCAATGATAGTAGGTTTGCAACTTTTCAAGCATGGCAGTGATTTAGTAGCTAACCCTAAGTTATATAGATATCTTGTAGGTGCGTTATAATATATAACTTTGAATAGAACTAAAATCTCTTTTAGTTTAAATAAATTCTGCCAATATATGCATAATCCTCTTGAATCACATTGGAAGGTAGCTAAGAGAATTCTCAGGTATTAAGTGGCACTCTCTCTTCTTATATCCATTTTCAAAGGTAAAGTAACTTAGGCTTAACTAGGTTTTGTAATGTTGACTGTTGTTCAGACTTGGAAGAAAGAGGTTAGCTTTATGTTTGGAATTTCATCTTGGCTCAAACATATTTTCATGTGCATATAAGAAAGCAACAAATGGTCTCTAAATCAAGCACAGAGGCATAATACAAATGGCTTGCTAATGTAGTTACTGATATTACTTTGATTCAATCATTACTGTAAGAATTGAATTTAAATTTGCCACAAATTAAAGATAAATTGTTTTTTGTGATAACCAAGCACAATATTGATGTCATCTAACTCAGTTTTACATGGCAGAACCAAACTCATTGAGTTAGATTTATTTTTGTTTAAGAAAAGGTGATCAAGAAGGAGATTAGTGTTGTTCATATATATTCCTTCCTTTTAAAAGTATGATATATCCTTACTTAGCATATCTTAAGCTTCAAATTTCATTTGTTAAGAGAAAAACTCAGAGTAAAGGATTTGAGTACCTTGAATTTGTAGGAACATGTTAAATGAAATTTAGAAGGTAGCTTTGTTTGTTAGCTTTCTAGTATAGCATTAAGTTATTGCCATGGCTGTATAAAGCCCCTCATTCACTTGTAATGGTAATTTGAAATAACAAAGTTCTCGTTTCTAGGGGTGTACAAAATCAATTGAATTAAACCGAAGTGCCAAAAAAACAATATTAAATGGTTTAGATTGGTCTTTTTATACAATGAACCAAACGGTTTAGTTCAATTTTCAATTGAGAAAATTTCTCAATTAAATTGAACTGAACCGACAGCTATTTAATATTAATTTAAATACTTTTAATATTATATTTAATACTTTTTAACCTATGCTATATGTCACGTTTAGACTTTTAAATCACACTTGTTTGCCTTAGTCACATCTTTGTAGTGATGCAAGGCTCTTAAGCCATTCAACATTAATTGAATTAGTGTAAGCTTTCCATGTTTAAGCGACATATTTTATTTTTTTCATTTTATTTGTTGTTAAACAGTAACAAAGCAAGTGCTTCAAACTGTAAATTACGCCACCTCTTAATTAATCAAAACTGGTTTTTTTGCCCTCAGGCTTGGCACATCATGTCACACCACTTCTACGGACACTGGGTAGGGACTCATTATCTTATCTCATGATTAAAAAAATAAATTAAAATCAATGAGTGGCCAAAAATATATAAAAAAGCTTGGAGTTCTTAAGTGATATGCCAAGCCTTTAATTATGATAGCATTTCAAGCCCAACGCAAGGATCCATCCACAAGGAAGATCTCATACCAGAGCCCATAGCCCACGAGAAAGTTCCGGAAGTAAGGAAAAGGGAGAGGAAGACTCCGTACTGGTTGTCAGACTACCATGCATGAAAAATATTCTTTACGTGGCATTAAGAGCGTATCACCCGCGAAGAGCCGTTACGTTTGTTTCGCTGTTTTTTTGTTTTCTTCGTTTCTGAACTTTTACGTATATGAATGAATGTGGAATAGGAAAGAGAACACATGAGAAATATATGAAGTTTTTCCTGGAGTTTTCTCCTTTTCTCGAATAAAGGATTCGTTCTATCCATTAACCCTAGAAAACGCTATCAACTGGTGCTTTCATTGACGTCCATGGCTGACGGCACTCGTCTCGCCCGAATGGATGACGCACTCAAGGCCTACCGAGAGGACATGACGGAATTCAAGACGACCACCGATCATCGCTTGTCCCAAATGGAAGCCACCCTGTCCAACGTGGAGACTCTCCTCCAGAAACTGATGACCTTCCCACCCTCTCAGGGTTCGAGTTCCACAGAGCCCGTCATTCCCACCACCACTCATGCAAACCTTGCCCAGAATCCACCACCACCTCACCCCCCACATCCTCCCGGGTTCGACCCAGAACGCTCCCTCCTCAAAGGGATGAGGATTGATATCCCTACCTTTGATGGTAATGCTGCTGAAGATTGGATTTTCAAAATCCAAGAGTTCTTTGCTATGTACAACACCCCTCTGGAACAACGCATTTCTCTTGCCTCTCTACACATGACTGGCCCCGCGTACAGCTGGTATAAATGGATGCACCGCAATGGTTACCTCCATGGGTGGCAGGCCTTCCTAGATGCGTTACTTCTCCGTTTTGGCCGAACTTTCTTTGACGACCCCAAGGCCGCTCTGAAGGAACTTAAGCAAGTGGGTATTGTGGAGGAATATCAAGCCCGTTTTGAGGAAATCTCCACACGCATAACGGGTCTAACGGATGCTTGGCTCGTTAGTTTTTTTATTGCGGGACTGAAGGATCACCTGAAGCATGAGCTCCTCGTTGCTCAACCAGTTTCTTATTTCCATGCCGTCTCCCTAGCAAAACTCCACGAACGTAAGCATTCACACCTTACGCATTCTCGATTCATTCCCAAACATTTCTCATCACCCACCCCCGCTCAATCAACCACCACCCACTCTTCCTCTATCCTTGCCCCACGTCCTTTCCAAACAGTTCGTCCTTTACAGTCTTTACCACCAATCCCTCCACCCACGAAAACCTTACCGGATTCCTATAAGCGCTTAACACCAGCTGAGATTAAGGCTAAGCGAGAGAAGGGTTTGTGTTATTACTGTGATGAAAAATTTGCCCCGGGTCACAAATGCAAGTCCCACTGTTATCTACTACTCGATCAGGACGAGTTAGTGGAAATGCTCCAATGGGAGAACCCACCACCAGCTGAGCTTATTTCCCATGATCCGGAGGATTCATCCAGCCCACCCCCCGAAATCAGCTTCAATGCCTTTGCAGGTCAACTCGGCTCCAATACCATCAAAATTACAGGCCGATGTCAGAATGTGCCTCTTAGCATCCTGGTAGATGGTGGTAGCACGTATAATTTCATTAAGGGGTCTATCTTGCGAAAGTTTCACATGCCTCAGTTGGTTGTTCCACAGTTCAAGGTCATGTTGGGCAACGGTGCTTTCCTACTATGTAACTCACGGTGTGATAACGTGATGATTGAAGTGCAAGGGTACCAGCTACTGGCCGATTTATTTGTCCTTGACCTCAAGGGGGTTGACGTGGTGTTGGGAGGCCAGTGGCTCAAGACTTTAGGGCCCATTGAAATGGATTACTCCCGGTTAACCATGGAGTTCACGCTGAAAGGACAACGCATATGCCTACAAGGGGAGACACCCTTTAATCTGCAGCCCCTCTCCTCAAAAAAATTGGCTAAACTGGAAGGCAACATAGCTTGCATGTTCCAGCTTCACGTATCGAGCCCTCTCAACCCTCCTCCTATCTCACACGACAGCCCTTTTGACTTACAGGAACTACTTACAACGTATAAGACGCTTTTTCAAGAGCCCAAAATGTTGCCCCCTGTGCGTAGTGAAGATCACCAAATCCATTTGATGGAAGGCACAACTCCAGTAAACGTTCGTCCATATCGCTATCCCCATTTCCAAAAAGCAGAGATTGAACGTTTAGTGTCTGAGATGCTACAAGCAGGAGTCATCCGTCCCAGCCATAGCCCTTTCTCCTCACCCGTGCTCCTAGTGAAGAAGAAAGACGGAACGTGGCGCTTTTGCGTGGACTACCGCGCTCTGAATAAGGCCACAATGAAGGACAAATACCCCATCCCCACCATCGATGAACTCTTGGATGAATTACATGGGGCCAAGTTCTTTTCAAAGCTGGATTTACGTTCGGGTTACCACCAAGTGCGCATGAAAGAGCCAGACATCCACAAGACAGCATTCCGAACTCATCAAGGCCACTTTGAATTCATGGTCATGCCATTTGGCTTGACAAATGCCCCTGCCACTTTCCAGTCAATTATGAATCAAGTATTTCTGCCGTATTTAAGAAGGTTTGTCACGGTATTTTTCGATGACATTCTTATCTATAGTGGAAATTCTGCCGATCACATATCCCACTTGAAACTCGTATTTGACAAGCTGGTTCAAAACGAGTTCTACTTGAAGCAATCCAAGTGTCATTTTTTTCAACCTACCATCGACTACTTGGGGTATGTAGTCTCAGCTTCAGGGGTGTCCACCGACCCAGCAAAGATCCAAACGATGGTGGATTGGCCTACGCCAACCAACACCAAACAGCTTCAGGGTTTCTTGGGCATCACGGGCTACTATAGGAGGTTCATTAGACATTATGCCCAACAAGCTGCACCACTTACCCAACTGTTGTGCAAAGATAATTTCCACTGGACCACCAAAGCTACAATGGCCTTTCAGAACCTCAAAAAGGCAATGGTTCAAGCTCCCGTCCTTGCATTACCGGATTTCACGGTAGAATTTGAGGTAGAAACAGATGCTTCCCTCTCAGGTATAGGGGCAGTCCTGGTACAGAAACGCCACCCATTAGCTTACTTTAGCAAGCAGCTTAGCCCCAAACTTCGCCAAGCTTCTGCATACGTGAAGGAACTCTATGCCATCACCCAGGCGGTTCGAAAATGGCAGCACTACTTACTTGGCAGGGAATTCTTAATCATCACAGATCATAGGAGCTTAAAAGAGTTGATGTCTCAGGTTTTACAAACACCCGAGCAACAACACTATCTCAGCAAACTCATGGGGTTCAATTACACCATCATCTATAGACCAGGCAAGTTTAATGTGGTGGCTGATGCCCTATCACGTAGGTCTGAGGAGGTGGATGGCGAAGTAGGATTCATGTGGGCGTTGTCATCCATAAATTCTACATTCTGGCACCAATTGCAAAAGGAAAATAACTCCAATAAGGAACTACAGAACCTCCAAGCAGCAGTTAAACAAGGTACAGCTTCCAAAGGGTTCACCATTCAAGACGGGGTCCTGCGCTTGCATGACAAATATTACCTACCAGAAGGGTCCCCTCTCATTAACATCGTTCTTCATGAATGCCATGCCTCGAGTCTTGGGGGACATGCAGGATTTCCAAAGACCATTAAGCGCATCTCAGAACATTTCTGTTGGCCAAATATGAAGCATGATATCCATACCTACGTGGCCGAGTGTGTGACTTGTCAACAAATTAAGGTTCCAACCACGAAGCCCAATGGGTTACTACAGCCTCTACCCATCCCCACTCGTCCATGGGAGGATATAACTATGGATTTCATCACCAAATTGCCCAGCTCACAAGGGTTTACCAACATCTTGGTTGTTGTCGATCGGTTGACCAAGATGGCACACTTTGGGTCCTTAAAAAATGGATTTGGGGCCACGCACGTAGCAGCCTTGTTCATAGCAATATATGTCCGCCTTCATGGTTTTCCCAGTTCCATTGTATCAGATAGAGATCCCATCTTTATGAGCCACTTCTGGAAGCATCTCCTTAAAAATAGTGGCACCACTCTCCGGTATAGCTCTGCTTACCATCCCCAAAGTGACGGCCAAACCGAGGTAGTAAACCGGTGCTTGGAGCAATATCTACGGGCTTTTTGCCATAACAAACCCCACCATTGGAATTGGTATCTTCCATGGGCTGAATTATCCTATAATACCAGCTTTCATTCGTCCATTCAAATGTCTCCATATGAAGCAGTCTTTGGAATGAAACCACGGCATATTCCAGACTACAGGGCTGGACATTCTTCTGTGCATACCGTGGATGTTGCCTTACAAGATAGACAAGACCTTTTGCTTAAATTACAACAGCAATTGTAGAAGACCCAAGCCCGAATGAAGAAACAGGCTGACTTGCACAGGGTAGAGAAAACTTTTCAGGTGGGTGATTTAGTTTGGCTCAAACTTCACAAGTACAAGCAACAGTCAGTAACCATGAGGGGCCAATTTAAATTAGCACGACGTTATTATGGGCCGTTTCCCATTACTCAGAAAATCGGACCCGTGGCCTATGCGGTGGAACTACCAGCTCACGCCCGAATCCATAACGTGTTCCATGTATCCCTTTTGAAAGAATATAAGGGACATAATCCAGCTGTCCTTATACCCGAGACCTTGGAACCCTTAGACCACGATAAGGCTACTGAACTTGAGCCCTCGCAAGTGTTAGCAACTCGAGCCATCCCAGTGGGCAACCTTACCAGGCAGCAGCTGTTAATCAAATGGGCTCACCAAGCAGCACAAGACGCTACTTGGGAAGATCAAGAAACCATCAGGGTTTTATTTCCCAACTTCAACCTTGAGGACAAGGTTGTTTTTGAAGGGCAGGGTATTGATAGCATTTCAAGCCCAACGCAAGGATCCATCCACAAGGAAGATCTCATACCAGAGCCCATAGCCCACGAGAAAGTTCCGGAAGTAAGGAAAAGGGAGAGGAAGGCTCCGTACTGGTTGTCAGACTACCATGCATGAAAAATATTCTCTACGTGGCATCAAGAGCGTATCACCCGCGAAGAGCCGTTACGTTTGTTTCGCTGTTTTGTTGTTTTCTTCGTTTCTGAACTTTTACGTATATGAATGAATGTGGAATAGGAAAGAGAACACATGAGAAATATATGAAGTTTTTCCTGGAGTTTTCTCCTTTTCTCGAATAAAGGATTCGTTCTATCCATTAACCCTAGAAAACGCTATCAAATTATCATAAATTTTTTTAATTTTTTAATTAAAATTTTTGAAAGAAGTATTAGGAAAGAATAGTAGTATTTTTTGTAGACACACTCTCTACAACATTCACCTGCTCGTGGCGAAAAGCTGTTCATGAGCTTTTGAGCACACACTCGTTGACAGGGGACGAGTAACAAACACATAAATATTGGTCTCCACTAGGCAACTTAATCCCTGGTTCAGATTCTTGTATGAAATAAAAAATATTATGGCTCTATTTTACTTTTTCTGCACTGGTACACTTGTAGCATGAACGCAGGCACCATGAGCGAAAAAATTGATTAATCGAACCAAATTGAATCGATTTTTTATAAGTTCAATTTAGTTCAATTTTATAAATTTGAATTAAATCAAATAGGTCTAATTTTTTGAAAATATTTTGTAGTCGATTCAGTTTAGTTGAGTCTTCAAAGCCAACCAAAACAAATTGATGTACACCCTACTTGTTCCTCTATTTTCTCTTTGAATTGTAACAAGCATAACATTCTCAAAATATGATAATTTTATTCAAAAACATGACATAAGCAACAAAATTTTTAATTTCTCGTATGTTTGTTATCAAGTTCTATTATAAAAATATACAACAATAACAACAACAGCAACAATTAAGTCTTTTTCCACTCGATGGGGTCGGTTACATGAATCAAACAACGCCACAGTGGCCTATTATGAATGAAATCAATAAATAGGTTATTAACTATTAAATCATTCTTAATAGTTTTATCTATTATTTTATTTGACCTTCCTCTACCTCTAACTATCAGACTATTCTCCATTTAAACTACTCTTCTCAATAGGGCTTCTGCAAGTCTTCTCCACACATGACCAAACCACCTTAAGCGAAATTTCACTATCTTCTCCATAATATGTGCTACCCTAATATTTTCTCTAATGTACTCATTTCTAATCATATTTCTTCTGGTGTGTCTACACATCTGACATAACATTCTTATCTCTGCAACACTAAGTTTATCTTCATGTTGTCTTTTAACCGCCCAACATTCAATACCATACAATATAGCAGGTCTTATAGCTATACGATAAAATTTTTCTTTAACTTTGAACGGTACTTTTTTATCACAAATGACACTCGAAACCTTCCTCTATTTCATCTATCCCGCTTGAATCCTATGGTTTACGTCTTCCTTTACTTCGCCGTCAATTTGTATAATGGACCCAAAATATTTAAAACTTGTAACTTATTTTAATATATGGTTTCTAAATTTTACATCTAAATTCGTATTTATTCGACTTTTACTAAAAATACATTCCATATATTCCGTTTTATTTTTACTTAAATGAAAACCATGTGTTTTCAAAACTTGTCTCCATAACTCTAACTTTATATTTATTTCCTCTTTCGATTCACCAACTAAGACTATATTGTAACAACTCCTCCATTTAAGTAAAAAAAAAAATTTTAAATACCATGAAGTTATTACCTCATTACAACTTAACTCAATATAACATTTATTTAATTTATACAATACAGAGTTCACATACATGTCATTAACCAAAACATACGTACAACATATCAAACACATAAAAATCTACATCTTATTTATTCTGGTTGACCAATTCTGGAGATACAGATGCGGGTGGTTGCACCTTCACCGGGATCTAAGCCAACTCGACCACAAACATTTTATTTACTTCTGGGATCTGCCCAACATAAAGTACTCGATCCAACGTGCACTAAAAGCCAGAGCTATAGAAAAATTTGCATAACAAATTTTCTGAACATGATATGGAAATATAGTGAGAATTAAATCCCAGTAAGTTCAACAATAAATCATCATCAATATAGCTCATCACGTCATGTTCAGCTGTATAAACTACAGAAAATATCTTTGGTCACATGAATACATTATATCTATGCACATAAGAATCATACAGTAATGATATGTATGACAGGATTAACTATTTTTAGAATATCATATGATGGCCATCAAATTATTCTCATTTCAAGCTACCCCGGTCAGGGTGAGTATCATCTACTCTCCGATACGAGCTTTTCTCGCTCCGTCCGACATGGCACACTTTCTCTTTCTTTTCTCATAATCATAATTATAACCGTTGGTAGGGCGTCCCCTACTGGTGCACTACACGGATTGCCATGTGACCGTGCTCATTTCTTTTCTTTTAACAATGATAGCCAAAAATATGCTTTCAATAACAAGTATGTTCATCAAAATATAAATATTACCATAAATCATTGGTAATCATGCCATGAACATAACCATTTCAAATATCACTTTATAAAATATTTCCATGTTAGAATTTTACACTTAAGCTGGTAAGAAGTTCATACAATGGCAATGACTATGGCATATACTAGTCATTTATAAAATTCGTTTTCTTTTTTAAATATTAATTTTATTTCTTTATTTTCTTGATGCAGGTTTTCATCATATCTAACCTTCTCTTACTAATCAGAGCATAACTCCCTCAATTGAACTCCGATGTAGGTGATCTTGGTGTCAATTTCAAGATAAAACAATTAGCTAAAACTATTATGTTGAACATTGTAGCAAAATATTAAGAAATAAAGGTGATATTACTCCCTAAATGCACAGGTTATTTCTTCTCGGATAGGTTCTGACCTCTACCTACTAATTTGTCCATATCTCCCTCATAAGAATTCCAAATTAAGTGATTCCAGTGGCTAAAAATCCGGGACACATATATCTATAATTCATATGTTAACCATTTATTTTAATTCCTTATAAAATGTTCCCCGAAATTAAAACACCGAAACTATCCTAACATATTCTTCCCTGATTAACCATTTTCTGACCATTGCTTACTAATCGGACCATATCTACCTCATATAGACTCCAACTTGAGTCATTCCAGTGGCTAGAAATCCGTGACACACATATCTATAATTCTTATGTTAACCATTTATTTTAATTCTATACAAATAATTCCCATAAATTAAAATACAGAAGCTATCCTAACATATTCTTCCCTGATGAACCATTTTCTGACCTTTGCTTACTAATCAGACGATATCTACCTCATATTGACTCCAACTTGAATGATTCCAATGGCTACAAAACCGTGACACATATATCTTTAATTCTTATGTTAACCATTTATTTTAATTCCCCACAGATAAGTCCCAGAAATTAAAATACGGAAGCAATCCTAACATATTCTTCCCTGATGAACCATTTTCTGACCTTTGCTTACTAATCAGACCATATCTACCTCATATGGACTCCAAATTGAATGATTCCAGTGGCTAAAAATCCGTGACACACATAGATATAATTCTTATGTTAACCATTTATTTTAATTCCATATAGATCATTTTCAAAAATTAAACTACAGAAGCTCTCCTAACATATTCTTCCCTGATGAAATATTTTCTGATCTTTGACTACTAATCGGACCATATCTACCTCATATGGACTCCAAATTGAATGATTTCAGTGGCTAAAATACCGTGACACATATATCTTTAATTCTTATGTTAATCATTTATTTTAATTCTCCACAGATAATTTCCAAAAATTAAAATACAGAAGCTATCCTAACATATTCTTCCCTGATGAACCATTTTCTGACCTTTGACTACTAATCAGCTCATATCTTCCTCATATGGACTTCAAATTGAATGATTCCAGTGGCTAAAAATCCGTGACACACATAGCTATAATTCTTATGTTAACCATTTATTTTAATTTCATACAGATAATTCCCAGAAATTAAAATACATAAACTAAAAATTTTGCCACCCATAGCCATACCTATGCAGAACTTTCTATACTAGTCTAAGTATTCAAACATACATCACATGCAAGATCAATATGTAATATAATATAGCAACATCCATGACCAATCATCAAAGTTCTAAGATCAAAATCTCATATAAATATTATAAGTTTCAAAAGTTTTCTTCAAAAAGAAATATTGTTAAACTTACCTGGAGCACTTAGTCCCCTAGACTTCTCCTTCCACTTTCTTCCTTTCTTCCTCTCCTTTCCTCACTCTACCTTGCTTCTATTTTTCCTCTCCCTCACTTGGACGAAATTATAATGTTCTAATAGTGGGTTTTCTTATATAGACCACCAAATAATTCACCTTTCATGATCATGGGTCTACCTTATCACAATTAAATTACACTTGGTTGAATTTTTGGAAAACCAACAATTTATGTTCTTGTCTTCCTCTTCCTTAGTCAAGATATGTATAGGAAAAGGAGATTTGTATTTTAAAAATTATGATAATATGTTCTTATGATATGGGACAAGGTCCCTTTGATTTAGGGATTTATTTCCATTTTCTTTTGTCTTAAACAAGTATGATAGGTTTGGCTTTTTAGGTGGCAAATTTCTAGCCCTTGAATCTCCAGTATTTGGTTGATATTATTTGTGTGGGATAGGAATGTTTTGTGGAACGTCCGGGTTTTTTTTCTTTCATTACGCATGCTAAATACGCCATATGTATAAACACAATATATATATATACATATTTATTACAAACCTCATACATGTTATAATTATTCAATACAACATTTCAAAACACAATATGCATGTTTACATATACATTACAAACCTCACACATGTTGTATTTATATAATACAACATTTCAGTACATAAATAAAAGTCTTTATACAGCACTTCACCCTTGAAATACAAAGGGTGAGGAGGTGGTGTTGACATCTAGATCTCCATCAGTAACTTCATTTTGTGTCGCATCTCATTTCTTTTTATCTGAACATAACACCACAATAATAGTGAGAACAAAGGTTCCTAGTAGACTTAACATAAATAAAATATGATGAGAAAATAGGAGTTATGTTCAGCTGTATAAGCTATAGAGAAATATCAAGATTTTGAGATAAAATCGTAAATTTTTGTTTATGCATAATTATCATATTACACAAGCATTGAAACTCTATTTTTTTTTTATAATATCACGGCTTTTAATTTACTCATTTGCTATATGCATAGTGACCGATCGACTACAGTCACAATAAGTGATCAGGGAATGTGAGTACATCACCCAACTGCCTCTTCACATTACCACTGTCACTCGGTTGGAGCGGCCCTCCCCCGGCTCACTCAGGCTAATAGGGCGTCCCCTACTCGGTACCGTATCAAGCCATACAACCCGTCAATATTCATCCATACATATAAATACATATATATTAATGCATATTCATCAAATAGAATGTAACTTATCAAGCAACTCGCCATGAGTTTTACGCTTGCCATAATTATCAAGCAACTCGCCATGAGCTTTACGCTTGCCATTCAATTTCATTTATAATATGATGCATCATTTTATACCAAATGGTTAATAATCATTTTAAAAGTATTTTTCTTGAATATATGTTTCCTAAAAATATTACAACAAATAAGATTATTTTTAGGCATAAAACAGTGAAAAGTATGATAATCCAGCTCCCAACACGGCCTGGCCATGTTCAAAACACGACCATGCTTGAAAACCACTTTAAACATTCTTAAAAGCAGCCCAGAACACGACCTACCCATGTTGAAGCAACCCAGAACACGGCTTGCCCGTGTTCCGTGACATTTCTTCACTTATTCAATCATATCTCCCTCATACGAACTCCGATTGAGGTGATTTCAAATCTTATAGAAATCTAAGACAATTATCTACAACTTTTGTGTTTATAATTGCTTCAGATTCTTTGCGGATTATTCCCAAAAAATTAAAACAGAAACGCTTATGTTTACTATCCAGAATTTTGACCTCTACTCAATTAACCAGCCATATCTCACTCATATGAACTCCAAATTAAGTAATTCCAAAGCCTATAGATCCGTAAGACATATATCTAAAATTCATATGTTGACTATATCTTTAGAATCCTTACCGAATGTTCTCATAATTTCAAAAATAATAGCTCTTTAATTATTCCAAAATTCAGCTTAATTTATCTTTTTTTTTAATTTTCTTTTACATAATTCCATGCACCCATATGCATGTCTAAGCATCCAAAATATAATTTCACATAATTATCCAAACCACATGCTACTCAAAATGACATTTAAACAAATCTAAAAGCATATATATCATTTTTACAAAATTAATTAGAAGATATTAAACCTACCTCAAATTCCTTTAAACCGGTGCTTGATTCCTCTTTCCTCTTCCTTCTCCTTCTTCTTCCTCTTTCTCTTCTTCTTCTTCCCCTTTCTTTTTCTCCTTTTCTTTTTCTTCTCTTTTCTTTTTCTCCTTTTCTTTTTCTTCTCTTTTCCCCTCCATCACTTCCCCCTTCTCCTTCTTATCTTCTATTATTTAATTCCCTTTTATTTTTTCCCTTCTTACCCCCTACCTACCACCTCCTTTTCTCCCAAATGCCCTTTCCATCATCCATAATTACACTAATGCCATCCCCTTATGTTTTCCCTTCTTACCCCCTACCTACCACCTCCTTATCTCTAAAATACCCTTGTCACCATTCATAATTACACTAATGTCATCCCCTTATTTTCTATAAATTAAATGTCATTTTAACCATTCTTACTATCTTATTTGACTTAAGTAAAATAATTTAATCCTTCCATGAGGTCCAAAATCCGTTCTCCTCTCTAAAAGAAATAAATTTCAATTAGTAACATAAGAAAAAATTGGGGATGTTACATTTTGTCCTAATGCCATGTATCATACCACTTGCTAAAATTATGAGTATAGGATATAGATGTTTTCGTCCTAAAGCCTTGTATTATCATGCCACTTGCCAAAATTATGAATGTAGAATCACACCACTTGCTAAATTTTTGTCTTAATGCCATGTAACATAATCATTATTATTATTACATTATTATGTCATCACCTAATTTATTTTATTTTATTTTTCCTCTTGGATTTGGGTTTGTTCCTACCCATTATGGGCTTATTCTTACCCATTTTCTTTGCTTTGGATAAAATTCTACCTTTCTTGGAGGGCTTGGTCACATTTTCATAATTTTTGGGCTATTGATCCAATTACTATATCATAGTCCAAGTCTATGTTTTATTTCTTGCTTAGGTTATCCAATGGGCTTGTTAGAAACTTATGTGAAGTGAAAAAACTCTATATGAAGTGTCCATAGGTAAAAGCCCAATGTATGGGTAAAGATTTTAAATTTAGTAACTCTAGTTCTTGAATTAGGAAAAATTACCCTAATCCAATGTTCTTGAAATTTTAAAACCTTTACTTGTTTCTAAAAATTTATCTTCCTTATCCAAGAATTTTGCATCTCTTTAGTATGTTATTTCTAATTTCTTTCCTATTAGGTTTTCCCTCTTTATTTGTTCTCTTAATGTTAGAAACATTTTCTATGCATATACATAAGGTGGAGAATTTCTAAGGATTATATTTCCTTAGATATCTAAAATATTGTCTAATAAATTTTATTTCCTTAATTAAATATTTTTGTACTTTTATCAATAAAAAAAACAAAATTAGGGATGTTACATATATCATCTGCAAAAACCATATATTGAAGCCTCAAATCTTGTATATGTTCAGTAACTACGTCCAAAATCAAGTTAAAAAGATACAGACTCAGAGAAGACCCTTGATATAGTCAAATAGTTGTGAGAAAATCTTTTGGGTCCCCATTTTGTGTTCTCACACAGGTTGTGATCCTATCGTACATGTTTTTGATTGCTCGAATATATGCAATACGTACTCATTTTTTCTCTAAAGCTTTCCATAAAACTTCTCTTAGCACTCTGTCATATGCTTTTTCTAAATCAATAAAAACTACATGTAAATCTTTCTTTAATCTTTGATATCTTTCCATCAATCTCTGCAGTAAATAAATTACTTTCATAGTTGACCTTCCTGGCAAGAAACTAAATTGATTCTCTGTGACTTGAGTCTTTTGTCTTAATCTTTGCTCAATGATCTTCTCTCATAACTTCATAATATGGTTCATAAGTTTAATCCCCCGATAGTTAGCACAGTTCTGTATTGTAACAACTCCATTTTTTCTTTTTCTACACACACACACACACACACAGATATATATATATATATATATATATATATATATATATATATATAATCCCATAAAGTCATTGCCTTTATTTAACTCACAATAACATTTAATTAATTTAAACAAGTATAATTAAGGTTTACACATCATTAATTAACAACATCCGTACACAAATCAAACATATATATGTCTACATCTTATTCATCCATATTGACTAATTCTGGGGATACAGGTGCGGATGATTGCACCTTCACCGAAATCTTAGCCAACTCAACAAACACCTTATTAATTTCTAAGATCTGCCCAACATAGAGTAACTCGATCCAACGTATACTAAGAGCCAGAGCCAAAGAAAAATCTACAAAACTAGTTTTTTGAACATGATATGGAAATATAGTGAGAATTAAATCGCAGTAAGTTCAACAATAAATCACATTTATCATTAATATAGATCATCTAGTCACATGTAGTCACTTTCCTCCTACTTCTATCATTTCCAACACATGCTCTCACAAATTTAATATGAATTCTTCTTCAATTTAATTTCTATTAATATTCTATAGTTAATGAGGTTCATTTAGGGTAAAAAAAATGTTGAAAATAAACTTTACCAGCTTCCAAAATGGCTTAAATGTAACAACTCCATTTATTAAATGTAACAAAAAAAAAATTTTTTTGTAAAATTCCATGAAGTTATTACTACTTTAATTCTAACCACTTAACTCGTAATAATAATCACTTTAACCAAGCATAATTGCTATTAACAGTGATACAATACTGAGTTTCCATACACACCATTATTTTACAAACTACACACTATTATTTTACAAACATTTGTACAAAGATACATAGTAGCTCTAATCATCTATGTCGACTACTTCTGGGGACACTGATGCGGGTGGCACCTCCACCGGAATCTCAGTCACATCTACGACAAATACATCTGATGTAACTGGTAGTTGACTAAGGTAGGGCACCTCGATCCAACATACGGAAATAATAAGTGTCATTGAGGAAATCTGCATAATTATTCTTCTGAACATGATATGGAAATATAGTGAGAATTAAATCCCAGTAAATTCAACAATAAATAATAATTTACCATCAATATAGTTCATCATGTCATGTTCAGCTGTATAAACTACAAAAAATATCTTTGGTCACATGAATACATTATATCTATGCGCATAAGAATCATACAGTAATAATATGTATGACAGGATTAACTATTTTCAGAATATCATATGATGACTATCAATTTATTCTCATATCAAGCTACCCCGGTCAGGGTGAGTATTTTCTACTCTCCGGTACGGACTTTTCTCACTCCGTCCGACATGGCCACCTTTCTCTTTCTTTTCTCATTAACATGATCATAATCGTTGGTAGGGCGTCCCCTACTAGTGCACCACACGGATTTCCATGTGACCGTACTCATTTCTTTTCTTTTCACAATGATAGCCAAAAATATGCTTTCAATAACAAGTATGTTCATCAAAATATAACTATTACCATAAATCATTGGTAATTATGCCATGAACATAACCATTTCAAATATCACTTTATAAAATATTTCCATGTCAGAATTTTACACTTAAGATGATAAGAAATTCATACAATGGCAATGGCTATGACATATACTAGTCATTTATAAGATTCGTCTTCTTTTTTAAATATTAATTTTATTTCTTTATTTTCTTGATGCAGGTTTTCATCATATCTAACATTCTCTTACTAATCAGAGAATAACTCCCTGAATTGAACTCCGATGTAGGTGATCTTGGAGTCAATTTCAAGATAAAACAATTAGCTAAAACTATTATGTTGAACATTGTAGCGCAATATTAAGAAATCAAGGTGATATTACTCCCTCAATGTATAGGTTATTTCTTCTCGGATAGGTTATGACCTCTACCAACTAATCGGAGTATATCTACCTCATATGGACTCCAACTTGAGTGATTCCAGTGGCTAAAAATCCGTAACACACATATCTATAATTCTTATGTTAACTATTTATTTTAATTCGATACAGATAATTCCCATAAATTAAAATAAAAAATTAATCCTAACATATTCTTTTCTGATGAACCATTTTCTGACCTTTGACTACTAATCAGCTCATATCTTCCTCATATGGACTTCAAATTGAATGATTCCAGTGGCTAAAATTCCGTGACACACATAGCTATAATTCTTATGTTAACCATTTATTTTAATTTCATACAGATAATTCCCAGAAATTAAAATACATAAACTAAAAATTTTGCCACCCATAGCCATACCTATGCAGAACTTTCTATACTAGTCTAAGTATTCAAACATACATCACATGCAAGATCAATATGTAACATAATATAGCAACATCCATGACCAATCATCAAAGTTCTAAGATCAAAATCTCATATAAATATTATAAGTTTCAAAAGTTTTCTTCAAAAAGAAATATTGTTAAACTTACCTAAGAATCTCCTTAGTTTACTTAGTGAAATGGTTTTCTTGTTTCCTCTTGAAAGAAGTAGCAAGATTCCTCCCTTCCCTTAGCTTTTCTAGCAGCTTAGGTAAGAGAATGAGGGTGAATTTTTTTGAACCTCAAGGATGAAGAAGAAAAATGGATTCAAGTGGAAATTAAGGTAACTTACCTTGAATACTTAGCCTTTTAAACTTCTCCTTCTTCTTCCTTCCTTTCTTCTCCTCTCTTTCTCTCCTTTCCTCACTCTACCTTGCTTCTATTTCTCTCTCTTCCTCACTTGGACGAAATTAAAATGTTGTAGGGGTGGGTTTTGCTTAAATAGACCACCAAATAATACACCTTTCATGATCATGGGTCTACCTTATCACAATTAGGATACATTTTGTTGAATTTTTGGAAAACAAACAACTTATGTTCTTATCTTCCTCTTCCTTAATCAAGATATGCATAGGAAAAGGAGATTTGTATTTTAAAAATTATGATGATATGTTCTTAAGATAAGGGACAAGTTCCCTTTGATTTAGGGATTCATTTCCATTTTCTTTTGTCTTAAACAAGTATGATAGGTTTGTCTTTTTAGGTGGCAAATTTCTAGCCCTTGAATCTCCATTATTTGGTTGATATTATTTGTGTGGGATAGGAATGTTTTGTCCTAATGCCATGTATTATCATACCACTTGCTAAAATTATGAGTGTAGGATATAGATGTTTTTATCCTAAAGCCTTGTATTATCATGCCACTTGCCAAAATTATGAATGTAGAATCACACCACTTGCTAAATTTTTGTCTTAATCTTTATTATTATTACATTATTATATCATCTCCTAATTTATTTTATTTTACTTTTTCTCTTGGATTTGGGCTTAGTTCTACCCATTATGGGCTTATTCTTACCCATTTTCTTTGCTTTGGATAAAATTCTACCTTTCTTGGAGGGCTTGATCACATTTTCATAATTGGGCTATCGGTCCAATTACTATATTCTAGTCCAAGTCTATGTTTTATTTCTTGCTTAGGTTATCCAATGGGCTTGCTAGAAAATTATATGAAGTGGAAAAACTCTATATGAAGTGTCCATAGGTAAAAGCCCAATGTATGGGTAAAGATTTTAAACTTAGTAACTCTAGTTCTTGAATTAGGAAAAATTACACTAATCCAATGTTCTTGAAATTTTAAGACCTTTACTTGTTTCTAAAAATTTATCTTCCTTATCCAAGAATCTTGCATCTCTTTAGTATGTTATTTCTAATTTTTTTTCCTCTTTATTTGTTCTCTTAATGTTAGAAACATTTTCTATGTATATACATAAGGTGAAGAATTTCTAAGGATTATATTTCCTTAGATATCTAAAATATTGTCTAATAAATTTTATTTCCTTAATTAAATATTTATGTACTTTTATCAATAAATAAAAACGAAATTAGGGATGTTACATTAAACGTATCCTATAACACGGCTTGGCCATTTCCTGTAAAAAAAAGCCATGCTTTAGGTTTCAAAATGCCCTTTTTAGCATAGAACAGAGCCTGACCATGTCTTGGAACACGGGCATGCTCTATGTTGTGTTATTCCCTGATGCAGGTTTTCGTCCTGCCTGACCTTCTCTCACTAAGCAGAGTATAACTCCCTCATTTTAATTTCGACTTAGTTGATCTTGTTGTTCATTTAAAGATAAAACAATTTTTTAAAACTATTATGTTGAACATTTTAGTGAAATCTTAAGAAGTCTTGGTGGTAGTACTCTCTCAAATTAGACGTTATTTCTTCTCGGGTAGGTTCTGACGTTTACTTTATAAATCTGACCATATCTCCCCCCTATGAACTCCCAATTGAGTGATTCCAATGGCTAAATTTCTGTGAGACATATATCTATATTTTTTATAATAACCAGTTATTTTAATTCCCTACAGAATCTTCCAAAAAATTTAAATAGAGAAGCTTTCCTAACAGATTCTTCCTTAGTTAACCATCTTCTGACCATATCTAACTCATATGGACTCCAAATTGAGTGATTCTAACAGCTAAATATCCATGAGACATATATCTATATTTTTCATGTTATCTATTTCTTTTAATTCCTAACCGATTATTTTCAGAATTTAAAAAATAGAAACTTCCCTAGTTACTCCGAAATCTAGTTTCCTAACCAAACATTTTCTAAGGTTTTAGTTCAACATTTTATTATGTCATCTTCCATTTTCTTCTTTATTTAAATCTAACCATATTCTATCAATTTTTCACCACATTTAAATATACTAAATAGCAGCATAAAAATCTTAAAACTTTGCTACTCATAGCTATACCTCTGTAGAACTTTCCACACCAACCTAAGTATTCAAACATACACCACATGCAAGATTAACATGTAACATGATATAGCAACATCCATGGCCAATCATCTAGGTAACAAATATAGTAAATTCCATCAAAGTTCTAGGATTAAAATCCCATATAAATGTTTTTTATTTCAAAGCTTTTCTAAAAAAAAATACTGTTAAACCTATCTAAAGATCTCCTTAACTCACTTAGTGAATTCTTTTTCTTGTTTCTTCTTGAAGAAAGTAGTAAGATTCCTCTATTCTTTTAACTTTTCTAGCAGCTTAAATAAGAGAAGGAGGGTGAGTTTTTAAACCCCAAGGATGAAGAGAAAAGATGGATTCAATTGAAAATTAAGCAAACTTATTTTGAGTACTTAGTTCTCTAAACTTTTCCTTCTTTTTCCTTTATTTCTTCTCCTCTCTTTCTCTCATTTTCTCACTCTACCTTGCTTCTATTTTTCCTCTCCCTCACTTGGACGAAATTATAATATTATAAGGGTGGGTTTTGCTTAAATAAACTATCAAGTAGTTCACCTTTCATGATCATGGGTCTACCTTATCACAATTAGGATGCAATTAGTTGTTTTTTGGGGACAGAAAATTCATGTTCTTGTCTTCCTCTCCATTAGTCAAGATATGTATAGCAAAAGGAGATTTGTATTTTGAAAATCATGATAAAATGTTCTTAAGACAAGGGACAAGGTCCTTTTGATTTATGGATTCTTTTTCTTTTTCTTTTGTCTCAATTAAGTATGATAGGTTTGCCTTTCTAGATGATAAATTTTCAGCATTTAAGTCTCTATTATTTGGCTGAAATTATTTATGTAGGATAAGGATATTTTGTCATAATGCTATATATTATTACCCACTTGTTGAAATTATGAATATAGGATATAGATATTTTGTCCTAAAACCATGTATTATTACTTGTTGAAATTATGAATGTAGAATATAAATGTTTTGTTTTAATGCCATTTGACCTAATCTTGATTATTATTACACTACTATTTCCTCACATGATTCTTATTTTTTCCTTCTTGCATTCGGGCTCATTCTTACCCATTTCCTTTGCTTTGGCTAAAATTTTACCTTTCATGAAGGATTTGGTCACGTTTTCATGATATTTAAGCTATCGGTCCAACTTCTATATCTTAGTCCAAGTTTATGTTTTATTTTTTGCTTGGGCTATCCTATTGACTTGCTAGAAATTCATGTGAAATGAAAAAATCCTATATGAAGTGTCTATAGGTGAAAACCTAATTTATAGGTGGAGATGTTAAACTTAGTAACTCTAACTCTTGAATTAGGAAAAATTATCGAAATTCAATCTTCTTGAAATTTTAAGACATTTACTCACTTCACAAAAATTTATCTTCTTTATCCAAGAATTGTGTCTCTCTTTAGTATGTTATTTCTAATTTTTCCTATCAGGTTTTCTCTCTTTACCTATTCTTTTAATGTTAGAAACATTTTCTATGCATACACATAAGGTGAAAAATTTGTAAGGATTATATTTCTTTGATATCTAAAAATTGTCTAATAAATTTTATTTCTTTAATTAAATATTTATATACATTTATTAATAAGAGAAACAAAAATATGGATGTTACATTAAATATTTATGTACTTTTATTAATAAATGAAACGAAATTAGGAATGTTACATGTATGTCTCCCTTATTTTTATATATAGGAATTAAAGTACTTCTCCTCCATTCATTCGACATTTTTTTAGATTTCATCATCACATTAAACAACTTAATGAGCCAACTTATACCTTTTTTTCTAAACTTTTTCACACCTCAATAGGTATATTATCGGGTCCTACTATTTTGCCATTTTCCATTCTCTTCAAAACCTTCTCTACTTTAAACTCCTGAATTCTACAATAAAAAGTATAATTATAATTCTCCTCTGCAACATTTAGTCTGTCAGAGTCACAAGTCAACCCATGTCATTCGTTAAAAAATTCTTAAAAATAACTCCTCCATTATGCTTGGATATCTTGCTCTCTTACCAACACATTTCTCTCTTCATCTTTAATACGTTTCACTTGATCTAAGTTTCTTGTCTTTCTTTCCTTACCATTTGTAAGCTTATAAATTTTTCTTTTCTCATCTTTTATTCCTAAAAATTGATATAACCCATTAAAAACTCTAAATCTCACTTCACTCACAGCCTTCTTGACATCTTTCTTAGCCATTTTATATTTATTCTAATTTTTATTATTTTCATCTTAATTACCATCGCATTCTCCACTTATCATAATTTTAATGAAATATATGATATAAATATCTAAAAATAAATACACCTAAGTTTGTCCTTATATATATTAGAAAAAAAATCCCTTTGCCAATTCTCAACGTCATGCATTTTCTATTGGTTCAAAGCACTGAATCATAATCGGCCCATGCAGTTTATTGGTTAAACCAATCAGTTATGTTAACTTTAACCAGTTTTTAAACAGTGGTTATATCTGAATACTGAATAATTAAATATCAATAATATTCTTTCATTGGTTCTCACTGCTGAATTAATTGCACAAAAATAATATACATCATTTACAAGGCAAATCTTAGCAGTATGTCTGGTAGTTTCAGTTCTGAATAACCTGCCCTTCTCGGCTCTCTTCCCCATTTTCTAACATCTGATGCGCATAAATATACTGACGATTGACTACGTTGTCAGTACTAACATAGACTACTCTGAAAATATCATACTTCATGTCAATAGAGAAACGTTCAAGATATGGCAGCATCCACCTTCTATGGTCTGAGTTGAGTATCCATGAGTAACAAAATTGAAGAGACTTCCACACATGAATGCATACCACCCTGGGTATGCTTTGGCTTTTCAAGCAAAGGCCTGAAGTTATGCCTTCCATTTTGGCAAAGCGAGACCTAAAAATTGCTAAGACAGCATAGCAGAGGTCATTAAGGTCACTAGTATTGGTGACTGCTGTGTTCATGGAGATTATGTCACCGATGGAGAATTTTGCAGCTGAGGAGCCATCTCTTGATTCTCCAGCATATGCATCAAGGAAGCTATGTTCAATTAAGATAGCCATGCTTGATATACTGTTTAGCATTGATAGCTGAAAAGGAAAAATTGAAAAGAGGAAAGATGAAAAACAATCATAATCAGGGCTTGTTGATCAGTTAGTAAGATAACAGGAAAATAAACCATTCCTTCCAGATCGAGAAAGATCATCTAGAGAATCAAATAGGAAAAAAATTTGTTTAATTATTTCAAAAGGGTTATTAAGCATAGACATAGACACAGATATGAGACACAACATCGGCCCATTGAAACGTCAAACTTCAAAACCTATATAACTGTGATATATGTGTGATAGTCAAATAGAAAAGACCAGGAAAGAAGAAAAAGAAGCACAGGGCATGTTAACCAATGAATAAAATAACAGAAAATAAACCATTCCTTTTAGATCAATGTAGAAAGATCATCTGGTGCATCATAGAGGAAAAGAAATTTGTTTAAATTATTTCAAAAGGGTAGTTAGTAAGCAATTTGCAGGAACTAACTGTGCATCATACTCACATTTTATGCACCTAAAAGAAATGTGAAACATGGACATGCGCCAGCTGACCAGCTGTTATATCAGTTTCAGATGTTCTGTATGTCTAGTCTGGGTGGTAGATACTTCAAATAATTTCATTTATCCACAAAAGAGCATTACTGGACCTTGGCATGCTTGGCATAATGGTCAAAAGAACTTCAACCCAAATCCTAGATTATTTGTCCAATATATTTATGATATGCATTTTAGTTGAAAATACAAACAAGTTCGAAGTTTGACAATGTTTGGGCCTACTATTCCCAATTTGAAAAGCTTAGCCCAGCACACTATAAATTAGGTTCAGACATGATTAATTTTAGTTCAAAGAATGGATTTAGTAGAACATGTTATCTTGTTGTACTTATTTAAGAAGTATAGACACAAGATATGCACAGATACAGACACAGTGAAATGTAACTTGAAATGTCTTTTTGTCTTGTACAAGTGTTAAAAAACGGACATGACTTGAAGTGTCTATGCTTCATATATAGATCCTTACAAATATCTAAATCATATTGTGTAAAGAAAAACAATAAACCACCGTGACTGGAGTAGTTAGTGGATAATGGTCATACAAGAGTTGCTGTCAACCGCTCTTTCTTGTCGCTGGATTGCTTCTGCCATGTTCC
This sequence comes from Gleditsia sinensis, assembly GCA_037074535.1. Lineage (NCBI taxonomy): Eukaryota > Viridiplantae > Streptophyta > Magnoliopsida > Fabales > Fabaceae > Gleditsia > Gleditsia sinensis. The sequence goes on along the minus strand of CM073473.1, from coordinate 34,141,838 downwards.
ATACCATATGATCTGGTTACAGGACAAAAATAATTAAGCCAATACGTATATATGAAAAGAAAAGGGAAACAAAACATGAGCGCATGATATGCTTAGTGCAAAGCAGATCGACCGAAGAAATTAGCCAAAACATAGAACAAATTATTGATGAATGGTGGAAGTGATGTCAAGCGACACTGACATATTAACTAAAACAAGGAGAAACCCTTTTGGTCTCTAGTAAGTTGCTTCAAAGGGAAACTCAATATATATCACCAAGGTCAATGAAAAGTGATGGGAAATTTGCAATTTTTTTTGAGGAAATCGATTATTAGTTTACTACAGCGAAGCCACAGTTAATTGAACAGAGTTACAGCATATTTAGTTAGATAGCTTTAAATACAAGACAGAATCGACCATTACATATGCTAGATTATAGCGAATTAGTGGCACTTGAAATTGAAACTCAATTTAAATAGAAAACTCTCATCCATTAAAAGACCGAAATCCAAGGGTCAACTCTCCATGAAATTGAAACCTGCAAAACCAAAACGAACATGGAAACCGAGACAAAGAGAAGAAGAATTAAATAATTGGGTCTGCTCTTTTATTTCCTATTTTGATAGCAATTATATCTGAGAATTATAACAAGTTTTTTCAATTATGTTCATCATCACAGCAAACAAGCAGGGTAAGTTTACAAGCACATAAATGGGTTTTATTTTCTAATAAGCAAAACTTCAAATAGATTGAGGGCAACAGCAGGCAAAGAAAGAGCAAACTCTTGAGCTAAAGGTTGGAACAATTCAGGACAAATGAAGTGAACGATGAATAATCATGAAAAAGAAAATTTTACCAAATTTCCATGGATGCTCCTAAATATAGAACTTTGTACACAGCCAAGGCTCTCAGTGCGTGAGGAGAACTGCTTGAGACCATGAACAAGATCTTCGACGATTACTACTGTTGGTTTGAAGACGAAAAGCCTTATGTCCAAATTTTGGTTGTTAAAAGGCACAGAGCATGCCATTTTTGTCCTTGTATTGAAGCACTTCTCCTCTTTGCTGCTATTGTCTGTGAAACTCATTAGCGGTCTCAAATATGAGTAGGAAACCATAGCACACGCATACTGGAAGCTTCAAGCTTTCTTGAATTTTTCCAAATATTGAATTTGTGTAAGGTAATTCATTTGGTCGTTTCTTCAATTTCCTGGTCTTCTGTTGTTTCTTGTAAACTACCAATATTATGAAAGAGAGAAACTTTGAAATAAACAGTCACGTGCTTTGACTGATTCCAGATGCCTGCATCTAAGCAATTTTTCTTTGATCTTTGTTTTTATTTTTTATTTCTGAACAAATATCATCTTTTGACCCGTTCAAGATTTATGAACATTGGATTGTTTCATGGTTTATAATTAGGGGAATTCTAATAAATATTTTTTTTTAAATATAAATATTGTAATTATTTGTGAGATTAACTTGGGTTAAAATAAGTGTTGTTTTCAAAAATCAACATCAACTGCATAAAATTTTATATTTTTTACGTACAAAAAAGAAAACATCATATTTTAAAAGATAAAAAAGACCAAATTAAAACATTAAAATTAAGAATAAAAATAAAATTTTATGTAAATGGAAAATTAGTATATTTTAATCTTCTTTTTAATAATTCATTTATAGCAAAATCACATTCTTATGCCCTTATAAAATTGTTCATTGTCCCAGTGGAAAAAGTTTATGAGAAAATAATTTTTCTTTGAATAATCTGGCATAAACGCAAAAAATGAACTGAAATCCAAGTTTATATGTACCGTAAATTATTACAATGTTTAAAACACAGATTCTGCTCAAGTTTACATAAAATTTCAAGGAAACAAAAACAGATCAAAACTCCTTCGCTCAAGTAAATGATTTCGTCTCCTCATAGGGGAAGCAAGGACGTTTCTAATTGAAGGGTTTCTTGAATCCAATGTCGCTTCCTTGACAAATATTAAGTATTAGGGTATTTTTAATAGTATAATTTATTAGAATTGTTTAAATAAATTTTATATTATCATTTTTATTTTAAATAATTTTTCACTTTAATGATAAAATTCTAAAAAAAATTTAAATGAATTCTACAACTTACTTCACATCTTTATATTTTATTTAAATTTATTTATATTTTAACTTAAAATATAACTAATTTATATTTAAATTTTAAAATAATAAATATATAAAATTTTAAGTAATATTTTTAATAATAATATTTTAATATAAACTTTAAAGTAAAACAAAATTTTTAATATAAATTTAAAAACAGTAAATACATAAATAAAATTTTTAAAAATAATATAAATTTATTTTAAATAATATTTTTAATAATAATAATTAAAAATAATAAAAATAAATTTTTTATTTAAACACCATTATTTATAAAAAAAAAGTGTTAAAATTTTTTAAAATTTTTAATATCACCATAGACGTAATTTACGGTAAGCAACGCTCAATAAAAATTAAAAACTCCCAATAAAATTGCTCTTAGTCTCAAAATTTTCCATGAGAACCATCACAGTTAAGTTGCTAAGATAGTAGGCTCTAATGACTACTTGTTTGGCATTCCCTTGATATACAGATTCCGTTTTTCTTACACGGATGCATGTGGTCATGTGACTGCTCAGACCTAGGTTAAAATCCAATTGAATTTTTAGTTAGTTTTACGTTCATCTTTATTTATGTCTATATATAAAACTTAAGTGAGTCTAAACACCGATAAAATTTGAGTTTAGTCCATATTTATTTATATATAAATAAAATTTTACTGAAATTTAAAACAAAATTTAGCTAAGTGAATTTAATTTTTTAAAATAAATAACATTTTTCTTATAAAAAATTAATCTAGTCAATTCAGTATCACTTTTAAAAATTAAGGCCATTTTTGTCCAACTAGTCACTCTTTTTTCGTGTTTGATTTGTAAGAAAAAACTGTCATATGTATAGACCGAAAAATAAAGAGCCAATAATATAAAATATAAATAATGGAAATAAATCTTAATTATAATGCAAATTTTAAATAATAAAAAACAATTATGAATTATGTCGTTGGGTTGGCTAGGCCAAACCCAACTTGGCTTTAAAGTTCTATATATGTAATAGAGTTTTAGCCCATCCCCATTTGTCCAATTGTTAATTAAGTGCCTGAACCCATTTAGTTGGGCCAAGAGTACTCATGGGTCGATCTAGCCTATGAAACAGTCCTTGTTATCCTTCTTTTATCAAGCCAATCACTATTCGAAAAAATAAAAAGGAAAGCAAAAAAAAAATTTCCTACCAAGTGGTTTGGACTATTCTGCTACTTTGTGATTTAAAATTTGACAATGTATTACCTTGTATTGCTTTAGCACAATGGGCCCTCGTGGATTATTTCCACCGAATCTTTAATGGTAAAATCACTTGAGAGTCACGTGGCTCTGTAAATTATCTAATGACCCCCAAAATTTCCTCCAAAAATCCCTAGTCCCCCAATATGAATCAAAATCCCGAAATTCCCCTAATCAACTACAAGACCACCAAATTTCTTCTCCAATCCCCCAATACTGGTCCTACCTGAGACACACCCTATTTTCATCATGTTTGGGCCTTTTGAATGTAGTGCCTTCTCCACACCACATGAAAGAGTATCAACAAAAATATGAGGTGCTATTGTGATGAGTTTGTGTTGCAAGGATGCCTTGGAGGACTGACAGCTTTAGGAGGAGAGTTTTCACTTATCCTAAGATTCATATTGGTTTATATGATGTCTTGAATTTTTTTCACTTATTTGAGCACTATTGTAAGATTGAATTTTGTGTCAGAAGACTGAGCAATGCTCATTCTTTGAATGGTATGATCCCCTTACCTACCAACATGGTTGCGAAGTTGCCCACAAGATCCAAGACAAAATCAACAAGCTAGAGGAGGAGAGGAGGAGATTAAAGAGATGAAACATAAATAAAATATCAACATTAGCACAATAGAATTTGAAAAGTATAGAAGTTTGATGGGAAGGGAGACTGAAAATTATAGAAGTTTAATGAAAACAGAGTCTAAAACTATAGAAATTTGAAAACTAAAAAGTGTAGGTTGAAGGATGAAGTCAACAACTTAAATAGGAGGGAAAGGATATTAATGGATTTACTACTAGGGTCATGGCTCAGTTTTGTGTTAGTTGTCATTTTGGTGATTTGGAATTTCAAAACTAGTTGCTATTCTCACTACTTAGTAAGAGCATCTTCTAGAGTTGTCAAAGTGAGATCAATCTAGTGGATAGGGGTGTTCACGGTTTGGTTTGGTTTTGGAGCCTCAACCAAACTGAACTGACCATGAAGAGAATAAAAAAATTTGGACCTAATCGATTCGGTTAGAGTTCATAAAATCGAACCAATAAAAGGCGGTTCGGTTTGGTTCGATTTTTTAAAGAAAAAAAAATTTTGCCAAATTTTTTTAATTTTTGGCCCATTTGAATTTTTTTGGACCTATTTTTTTTTAAATTTTTGGGTTTATTTCGAATTTTTTGGGCCCATTTTAAAAAGTTTAAAAAAATTATGTAAAATATTTTTAAAATATAAAAAAATAAATTTAATAATATAAATTAAATATATTAAAAATAATTCGGTCCGATTCGATTGGGACAGAGTCCCAATCAAAAATCGAACCAAATTGGTCGATTTTTTTTTAAAAAAAAACCGAACAAAACCGATTTTAATCGGTTTAATTCGGTTTGGTCGGTCCGGTTCGGTTTTGAACACCCCTACTAGTGGATAATAACCTTAAATTTAAATGATTTTATTTTATTTTTATCACATGATTTATTATGAGTATTAAATGAATAAGAGTGTATTGAAAGGTTTTAAAAATAAAATATAAAAAAAAAAACTAATACATTTTGAGTCATAGTGAAAATAACCAAAATTTTAAAGACATTTTTTAACAATTTGAATCTGCTAGTTGGTCCCTCTTCACTAGAAAATGATAAAAAAAAACCCTAAGAGCACCTAAACTTTCTTTTCTCTCTAACTCTCACTTTCTCTCTCTAATCACTTAGAAAATTGTTGATTCAAGGACTTTTGAACTTTTATTTGTGACACCACTAGTACTATTAAACTTAACAACCAATATATATATATATATATATAATTGATATTCTATTATTGGTAATTTAAGGTCAAATTTGATTGAAAATTTTATTAACATGTTATAAGTTTATGGTCTTAATGAAATGTATTTAAAAATTTTGTATTTATATTGTGAAATAAGAAACTTTTACTGAAAATGTGATTTGACTGAAATAGAAAATTATGTGTTTATTAGTTAGAAATATTATTTTGTTCAATGAATTTGACATATAGTGTATCTTATGAATTAATGTTTGGTGAACTATTTTATTATTTTATGAACCCAGTATGTACTAATTGTTGGAGAGATTAAATAGACAAGAATTTATTTATTCTTATTTAATTGTAAATTTACTTTTTTATTTACTACTTTCTATTAGAAGAAGTCTTATTCAAAAATACTATTAGATAACAACAATAAATACTAGCCTTAGTGCACTTTAAACCCTATCTAGTTAGGGTGATATTAACCCTATGTATTAGCCAACACATATGGATTATTAGATTGAAATTATAGAAAAAAATGCTTGATAGATATACGGACGTGATGCCTAATGATTTATGGGTTGTTTACATGATTTATTAGTGATTATTTTCCTGCGATATGTGCTCAAGGATAGATTATATGATGAGGACACATCTAACAAATAAAAATATAATGTAGATATGTTTCAAATTTTAGTTGGATATATTACAAGATCTCAATCTAAAAAATTCAAAAAAGTACTTAATGACTTAATTTGGGAAGTACATCAGAAGGTGAGTCAATATTTATCCATGTCATTCAAGCTATTCTGGATATGGACCAAGATTAAGGGATTTGTTTAACTAAAGTCAATAGTACTTAATTATTTTAGTTTTTTTATTTGAATAAGAAAATTTTTTATTCCTAGTTTTCTTTTCTAATTAGGAGAGTTAGTTTCTTTCTTCGACTAAGATAGTTTTTTATTTTTAATTTCCTTGTTTAACTAAAAAAATATTCTATTTTAGTTTCCTTGTTTAGGAAAATGCCTATAATTGACACGTATGCTCTTAAATAAATAAAATTTTAGTGAATGAAATATATTTTCAAGAGAACATTTTCTCTTTAATTCTTTAAAGAACTATTATAAACTTATTAATATTTTCTTATAGTATTCAAGTAAAACTTATCACTCACAACTTTTTTTTTTAAGTGTGACGTCTGTAATATTTTTTTTTATACATTGGTTCTTATCTCTTTATAGATAATAAGTCAAAGTCTTTTTTTTTTATTTTTTTATAAATCTAAATTAAAACACAATCCTTCAATTAGATCCATTATTGATTCTGAGTCTTATTATTTTTACTATTTGAATAAAGACTACAATAATGTTGTTCAAAGCCCTCCCTTTTGGGACAAAAGCACCTTGTTCCTTGGATATTATAAATGGAAGGAAGGGTTTAATTCTATTGACTAAAATGTTGGAGATAAAGTTGTAGATTGTGTTATAAAGGTTGATGGGGCAAAAAATTGTTGATGCTTTTGAGATTTTAATTTTTTGGATAAGATAGATAAGAGATTCATTTCAAATAGAGGGAGGGAGGGAGGAAGTGAAAAAGATGTTCTTAATAAACTCTCCCATCCAAAATTAGTATCTTTGATAAAAATCAAGTAGGAAACTATCCACCCCAGGGGATTTAAAAGGCTTAAGGTACCAAAGGGCTTGTTTAATCTTAAAAGGAGGGGGATGGGAACATACAAGATCCCAAGTAGATGAGGAACCAATTGATCTTCCCTAAGGTCAAAGGAAGAGGAGTTTTTCATTGCTATTCTTATTGGCAGAGAGAAAAAATAGGAACATATGTGCTCTTTTATACCATCAAGGTCCTAAATCCATTCATCTTCATAAAATTTAACACCCAAAATTCTATTGCTTCTTCTCTTAAGCTCTTCCTTATGCCTATTTCACAAAATTGAAAATCTAGCTCAAATTCAAGTTTTTCCAAGTATTGGTTGCACTTGCAAGCAAGAGAATGTTGAATACCATCTAGGTCTTAATAGATGAGGTAAGTGCTGATGAGCACAAGTTGAAATTGGTGGGGGGCTAAAACTTAGCAATAACCCTATAAAAGTCAAGGAGATTCAACCATATGGGATGAAACAAAAATAAAAAGATTTTGGAAAGGCTATTTTCTAGAAGATGTTAGGAAAAGAATGGAGTAGTGGTCTAATTTAGCAAAAAAGTAAATGTGTGACTAAAGAATTAGGAAAATGGCTAATCTAGTTCAAGTTCTCAAGGGCTCTATCTAGTCTTTGTCTAACTATTGTAACATCTTGGTGTTCTTTTGTCCACATGAATCTCCGGCCTACCAAAACCCAATTCTATCAAACTAACCCCATTTATACAACAATGGAAATCTCTATTACATGAGTACTGAACTTTTCATTGTTAAACAAGACTTCATAAAAAGCTCTTGCCACCATTTAGGAGGGATGATGGAGTTGGGCCATTTTCAAGAGATTATCCCACAAATATTTTCTTCTCTTAAAGATGGGGCTTGCATAATAGTTGAAAGGAGAAAAGGATAATTTTGTACTCGAGCTATTGCATGGATTCCTTGGAAATTGTCACCCAAAATTTTCACGTGCACTTGATTCCTATCCTAAAGAAGCCAAATTCTGTTAGCAAAACCCATAGGGTCCACCTTGTGAAACTATTGGATTTTGTTTGCCTTATCTCTAGAAACTTTAGTCTTTATGATAATCAAAATGTTGGGTCTATGCCTTTGCATGAAATCAATAAAGGCTTTACAAAAGTCTCCTCTAGCTTCTCCACAAGCATTCTAAGCAAGAATAAAGATTGGATTCATGAGAAAATCTTAAGGCAGATTACATGTCCTTATTTTTCTCAAACTATAAGATGTACTTACTTCCTCAGAGCCATTGGAGATCCCTCTTTGTGCTACCAATGTGTACTAGTAGCTCAAGTGGCATTCTAGGCATACATCCTCAAGCAAAAATGGGTTGTTCACGTAGAAGTTTGCCTCACTTAACTACCAAGCTTCCATGACACTTATAACTATGTCTTGTTTTCCCTTCATTGATTTTGTCATATGACTTGTCAAAATTATTTTGTATTACACAAATTGAACTTTTTGCATTTGAAAAAGATTTCTTGGAAGAGTGACTATTGGAGGGTTTAGGAGCATTCAAGGTGACAACACCACGATCAAGCCATTCAAGTGAAAGAAATATAGCAGTTGTACTAGTTTCACGTCCTAAAAATGTTCTCCTTAGGCATCGAATAGGAGATATGATATTCCTCATTGTGCTCCAGACTTTGCGTTTTGTTCTCCCATAGACACCAAGGGTATGTTACTAATGTTGAAGTTGTAACAATCTTTTTTTTTTCTTTATTATTATACAATATTGAGTTCACATACATGCCATTAATCAAAATGTACATGCAACATATCAAACACATAGATATTTATATCTTGTTTATTTTGATTGACCAATTCCGGAGATACAAGTGCGGATGGCTGCACCTTCATCGGGATCTGAGTCAACTCGACCACAAACATCTTATTTGATTCTGAGATATGCCCAACATAAAGTAACTCGATCCAATATGCACTAAAAGCCAGAGCCATAGAAAAAGCTGCATAACTAATTTTCTGAACATGATATGGAAATATAGTGAGAATTAAATTCCAGTAAGTTCAACAATAAATCATCATCAATATAGCTCATCACGTCATGTTCAGCTGTATAAACTACAGAAAATATCTTTGGTCATATGAATGCATTATATCTATGCACATAAGAATCATACTGTAACGATATGTATGACAGGATTAACTATTTTCAAAATATCATATGATGATTATCAACTTATTCTCATTTCAAGCTACTCCGGTCAGGGTGAGTATCCTCTACTCTTCAGTACAGGCTTTTCTCACTCCGTCCGACATGACACACTTTCTCTTTCTTTTCTCATAATCATAATCATAACCATTGGTAGAGCGTCCCCTACTGGTGCACCACACGGATTGCCATGTGACCGTGCTCATTTCTTTTCTTTTCACAATGATAGCCAAAAATATGCTTTCAATAACAAGTATGTTCATCAAAATATATTTATTTTCAAAAATCATTGGTAATCATGCCATAATCATTTCAAATATCACTTTATAAAATATTTTCATGTCAAAATTTCACATTTAAAATGGTAAGAAGTTCATACAATGGCAATGCCTATGGCTATACTAGTCATTTATTAAAATTCATCTTCTTTTTTAATACTAATTTTATTTTTTTATTTTCTTGATACAGGTTTTCATCATGCTAACCTTCTCTTACTAATCAGAGCATAACTCCCTCAATTTAACTCTGATGTAGGTGATCTTGGTGTCAATTTAAAGATAAAACAATTATCTAAAACTATTATGTTGAACATTGTAGCGAAATATTAAGAAATAAAGATGATATTACTCCCTAAATGTATAGATTATTTCTTCTCGGATAGGTTCTGACCTCTACCTACTAATCAGACTATATCTACCCCATATGGACTCCAACTTGAGTTATTCCAGTGGCTAAAAATCCGTGACATACATATCTATAATTCTTATGTTAACCATTTATTTTAATACCGTACAGATAATTTCCAGAAATTAAAATACAGAAGCTGTCCTAACATATTCTTCCCTGATGAACCATTTTCTGACTTTTGACTACTAATCAGCTCATATCTTCCTTATATGGACTCCAAATTGAATTATTACAGTGGCTTAAAATCTATGACACACATAGCTATAATTCTTATGTTAACCATTTATTTTAATTCTATACAGATAATTTTCAGAAATTAAAATACAGAAGTTGTCCCAACATATTCTTCCCTGATGAACCATTTTCTGACATTTCCTTACTTATTGAACCATATCTACCACATATGGACTCCAAATTGAATGATTACAGTGGCTAAAAATCTATGACACACATAGCTATAATTCTTATGTTAACCATTTATTTTAATTTCATACAGATAATTCCCATAAATTAAAATACAAAAGCTGTCCTAACATATTCTTCCCTGATGAACCATTTTCTGACCTTTGACTACTAATCAGACCATATCTACCACATATGGACTCCAAATTGAATGATTCCAGTGGATAAAAATCTGTGACACATATATCTTTAGTGCTTATGTTAACCATTTATTTTAATTCCTTATAGATTGTTCGCATAAATTAAAACACCGAAACTTAAAATTCTGCCACCCATAGCCATACTCATGCAGAACTATCTACACCAACCTAAGTATTCAAACATACATCACATGCAAGATCAATATATAACATGATATAGCAACATCATGACCAATCATAAAAGTTCTAAGATCAAAATCTCATATAAATATTATAAGTTTCAAAAGTTTTCTTCAAAAAGAAATATTGTTAAACTTACCTGGAGCACTTAGTCCCTTAGACTTCTCCTTCCTCTTTCTTCCTTTCTTCCTCTCCTTTCCTCACTCTACCTTGCTTCTATTTTTCCTCTCCCTCACTTGGACGAAATTCTAATGTTGTAAGGGTGGGTTTTCTTATATAGACCACCAAATAATTCACCTTTCATAATCATAGGTCTACCTTATCACAATTAGGATACACTTTGTTGAATTTTTGAAAAACAAACAACTTATGTTATTGTCTTCCTCTTCCTTAGTCAAGATATGCATAGGAAAAGGAGATTTGTATTTTGAAAATTATGATGATATGTTCTTAAGATAAGGGACAAGATCCCTTTGATTTAGGGATTCATTTTCATTTTCTTTTGTCTTAAACAAGTATGATAGGTTTGTCTTTTTAGGTGGCAAATTTCTAACCATTAAATCTCCATTATTTGGTTGATATTATTTGTGTGGGATAGGAATGTTTTGTCCTAATACCATGTATTATCATACCACTTGCTAAAATTATGAGTGTAGGATATAGATGTTTTTGTCCTAAAGTCTTGTATTATTATGCCACTTGCCAAAATGATGAATGTAGAATCACACCACTTGCTAAATTTTTTTCTTAATGCCATGTAACCTAATCTTTATTATTATTATATTATTATATCATCACCTAATTTATTTTATTTTATTTTTCCTCTTAAATTTGGACTTATTCCTACCCATTATGGGCTTATTCCTACCCATTTTCTTTGCTTTGGATAAAATTCTACCTTTCTTAGAGAGCTTGGTCACATTTTCATAATTTTTTGGGATTACTATATCCTAGTCCAAGTCTATGTTTTATTTCTTACTTAGGTTATCCAATGGGCTTGCTAGAAACTTATTTGAAGTGAAAAAACTCTACATGATATGTCCATAGGTAAAAGCCCAATGTATGGGTAAATGTTTTAAACTTAGTAACTCTAGTTCTTGAATTAAGAACAATTACCCTAATCCAATGTTCTTGAAATTTTAAGACATTTACTTGTTTCTAAAAATTTATCTTCCTTATCCAAGAATTTTTTGCATTTCTAATTTATGTTTTTCCTATTAGGTTTTCCCTCTTTATTTGTTCTCTTAATGGTAGAAACATTTTCTATGCATATACATAAGGTGAAGAATTTCTAAGGATTATATTTCCTTAGATATCTAAAATATTGTCTAATAAACTTTATTTCTTTAATTAAATTATCAATAAAAGAAATGAAATTAGGGATGTTACATTCTTCCCCCTTAAGAAATTCGGTCACCGAATTTCAGTTCATCCTACCACATGTAGGGAATGAAATTAAGGCATTATTCAGAGTTACCAACCTTATTACCTAAATAATTATGGATATTTTTTTTGTATAACATCTTTACTTTTTAATATGTTAGTGATTTTACTATATAACTTAACCATAAGGATTTCTTTCACTCATAAGTTCTTCACTTTATATCCTCTAGTTCGTATGGATATATCTATAGGTCGATATTAGAAAACACACACATAAAGGAACATATTCACCTTCATATTGGGTAACTATCTTTTCTTTTTCCAAACTTCTATCAAGTCATTTTTGGTTTTCATATATCAACATCATCCCTTGAATATCATCATCTTAATCTATCATCTATTTAATCCTAAAATCCTTTAATCAATATGTTAAACATACGTAGCAATAAATCCTCCAAACCTTTACTAACGTTTATGTACCATCGGCACATGTCTAATAATTTCAACTTAACTCATTACAGTAATTCTATACAAGCTTATTAACACCATTAAACTCATTGTCAAATTTTTTATTATTTCTTCTATCATATCCAAAAACACCTCCTTATAGCTTATGTCAATCCCATTTAATTCACCCAATCATTTCAGAAAGATTTTTTCTAACAATTACTCATACATGAATTCTCAATTCCAACATAATTCACATCCTAGATACTAGACTCAATTTAGCATGATATAATCCTTTAACACAAATATCTTGATCACTTACATTATTTTCGAACATGGTTCTCAAAATATTCTCTATATTTTCAAATTAAGAGTTCAAAGACTAACTTAAATCCTACTTCCTATATTTTATTCCTCAATAACTTCAACGCCACTAATTCTCTGGATTACATTCGTCAAAACACCATAAGACCATCATCCGTCCATTCTTTTCAAACTTTTCATTACTTTAAGCTACTAACAACTTAGACACCATTAGAACCGAGTTTCAAAGAAAAGAAATTATCTTTCATTGCAATGAGGGAAAATAACCTTGCATTTAATGCTAATCGTTAATGAGGGAGAATGCAGTGAAACAGACGAAAAGCATAATAGAGAATTGTCACGGCCCCAAATGGTGGAACACATGACCGGCACGACATAAGGGTTTCCCCCTAACCGTAAGCCTAACACATAGCATGCACAAACATTCAGCACACAAACCAGAGTACATAATAAATATAACTGGCCACATACGCCACATCCAATATAAAAAAAATACTGTATATATATATATATCTCATTAATCCAACATCCTTGATTCAACTTGACCCATTGCCTCATAGTACAAACATTATTGTAAAACTTAAAACCATTTTTCAAACAACACAAGAAGCGAGGATCCTGCCTGTAAGTTCATGGAAATACACTAGACATAAACTTAAACTATACAACCAATACAACAGAATCTTGCCCAAACTGGGGTTCACCAATGCTATATTTAGCCTCCTATGGAGCTGTAGCTGGATCAGTGTTTCTTTGACTATCTGTGGGGAGAAAACAGAATAGGGGTGAGATTACCACATCTCAATGAATGGATAAAACATACTATAACAGAAACAGGACAAACCAAGCACGAGTGTTTCACAATGAGTTTAATAATTGAAACATTAAGCATCTAACCATAATTTATTATAAAAACTAAACAATTCAAATGGATGTTCAAAAGATAAAACAAGATTAAATAAGTAACCATAAAGCAAATCAATTATGCATGGTAAGTAAGAAATGAAGATATTTATGCAATAACAATGATGAATGAGGTATTTTAGAAATATTTAATTTTTAAGAAAAATGCACTAATTTATTGGAGTTCTTTCCTGACAGATCATCATTTTCCCCAAGCACATAGCAAGGGAGGGGTAATCACTGTAGGAAGCCCACCTTAAATTTTCCCTAAGCACATAGCAATGGGTATAGCAATCACTGTAGGCATAGACATAAGTCTACCCTAAATTTTCCAAGCACATAGCAATGGGTATGGAAATCACTGTAGGCATAGACATAAGTCTACCCTAAATCCCTGTGTCTTAGGCAGTTATATGCCCGTCACAGTATCCTAAGCCGAAGCCTTAACATGATCATGGTACACCAGGGCTAGCATTACCTGCGGCTAGCTAACAGTGATCTAAAAGGATCCCTCCAATAGAAAACATTTGAAATATGCTATTCAAAGAGTTTAAAGTAAAACATTTCAATAACTTTACGATAAAGCTATAATTCTCCATCTAACTCTTTTCATGCATAAAATTCTATTCTAAAATATATCTCATCCATGAATTCCCATAGATACCTTTAAAATCATAAACTTTCCCTTTTTAAACATAGATCGTCCGTAGACGTTACATAGATACTTATCATGCATCAAATCATTTCACGGCTAACTTAGTTCATTTCTATGACTAAGTTCGCATTTCTATAAATCTAACTCAAATGGAGAATTAATAGTCTAGATGCTTGCCTTGCATATCTAGGGTTCAACTAGGATTGAAATTTACAATTTCTAACATGGTTGGAACATATTGGTTTTCAAAGCGGTAAAACAATTTAACATACATTCCAACTAGTTAAAATCATACGAGAGAGTTATAAATCAAATTCCTAAAATATGCACTATAGTATGAAAAACCCACTCACCTTACTAGGAGTCCAACAACGAGAACTTCACCTCGTGATGGCTCAACAACCTAGAAAACATAGACATAACATGAAAATTAGAAAACTCTAAAAGTCACTATTCACGCCAGAAAACACTATTCACTCGCCGGAAACACTATTCACGCCGAAACCTAAAAACACTATATTCTAGTATAAAAATTAATTCTAAAACTATCTATGGAAAAAAATTCGGTAAAACGAAGCCTAAAACGTGATTAAACGGAGTTTTACCTTTGGAGGTACTATTCACGCGATTTTTTGGCGACCTTCCGGCGACTTTCCGGCGAAATTGATTGGTGGGATTTGTAGCTCTTCTTCCCACGAGTCCAACGATACCTTACTTGCTCAAATCGGACATCCGGATGATGAGATATCTTAGAGAGAAGTTTGAGAAAAATTTTAGAGAGAGAGAGTTAGGGTTCAGATGAAAGAGAAATGAAGGAAAAATGGGGGGTCCGCAAAAAAAAGCTATCTGATGAATCTCGCCGCCAGTGAACTCATTCTCGCTGCGGCGAGCCGCGATTTTCGCCGCGGCCAGATTCGAAACCAGAAAACTCATGCTCTCGGGAAAATACCGCATCATTCTCGCCGTGGCGAACTTATTCTCGCCGTAGTGATTTCCATTTCGCCGAATTTGACAAAATGTCCAACATAAAAGTGGTAGCCCTTTCTCTTAGCTTTCCGTAGCCACTTGAATCACCTAATATGGAGTTCATATGAAGGAGTTATGCATAAAATAGTGAGTAAAGGTCCAGACCACACTACGCTTCGATTTTTGCCTCGTCTCACTATGATATTCATGGAATTTGCAAAAGTTCCCAACATCAAAGTTGTACATATATGTCTTATCGTTCATTAGAAATTGGAATCACTTAATTTAGATTTTATATGAGAGAGTTATGCTTATATGAGTGACGAAAGGTCAGAAGAAAAGGTCGAAAACGCTCTAAAATTTTACATTGTTCTCAACTTTCTTTGTTTCAAATGATTTATACTTAACCTTCAAAGGTTTTATTAGTTGAGGGTTATTACATTCTCTCCTCCTTATAAAAAATTCGGTCCCCGAATTTTACAAAAACCAACATGAAAACATAAAACTACTCTTGGAACAGCTGTGGATACTTCTCTCTCATGACGTCCTCTACTTCCCACGTAGCTTCCTCTTTGGAATGATTCTGCCAGATCACCTTCACTGTAGGGATATCCTTAGACCTCAACTTTTTCACTTGTCTATCAGCAATGGCCACGGGTTTCTCTTCGTAGGCCAACTTGTCATCCAAAAGGATTTCCTGCGGTTGAATCACATGAGATGGGTCGGGTAGATACTTCCTCAACATCGAGACATGGAAGACTGGATGCACTTCACTCAATCCAGGTGGTAGGGCTAGGCGGTATGCCACTGCTCCTACCCTATCCAGAATTTCAAAGGGTCCAATATACCTCGGGCTTAATTTCTCTTTCTTACCAAACCGCATGATTCCCTTCATGGGTGAAACTCTGAGGAACACGTGATCGCCTAGAGAAAACTCCAACTCCCGACGCCTATGGTCCACATAAGCCTTCTGACGACTTTGTGCAGTTAAAAGCCGTTCCCTTATCAGTTTGACCTTCTCTATGGCATCTTGCACCAAGTCTGGCCCTAGCAGCTTGACTTCTCCAACTTCAAACCATCCAACGGGAGATCGGCATCTTCTCCCATAAAGAGCTTCAAAAGGTGCCATCTGAATACTGGCTTGATAACTATTGTTGTATGCAAACTCAGCTAATGGCAGGTATCCTTCCCAACTGCCACCAAAATCCAATATACATGCTCTAAGCATATCCTCCAGAATCTGAATCGTGCGTTCTGACTGGCCATCTGTTTGGGGATGAAAAGCGGTGCTTAGATCCAACCTCGTTCCCAAAGCTTCTTGAAAAGCTTTCCAAAACCTTGCCGTAAACTGTGGACCTTGATCAGATATGATGGATACAGGGACTCCATGCAATCTGACAATTTCACTCAGATACAGGCTTGCATACTGAGCCATATTAAAGGTAGTCTTCACTGGTAAGAAGTGGGATGACTTGGTCATTCGATCCACTATCACCCATACTGAGTCATAACCCTTAGGGGTCCTTGGTAACCCTGTAACGAAGTCCATAGTAATCCTTTCCCACTTCCACTCCGGTATCTCAATCTGTTGGTGCAAACCGGTAAGCTTCTGGTGTTCAGCTTTCACCTGCTGACAAACCAAGCATTGAGCCACAAAGCTTGCTACATCCTTTTTCATCCCATTTCACCAATACAATTCCTTGAGGTCACTGTACATCTTATTTGTTCCTGGGTGGATAGTATAGGCTGATTGATGTGCCTCCTCCAAAATCTGCTTCCTCAAGCTATCCACATCAGGTACACACAAGCGCTTCCCAAATCTTAACACTCCTTCAGCATCCACGCTGAATTCAGAAGTATGATTATTCCTAACTTCATCCTTGAGCTTGCGCAGCTTAGCATCCTTGTCCTGATCTGCCTTAATCTGCTCAACCAATGGAGAGTGTAGTTGCATGTGGGCTAACAACACCCCTGGCTCCTTCACTTCAAAGCGCATCCCCTCACCTTCTAGCCGATTTATATCCCTTACCAACGGCCTCTGGAGTAGGGTGATATGGGCTAGACTCCCCATTGACTTTCTACTCAAAGCATCTACTACCACATTGGCCTTGCCTGGATGGTACAAGATAGTGCAGTCATAGTCCTTCACCAACTCCATCCACCTCCTCTGTCTCAAGTTAAGATCCATTTGTTGAAAGATGTACTTGAGGCTCTTGTGGTCCGTGTAAATCTCATAAGGTTCACCATAGAGATAGTGCCTCCAAATCTTCAAGGCAAAGACCACTGCTGCCATCTCCAGATCATGTGTAGGATAGTTATGTTCGTGCTTCCTATGCTGCCTAGATGCATAGGCTACAACATGCCCATTCTGTATTAACACACAACCCAAGCCCACCCTTGAGGCGTCACAGTATACTGAGTATCCTCCAGTGCTCGTTGAGATAGTTAGGATTGGGGTTGTGGTTAGACACTTCTTCAAGGTCTGGAAACTTTCTTCGCATACATCCGACCACTCAAACTTAACTCCCTTCCTGGTTAATCTGGTCAAAAGAGCAGCAATTCTGGAGAAATCCTTGATGAACCTCCGGTAATACCCTGCTAGACCCAAGAAACTTCGGATCTCCGTCACACTAACTGGGCGAGGCCACTGCTGTACTGCCTCTACCTTCTCGGGGTCTACTTGAATGCCGTCCTTCGTGACTACATGCCCCAGAAACATAATGCTATCCAACCAGAACTCACACTTAGAGAGTTTGGCATACAACTGCTGATCCCTCAAAATTTGCAGAATGACCCGTAGGTGCTGTTCATGTTCCTCATGGTCTTTAAAATAAACCAAGATGTCATCAATGAACACAATGACAAACTTATTTAAGAATGGCTTGAACACCCTGTTCATCAAATCCATAAAAGCAGCTGGTGCGTTAGTCCAAAAGACATAACCAAAAACTCATAATGACCATAACGGGTCCTAAAAGCTGTCTTGGAAATATCCTCCTTCCTGATCTTCAACTGATGATACCCTGACCTCAGATCAATCTTGGAGAAACATTTCGTTCCTTGAAGTTGATCGAACAGATCATCAATCCTGGGCAAAGGGTAATTATTGCGCACCGTTAACTTATTCAGTTGCCGATAGTCAATGCAAAGTCGCAAAAACCCGTCTTTCTTCTTCACAAAAAGGACTGGAGCACCCCATGAAGAAGTACTCGGCCTGATGAAGCCTTTATCCAACAAATCCTGCAACTGACTCTTTAGCTCCTTAAGCTCTGTGGGTGCGATCATGTAAAGCAGTATAGAAATTGGTCGAGCCTCTGGAATAAGGTCGATACCAAACTCTATCTCCTGTTCAAGAGGTAATCCTGGCAACTCTTCTGGGAAGACATCCAGGAATTCTCTTACCACTGCCATCTTGTCTACATCCGGTACCTTTCCATCCACATCTCTAACATATGCCAAATATCCCTGACATCCCTTCTTCAACATCTTCTGAGCACCCAAGACTGAAATCAGGTTACTTGGAGCTTTACTTCGATCACACTGGAACCGGAAAGGAACTTCACTTGGAAAGTTGAACTTGATTGCCTTCTCATAGCAATCCAAGGTAGCATAGCATGCTGCCAACCAATCCATTCCTAAGATTACATCAAAGTCGACCATGTTTAGGATGATCAAATCAACAGATGTCTCCCTATCACCCAATGTCACTTTACATGACTTGCATATATGCTCTACTGGCAAATAATCACCGACCGGGGTGGTTACAAAGAAAAGGGCATCTACCCTAATCGGATCTTTACCCAAACTCTTAGCAAAACTAGGAGAGACATAGGAATATGTAGACCCGGGGTCAAACAAAACATATGCTTCATGTAGGCAAACCGAAAGAGTACCTGTCATGACCGCATTTGAAGCTTGTGCATCCTGTCTGGTAAGAGCAAAAATCCTCGGTTGACCCCGGCCTGCTTGACTTTGACCTCGGCTCATCATCCCTCTACCAGTACCTTTGCTACTTGCTTGGCCCGGTATAGTCCTTATAGGCTGAGCTGCCACTGGGGTTAGTAGCAAAGCCGGTCGAATTGGCCCTTGGCTTGAGACATACAACTGAGGACATTCCCTCTTCATGTGTCCAAGTTGGTTGCAATGATAGCAAACAACCATCTCCCTGCGGCACTGACCAAAATGATGGTTGCCACAAATAGGGTATTGTGGCATGTTCTGCTGAATGGCTCTTGGTCCAGGTTGTCATGGATACCTGGTGTTTCCATGGCTAAGACCTAGCTTACCAGTCGCATCTGGTCTCTGGTTGGGGTTCCCAACATTCTGTGGTGCTGGGCGCTGCTGGCCTTGAAATCGTGGTCCTTGGAAATGAGAACTTTGCCCTCCTTTGGAGCTCCCGTCTCTATCCCTCTTTCTCAGCTTGGCACTCTCGACATCGGCCAAATGCCTAGTCTCCATCATTCTTGCACAGTCCACAGCCTCTGCATAATTAGGAAATTGCTTCATCTGGGGTGCCACTGATTTAAACAATGCTGGTATCAACCCCTGGATAAACTTTTTGATCATGTCCCTTTCAATAGGGACCATGTACAGTGCATACGGCAACAGCTGTGTGAAGCGATAGTCATACTCCGTGACTGTCATACCGGGAGTCTGCTTCAATTCCACAAATTCCTGACACTTGGCATCTCGGATACTCTGAGGCATAAACCTCTCCATGAAGACTTCCTTGAACTCTGGCCATCTCAAAGGTGGCATTGTAGCTCCCCTTCCGCGCATCATGGTCTTGAACCATACCTGCGCTACACCAGACAATTGGAAGGATGCCAACTCTACTGAGCAGATCTCTGGACACTTAAGAACCTCGCAGATCTTCTCAGTATCCTCTATAAACTCCTTGGGATCTTCACTAGCCAACAACCTCTTGAAGGTTGGCGGTTTCAGCTTCAAGAACTCAGATAGTTCCACTTCCCTCTCAGCAGGTCTCACATGCCGCTCCACGGACTTAACTGGTTCTGGAACGGAGGTAGCAGTTTCGGGCTGTTGTGGGTCCCTTCTATCTTGCTCATCCCTTCTCTTGGCTAGATTCTCTATTGCTCGCTGCATACCCTGCATGGTTACCAGCATCTGGGCTATCACATCATCCCGGGGGTGAGAAGACATTTCCCCCGTCTTAGGAGTCTCAGTTTGCTCACTGCTCAACTCAACTTATTCGGCTGCTTTAGCAGCTCTTACACCCCTGCCACTGCCTCTTGCACTGGCTCTAGGTCGGCCTCTGCCACGACCTCTACCTCGACCTCTGCCACGACCTCTACCTCGGCCTCTAGGCACGGGTACTGCGGACTGAGCAGACTCTTCAGCCATCTGCTCTTGAGCCACAGGTTGCCTAACCTTTGATCTCGTTCTTGGTGGCATCTCGCTATAAAACAGCAATAGCCCAACCGTCACTTAACCATATTAACATAGCATACTATAAACTGACTTACTTAAACAAAAAGACATCCTATCGAACCCCTTTAGCAGCACCGTGAGTATAAGCATGTCCGGATTCATACCCATACTCAAAGTCCTACCTAAAGGTCCGTTACTCCATGAACACAGGGAAACCTAATCCCTCTGATACCATATTGTCACGGCCCCAAATGATAGAACACATGACCGGCACGACATAAGGGTTTTCCCCTAGCCGTAAGCCTAACACATAGCATGCACAAACATTCAGCACACAATCCAGAGTACATAATAAATATAACTGGCCACATACGCCACATCCAATATAAGAAAATATTGTATATATATATATATATATCTCATGAATCCAACATCCTTAATTCAACTTGACCCATGGCCTCATAGTACAAACATTATTGTAAAACTTAAAACCATTTTTCAAACAATACAAGAAGCGAGGATCCTGCCTGTAAGTTCATGGAGATACACTAGATATAAACTTAAACTATACAACCAATACAATGGAATCTTGCCCAAACTAGGGCTCACCAATGCTATATTTAGCCTCCTATGGAGTTGTAGCTAGATCAGTGTTTCTTTGACTATCTGTGGGGAGAAAACAGAAGAGGGGTGAGATTATCACATCTAAGTGAATGGATAAATCATACTATAACAGAAACAGGACAAACCAAGCACGAGTGTTTCACAATGAGTTTAATAATTGAAACATTAAGCATCTAACCATAATTTATTATAAAAACTAAACAATTCAAATGGATGTTCAAAAGATAAAACAAGATTAAATAAATAACCATAAAGCAAATCAATTATGTATGGTAAGTAAGAAATGAAGATATTTATGCAATAACAATGATGAATGAGGTATTTTAGAAATATTTAATCTTTAAGAAAAATGCACTAATTTATTGGAGTTCTTTCCTGACAGATCATCATTTTTCCCAAGCACATAGCAAGGGAGGGGTAATCACTATAGGAAGTCCACCTTAAATTTTCCCCAAACACATAGCAATGGGTATGGCAATCACTGTAGGCATAGACATAAGTCTACCTTAAATTTTTCAAGCACATAGCAATGGGTATGGAAATCACTGTAGGCATAGACATAAGTCTACCCTAAATCCCTGTGTCTTAAGCAGTTATATGCCCGTCACAGTATCCTAGGCCGAAGCCTTAACATGATCATGGTGCACCAGGGCTAACACTACCTGCAGTTAGCTAACAGTGATCTAAAAGGATCCCTCCAATAGAAAACATTTGAAATATGCTATTCAAAGAGTTTAAAGTAAAACATTTCAATAACTTTACGATAAAGCTATAATTCTCCATCTAGCTCTTTTCATGCATAAAATTCTATTCTAAAATATATCTCATCCATGAATTCCCATGGATACCTTTAAAATCATAAACTTTCTCTTTTTAAACATAAATCGTCCGTAGACGTTACATAGATACTTATCATGCATCAAATCATTTCATGGCTAACTTAATTCATTTCTATGACTAAGTTCGCATTTCTATAAATCTAGTTCAAATGGAGAATTAATAGTCTAGATGCTTGCCTTGCATACCTAGAGTTCAACTAGGATTGAAATTTACAATTTCTAACATGGTTGGAACATATTGGTTTTCAAAGCGATAAAACAATTTAACATACATTCCAACTAGTTAAAATCATACGAGAAAGTTATAAATCAAATTCCTAAAATATGCGCTATAGTATAAAAAAATCCACTCACCTTATTAGGAGTCCAACAACGAGAATTTCACCTCGTGATGGCTCAACAACCTAGAAAACATAGACATAATATGAAAATTAGAAAACTCTAAAAGTCACTATTCACGCTGGAAAACATTATTCACTCGCCGAAAACACTATTCACGCCGAAACCTAAAAACCCTATATTCTAGTATAGAAACTAATTCTAAGACTATCTATGGAAAGAAATTCGGTAAAACGAAGCCTAAAACGCGATTAAACGGAGTTTTACCTTTGGAGGTATTATTCACACGATTTTTCGGCGACCTTCCGACGACTTTCCAGCGAAATTGATCGGTGGGATTTGTAGCTCTTCTTCCAACGAGTCCAACGATACCTTACTTGCTCAAATCGGACGTCCGGATGATGAAATATCTTAGAGAGAAGTTTGAGAAAAATTTTAGAGAGAGAGAGTTAGGGTTCAGATGAAAGAGAAATGAAGGAAAAAGGGGGGTCCGCAAAAAAAAGCTATCTGACGAATCTCGCCGCCGGCGAACTTATTTTCACCGCGGCCAGATTTGAAACCAGAAAACTCATGCTCTCGGGAAAATACCGCATCATTCTCGCCGCGGCGAACTCCATTTCGCCGAATTTGACAAAATGTACAACATGAAAGTGGTAGCCCTTTCTCTTAGCTTTCCGTAGCCACTTGAATCATCTAATTTGGAGTTAATATGAAGGAGTTATGCATAAAATAGTGAGCAAAAGTCCAGACCACACTACGCTTCGGTTTTTGCCTCGTCGCACTATGATATTCACGGAATTTGTAAAAGTTCCCAACATCAAAGTTGTAGATATATGTCTTATCGTTCATTAGAAATTGGAAGCACTTAATTTAGATTTCATATGAGAGAGTTATGCTTATATGAGTGACGAAAGGTCAGAAGAAAAGGTTGAAAACGCTCTAAAATTTTACATTGTTCTCAACTTTCTTTGTTTCAAATGATTTATACTTAACCTTCAAAGGTTTTATTAATTGAGGGTTATTACAAGAATGGTGCCAAAAGCGAAATTCAAAAATTTGAACAAAGCATTGAAAAATATTAAAATCGGTGACCGTAATTCTTAAAAATCTATAAACAAAAATCTATCTACGATTTCAGCAAAAATCGGTGGCCGCAAATTTTGAATATATATGTCAAAATCTACTTTAAATCTGTTGGTATTCGGTGGAAAGATATCACATGGAAAAAGAAACATTTCTGAACTTATAAAAGTCTGTGAAAATCAAAGAATACGTATTTAACTGGTAGGATGCAGTTGATTGCTTCTAAATAGATGTCATCAATCAACTGTAAGATAACCAGTCCAAATTAAAATTTCTCAGAATAGCTAGTCGATTTCATAATACCGATAGTCTGCTGGCAAAAACATTGAAAAAACAAGAAAAATGTCCCTCTTCACTAATTATTTGGTTTGCATCTTCATTTTTTTTTTACAATGACGCCTATCATCTACAACTTCCCTACATGCCTCAAGACATCACTCCTTCATCAAGGACAACAAGAAAAAAAGAAAATGTCTTGGTGATATTCTAACCTTATTCTCTTTATATGTTAAATTTGGGTCACAGTCATAACTACTGTACATATACATGCTTGCCATCATTTTTGAAATTTTTTTTTTACCTTTAATTTAGTTGATATCCACCAATCACTCACATAGTTGTTCTAATAATACCCGGCCTATTCACATAGCTATTATAAATATGCCCTTCTCTGAATTTTATAAATACTTACATTAGTATCTTTATCTATACTCAAAGTTAAGGTGATAGAAATTATGGAGAGAACCGCATTTCGTCAATTTCAAAATATCTGTCTTTTGTGGTTCCAGTCTTGGAAAAGATGAGGAGTATGTTAAAGCAACACAAAATCTGAGTATGGTGCTGGCTAAGAGAAAAATTCATTTAGTTTATGGTGGAGGTAACTGTGAGTTAATGGCGTGTGTGGCTACAGCTGCACATGTAGGGAGATGCCAAGTTCTAGATATTATTCTTACTGCTCTAGCTACATCCAGCAACATAGGGAAAACAATAGGGGAAGAATATAGAG
This sequence comes from Gleditsia sinensis, assembly GCA_037074535.1. Classification (NCBI taxonomy): domain Eukaryota; kingdom Viridiplantae; phylum Streptophyta; class Magnoliopsida; order Fabales; family Fabaceae; genus Gleditsia; species Gleditsia sinensis. Next base: position 34,117,470 of record CM073473.1, on the reverse strand, counting down.
TAGCTTCCATGTATGAACGCATGGCTAGAATGATGAGCAATGCTGACGCATTCATTGCCTTACCAAGTGATTTTGGTACTTTAGAGGAGATTTTTCAAATAGTCTCTTGAGCACAACTGAATATGCATCACAAACCGATAGGTTTGTTAAATGTTAATCACTTCTTTGATGGTCTGTTATCTTTTCTAGATCAAGCTATGGAACAGAGGTTTATCCCACACTCAGCACGACAAATTCTCATCTCGACTTCAAATGCTGAAGAGTTGATTGATGCTTTACATGCCTATGTTCATGTACCTGATCCAACTATGACTCAAATAGAATGGACGACAGATAACCGCAAGAAGCGTAAATTAGATTTGGATCTTAATATTTAAATGTAGTAAAACGTAGCCATTATTGTACTACTTTTAATTTCTTAGAGTCTACTTGAATACCATATTTACCAACCATACTCCTTTAGAGTTGGTAAAACTATCTTTGAATGTTGCTTATGATCCTCTGAACTTTTGAAATATTCTAGTATATTATCAATATATATAATAACAAATTGATCCAGGGATGACATAATTACTATTCATTAAATCTATGAATGCAGCTAAAATATTTGTCAATTTAACTGCATCACCAAGAACTCATAATGACCATAATAAGTCCTACATCTTCTTCTCTTATCCTTAATTAATGTTACTCATATCCCAAATCTATTTATGAAAAAATATTAAACACCTTATAACTGGTCAAACAGGTAATCTATACGAGCTAATGGGTTTCTATTCTACATTGTCACCTTATTCAACTGTCTATAATCTATGCATAGTCATAGTGATCCATCTTTCTTTTTCACAGATAGAATTGGAGCACTCAAAATAAAAGTACTTGGATATTTAAATATCTTGTCTAACAAGTCTTGTAACTAATTAATTTTTTTTTTATATTCGATCGATATCATTCTATATAGGGATATAAATACTAGTTGGTTTCTAAGGAGTAAATCAATACCAAATTCTCGAATTGTTGTGGCAAAGTTGTGCAAGATTTCCTCCGCATTATTTGCCGGATTCCGCCTTGGTGGTGTCATTTCCTACTGTGGGAAAAAATAAATTTATGCTGCTATTGAAGTGATCAAGCACAATAGTTAGTTTCAAAAAAATATTTAACAGCAGTCATAACACCACCTCGGCATATAAATAAGAAACACTAATAATTCCTTACCTATATGAGTCACTAATCCCCTACACAACACAACCACAACATACTGAAGACACTATAAAATCGATTCAGATAACCATCCACCCACTGGCTATCTAGGATCGACCTCTTCTGATACCAATTATGTAACAACCTTTTTTTTCTTTATTATTATACAATATTGAGTTCACATACACGTCATTAATCAAAACGTACATGCAACATATCAAACACATAGATATTTACATCTTGTTTATTTTGGTTGACCAATTCCGGAGATACAAGTGTGGGTGGTTGCACCTTCATCGGGATCTGAGCCAACTCGACCACAAACATTTTATTTGATTCTGAGATCTGCCCAACATAAAGTAACTCGATCCAATGTGCACTAAAAGCCAGAGCCATAGAAAAAGCTGCAAAACTAATTTTCTGAACATGATATGGAAATATAGTGAGATTTAAATCTCAGTAAGTTCAACAATAAATCATCATCAATATAGCTCATCACGTCATGTTCAGTTGTATAAACTACAGAAAATATCTTTGGTCACATGAATGTATTATATCTATGCACATAAGAATCATACTATAATGATATGTATGACAGGACTAACTATTTTCAAAATATCATATGATGGCCATCAACTTATTCTTATTTCAAGTTACCCCGGTCAGGGTGAGTATCATCTACTCTCCGGTACGGGATTTTCTCGCTCCGTCCGACATGGCACACTTTCTCTTTCTTTTCTCATAATCATAATCATAACCGTTGGTAGGGCGTCCCCTACTGGTGCACCACACGGATTGCCATGTGACCGTGCTCATTTCTTTTCTTTTCACAATGATAGCCAAAAATATGCTTTCAATAACAAGTATGTTTATCAAAATATAATTATTACCAAAAATCATTGGTAATCATGCCATAACCATTTCAAATATCACTTTATAAAATATTTCCATGTCAAAATTTCACACTTAAGATGGTAAGAAGTTCATACAATGGCAATGACTATGGCTATACTAGTCATTTATTAAGATTCATCTTCTTTTTTAAATACTAATTTTATTTCTTTATTTTTTTTATGCAGGTTTTCATCTTATCTAACATTTTCTTACTAATTAGAGCATAACCTCCTCAATTTAACTCTGATGTAGGTGATCTTACTGTCAATTTAAAGATAAAACAATTATCTAAAACTATTATGTTGAACATTGTAGCAAAATATTAAGAAATAAAGGTGATATTACTCCCTAAATGTATAGGTTATTTCTTCTCAGATAGGTTCTGACCTCTACCTACTAATCGGACCATATCTACCTCATATGGACTCCAACTTGAGTGATTCCAGTGGCTAAAAATCCGTGACACACATATCTATAATTCTTATGTTAACCATTTATTTTAATTCCATACAAATAATTTCCAGAAATTAAAATTCAGAAGCTGTCCTAACATATTCTTCCCTGATGAACCATTTTCGGACCTTTGACTACTAATCAGCTCATATATTCCTCATATGGACTCCAAATTGAATGATTCCAGTGGCTTAAAATCCATGACACACATAGCTATAATTCTTATATTAACCATTTATTTTAATTCCATACAGATAATTTTCAGAAATTAAAATACAGAAGCTGTCCTAACATATTCTTCCCTGATGAACCATTTTCTGACCTTTGACTACTAATCGGACCATATCTACCTTATATGGACTCCAAATTGAATTATTCTAGTGGCTAAAAATCCGTGACACATATATCTTTAATTCTTATGTTAACCATTTATTTTAATTCCCTACAGATAATACCCAGAAATTAAAACACAGAAGCTATCCTAGCATATTCTTCCCTGATGAACCATTTTCTGACCTTTGCTTACTTATCAGACCATATCTACCACATATGGACTCCAAATTGAATGATTCTAGTGGTTAAAAATCCATGACACACATCGCTATAATTCTTATGTTAACTATTTATTTTAATTCCATACAAATAATTCTCATAAATTAAAATACAGAAGCTCTCGAAACATATTCTTCCTTGATGAACCATTTTCTGACATTTGACTACTAATCAGACCATATCGACCACATATGGACTCCAAATTGAATGATTCCAGTGGATAAAAATCCGTGACACATATATCTTTAATTCTTATGTTAATCATTTATTTTAATTTCTTATAAATTGTTCGCAGAAATTAAAACACCGAAACTTAAAATTCTGCCACCCATAGCCATACCCATGCAGAACTATCTACACCAACCTAAGTATTCAAACATACATCACATGCAAGATCAATATGTAACATGATATAGCAACATCATGACCAATCATAAAAGTTCTAATATCAAAATCTCATATAAATATTATAAGTTTCAAAAGTTTTCTTCAAAAAGAAATATTGTTAAACTTATCTGGAGCACTTAGTCCTCTAGACTTCTCCTTCATCTTTCTTCCTTTCTTCCTCTTCTTTCCTCACTCTACCTTGCTTCTATTTTTCTTCTCTCTCACTTGGACGAAATTCTAATATTGTAAGGGTGGGTTTTCTTATATAGACCACCAAATAATTCAACTTTCATAATCATGGGTCTACCTTATCACAATTAGGATACACTTTGTTGAATTTTTGGAAAACAAACAACTTATTTTCTTGTCTTTCTCTTCCTTAGTCAAGATATACATAGGAAAAGTATATTTGTATTTTGAAAATTATGATGATATGTTCTTAAGATAAGGGATAAGATCCCTTTGATTTAGGGATTCATTTCCATTTTCTTTTGTCTTAAACAAGTATGATAGGTTTGCCTTTTTAGGTGGCAAATTTCTAGCCTTTGAATCTCCATTATTTGGTTGATATTATTTGTGTGGGATAGGAATGTTTTGTCCTAATACCATGTATTATCATACCACTTGCTAAAATTATAAGTGTAGGATATAGATGTTTTTGTCCTAAAGCCTTGTATTATTATGCCACTTGCCAAAATGATGAATGTAGAATCACACCACTTGCTAAATTTTTGTCTTAATACCATGTAACTTAATCTTTATGATTATTACATTATTATATCATCACTTAATTTATTTTATTTTATTTTTCCTCTTGGATTTGGGCTTATTCCTACCCATTATGGGCTTATTCCTACCCATTTTCTTTGCTTTGGATAAAATTCTATCTTTCTTGGAGGGTTTGATCACATTTTCATAATTTTTTGGGCTATTGATCCAATTACTATATCCTAGTCCAAGTCTATGTTTTATTTCTTGCTTAGGTTATCCAATGGGCTTGTTAGAAACTTATTTAAAGTGGAAAAACTTTACATGATGCGTCCATAGGTAAAAGCCCAATGTATGGGTAAATATTTTAAACTTAGTAACTCTAATTCTTGAATTAGAAACAATTACCATAATCCAATGTTCTTAAAATTTTAAGACCTTTACTTGTTTCTAAAAATTTATCTTCCTTATCCAAGAATTTTGCATTTCTAATTTATGTTTTTCCTATTAGGTTTTCCCTCTTTATTTGTTCTCTTAATGGTAGAAACATTTTCTATACATATACATAAGGTGAAGAATTTCTAAGGATTATATTTCTTTAAATATCTAAAATATTGTCTAATAAACTTTATTTTTTTAATTGAATTATCAATAAAAAAATAAAATTAAGGATGTTACAGAAGTTAGGTGGAAGTTCTTTAGTGTTGGCAATTGTTCTCCCAAATGTATTGAGCTTGTCATGGATGGACATTTGTTTTGTTCTTACATTCTTTTGCAGAATGCTACCCAACATCCCTTCACTGGGATGAAAATTAGAGTGTTCTTCGTTGCTTGTATAAGGTCCTTTTCTCTATATCCTTTTTTAACTTATTCTATTCCTCCTGGATCCTTCTTCTCTAGTTGAGAACCACCTATATGGTGAGCCTCAGCAAGTTCTTTTGTCTCAACAAATTTGTTCTATTTAGTAAAAGGTGAAAGGGCTTTAAGTATGGTAACGTTTCTAGATGAGCTAAAGTTGGATTTTCAAGCGTTGCTACGGTTGGATGAGAAAGACTTAGAGTCTAAACTTTAAAGGGTACTAAGCCTTCTTGGGCCCTGAGAAACTTTATTTTTTATATCACCTAGCTTGACACATCCAATTAAATCGTTAAGCAAATTGCTTTTTTCTAAAGGTGCTTTATGACTCTTCATTTTGTTTTTTTTACTGTATCTTTGGTTTTCCTCTAGGATTTTCCTTTCTTTTGACTTTTGGATTTTCCCTATTAATGATTTCTTCTAAAGTGCTTGTTGTCCTTGTGCCTTACCCTAATTCATTGAAAAAGAAAGAAGTAGGTGGAACATTAAAATCCTCTTTCATATTGACACGATTTTCCATAAATCTACCTTAATCCTTGAGATTTTTATTGGCTGCTATCTTTGCTGACCTTTCATCTTTAAGGTTCTCCTTTTGTGAAATCACTTCTAAGCTTGCTTGGGGTTTATCCTATGGGATTCCACTTGTGTCATAAAAGGAGGTTTTTTTCCTTTTCGATAGTATTGCTTCTTTGCAAATGTCGAAAGGGATTCTATTCTCTTTCCAAATTTCAAAAAGGAGTTTAGTAATTTTCATTAAATGTTTCTATGATTCAAATTCAAAATTTTTCTTTGAAGAGTTAATTTAAATTAAGCTATTGTGCTTGCAATGTTTTCCATACGACACTTAATTTTCATGCTTCCTTCCTTCCAGAGTTAAGAGTTTTCCGATTAGGCTAGGCTCGCTCTTCTCTCCCTTTTCTAGTTAAGAAACCAATTATTTTTCTCTTTTTTCTTTTGAACACTACTTGCCAATCATCTTTCCCTTCATTTGAAGCCTCTTCATTCCTAAATTTGCCTCGAGGAAGAGCTAACCCTTTCCCTTCCTCTTCCTACAATATGCTCTTCAACAAAAAGAACAAATGTTCCATTATCTTTGTATATTAGCTCATATAGTTTTCCCTCTATCTTTATTTTTTCATGGAAGCTTCTAGAAGTGTCCAAAGAATTACAAAGACACGTGAAGGAAGCATTTTCTTTAAAAGTCATATTTCTGTCAATACTCATAAGAGTGCCTATCGCAGATGTGATTCTTTTAAGAGCTAATGGGTTATAGAATTCAATAGGTAGAAACATAATACTAGTCTAGGTTGGTGAAATAATTTTAGAAGATTCTGCTCTTGGGTTGAAGTTGGGTGTCCAGACTCAAATGTAGAGAAAATGACCTTGAATGAACTATAGTCCCTTTAAGATGATTTTGTTGGCTTCATGATCCTCTTCGAGCTTAGCAATAAAGAAACCTTCACCTAACGTCAAAATGAGTGGGGAATAGTTTAGGTTCCAAGTCATTTTTAGTTCCCTCTAAAGTGCCTCTTAGTCTAACAACAAATGCCTTTCTCCAATGTGAGTAAAATGTGTTCTTCTCACATTCGAAGAATTTGATGATGAGGAATCTCTCTTATGTGAATTCTTTCTTTTGTTTTATTTCTATTTGGTGGTTTTTTATTCATTTTCAATACCCTAATATGTTACTTTCTATATCTACATATGAAGTAGATTTTGGGCTTCAATTATCTAGACATGGATTTCCCTCATTGGGAATATGTTCTCCTTCTTCTAAGGACCTTAATGCCCATTTGGTTGGATTGAATAAATTTCAGTAGAATGGAAAAAAAAAAAAAAGAAGTGGGAATAAAAAAAAAAATGCCATTACCTTGTTTGATATGCGATAAAAAAAATTAGGTAATATGATATTCCATTATTTAGTTGATAGATAAATCGAAGGAATGAAAAGATAAAATAAGTAAAATAATTAAATTATTTTAATATAAATTAATTAAATTAATTTTTTAATAAAAAATATAAAGAAAACATATTTCCTTTAAAAAATGAAGACATAATTTTTTTAAAGCAACTGAACTGCATACAAATTCATATAATTAGACAGCAATAACAGGATAAAGTTATTCTTCTCAGTCTCAAACTCAGTCACTTTTCATCGAACAAATGAGTAGCCAAAAAAATGTTGAATCAACTGCCAGAATTTCACCACTACCATACATAAAAAAAAACAATTTGGATGTGAAACAAATAGAGACGAAGCTGCAGATGCAGAAATAGGAAAATAGAAAATAGGGACGTCACAAAGATAGATGGCTGAAAATTTGATTCGAAGCATATGGGGTACATGCAGAAACACAAATTCAAATGCGAATCTGAGGGGCTCTACTTTGCGGGCAACGCAGAAATGCAAAGCCAGACGCGAATTTGAGGGGCTATACTTCGTGGGCAACACAAAGGGGGTGGGAGGATGGGGCTCTGTCTTGCGGCGACGCAGAAAGGGTAGGAGGATGGGTCTCTGCTTCGTGGGCGACACAGATGGGGTGGACGACGCAGATGGGATGGGAGCTTCGCGGCGATGTAAAAGGGGTGGGAGGACGAGGAAGACAGAGTGAGAAATGGTTCCATATTGTAAAAGGCGAGAGAATTTTTTAATGGAATATCACATTCCGTCTAATACTCAATGGAATGACTTTTCCATCGGTTGATGGAATAAAGCATTCCATGGAATGCTTTATTCCATCAAACCAAGGTACTAAATTTCGTTTTTAGGTACCGTTTCAGTGACTTCAGAAACGGAAACATTTCGAAACGTTTCGGAAATTTTGAGAAAATAAAAGATTTTTTAAGAAACGTTTCAAATAATTTTAAATAATATTTTTTTTTAATTTTAAAAGATTTTAACATAATATTAATGACATAGATATATAAAATTATATTGCAATTAATTCGAATTAATGTCTATAATTGAATAGTAAGTAAACATACTACTACAGTAGGGACTTCAACTCAAATCCTAACAGCATTCAACAACAATCTCTCTATTGCATCTATCTCTCCATCTTTTTCTTAATTCTTTCGTGACATTTATATTTAAGTCTCTTTCTCTATCGACCATGATTCTATCTCTATCTTTAGGTATATTTCTCTCTCTTTGCATTTCAATCTCTCTTTGTATCATTTTTGTAGTTTCCTCTTTAAAATAAAGATAATAAAGGAAAATAATGTCATGAGAACAAAGGGGGAGAGTATGAAGTTAATAAAAATGTTGTGACTTGTGAGAGAAAATAACTTGGTGTTAGATGTGATATAATGTTATTTTCATTTATTTTTAGATTGTTAATTTTTTTATTTTTCAAATTAATTTAGTACTTTTCCATCGAAATAACTCGAAATAAGAGTATTTTCATCGAAATAATTCGAAGTAAGAGTATTTCTATCAAAATAATTCGAAATAAGAGTATTTTCATCAAAATAATTCGAAAAAAAAAGTATTTCCATCGAAATAATTCGAAACAAGAGTATTTCTATCGAAATAATTTGAAATAAGAGTATTTTTATCAAAATAACTTGAAATAAGAGTATTTCTATCAAAACAATTCGAAATAAGGGTATTTACATGAAATTTCTATTGAAATAAGAGTATTTCTACCGAAACATTTCGAAACATAATAATTTTAATTGAAATAGATAATTCTTTAACAAACACTTTGTTTCGTTTCGATAACTCCATTTCGTATCAGTGACTCAAGAAACAAAAACATTTCGGTCGTTTCGATGAAAAAAAAAGAAAATTTAGTTCCTTGCATCAAACCAAACAATGAAATGATAAATTCCATTCTTTTTTTTCCATTCCTTTAATCTAAACGGGCTCTTAGTGCTAGAGTTTTCGATGAACTTTGCCCGATGGTATTTGCATTATACGGCACAAGAACATATAGTTTCTTCTTATTTAGATGAATTTTGTAGTATCTTCAATAATTAAGATTACTACAACACCTTTGGGTGTAGAGGAGTCCTCTTCCTCCCCTTTTTCCCTTTGTTCTCCACTCCATTGTGGGCTTTCTTTATCTAGATTAAGATTATCCCTTTCTTCGCCTTGTGGATGCTTTCCTCTTCAATTATGGGTCCTTTCTCCACTTTGCTTGTCTTCAATCGTTGAGATTTTTCTTCCATGCTTTAAAACACTTTATTCCTTTTTTCAACTTCAACCCGAAGTATTTCTCTTAGTTCTAACTTTTTTATTTTTTTCTTTTTATCAATAAAGGTTTAAAATAATAACCCATTAGCTTCTTCAAGCATATTAATGAAAAACCAACTTTTTAATTGTCAAATAAGCTTTTCTTCCACTTGTACAAGGTTTAAAACTGATTAAAAATGACGCACAACAAATCTCACTCTATGCCCTAATAGCTTTACTAGCAAGAAAGACTACCATGACAAATTCATTCTACGTTTTTCATCCTTATATCTCACAATAATAGGATGCTCACTTGTAATATATTCAATGATGGGGACCTATTCCTTGTGCCCATCAAGCACTTGGTTTTTCATGGAAGTATCATTGTACGCCCCTTTTACTTTTGCTCCCTAACTGGAATTGCCCTCCATACATTTCTCATGCCTAGATGCCATTGTAAAATTACCTCAAAAAGCATCATTCGTCCTTTTAATCTCTTTTTTTCAGTTCATTATAGCTTCAATCATTCTTTTAAACACCTAGTGAAGCCACGAATGAATGCCCCTTGTCTCCTTCGCTCTCTCTGTTAGGGGTGTTCATGGTTTAATTCAGTCAGTTTTGGAGTTAACCAAATCAAATTAATCATATACTTTTGAAAAAAAATAGAGTTATTTAGTTTAATCAAAGTGTGTGGAACTATACCAAATCAAACCATGAAAAATTGATTCGATTTGGTTTGATTCATAAGTTTTTTTCTATCTTTTACTGTGTTCTTTGGCCATTTTTTCAGTTATTTATCTTTCGGGATATGATTGGAGATCACTTAAGTGCAAGGAGCAGAATTTACCTCCGGAGAAGTACGCGACGCATTTGGTCATTGACAAGGTCCGTACATAGCATAAGTGAGTGGAATCCAGAGCTTGCGTGACTAAATGGGCTCATTGGAATCACCCAATGCAAGGAGTTGATCAATTAATTAATCTCTTTCTCTCATCTATAAAAAAATTGAAGTCATTAAATTGTCATGAGACAATACTAAAGGTGGAGAAAACTTGCAGTGGGATTGTATTGCTCAAATATCATAAATTGAGCGTTATTTTTCTTTTTGAATACTGCCTTATTGCCATTCAAATTCTTATTTCATCTTCTATTTTATCACCTAAAGACAACAAAGCTTACCTAGCCGAAGAAGACCGCGATGCATTCGGTCATAGTCTGATGATAGGCAGGCGCAATCGTGCATAGTGTACTTGTCCAGCAATAAGGTGATAAGAGAGATTGAGATATGAGAGTTGAGGACATGACGTGGCTTTGCCCACACCATGTAATGCGGTGGCCATCCTTCACTCTGCTGAGTGGGAGAAGGAGAGATGATGCTGGCACAATGAAGATAGACAGGAACTTAATCAATTTTCTCCTTCTCTCATCTAAAAAAAAATTAAAATCATTAAATTTTGACAAGACAGGGTAGAGAAATTAAAGGCAGTGCACTGCTCGAGGATAAAGCTTCAGTGACTTGCAACGCTTGGATCAAATCAGTGAACTGGCCTCGTGAATATGGACGGACATTGTAGATGGCTTAGCCATCTTAAGAATGAGGTACTTCGTAAAAAATTAAAATTGTCAGAACATCATCGATGATGATTTTTATTAAAATTGTTTAAATAGATATTATATTATTATTTTTTTATTTTAAATAATTTTTTATTTTAATAATATAATTTTATAAAATTTATTAAATAAATTTTATAAATTATTTTATATTTTTATATTTTATTCACATTATTTATATTTTAATTTAAAATATAATTAATTTATATATTAATTTTAAAATAATAAATACATAACAAAATTTAAGTAATATTTTTAATAATAATATTTTAATATAAATTTTTAAATAAAATAAAATTTTTAATATAAACTTTAAAATAATAAATATATAAATAAAATTTTATAAAATAATATAAATTTATTTTAAATATTTTTAATAATAATAATTAAAAATAATAAATATATATAATAAAAAATTAATATTTTATTTTAAATATTTTTATTTTTATAAATAACTGTATTTAAATTTTTAATTATTTTGGTGCCACTTAGTTTCACCGTAAGCAACAGAGGTGAGAATCTCTATTGAAAATGTTCTTAAAAGTAAGGTACACAATTGACTGACTCTAAGACTAGCAATCATCACCTCGTGAAGTGACTTGCATTTATCGAAGACAAGTTTGTTTAAATATTATAATAATTTAATAATTAAATATATATATATATATATATCATATTAATTGATTGATTTTGTTTAATTTTTTTTAAATTAAAAATTAAACTGAATTTTTTATTAATTTTTAATTTAATTTAATTTTATACTTCTCTACTTTTTGTTCCTATATTTTTATTATTAACTTAATAGATATAATGTGAAGTATGTCATAACATTTAAATTTAAAAAAAAAAAAATGAAACAAAATGAGTATTGAGGAGCATGTTGTTAAAATATGATAAGATTTTCCGAAACAAAAATCAAGTTATTATCAAGAAAAAAACTTCTAAACAAAAATAAAAGAACAACCTCCCCCTGGTTCACTACAGCTGATATTCTCTAACAAAACGAGTAATTCCTTACCAAAGGAAAAAAAAAAAAACAAGAGTACTTGCTTGGCGAAAAATTGTATATAGCCGCAACTATTTGATTTGATTTGAGTAATAAGACTTGAGTATAAAAAAGTTCTTTATATACATAATCATACTTCATTTAAGAAAAGAAAATAAGATATTCAACAGAAATTCTGCCTCGCAGAAATCATTATATTTAAATTCTTCCACTTATTGCAGGGATATATTTAAATTCATTCAATTGTTTTTCTTTCATTATTTTTTTTTTTTTGGATACAACTATACACGGATTCGATTCAATTTTCAAGTTCAATTAAACCAAACTAAACCATTAAAATACAACAAAAATTAAACCTAATCAATTTAATTTATGTCGATTAAATTAAACTAAATCAAATCGTTTAAATAATAGTTCAGTTTAATTCGATATTTTAATTTTTTGAATTTTGTTTTGGCCAATTTTTTTCAATTTTTTTGATCCATTTAAATTTTTTTGAGCTTATTTTTTTAATTTTTGTATCCATTTTAAATTTTTATTTAAGTTCAAAAATTAACTTTTAATTTTTATATCCATTTCTAATAGAAATGGTTAAGTTTAAAAAAAATATGTATAATATTTTTAAAATATAATAAAAATTAAATTTAATAATAAAAATTTAATATATTTAAAATAATTCGATTGATTCGATTCAAATTGATTTGATTTTTGTTCCAATCAAAAATCGAATCAAACCGATCGATTTTTCAAAAAAAAAAAAATCGAACCAAACCAATTTTAATTTTATCGGTGCGGTTCAGTCTGGTTCGATTTTTGTACACCCCTACTTTTGGGCTCCTTCATTATTGGCTAATTGGTCAATACGTAGATTACAAAGGTTTTCTAATACAACATTCAAGAGTATAATTGGAAAAATATGTATTTCCATGTCTTCCCCAGAATTGCCTGTCTCTTGTAAAATTTTTGATTCCTTAACTCGTAAAAGCTACAGATATTCTTAAAAGTATTGTAGCCTCCTCCAATCTGCTTAGGATCAACAATGCAGGGTATATAATTTCACATGCATTATCCTGCAAGAACATGGGAGCACAAATTACCAGGATTTTTTTTTCAGAACAATTGAATGACTACAGGTAAAACAATATTGCAGAACGAGAAATAACATTACCTGCTTGTATACATAATGCAGTTCCATAATGATAGCTGCTAAGTTAATGGCTGAATGGAATATCAAGCAAATTTTCCAAAATAGAAAAAAAGGAAAGCAAAAGAAAAGAGTAAAAGTATTCAAGCAATGTGATCATTTAGGAGGCTTACCCATCCCAAAAGGGTGAGATATCCAACATAAATGCATGTCACTGATCATGGTGAATGATTCATAACCTAGTTCTGTATACACTATTCTTGATGAGAAAAATGGAGTTTCAGGTCCACAAGCATTGCCTCACCTTACTATAAGTTTATGGGGACTCTCAAACCATCATGAGCAAGCTGCACTGGAATTCCTTCCCTGAACACAATTAAGGAAACTAGTCAAACTATTATCTCATCTGATAAAATCCACAAAATAAGAGAGCACATAGATAATAACTTTTATCCCAAATTGACACAGGCCTTCTACAATGGCCGTGTCAGGTCAATTATTGCTTAATCGATTTACAACAAAGAAGTTGTGAGTACTTCAAGAAATGCTCAGGACATGTACCTTCTGGACCACTCCCTCAAGAACTCATTGTCCTTGTGGTGATCAAACTCATGAGTCATTCCAATCAATAGGGTTTGCTTTGGACATAACTTCTTTACAGCTTCAAGAGCCTGTATGATTATTAATTAATAACATTTCACTATCAGGGAGATATAAAGTATAAACAACAGTTCCAAAATGCCATACAAACCTGTGGAAGACAGAAGTGTACATTATGTGATCCAGTCTACAATTAAGAAAAAGCAGAATGTCAAGAAGGATACATTTATCAATGGAAATGTAAATAAGAAAAATATAATATGGAATTGAATGAACTAAAAATGCAAAGATCAGGAAAAAAAAAAAAAGATAACGTGGAGCTTCACAATAGCACAATTATTTGCCCATATGAAAAATAAACCATGAAAATTTGTGAAAAAGATATCAACCAATAACTTTTTTCTTTTTCCCAAACTCTAAAGGTCGTTATAGCAATGATTATGCATTGCAGTGCAATAAATAAGTACTGCAAAAATCAAACAGAAGTGTTCGTTGAAGATTGAGAGCACATCAATCATAACAATTACACTTATCCATAGAAAATCCAATCAGATCAAGTTTGAACTCCATATATGATAAAGGGAAAGGTGCCCCAAACTAAAAGCCTTCAGCTTATTCTGTAACAACTTACAAATTTGAACTTACTCTGAGTTCTGACTTGCATAATCTGTGGAAATTATCTTCATACCACTTGAAGCACAATAAAATTATTATAAATTTTTTATTGCAAAACACATGGATTCTAAATTTTTTAGTTAAAGATAAGCGCAGGTGCTAGCAAATTCAAATGCAACCAGATCCAATAACATACAGTTATATTATTGCCCCCCACCCCTGATAACATTATTACTTGTAACAACCAGCAATTTATTTGCTACTGCCAGCTATACCCCTAGCAGTACAAAATATAATAAATAACATTTGAGTAAAAACCACTTGAAATCACTCCAAGTGGACAAAATTCCCTCTCACAAGGATCACTAAACGAATTCTGCAAGGATGACTAAAAAAAAATTGTGAGTCTAACTGAGAAAAAATAATTTAACGTATCCTTTATGCATGAGCACATCCTTTAGTCGCATATCATGTGTACTATGTATATTCCGTAGCCAAATTTTAACATAGATACATCTGGAATAAGAGACTCATGCCATATATCTGCCCATAACAATTGAAAATGCTTCAGTAGATATTACTGACCTTATATAGAGTATCCAATATAAGAAGATCCAACTGTCCGGCCCCACTTTTTGAAATGACTGAAACAGAGAACATTTATTGCCAGGTGTCAGAAAGCACACTTCAGCAGAGTTAAATCCTTTTAAAGATTAACATGCTTTGCAAAAATTTTAATGGTTTGTTTTGGGCGTTCCTTAGACAGTCTTGCAGAGGAATTGAGTTGCTCATTGGAATTGATGTACTCTTTTCATGTTTCTTTGTACTACTTATCTGCTTTAGGCAGTTGTAGGAGGATATATATTATCCTCCAACCTTGTACTCTCTCTTCCTAATAAGGTATTCTTTTATGGAAAAAAAAAATCATCATTAACTTACCAAGAATCTAATATACAATCATTTGTGACCTATTGCTCATGATCAACGAGTGTTCTATTGAGTGAGCAGAGAAAGTATAGTGAATTGAAAGTATATCAACTAGGCTATTGTCCTGTTGTATCTATATACATATTACACAGTGAGTGTGATTGTTTTCAGCCCCTAAATTCTCCATCTATTTCACTTTAACCATAAATTTCAACATTGTATCAAAAGCCTGATTTGAGAAAGTTGGACTTTAATAGCTTATAGTTTCCCCTTTGTACTCCGGTATAGCTCCAGTCTTCTTTCACAACTTTTTTGGCCACAGAAATATTTTCCAGCAAGTTCCTTGTGGTTTGAAACCTTCATAAAAAAACAAAAATTTAAAAAAAAAATGACTTTGTTGTTGTTGTTGAGTTATACAAAGGTGATTTTGGTAGTTTGGTTTTAGTGTTGGTTTTGTTGTCAAGGAAGTTGCAATAAAAGCTCTTAGTATGACCTGGAATGTCGTAAAGAGTGGAGATTATGAAAGTTTCATATTGCAGACTTCGGCACTAGAGTTGCCTTATTGGGCCTGGTGTGCAACCCAAGTAGTGGATATCAGTTGGGAGGTCATGGGGAAGTAGGTCAAAGACTTACGGGAGCTGTGTCATGGTGACTAGATGATGTGGTTGAGGAGAGCAACAGGGAGAATGTCAAGGGGGTCAATCATGGAAAGCAGGTCTAGTTGCTGTGAAGTTCTTGAGTCACGGTTATTTGCAACTGTGACCTAGTGAGTTGTGATGCAGTGTCTAAGTTTAGGATTTGTTTTTGATTTTAATTGGGTTTTATTTATTACAAGCTGAAAATTGTATAATCTTCAGTTTGAGGGGTGTTGAGAAACCTATCTAAATAGAATTCCTAATGGATTAGGAGTATATTATTATCCAAAGTCTTGAAGCTTATTATCGTTTAGGAGTCTTAAAGTTAACTCCTAGGATTATTCTCTATATTTATTCTAAAGATTGGAAAGTTAGTTATCTTTCTATTGCTTTCTAAGTCATCTTTATCTTTAAGACATTATCCTGTAGTTAAACTCAACTTTTCAGATTATTATAAATAAAAGAAGAGAGGGGCTGCCACAAGACGTACATGGTGATTGTCTCCAGCCCCTAAATTCTGCCATCTATTTTACTGTAACCCTAAATTTCCAACAGTGAGAACAACATCAGTTCAACTATGCTTTCCAATACCGTAGCATATCCAATTAAGAAACCATTAGTTGAAACCCACAAAGAAGCCACAAAGACAATCCTATCCCATAACAGATGTTATGACAAGAATCTTCAATTGAGAACTTTTGCTTGAAAATTTTGCATAATGATTAATATAGGAAAACAAAGCAAAATTATTCAAGGTATGTAAGAATTACAGATTTCTATCATTCTATGTACATCGGAACTGAAGTTTAATTGTTTAGAAAGTTAGAATATAGCATAACTTGTTGGATTAGGATTCCTCTACTTATTTAGATTTGGACTAACTGATTATCAAGTAAGGGTTTCTTATTCTAGCAGTAATAAGATTTCCAGGGTTTACTTGTATATAAACATTGTTCATAGGATCTCAGCCTTATAATCTTTTATTCAAAACTATTATGGGTATTTAAATTGTTAAGTATTTCTTATTTGGTTCTAGTTCCTTATTCCTTCATTCTCTTTCTCTCTGTAAGTTCTTCTTCATCCAATTTCAACTTCAGATCAAGTCGTATCTTTGATCCATCAAGTAGCCATATTGTTGTAGAGGTAAACCCGCTCATAAAAGCTAAGCTGATAAGAGGAAGCCTTCACTATGGGAGTTTGATGAAAACCATCATAATGAACAAGTTAGCTCGAAATGTTCAAGTGAACCAATTACTAGAGCTCGAGCTAAAAGGATTAAAGAAACTTTTAATAGACTCGTTCAAGACACCTTAGTTAAGCAAATGACTCAAGAACCTGAACTGAAAACTTGTGAGGGCGTACTGAACATTATCCAGGCTGAATATGAGATTATATCAAGCTTTTAAGGCCAAAGTACAATTAAACGAAGAGTTAGGTCCATAGAGCACACAATAGTTGACTCATTGGGCCTTAATTATGCTGATTGGAGAAAAATATGCTGATTTAGTATCTCATAATATACATGAGCGAAATTTTAGACTTTATAGACTTCTTAGTCAAATCTGTCTATGTGCATTAATTGCATATTTTTCAAACTTTGAAATTTTAAACTTAAGAGGCTCTTTAGTCAATCTATTATATGTGCATTAGTTACTTTTATCATTGCTAGTTTTTTTTATTAGAAACCAGACTTTCCTATATATTGTAATCTTTCATTGTTGCAAGACAATTTTGTTATTGAATTCAAATCATATTTTTCTAGAAATACCAGATTGGAGAGGAGAGGAGAGTTCTTCTCTAGGGTTCTTCATAGAACTAATAGATTTATCAAAACTTGATCAACCTTGTGGTGTCTTCAATACTGGAGGTCCTTGTTCTCTCTTGTTCAAGGGTTCTTAGTAGATCAACCAGACCTATTCGGACTTTCTTGAGGTGTATATATCATTGCATTGACTGTGGGTTCTAAGGTATAGATCCTCTTGGGTTTGCATTGCCGTGTTTGGCCGCGGGTTCTACAATCTTCTCTTGTGGGTTCACACCATCTTGGTATTAAAGCACAACTCCCTATCAGGTCATATCTTTTGTTTTTGTATTTTTCATCTTCTTATTGTATTTTCTGTTCTTTCTTGTGTTTGCTCATCTTTGTGTGTTTCTGTTCGTCACCTACCTTTTGAATTGCATCACGTTTTCCTTTGAGTTTTTCAGTGATTCATATATCATTTTCATAGTTTAGAATCTCATATTTCTGCTCGTTTTAGAATCGCTTCAATACAAAATTTCTGCCATTAATTATAGTCGTTTTTATCTAGACGTGTTTTCCTGGATTTCCCAAATTGATTAGCTTATTTGAGTTTCTTTGTGTGATTTTCATTATCTTATTCTTATTTCTGCCAAAAATAAAAAGAGGAGGCAAAAAAAAAAAAAAAAGAATTAAGAAAAAAGTAATAAAAAAAACGGAAACAAAAGAAAGGAGGATTCTACTGAAATTTTGTTAAGATTTGTTTTATTTTGATTTTTGCTCTAGAATTCTTGATATCGAATTCCAAAAAAAAAAATCTCCCTTCGATCCAAATTTGTTTTCTTACCCCCAAGTGTCTAACTGACTCTACAAGTTTTGGTGTAGCTTTGTGTTGGTTAGTTACCTTAAAGAACCTATTAAGAGAACTAATAGAGAAAAAAGGCAAGAGTAACACATATTGAGAAAAAGTCTATAAAGAGTGAAATACGAGTGTAGAGTGACATTCCTTGAGTGCAAACACATAAGGAAATATGTGAGGATCTTTTATTTTCAATAACCAATTTTTCTTGCAGCTAAGAGAAAAAAAATGTCTAACAAGGAGGAGTCAACCAACGGTGGAAACTCATCAAACATAGAGCTTGTCATGAAAGTCATGCAACAACAATTTGAGTGCTTTAATGTGGTGTTTGGAGATATAAAGGATACTCTGGATAGGCAAGACACTAGGATCACTAATTTACAAAGAAAGCAACCTAATAGGAGTCCTAATCCTAGAAGAGTTGTTCGGCCTGAAGATGAGTTTGAAGATGAAGTACGGAGTGAGGATAATGATGGTTATGAATCTGAAGTTAGTGTAAGAAGAAATAGGCATACAAGAGTTAGACCAAAAATGTATCATGAAAGCAATATTCCTAGAGAAGGAAGGCAAGAAGATGGAGACCTAGGAAGTATTAAAATAAAAATACCATCTTTTTAAGGTAGAAATTATCCTGAAGCTTACTTGGAGTGAGAAAAAAAGGTTGAGCTGATTTTTCAGTGTCATAATTATTCTGAAGTGAAAAAGTTGAAGATGGCAGTGATAGAGTTTACTGATTATGCAATTATGTGGTGGAATAAGCTCAGTTTAATGGTAAGCAGCCTATAGAAACTTGGACAGAAATGAAGGCTGTAATGAGGAGGAGATTTGTACCAAGCCATTACTACAGAGACCTCTACCAAAAATTGCAGACTCTTACACAAGGATCCAAGAGTGGGAGGAGTATTGCAAAGAAATAGAGGTTGCTATGATAAAGGCTAATGTCAAGGAGGATAGAGAAGCTACAATGGCTCGTTTTTTGAATAAGTTGAATAAAGACATAGCCAACGTAGTAGAATTGTAGTATTATGTGGAGTTAGAAAATATGTTATATGTGGCAATTAAGGTAGAAAATCAACTCAAGTACAAAAGTGCCTTAAGATTTAATTCTAACTCTAATTCTTCAATGAAACAGAGTTGGAAGAAAGAAGAAAAATATGTTCAAAAAGAGATTTCTTTAATTAAGGACAAAGGTAAATCAGAACCTCAAACTTCTAGATATAGAGATACAAAATTTTTCAAGTGTTTAGGTACAAGCCATATAACTTCACAATGCCCCAACAAAAGAGTCATGATTATGAGGGATAATGAAGTGATGACTGAAAGTGAAAGTGATGATTCCATACCTTCACTTGAAGATGCTAGTGATGATGGACTTGAGTATGCAGTGGAAGGAGAAGCACTTGTCACTAGGAGTGCCTTGAATGCTCAGGCTAAGGAAGATGATGTGGAGCAACAAAGGGAAAATAATTTTTACACTCGCTGTCTTATCAACAATAAGGTATGCAACATGATTATTGATGGGGGAAGTTGCACTAATGTTGCTAGCACTACACTAGTTGAGAAATTAGATTTGCCAACCATTCCACACCCTAGACCATACAAGCTGCAGTGGTTAAATGATTGTGGAGAAATCAAAGTTAATAAGCAAGTTCTGATTTTGTTCTCAATTGGAAAGTATAGTGATAAGGTGATATGTGATGTTGTTCCTATGCATGCTGGTCATATACTTCTTGGGAGGCCATGGGAGTTTGACTGTAGGGCTGTAAAGGATGGATTTACAAATAGATACTCATTTGTTAAGAATGATTGAACAATTACTCTTGCTCCATTAACACCTAAGCAAGTGTATGAAGATCAACTTAAAATGAAAAAGGAAAATGATTTGAAAAATGAGAAAAAAGAGAGTTCAAAAAAAGAAAAGAGAATAGAGAGAAAGGAAAATGAAAGAGTGAGCTTTTATGCCAAGGAGAGCGAAGTGAGGAGTATTTTTCTAGCTAAGCAACATTTACTTGTACTTATATATAATGAGGGTTTTTTAAACACTAATGAATTTAACTCTTCGTTTCCTAGTGTTGTTGGGTCTTTGTTGCAGAAATTCCAAGATGTATTGTTGGAAGAAATTGCTCCAGGGCTACCACTTATTAGAGGAATTGAGCATCAAATTGACTTTATTCCGAGAGCAACAATTCCTAATCACCCAGCTTATAGGACAAATTCAGAAAAAGCAAAGGAGTTTCAAAGACAAGTTGAAGAGCTTATGGCAAAGGGCTATGTGAGAGAAAATTTGAGTCCGTGTGTAGTTCTAGTACTTCTAGTGCCAAAGAAAGATAGATCATGGAGAATGTGCATTGATTGCAGAGCCGTAAACAACATAACAATAAAATATCGCCATCCCATCCCTAGATTGAATAATATGCTTGATGAATTGCATGGGTCTAGTATCTTTTTTAAAATTGATTTAAAATCTAGATACCATCAAATTAGGATGAGGGAAGGTGATGAGTGGAAAACTACTTTCAAAACAAAGCATAGACTGTATGAATGGTTAATCATGCCATTTAGACTAACTAATGCACCTACCACTTTCATGAGATTAATGAATCAAGTTTTCGTACATACATTAGAAACTTTGTTGTGGTTTATTTTGATGATATTTTAATTTATAGCAAAGGTTTAAATGAACATTTGAATCATCTGCATTGTGTGCTTGATGTGTTGAGAAAGGAAAGATTATATGCTAATCTACAGAAATGTAGTTTTTACATGGACAAAATTGTGTTTCTTGGTTTTATCATAAGTGCACAGGGAATAGAAGTTGATGAAGAAAAGGTCAAGGGTATCAAAGAGTGGCCAACACCTAGACCAATCACTGAGGTAAGAAGTTTTCATGGTTTAACTAGTTTTTACTGTCGTTTTGTGAAAGATTTTAACACACTTGCTGCACCACTCACTTAAAGAAATCTGTTGGATTTAAGTGGAAAAAAGCACAAGATGATGCATTCAATATTTTAAAGGAAATGTTATGTTCTGCACTTGTTTTGACATTACCTAATTTTTCTATAACCTTTGAAATTGAGTGTGATACATCCGGAGTTGGTATAGGAGCTGTTTTAATGTAGGAAAGGAGGCCAATTGCTTATTTTAGTGAGAAACTAAATGGTGCTACATTGAATTATCCAACTTATGAAAAGGAGCTTTATGCACTTGTGAAAACACTAGAAACATGGCAACACTACCTCTGGCCTAAAGAGTTTGTCATTCACACAGATCATTTGTCTCTAAAACATCTCAAAGGTCAAGGTAAGTTGAATAAGCGTCATGCAAAGTGGCTGGAATTCACTTAGACATTTTCATATGTCATCAAATACAAACAAGGTAAAGAGAATGTGGTTGCAGATGCATTATCTAGGAGGTATATTCTTCTTACTTCTCTAAATGCAAGATTGCTTGACTTTGAATATATCAAGGATTTGTATGCAAATGATGATGAATTTGCTAAAGTGTTTCTTGTAAGTGAAAAAAGGACATTAGATAAGTTTTATAGAGTTGATGGTTATCTATTTAAGGAGAATAAATTATGTGTGCCTCAATGCTCTTTGCGTAAATTGCTTGTGAGGAAAACTCATGGGGGAGACTTAATGAGATATTTTGGTGTAAGAAAGACTTTAAATGTATTGCATGAGCATTTCTTTTGGCCTAGAATGAAACATGATGTTAAACAAATTTGTGAAAGATGCATTACATGTAAGAAAACTAAATCTCGAGTCTTACCATTTGTACACACCTTTACCATGCCTAGTGAACCTTGGGTGGACAACTCCATGGACTTTGTTTTGGGATTATCTAGGCCAAAGAGGGGTTCGGACTCAATATTTGTGGTCGTTGACAGATTTTCCAAAATGGCACGTTTCATTTCATGCAGTAAAACCAATAATGCTACTCACATCACTAATTTATTCTTTAAGAAAATTGTGAAACTTCATGGTGTTCCTAAAAGTATTGTTTCGGATAGGGATACAAAATTTCTTAGTCACTTTTAGAGGGTTTTGTAGGGAAAACTTGGTACTAAATTGTTGTTCTCTACAGCTTATTATCCACAAACAGATAGTTAAACTGAATTTGTTAATAGAGTTTTAACTCAATTGCTTCGAACTGTCATTCAAAAGAATTTGAAAATTTGGGAAAATTGTTTGCCATTCATTGAATTTGCATATAATAGGAATGTACATTCAACTACTGAATATTCTCCTTTTGAAATTGTTTACAGTTTTAATCCATTAACTCCTTTGGATTTAATTCCTTTGCCAATTGATAAAAGACCTAGCCTCGATGGCCACAAGAAAGTTGAGCTGGTGAAGCAAATTCATGAACGTGTCAAGTAGCAAATTGAGAAGAAAAATGAACAATATGTAAACAAGGCCAACAAAGGAAGAAAACGTGTTACTTTTGAACCTGGAGACTAGGTGTGGGTGCATATGAGGAAGGAAAAGTTTTCAGCCCAAAAGGAAATCAAAGCTGCCACGAGGAAATGGTCCATTCCAAATTCTAAAGCGAATCAATGATAATGCATACAAAATTGATCTACCAGGTAAGTATAGTATTAGTGCCACTTTTAATGTTGCTGATCTCTCTCCTTTTGATGCAGGTGAAGATTCGAGGACGAATCCTTTTGTGGAAGGAGAAGATGATGAGAACCATCATAATGATCAAGTTAGTTCGAAATATTTAAGTGATTCATTTCAAATTTTAAGTTGACCAATTACTAGAGCTCAAACTAAAAAGATTAAAGAAACTTTTAATGGACTCGTTCAAGACATCTTAGCTAAGCAAATGACTCAAGAACCTGAGCTAAAAACTTGTGAAGGCGTACTGAACATTATCCAAGCTGAATATGGGATTATATAGAGCTTTTGAGGCCAAAGTATAATTAATGAAGAGCTAGGTCCATAGAGCACACAATAGTTGACTCATTGGGCCTTACTTATGCTGATTGGAGAAAAATATACTGATTTAGTATCTCATAATGTACATGAACGAAATTTTAGACTTTATAGACTCCTTAGTCAAATTTGTCAATGTGCATTAATTGCATATTTTTCAAACTTTGAAATTTTAGACTTAAGAGGCTCTTTAGTCAATCCATTACATGTGCATTAGTTGTTTTTATTATTGCTGGTTTTTTTGACTAAAAACCAGACTTTCCTATATATTGTAATCTTTCACTGTTGTAAGACACTTTTGTCTTTGAAATCAAATCATATTTTTCATCCATTACATGTGCATTACTTGCTTTTATCATTGCTGGTTTTCTCGACTAAAAACCAGACTTTCTTATATATTGTAATCTTTCACTGTTGTAAGACACTTTTGTCATTGAAATCAAATCATATTTTTCTGAAAATATCAAATTGGAGAGGAGAGTTTTTCTCTAGGGTTCTTCATAGAACTAACAGACTTATCAAGACTTGACCAACCTTGTGGTGTCTTCAATACTGGGGGTCATTGTTCTCTCTTGTTCAAGGGTTCTTAGTAGATCAATCAAACTTGTTTGGACTTTTTTCGGGTGTATATATCATTGCATTGGCTATGGGTTCTAAGGTATAGATCCTCTTAGGTTCGCATTGCCATGTTTGGCTGCGGGTTCTACGATCTTCCCTTGTGGGTTCGCACCAAAATTCCATGTCTCACTTTCAGCCAATAGGTGACTTATACTATTGCACCAACCGCATTAGTTTAAAAGAGCAAACCCACCACACCAGGGTAGAGAAAGTGGTCTCTGATACCAATTAATGCAAGATAAAAGTGTAAAAACAGCAAGGCTGGTTATTGTTTGAGCAAATGACTTCAAATCGTCTGGTGGTGTTTGGTACAAGGGTATTTTAGTTTCCCAAACACAATCTACCTTTAAGATGGTTAGTAAATATGAAAATTTTGTTACATATGACTTAAATAATATAGAAAGATCAATTTTTTTTATTTATCTCATGCTCAAAATTTTTATATATAGGTTTCCAAATACATGAAAAAGTAGGATACCCATGTAACCAAGGACACCTCTAGGTTAAAACAAAGGAATTTACCAGGAAACAAGGAAATATATGTTGTATATCATTTACAAATAGTGGGTCCCTTTTTAGTATAACCAAAAATTTTTGGCAGGTAAACAATCTTCTATACTTTTTCTATCCCATGTAGTGCTCTAATAGAACTCTAAATCTACCATAATTACCTTATAATTTGATTAATTTTCTAAATCTCTAAAAACAATTCACTATGAAAATGGAATAAAAATACCAAAAATCAATCAATAATTATAATTGACCCCTTTTGTCTTGTGCAATCATCACAATTTCAGTTTCTCACACCAAAATGTTAAAATCCTATGGAAAAATCCCCTTTTGTAGACAATGAGTTGATTCTGAAAAATTGAGATCACAAGAATCTTCAACAACTATAGAAGCAAGATTGGAAATCAGATTTCTGTAGAGCATTCTATTATGTACCCTCTTGATGCCCCAAGAGCACACCTAACTAGGCATTTAAAGCTAACAAAGACTCCGAATCACATATTTCAGGATGAACCACACAATCAAGTCCAGAGAAACAAGGCTCTAATCTCTTTTTTCTTACATTGTCTTCTATAAAAAGGCTCCTTTACTAAACATCATAATATAATCACTCAGCACTCAAGAAAGCATAAAGGGTGAACTGGGATCTTTTTTCGTTTTTTTTTTCACCTCTCTGAAAATAAAGTTAAGCAAATATATCCCTAAACTCTTGTTCATTTACTTTTTCAGGACAATGATCGTTGAAGAATCATGGAAGAAAATTTTTGGGCTTGTTTGATTCTGTTTTTGTTTTTTTATTTTTAAAAACTGTTTTTGAAAACTATGTTTAAAAATTGTTCTGTAGAACAAAAGTAAAAAAAATCCGTTTGATAAACTGTTTTGAAAATATGTTGTTTTTTGCTTTTTTGTGTTCTGAAAACAAAAACAACTTTTCCTTGTTTCTGTTTTTCTGTTTTAAAAACAACTTGTTTTCAGAACTTGTTTCCGAACAACAACAGAAAACAGTTACCAAACGAGTTTTTTTATTCTGAAAATAATTGAAAACAGAAAACAGTTTTTAAAAACAGAAAACAAACAGACCATTTATTTCTTCTTATTTTTTGATACAGAAGTGTGCATCTAATATGTACAAGGGAGCAAGGGAACCAAATCCATAAGGATGTTCACAGTTCGGTTTGGTTCAGTTTTGGAGGCTCATCCAAACCGAACTGAACATAAAAAATATAGCAAAAATTGAATTTCATCGGTTCGGTTGATTCCTATCAAACCGAACCAATTGAATGCGGTTTGGTTTGATTTGATTTGACTTTTTCAATTTTTTTTGGTTTTTGTCCCATTTGAATTTTTCTAGGCCCATGTCAAAAAGCCTGAAAAAAAAAATCCTATAAATATTTTTAAAATATAACAAAAAAGAAATTTAATAATATAAATTTAATATATTTAAATAATTCGGTCTATTCGATCCGGTTCGGTTTGATTGAGACTTTATCCCAACCGAAAATCGAACTGAACCGGTTGGTTTTTTTAAAAAAGACTGAATAAAACCGATTTTAATCGATTTTGTTCGATTTTTAATTAGTTTGGTTCGGTTCGATCGGTCCGGGTCGGTTTTGTACACTCTTACAAATCCAGTTAAACCCCTTGAGTACAGCCTAAACGAAGGAAATAATATCTCCTTAAAAATAAAAACGTAAATTCTAATAAAAACAGAATATTCACAAAATATTTCCAAAATCTCCTTGGCCAACAATAGAGTCAAGGGAAAGAAATTAGGAAATCCACACTCCCACTCAAGTTGGGGATTATATGTCAATCATTCCAGATAGGACAAAAGCACATCAAATTGAATTCTTGGAATGGCTTTAGTGATGATGTTTGTTATTTGCTGTTGTGTAAGTGTATAAACTACTTCAATGACCCCTTTCTCTACCTTTTCTTCGATGAAATGGCGGTCAATCTCCACATGTTATATCCTATCATAATGAACGGGTTTTTAGCAATACTAATTGCAACCTGATTATCACACAGCAGCTTCATTGATGTAGTAGTAGGGAATTGAGGTTATTCCAACAGCTTTTGCATCCACATTTATTCACATATTGCACATGTCATAGCCCTACATTATGCTTCTATACTACTGCATGCAACCATTGTCTGCTTCTTACTCCTCTAGGTGACAAGATTGCCCCAAAAATAAGAGCAACAATTAGATATGGACCTTCTATCTATTATTGATCTTACCCAATCAATATCAGAAAAAATTTCTACGTTTTTATTATTTCCCTTTTTGAAAAATATTCCTCTTCCTAGAGTCATCTTTAGGTAATGCAATATTCTATATACTGCCTTTTGATGTTTTTCAGTTGAATTATTCTTAGATTGGCTAAACATGCTAACAACAAAGCTAATATCTGGTCAAGTGTGAGACAAACATATTAGCTTTCCCACTAGTCTTTGTATCTTCTTTTATCTACAACAACTAAATTGTCTTGTGATCCAATTTTGTTGAATGGGTCCTTTGGAGTTTTAGAAGGTTTACAACCAAGCATACCAATTTCTTTCAATAGGTCAAGAGTGTATTTTCGTTATGACACTAAAATATCTTTGCTTGACCATACCACCTTCATTCCAAGAAAGTATTTTAAGGCTCCAAGATCTTGATCTCAAATTCATTATTGAGAATCCCCTTTAGCCGAGTTATCTCTATCACTATTATTATATCATCAACATAAATTATGAGTGCAGTGACTTTATCACCTGAGAATCTTTTGATAAAGAGAGTGTGATTTGATTTCCCTTGAGAGTAACCTTGAGCCTTAATAGCTCTTGTAAATCTCTCAAACCAAACTCATCCAGATTGTTTAAATCCATAGAGAGATTTTAAAAGTTTGCAAACCTGATTTGTATTATTAGGATGCTTTAGGCCAGGGACAATTTCTATGTATACCTCCTCTTCCATATCTCCATTAAGGAACGCATTCTTTACATCTAGTTGATGCAAACTCCAATCAAGATTTGTT
Organism: Gleditsia sinensis; assembly: GCA_037074535.1. NCBI lineage: Eukaryota > Viridiplantae > Streptophyta > Magnoliopsida > Fabales > Fabaceae > Gleditsia > Gleditsia sinensis. The sequence continues at coordinate 34,090,021 of CM073473.1, read as the reverse complement.
GCCAAAGAAAGCCAGACCCTAGTGGTATTTAACTTTGTAACAAGAGCAAACGTATCCTAATAGTCAATCCTATTAGGTTTGTGTAAAGCCCTTTGCTACTAATGTTGCCTTATACCAATCCATACTCCCATTTTCAAAACTAATATTCTTCTTGACATATAGGATTATCCCCCCGAATATATTTCTGGAGTAATAAGGTGCATTCTCAAAGAATGTTACATCCATAGTATTGTAAGTTTTCTAAGTAGAAGGAGAGTAACATTTGTAGCCCTTTTGGTGGGAGGAATAACCAAGGAAAAGGCATTTGATACTCCATGGATCAAGTTTTCTTCTTTGATGCGGGGAGACATGGGCATAAGCAGAACGCCCAAAAACCTTAATAGGAATATCAATCACAATTCTGTTTCGAGGAAAAGTTTGACAGTGAAGCTGACAAGGAGCATCAAAATTCAGGATTTTGAAAGACATTCTACTGATTAGTCAAGTGACAGTTAAGACAGCTTTTCCCCAAAACTATTTTGGGACATTGCTTGCAAACATGACGGGTTTAGCCACCTCAAGAAGGTGTCTATTCTTTCTCCCAGCTATAAATTCTATTAAGGGGTGTCAACACAAAAGCTTTGATGAATAATGCCATTATCTAGGAGAAAGAATAGAGTTGAAAAATTCTTTAGCATTGTCTGACTTGAAATATGAATATTAGTCTTAAATTGAGTTTGGATCATGAAATGAAAATTTTTAAAAGTGGATCCAACATCAAACTTATCTTTCATGAGAAATACCTAGGAAATTCAGGTATAGTCATGAACAAAAGAAATAAACCAATGTGCACCTGAAATGTTTTGAACACGAGAAGGCCCCATATATTACTATGAATAACAAAAAAAGGTTGGGAAAATTTGTAATTATGAAGAGGATAAGAATTACAACAATGTTTAGAAAACTGACAAATTTCACAATGGGATTTTTTTGGATTTTTATTAGAGAAAAAAGATGAAAACATTTAAGCCAAGTACATAAAATTAAGATGACCAAAACAGAAATGCCATAACATAATACCACGATCTTTATTGAAATCTGAAACAGAACCAGAATTGTCAACAGCAGTGGAGGAAACATAGTGAGCTTGGGTTGTTTATTTCTCATTAATCCGGTATCCTATACTTTCCTTAGCATTGCCAATTGTCTTCCTAAATCCAAATCTTAAAATAGACAATATGCAGGAGAAAATTTAGTTTGAGTCCCTAATAAGTTTACTGATAGACAGTAAATTGCATGCAAATTAAGAACTAAGAGCAATGAATCAAGAATAAGTGTTTTTGAAATGAACACTCCCAATAACAGTCATAGGTGAAAGGGTACCATCAATAATTCTGACTTTATAGTTGTCTGGGCATGGATTACACTCAAAAAATGGGGAGGCATCACCTATTATATGACCTTATGTTCAAAAATCGATGATACAGTTATGTGAATTCATGGCCTTGACATGGAAAACATTTAAAAAGTACCTTTTTGTGTTGTGGACCCAGTAAGAAAAGGAGTAACAACTTTTTTTATTATTATTATTATACAATATAAAGTTCACATACACGTCATTAATCAAAATGTACGTACAACATATCAAACACATAAATATCTACGTCTTATTTATTCTGATTAACCAATTCCGAAGATACAGGTGCAGGTGGTTGCACCTTCACCGAAATCTAAGCCAACTCGACCACAAACATTTTATTTGTTTTTGAGATCTGCCCATCATAGAGTAACTCGATTTAACGTGCACTAAAAGTCAGAGTCACAGAAAAATCTGCACAACTAATTTTTTGAACATGACATGAAAATATAGTGAGAATTAAATCTCAGTAAATTCAACAATAAATCATCATCAATATAACTCATCACGTCATGTTCATCTGTATAAACTACAGCAAATATCTTTGATCACATGAATGCACTTTATCTATGCACATGAAAATCGTACAGTAATAACATGTATGACAGGATTAACTATTTTCAAAATATCATATGATAACTATCAATTTATTCTCATATCAAGCTACCCCGGTCAGGATGAGTATTTTCTACTCTCCGATACGAGCTTTTCTCGCTCTGTCCGACATGGCACGCTTTCTCTTTCTTTTATCATTAACATAATCATAACCGTTGGTAGGGTGTCCCCTACTGGTGCACCACACAGATCGCCATGTGACCGTATTTATTTTTTTTCTTTTCACATTAATAGCCAAAAATATGATTTCAATAACAAGTATGTTCATTATACTCACATACCATAATATTTCATCAAAATATTTTTATGTCAAAATTACACACTTAAGATAATAAAAAGTTCATGCAATGGCATATACTAGTCATTTATTATTTTCATTTATAAGATTCTTTTTCTTTTTTAAACATTATATGCATGGCCTTTAGTCACTTTTCTCCTACTTATATCATTTTTAATACATGTTCTCACAAATTTAATACAGCATTCTTCATCAATTTGATTTCTACAAATATCTTATAGGTAATTAGGTTCATTTAGGGTAAACAAAATGTTGAAAATAAGTTTTACCAGCTTCCGAACTGGCCTAAACGTATCCTATAACAAGGCTTGGTCATTTATTATAAAACAGTCATACTTTAGGCTTGAAAATGCCATTTCCAGCACAGAAAACGGTCTAGCCGTGTCTTGAAACACGGCCATGCTTTATGTTGTGTTATTTCCTGATGCAGGTTTTAATCCTGTCTGACTTTCTTTCACTAATTGCAGCATAACTCTTTCATTTCAACTCCTCCGATTTAAGTGATTTTGGTGTCAATTTAAAGATAAAACAATTATCTAAAACTATTATGTTGAACAGTTTAGCTAAAAATTAAGAAATCATGATAATATTACTCCCTCAAGGTACAGGTTATTTCTTCTCGAGTAGGTTCTGACCTCTACTTACTAATCAATCCATATCTCTCTCATAAGAATTCTAAATTGAGTGATTCCAGTGGTTAAAAATTCGTGACACATATAACTATAATTTTTATGTTAACCATTTATTTTAACTTCCTACATAATATTCCCAGAAATTTAAACACAGAAATTATTCTAACATATTCTTCCCTGATTAACCATTTTCTGATCATTACTTACTAATTGGACCATATCTACCTTATATGGACTCCAAATTGAGTGATTCTAGTGGCTAAAAATCCATGAGACATAGATCTACATTTTTTATGTTAACCATTTGTTTAAATTTCTTACCGATTCTTCTCAGAATTTTAAAAACCAAAAGCTTAAAATTTTGCCACCCATAGCCATACCAATGCAGAACTATCTATACCAGCCTAAGTATTCAAACATACATAATATGTAACATGATATAGCAACATTCATGACCAATCATCAAAGTTCTAAGGTCAAAATCCCACATAGATGTAAATTTCAAAACTTTCTTCAAAAAGAAATATTGTTATATTTATCTTGAGCACTTAATCCTCTAGACTTCTTCATCCTCTTTCTTCCTTTCATCCTCTCCTTTCCTTACTCTACCTTACTTCTATTTCTTCCTCTCCCTCACTTGGACGAAATTTTAATGTTATAAGGGGGGATTTTGCTTAAATAGACTATCAAATAATTCAACTTTCACAATCATGGATCTACCTTATCACAATTAAGATGTACTTGGTTGATTTTTTTAGAAAACAAACAACTCATGTTCTTGTTTTTCTCTTCCTTAGTCAAAATATGCATAGAAAAAGGAGATTTGTATTTTGAAAATTATGATAATATGTTTTTAAGATAAGGGACAAAATCTCTTTGATTTAGGGATTCATTTCTTTTTTCTTTTGTCTTCATCAAGTATAATAGATTTGCTTTTTTAGGTGACAAATTTTCAACCCTTGAATCTTCCTTCCCTAGCTAAAATTATTTGTGTAGGATAAGGATGTTTTGTCATAATGCTATGTATTATTACCCACTTGCTAAAATTATAAGTGTAGGATATAGATGTTTTGTCCTAATGTCATGTATTATCATACCACGTGCTAAAATTATGAATATAGGATATCATGCCACTTGCTAAACTTTTATCTTAATGCTATGTCACCTAATCTTGATTATACCATTATTTCATCACTTTATTTTTATTTTTATTTTTATTTTTTCTCTTGAGTTTGAGCTCATTCTTGCCTATTTTTTTTACTTTGGTTAAAAATCTACCTTTCATAATGGGTTTGGTCACATTTTCATGATTTTTGAGCTACCGGTCCAATTTCTATATCTTAATCCAAATATATGTTTTATTTCTTCCTTAGGCTATCCTATTGACTTGTTAAAAATTTATGTGAAGTAGAAAAACTCTATATGAAGTGTCCATAGATGAAAATCCAATTTATGGGTGAAGATACTAAAATTAGTAAGTTTATCTCTTAAATTAGGAAAAATTACCCTAATCTAATTTTCTTGAAATTTTAAGACCTTCACTTATTTCACCAAAATTTATCTTCCTTACCCAAGAATTTCATCTTTCTTTAGCATGTTTATTTCTAATATTTCCTTTTAGATTTTCTCTCTTTACCTATTCCATTAATGTTAGAACATTTCTATACATACATGTAAAGTGAAGAATTTCTAAAGATTATATTTCCTTAGATATATAAAAATTGTCTATTAAATTTTATTTCTTTAATTAAATATTTATGTATCTTTATTAATAAAAGAAACGAAATTAAGTATGTGGAGGAAGATCCTTGATTGTACATTTTCTACAGCCATTCAACTTGTTCATTGCCAAAGAGAGCAACTTCACTAGGAATTTTCTCTTCTTCCTCTAAGGCAACTACATGATCTCGACATGATCTCGACTTTCTTTCTCCCTGTTTGGCTTCCAACTAGTTTTCCATATATCTTCCAACATGTTTCCCTAGTATGGCCTGAACGACGACCGTGATTACACCATGGTCTCCTCTTTCGTATTCAAGACTCATTTGAGGAATTATTTCCTCATGACACAAGTGCTGAACTTTCAAAGGTAACTGAAGATGATTGGGTCCCCATCATCAGTTTCTTTCTACTTTATTCTCTTCAAACTTCTGAGAATGCCTCACAGATTGTTAGGAGGGGCCTGGTTCCAAGGATTCTCCCTTTGACCTCATCAAGGCCTTTGTGAAGACCTAATAGAAACTTAAAGATTCTTTCTTTTCCAACAATCTTCTTGAAATTGTTAGCATCTTCTGGGCATTTCAATTAGGGTTCTCAAAATTGTTGCCAAAGGCAATTGAAAGCAGTGTAGTATTGAATTACAAATAACTCACCTTGTTTGAGACATTGTAGAGCATCCTTGATTGCAAACAATTCAGTTGTTTTTCCTTATCTAAATAAGTTTCTTTTGTAGCTATCCAAATTCCGCAAGCAATACCATAAAATAGGAAATTTGTCCTATTTCATTGTCCATGGTGTTGATTAACTAGGACATAACCATGTTTTCATATTTCCAAGTTCTGAATTTTCGGTTGTCCTTCTCTCGTGGGACAACAGCTCTAGTGAGGTAATCATCCTTGCTTTTCCTAGAGATAAACATCATTACTGATTTAGCCCAGTGACGGTAGTTGTGGCCATTCAACTTGTGTCCAGTAACGATGAGAGTTGAGCCCTCCGTTGCACCATGGGTAGTGGTTATGAACCAAAAGTGGCACTATAGAAGGTGTTTGAATCAAATTTAGATGCCATAAGAGAATATTTGAACAAAGACAGCAGGGAAGCAGCGTTTCACGAGTGGGTAGAGCTGGCGCTCTAATACCATGAAGAAATGTGAATTGAGGAATAAAAGTGATAATTTTTATTCTCTTTACTTTCTGGTGCAGTACATACAAGTATATATACAAGCAACTAGGGTACATAATCAGATTAGGATTAAAAATCCTATCTTATCAGGAAAGAGCAAATTTTAAAATAAAGATAAGGCGTACTAATCCTATTGAAAACAGAACTGATCTCCTAGGATCAGTTTTATCTTATCCCAAATAACAGAACCAGTTGTAACAAACTGGTTTCCTCCAAATCCCTAAACTGACGACCCTAATTCAACAAAAAATATGGAACAAAATTTTATTTCTTCTGATTTTTGATACAAAATTATGCGACTAATATGCACAGGGGAGTAGGGGAACCAAATCCAGTCCAACCCCTTCATTACAATCTAAACCAAGGGGATAATAACTCCTTAAAAATAAAAATAAAAAACCCCAAACAAAACAGAATATTCAAAAAATATTTACAGAATCTCCTTGGTCAACACAAGAGTCAAGGGAGAGAAATTAGGAAATCCGCAATCATTAGGGCACATCATACCCTTAAATGTTATCAATCAGTGATCTATGTCATTAAGAACCTAGTGGAATAGCGAAATCTTTCTATCCTCAATATTTCCTTTTTTTCCCTAGTTAAGTGCTAATTCCGAGAATCACACCTGATGGATTATATAAACTATTTCCATCCTCATTTTAGTATAAAAAGCGATCAGCTGCTATTAGACCCAATATTATCAAGAATCAACAGTAACTTCATTCATTTAAAGAAAGTGGTTCTAAATTTTTTTCTCACCTCATCAAAATAAACAAATTTGTATACTTCAAACTTGAAAATTTAAATTCAATGTCTCTCACAGATTTCCAAGAAAGCATAAGAAGTAAGTTTGATTTACTTATGCCTAAAAGAAAACAAAGAGGTGCAGCACAATTTGACTTAATTCAGCCTATGTTGAAGGTGAGCTGATGCCTCATCTTCCATGCTGAAACAATGGACATGATGAGAAGTTCGTGTCAACTGTATAAAACTTAGTTTTTATTTGCTTAACTTAAAAAAAAAAAAAACAAAAACAAAAACAAAGAGCAGTCTAAGAGTTCAAATTATTTCAGTTTTGCAAGGAAGATTAGGTAATGCATCGTTTTCCTTGGTTAAACAACAGCTGAGCATTTCTCATAAAAAGAAGTTTGGACTCAAAGGTACTTCACATTTATAGTAATTATATACGAGATCATTTATATTAATATACCTTGGTACTAAGTTCTCTCAGAAAGTATTGCTATTTGTGGTACTAAAGTGCATTGTTATGTTGCTCCTATATATACAAAGGCACATGACTTTTATAAGATCCATAGACAACCAAAAACATTTTAAAATCCTTATTTCCAAAATTTTGTTAACATAGATAGATAAAAGATCTCGTATAACAATTGAAGTCCAACTTTGTGAGATAGCATTGATGAAGAAATACATATGTCAAAAAAGGAGGAAGCTAATTCAACACGCACCATACTCAGTACTAGCAGGAATCCGCGAAACATCAGATATATAAGCCACCTTATTTTTCTCACCAAAAAGAAAGCCCAAACAAACATAATCTTCTCCATGCATAACCTACCATCCAGAAAAGAAGTAGTAAGTCCTTATGTACAAGAAGTACTGATTTCTAACATTATTGACAAAGACTTGTGGCGATTAACTGGTAAAGGAATGAATTTTAAGCCAGATGCAAAAAACGGCTGCTTGCAGTTATCACCAATAATGTTCCACTCTATCTGAGCTACCCGTCGTATTTCTTGCCCTTCCTTGTGTTTCTTCTTAACCAAATAAGGAAACTTCTCTGCTATGCTGTTGCAAATGTATAACACATGAATTCAACTACTGTAGAGGATAGGCAGCCAAAAATGCAAATGGAATGGATATAAATACAATGCTGACGTAAAAGCTGTATTATAATCAAGACAGTTCTCCAAGCACACATATATCCAAATTCAATGTTTGTAAAGTGTGCACATCATATTTTTCTCATTTATAGACACATACAGCTGCAACTACTCAGATATTAGAGTACTTATAGAAAGATTATTTTTCATAGGCCTTTATTTGATTGAATTCTTGCATATAATTATACTGTGGTAGGAACAAGAAATGCACCATCTCTGTCAAAATTGAAGAGACAAATTCCCTTTTTCTTAAATGTCAAAGAAAGTGGTTCAATTTTCACTAATTAGGGATAATGATTAATGATTTTGTTAACTGACTATATAACGCATTTATGTATGAAAAGAGTTACAATAGGACATCTAGGAATGAGGTCTGTTTATCCCTATCTTACAAAAAACTATAAGTAAACCTAGGTGAATGGGTGCTACATCAGAACTTCTTTCTTTGCCAAGCAATGCAATGTAAAACTAACAATAATGGTAGCCACAGAATTCTATTTCAGACATGGTTGGATTAGGATATATCTACTACCTCTGTAATACCACTACAAATGGATCATATATTAGAAAATTAGATAATTTGCCATCCTTTACAAATAACATATATAAACAAGAGAAAATTATCCTAAACCCCCATAAATTTGTTCGCCTCCCTCTATTTACAGAAACAACAGAAGCTTTTGCAGATTTCACAAATAATCCAATCAATACTTTTCTCTTATAGAAACAGCAACAGAGTCATTAAAGCTTGATCAAATACAATATAAGTTGGTCAAATAACAGAACTAAACTTCATTTAGTGGTTAAAAACTCTATCATAAAATGTAGTGCAGAAAAAAACCCACTTGGATCTGAACCAATTTACCCACTAAACTACGGGTAGCTATGAGTTATGACATTCCACCAATTCATTTTGCATTGGACCAAGGTATATTTGATACTATTTCTGATACAGAAAAGTACCATCTGATTTACTTTGTAGTTTATAGTGCTTTTTTATATCCTACCAAGGGTTTCTGTAGGTTTTGAAGATAGAGAGAAGGTAACAGTGATTTCAGCTAAATCGAAGAGGAATAGAAATAATATTCTCAATAAATAAATAATATAAGAAAAGGTTACTAGAGATACCTTTCCATTGAATGACGACTTAGATATATGGGAGTGGGATCGATATCATTTGTAGGACTGAAAGGCTGCACAGCCCTAATATCATCCAATCCAAGGACTGCATCAGCATGCTCATGAGTCAAAATAATCTGCAGTTAATGCAAGAAATATTTATTCTCAGAGAATGTGAGCTCCAATTTAACAAAATTAAAGGGTAATAATATAGATACAAGCATGAAAACTAATCCAAAAGCAGAATTGTAATCAGTCCACACTCTTGAGTTCTAAAGGTCAATAGCAATTATCATTTTCAACGGCCTATACTTCTTTTATCTTGTATTTACTCTAAATAAAATCTTCTTCCTCGAAGACTGTAAAATGCTTTCTGAACTTCAGCATTACCACTTCAAAGCATCTTGTGTCTTGTTACAGAAAAGCACCACAGGCTCAGGTCACACAATAAGTCAATTGCAACTTAAATTTTAATAGGCTCCCAGGCCAGGCTACTGATATTCTCACTGATAAAGTAAAACTTTCATCCTATTTTTGTTAGCTAGTTATGATATATCTATTGCTTTGTCTGCTCACCTTACTAGTTGTTGTGACCTACACGAAAATGGCAACACTACTGAGCTTTTTCTTCCTTAAAAATATTTCCATACTTTCAACAAGGCCCAACCCCGTCCCCTGTTGGCATACAAATAGATGTCTTTACCAGCATACATCTGAAATTAAAAAGCCCTTAAAATAATTAGGTACTCTGAGATAGTGAAATTCTTTTACAGGATCACTCGCCTATGAATTTTGAATACTGATTTTTTGATATTGTGACTAAGATAAACTTTTATAAACATACTCAAACAATAAGAGCTTGAAGTATATTTTGACTAGAGATAAACCTCCATCTGTAAACTTGCCAAGCTCAACTGACAGATGAATTTTCTAGTAACATATGTGAAACAGAAGTCTGCAGTAAAATTAGTTGTATTTCCCTATATGATTTAATATCTACTGCTATTCCACTGTTTCCAAACATCTACAGAACCAAAACTGAAAAGAGAAAGATAAAGGAGAATGAAAGCTACAGATGCCAAAAGCCTTCAGTCACAAAATTGTGTTCAACCTACTGGGGCATCTTTTATGTGAAGTGGTTTAAAAGAAGCATTAACAAGGCAAACCATTTAAAACATCCATGACATTCTTCAATAGAAATCCATGGCCCAAAAGCCAAAAATTTTCTCAAATATTTTAGAAACTAAAAAGGCTAGAGGACCATGTAAACAATTTCCCTATCCAATCTATGAAGCATGGATATGGCTATATTAAAGTCATACCCGCACTGGGTACGTATTGGGTACTAAGAATTTTTTGGTACTCTAGGGTACTCCAAAATACGTATTAGGTACGCATCTTTGTTTTCTATAAAAAAGGAAAATGGTTTGGATACATAATGGGTAAAGTGTAGATAAGCCTTTTTTCTACCTCAAAACAAACTTTTAACTCTGGTTAAACTTTACAAACTCAACAAAAATATTTTTTTTATAAAAAACTAGTATACACATAGTTGTGTGCACAACTCTAATATCATATATTACTCTTATTTACTTTTAATAAAGTTATGTGGACATCATACTAAGAAACTTGGATTACTATCTTAATCGACTTATATATTATAAAATGTTCATTATATATTTTTATTGTTGTAAAAATTGTTATATTAGTAAATTCATTTTTTATGTAGTATATATTGCCATACCCAACCCTATGCTTTGAAAAAATTACTGCATCACATACGTGTACCCATATTGGGTACAATACTCATACCCATACCTATGCAACATAGCAAATCATAAACTGTCTTCAAAACAGGAAAAAAAATAACATGAAGCAAGTCACTTATTGTAGGGGTGTTCAAAACTGAACTAAATTGACTAAACCAAACCAAACTGACAAAAGACTTAATCAAATTGATTTAGATCAGTTTTCTTAAGTGAACTAAACCAACTGACAATTATACATTTATAATTTTACATGGGCGTGCGCAAGCGCGGGCGTGCACACACATATATATATATAAGATTTGTATGTTAATTTTATTTAAAACATTAAGTTTTAGAATGAAAGTTAAAACTTTTATAATTTTATCTTTGTAAAATTAAAAAAAAAAGAATTTTTAAACAATTGTTTTTGTAAGAATAAGCCTTAATTAGTTATAATTTAAACTAATTTGGTTTAAATTAACAAAAAAATTTAAGAAGATAAAATCCAATTAAACCAAACCAAACCAATGATTTAGTTTGATTCATTTGAATCATTTAAAAAAATGGAATTGGTGCAATAGTTTAGTAAATAGATTGGGATTGGTTTGTTTTAGGTCTAAAAACTGACTGAACTAAACAATAAACACCCTTAATTTATTGCCTTGCCTTCATTATGATATGAAAGCCTCTTAACAACAGCCAGGTGAATAGCAACAAATGACCAGTTGTTATGTGTCAGATAGGCCAAGGTGCCTTGACACTATGGCTATATTTTGATTATTTATACACACATTGCAAGTACACAGTTAGGAAACATGTTCATGTGATTCAATATGCCAAGTAGGGGAAGACAATAAAGACGCCTAAGAGACATACCCAAATATAAAATGCAATAGCAGCATGGATGATGAATTTCTTTTCCCCAAGCAGTGTTCATGTTCTCTTTTCCTCTTATTGAAAGATGTTTGACCAACAAACGCAAAATTATTAGCATCCAATGAGTCATGGATTATTTGCAATGATTTAACAGCTTTTCTTTCTTACCAAAATCCCTAATTTTATCCAGTATTTATATGATCTAACTCCATTGATATTTAAGTAGTTTGGATATATGTCTGGTCGTGCCTGAGCAACAATAACAAAAACTAAGTCTTTTTACACTAGGTAAGGTCGGCTACATGGATCAAACGCCACCACAATGGTCTATTATAAATGAAATCAACAGATAGATTGTTAATTGTTAAATCTTTTTTAATAGTTTTACCAATTATTATTTTTAATTTTCCTCTACCTCTAACTATCAAACTGCTCTCTATCTGATCTACTCTTCTCAATTCTCCATACATGGTCAAACCTCTTTAAGCAAAATTCTACCATCTTCTCTACATTAGGTGCTATTCAACTTCTATCTAATGCACTCATTTCTAATCCTATCTCTACTAGTATATCCACACATCTAGCGCAACATTCTCATCTCTATGACATTGAATTTATTTTCATATTGTCTTTTAACCGCTCAATATTCAGTACCATACAATATAGCAAATCTTATAACTGTACGGTAAAATTTTTCTTTAACTTTTGTGCAGCATTTTTCTATTACAAATGACACCCCGTGCTTACTTAGCATTGAATCAAAATTCGAATCTCAACTTCAACAAATGAAGGAGAAAAAAAACTCTTAACAATGAAGGATGAACAAGGAAGGTAATTAGGTGATATTTCAACATTGTAGTCTACAATGATAAAGACATTAAGCTCACTAGCTATTTCATATCAAGGAACTATCTCTAACTTAGGAAAGTCAGGAAACCCTTGTGCACTCTTAAGCTTCAACAGAATTTACTCATAAGCAGCTGAACCTTGGGTGTATAAGGTAATATTTGAATTGAAATAGTAAAATCAAACCATCAACAGTAAAATTTTCAAAATATTTTACACTAATGACTCACTGAATCAACTCTTGGAATCCGATGGAAAGTAAACCATCTAAGCACTGTCTCCCGAAATGTCTTCCCAACATCAATCAATATATAGTTGTGATTGCCATCGTTTTGACAATAATCAATTACAAGGGATGTGTTGCACCTGCAAAGCCATAAAATGTCAAGATGCCATTCAAAGCAACACATGTCATTGCACAATATCTAGAGGAACAGGAGAACATCAACCATGACTGAAAAAAGATAATGTAACAATGCCTAAAGAAGTAAAGACCCGTTCAATAGCAAATATTATTCATTTTTTAAATCTCAGCGAAATCCCAATAGTAGTACTAGCGAGCTGGGTTCACTTTGGGCTTTGTTCCCTTCCGCATTGCTCAAAGACTCGTCTTTAAACCATTTCCTTTGCTAAACATTTTCTTCTAAGGCTTTTAACCCTTGCTGTTTATGACAGTCCTCAAAAATTCATAAAACGAAAGAAGAACATCGCCGCCTCCGAACACAAACAAATTCATGCCCCGCTCTAGACAAATAACGATCGACACCTAACATAATTAATCCCTTTCCTTCACCGAAATAGCCCCAGAAAACAAGAAAGTATATATAAAATTTCCAACTTGAACACAGTAACCAAACCAAATCTACACCACCATTCCCCAAAATATAACAGCAGAAAAACCTGTAATTAGGGCTCCGCTCAGGTGGGGCCGACAATGCCTGAAAACAGACGGAGCAGGGAGGATCTGCCGGCTGGATCAAGCACATCATATTGGGCACCATGCTGGAACACCCCGTCCCAAGAAAGATCAATGCAGATTTGCCGTCGCCAGCGACACGATCAGACGGATTAGTTGGGTGGTGATTGCCGTTGTTGGCCATACCGTGACGGTGGGTGGAGAAGAGAGAGAAAATGGAAAGAAAACAGGGAAATAATGTTTGGCAAACTAGGAGAAAAGAGAAAGGGAAGGGAGCCAAAAGAAATAGCCGGTGAGGGAGACAAAGGAAGGAGGGAGGGAAGATTCGAAGGGAACTTTAATTGAGATATTCAGAACGGTTTTTCTGTGATTGGACATTTCTGCACGTGCCAAAACTGGCCACCTGTTTGTTTTTGTTTTTTTTTCTTTTAACTACGACAGAGGTGGTCAGCTGTATTATATTATAATGGCTATTTGAAACGCCGGGAAAAAAGTACAATATTATTAACTTAAATTTTATAATATAGATTATTGGTTTAAAAAAAAGGTTTACAATATAAGACTAATTTATTTCAAAATTATTTAAATTTGATAAAAACGTTTTCAATATTATTTTGCTCAATCAAAGTTCAAATACAAACAACAAACGACAAAAGAAAAAAATTAGAAGATAACAAGCTTAACCACCTTTAGGTCGAGCCATATAAAGATCTTATATTAGAATGTGTGTGAGCCATATAAAGATCTTATATTAGAATGTGTGTCATACGGCTGTGGGGTAGATATCTCTTTTATATCATCCATCGGAATTAGTCCCACCCTATTAAGGGGTCTTGTGAAATAGTGTAGCTTTACTTCCATATTATGCCCTTTGTTGCCTAATTAATCTGCCAATCTGTTATCGTCTCTGAAGGTATGCTTGAGGGTCACTTTTCAATCTCTCATCACAAAATTTTCAATGTGGAAAACTAGGCTCGAACATGGATGCTCTCTATTGCACCCTCTCCTGCTTAGCTTAATGGCCACCTTTGAATTCAATTCCACTTCCACTTTTCAAAAACTCCTTTCCCAAACAATATGAAGTGCTATAATGATATTCCACAGCTCAGCCTTGGTAATACTGTACCTTTCCAAGTTTCTTGTAAATCCAATTACCTGTGGCGTTTCTAAGGGCTCCTCCACAGTTGGCTTGGTTGCCATTTATGACTAAGCTGTCCACGTTGAATTTTACTATGTCGTCGCCTGGCAAAACTCAATTAATTTCCCTGATGTACATAACTCCTTGTTTCGCTTAAGCAGGTAAAGAACAAATCATGAGTGGGATGATTAGCCGGATAAAAAAGTGTTTTACATCTTCGCACCCAAATATTCTAATTGATGATTCTAAATAGGATCTTCCAAGGTTGGTTCATCTCTTCCTATATCTTGAGACAGGTTCATTGTTAGCCAAACATTTCTATCAACTAAGAAAAAATTTCTCTAGTGCCTCACCTGAACCAATCTTATCTAGAGATTTTTGGCATGCTCACAGTCTCGTAAGCAATGAAGGATTGTTTTTGGGAAGCTTTGACAAACTTGGAAAATCCCTATGGAGTCAAAGTGGCAGTCAAACCATAGCTTGTTCGTTATAAGGCTAATTTTCCCAATCAACCACATGAAAGTCCTAATTTTCTAAGGACCCGACCATCGCCATATGTTCTTCCAGAAGGTGTGCTCAAGTTGTTGTCTCTCTATCCTAGTTTCATAAGCTGACTTAACAAAGAACTCCCTGGTCTTACTAAATTTCCAAGCCAGAGAGTCTTACCCCAAGTCTTCGTGTGGAGCTATGACATGTGCGATCATATCTCTAATAGAATCAGGGAGGTAATGTTTAAAAGATGACTAGTTCCAGAGTCTGTCAGGAGTTGCCATATCTGCAACTTTATAGTTTTGGATATCATCTGGTATTAGTTCTTTAACACGGGCTATAAGTCTTCTGTAGTCTGGCACCCAGTCATCTAGCCAAAAGATAGTAGACTTCCCGTCACCTATGATGCTCTTTATTCCCCTCTCGACCTCTTTCCTCACTTTCTAGGTTCCCTTCCATAGGTTATATGTGTTCTTCGTTGTAGTTGCCATTTGGGGAATTCTTTGCCTTGACATATTGTATCTGGCTTTCAAAGTTTTCACCCATAATGCTTTGGATTTTTTATAATGCCCCATCCAATTTTCATCAAGAAGGCTCATTCATTTCTCTTAGTTTCCTGACTCCCAAGCCTCCATCACTTTTAAGTTTACAAATTTTATCCCACTTAACTAAGTGAATATTCTTGGTTCCATCATTATCCCCCCAAATGAAGCTTCTACTTAACCCTTTTAACTCATCATAGAGGCTAAGGGGGAGAAGAGCAATCTGCATCAAGTAATAAGGTAGGTTATTCAGAACACTGCATGTGAGAGTGACCCTTCTTGCCAGAGTTAGGGACTTTGCTTTCCAATTGCTCAACCTTTTCCTAACCCTTTTTGAGACGTGCTTGGAGGTTTTCTTGCTTATTCTTGAGTGCAAAAGCGGCATTCCTAAGTAAGTGCCTAGGTCATTTGTACAAGGGAATCCTAATTCCATCCTGTATTTGTTTTGTCCTTGTATAATTAATGTTTTTTGAAAAGAAACACCTCAATTTAAACTCATTAATAAGTTGTCTTGAGCACCTGTAGAAAGTTTGAAGGCATTTCTTAATCAAGCTACATTGCTCGAGATCAGCTTCTACAAAGAGGACAAGATCATCCGCAAAGAAAAGGTGAGAGAGACATGGATCGTTCCTACCAAGGCGTAGGGGTTTCCACATCCTATTTTCTACACCCCATTCTATGCAATGAGACAACCTTTCAATGCAAAGAACAAAAAGATAAGGGGATAGGGGATCTTCTTATCTAATGCCCCTAGATATGTTGAAAGGCTCTGTGATCTCCCCATTCCACAATATGCTCATAGAAGATGATGATACAAATTTAACAATAAGCTGCACAAAATGATTATCCAACCTAACCTCCTTTAAGGTGTATTCTAAAAAGTCTCATCTGATTCTATCGTAGGCTTTTTCTATATCAATTTTAATGGCCATCATTCCTTTGCTACCCTTCCTGCCCCTCATTGAATGAATCACCTCTTGAGCAGTTATGACATTATCGTTGATGTTCCTTCTTGGTATAAAGCTACTTTGACAAGGATCCACTCATTTCTCCATAAAAGGTTTGAGCCTATTTGTAATCGTCTTAGTTAAGATTTTAAAAATCACATTGCATAGTGCTATGGCTCTAAACTCCTCGAGGGTTTTAGGATTATCCACCTTTGGGATGAGCACAAGGAGCGTTTGGCTGATGTCTTTGACTTTGTCTGGGTCTGTGAATATCTCTTGGATCATTTTGCACAACGAACTACCTACCACATCCCATTGACTTTGGAAGAATAGAGCGTGTAGTCCATCGAGTCCTATGACTTTTAGGGGCCCCATGCTGAGGACAACCTTCTTGATCTCCTCTTTAGTTAGAGGGTTTTATAGCTCAAGTAAATCCTCCTCTTCAACCTTTGGAAAACCTCCCTAAAGTGGCAAGGATCAAAGGGGGTTGTTATCCTACTTGAAGAGGTTGTGGACGTAGGATCTTATCATCTCCTTTAGGGTGTCATTATTATAGATGCATTCTCCTTCACTGTTTTTTAAGGCTCAGATTTTGTTTTTTCTTCTTCTTACCAGAGTAGACATATGGAAGTATCTAGTATTCTTGTCTCCCATTCTCAGCCAATTGCATCTTGCTTTTTGGGACCAAATGGCCTCCTCTTTGATCAAAATAATCTCATATTCCTTCCATAACTGCTTTCTGAGTTTATGAAGTAAAGGATTTCCTCGAATGCTAAATGCTCTATCAATCCCTGTCAGTCTTCTGATAATTTCTTTTTTCTGTTTGAAGATGTTTCCAAACACCTTATGATTCCAATCATTGACCTCCTTCTTGAATTTAGTAGAGGCTTCCTTCCATTGTCTATCATTATCCCAGGCCTCTCTAACCAAATTCTTGAACAAATTGTCAAGGAGCCAAACCGATTGAAATCTAAAGGCCTTGACTTTAGTATTAAGGGGGCCATCTAGTTTCAGTTTGATGTATAGAGGCCTATGATCAAATTTTAAGGCTAAGAGATGGAAAATGATTGATTCAAGGAATTATGTGTGGCACTTCATATTTCCAAGTCCCTGGTCAATGCGTTTCTTCACATTACCTCTTTCTAATATGAATTTGGCCCTTTGAATTACAAATCCATTAGAGAGCAAGAATCAGTGAAGCTATTGAACTCTCTCATAGAGTTTCAGTCAAGGTAACTATTGCCCTACTTCTCATCCATATTTTTGTATGTGTTAAAGTCTCTTATAATGAGCAAGGTTTACTTTGTTGGTTGCTCAAGAATTTAAGCTCCTTACAAAGATCCTTCCTTTTAGCTTATTGTGGGCTACCATACATAATTGTCAAAAGGAATGATATCTTTTTCCCTTTGAAATTAACTTCTATATGGATGTATTGTTGGTGGCCTTGGATAATGTTAACATCGAGAATCCCCTTGTCCTATAGCACCAAAATGCCACCAACTTAACTATTCGCTTCCACACGATACTAACCATCCCTGCCAATTTTCTTTATAATGTTGTTTGCTTTTTTTCCACTGATCTTTGTTTCAACAAGTGAAACTAAACTCAAATGGTGCATTCTAATCAAATCTTTTATGAGGTTTGAAAATGTCTTAACTCCTGCACCTTTAAAATTCCAAGATAGAAGGTTTGCGTTCATTAAAATGATAAAAGGTGGAGGAGGCAAGAACTTGAAGCTATAACAACTTGCTTTACACTCTAGTAATGCCCGTGCCTTTAAGCCCTGTTAAGACATTGCCATTAAGGGCAAGATTTTTCTCTATTAACTTAATCAACTATAAGTCGGGGCTTGGGGCCTTCTTAGGATTGTTTAGCCCTTGAGAAGGTTGTTGTCTGGTATACCTTTCACCTTCGGCTAATGAGGTGTTGTTTCTACTGTTACTTTCTTGTATTGTCCACTGTAAAGGCTCTAAAACTTTGGGTCTTGGCCCTTTCTCTTGGTTGGCTTGTTTTGGAATTTTTGCTAAGGCTTGTCTACTATGAAATGACCCTTTTCTAGTTAAGTGTCTTGGCCTAATTTTAATTGGGTCTTTATATATAATCAACCTTATCCTAGATAGGTTTTTCTTCTGGGCCACTGGACCTTGGTCCACGTTAATGGCTATATGTTTTTTCTTCTTTTATTTCTTATTGCTAAACACTACATTCTCTTTCTCATTGGGGGTAGCGTCAATTTTCTTCTTCTTAGGTATGTCAGGCTTTATCCTCTTATTTCCCTCTTTCGTGTCTTTCTCGAGTATGTCAAATGCGCCGATTGTGGCACTATCAATGTTTGTAGTTGTTGTCGCAAGGCATATTATGCCCTCCTCTTTAGGTACGTCATCTAGGATATCAAATCTACTCCTATGTCTGCTCCTCAAAAGGCTTACCTCTGCCATCGCCGATCTGGCTTCTCCCTTGCTGTTTAATGTTCTCTAGTTTTCCTCCATCATCCTTATCCTATGTTTCTATCTTCTTTTCAACCTTTTGACGATAATCCATGGACCAAAGTCCTCTCCAATGCTTAGGTTTTTTGCCTCTAATTGTAACAACTCCATTTATGTAAATGTAACAAATTTTTTTTTATATATTTGTAAAATTCCATTAAGTTATTACTATTTTAATTCTAACCACTTAACTCGTAATAATAATCACTTTAACCAAGCATAATTGTTATTAACAGTGATACAATACTGAGTTTCCATACACACTATTATTTTACAAACTACACACCATTATTTTACAAACATTTGTACAAAGATACATATTAGCTCTAATCATCTATGTCGACTACTTCCGGGGACATTGGTGCGGGTGGCACCTCCACCGGAATCTTAGTCACATCTACGACAGATACATATGAAATAACTGGTAGTTGCCCAAGGTAGGGCACCTCGATCCAACGTACGGAAATAATAAGTGTCATAGAGAAAATCTGCATATTTATTCTTCTGAACATGATATGGAAATATAGTGAGAATTAAATCCCAGTAAGTTCAACAATAAATCATAATTTACCATCAATATAGTTCATCATGTCATGTTCAGCTGTATAAACTACAGAAAATATCTTTGGTCACATGAATGCATTATATCTATGCACATAAAAATCATACAATAATGATATGTATGACAGGATTAATTATTTTTAGAATATCATATGATGGCTATCAATTTATTCTCATTTTAAGCTACCCCGGTCAGGGTGAGTATCCTCTACTCTCCGGTACGGACTTTTCTCGCTCCGTCCGACATGGCTCACTTTCTCTTTCTTTTCTCATTAGCATGATCATAACCGTTGGTAGGGCGTCCCCTACTGGTGCATCACACGGATTGCCATGTGACCGTGCTCATTTCTTTTCTTTTCACAATGATAGTCAAGAATATGCTTTCAATAACAAGTATGTTCATCAAAATATAACTATTACCATAAATCATTGGTAATCATGCCATGAACATAACTATTTCAAATATCACTTTAAAAAATATTTCCATGTCAGAATTTTACACTTAAGAAGGTAAGATGTTCATACAATGGCGATGGCTATGGCATATACTAGTCATTTATAAGATTCGTCTTCTTTTTTAAATATTAATTTTATTTCTTTATTTTCTTGATGCAGGTTTTCATCATATCTAACCTTCTCTTACTAATCAGAACATAACTCCCTCATTTGAACTCCGATGTAGGTGATCTTGGTGTCAATTTCAAGATAAAACAATTATCTAAAACTATTATGTTGAACATTGTAGCAAAATAGTAAGCAATAAAAGTGATATTACTCCCTAAATGTACAGGTTATTTCTTCTCGAATAGGTTCTGACCTCTACGTACTAATCGGACCATATCTACCTCATATGGACTCTAACTTGAGTGATTCTAGTGGCTAAAAATCTGTGACACACATATCTATAATTATTATGTTAACCATTTATTTTAACTCCATACAAATAATTCCCAGAAATTAAAATACAGAAGCTATCCTAACATATTCTTCCCTGATGAACCATTTTCTGACCTTTGACTATAAATCAGCTCATATCTTCCTCATATGGACTCTAAATTGAATGATTCCAGTGGCTAAATATCCATGACACACATAGATATAATTCTTATGTTACCCATTTATTTTAATTCCATATAGATAATTCCCAAAAATTAAAATACAGAAGCTATCTTAACATATTCTTCCCTGATGAACCATTTTCTGACCTTTGACTACAAATTAGCTCATATCTTCCTCATATGGACTCCAAATTGAATGATTCCAGTGGCTAAATATCCATGACACACATAGATATAATTCTTATGTTACCCATTTATTTTAATTCCATACAGATAATTCCCAGAAATTAAAATACAGAAGTTATCCTAACATATTCTTCCCTGATGAACCATTTTCTGACCTTTGACTACTAATTGGACCATATCTACCTCATATGGACTCCCAATTGAATGATTCCAGTGCTACAAATCCGTGACATATATATATATATTTAATTCTTATGTTAACCATTTATTTTAATTCCCTATAGATAATTCTCAAAAATTAAAATACAGAAGTTATCATAACATATTCTTTCCTGAAGAATCATTTTCTGACCTTTGCTTACTAATCTGCTAATATCTTCCTCATATGGACTCCAAATTGAATGATTCCAATGGCTGCAAATCCGTGACACATATATCTTTAATTCTTATGTTAACCATTTATTTTAATTTCCTACAGATAATTCCCAGAAATAAAAATACAGAAGCTATCCTAACATATTCTTCCCTGATGAACCATTTTTTGACATTTGCTTACTAATCAGCTCATATCTTCCTCATATGGACTCCAAATTGAATGATTCCAGTGGCTAAAAATCTGTGACACATATATCTTTAATTATTATGTTAACCATTTATTTTAATTCCCTATAGATAATTCCCAGAAATTAAAATACATAAGCTATCCTAACATATTCTTCCCTGATGAACCATTTTCTGACTTTTGCTTACTAATCGGACCATATTGACCTCATATGGACTCCAAATTGAATGATTCCAGTGGATAAATATCCGTGACACATATATCTTTAATTATTATGTTAATCATTTATTTTAATTCACTACAGATAATTCCCAGAAATTAAAATACAGAAGTTATCCTAACATATTCTTCCCTGATGAACCATTTTCTGACCTTTACTTACTAATCGGATCATATCTACCTCATATAGACTCCAAATTGAATGATTCCAGAGGCTAAATATCTGTGACACAAATATCTTTAATTTTTATGTTAACCATCTATTTTAATTCCCTACAAATAATTCCCAAAAATTAAAACACAGAAGCTATCCTAACATATTCTTCCCTGATGAACCATTTTCTGACCTTTGCGTACTAATTGGACCATATCTACCTCATATGGACTCCAAATTGAATGATTCCAATGGCTAAACATCCATGACACATATATATTTAATTCTTATGTTAATCATCTATTTTAATTCCCTACATATAATTCTCAGAAATTAAAACACCGAAACTTAAAATTCTGCCACCCATAGCCATACCCATGCAGAACTATCTACACCAACCTAATTATTCAAACATACATCACATGCAAGATCAATATGTAACATGATATAGCAACATCCATGACCAATCATCAAAGTTCTAAGATCAAAATCTCATATAAATATTATAAGTTTCAAAAGTTTTCTTCAAAAAGAAATATTGTTAAACTAACCTAAGAATCTCCCTAACTTATTTAGTGAATTGATTTTCTTGTTTCCTCTTGAAAGAAGTAGCAAGATTCCTCCCTTCCCTTAGCTTTTCTAGCAGCTTAGGTAAGAGAAGGAGGGTGAATTTTTGAACCTCAAGGATGAAGAAGAAAAATGGATTCAAGTGGAGATTAAGGTAACTTACCTTGAGTACTTAGCCTTCTAAACTTCTCATTCTTCTTCCTTCCTTTCTTCTCCTCTCTTTCTCTCCTTTCCTCACTCTACCTTGCTTCTATTTCTCTCTCTTCTTCACTTGGACGAAATTAAAATGTTGTAGGGGTGGGTTTTGCTTAAATAGACCACCAAATAATACACCTTTCATGATCATGGGTCTATCTTATCACAATTAGGATACACTTTGTTGAATTTTTGGAAAACAAACAACTTATGTTCTTGTCTTCCTCTTCCTTAGTCAAGATATGCATAGGAAAAGGAGATTTGTATTTTGAAAATTATGATGATATGTTCTTAAGATAAGGGACAAGGTCCCTTTGATTTAGGGATTCATTTCCATTTTCTTTTGTCTTAAACAAGTATGATACGTTTGTCTTTTTAGGTGGCAAATTTCTAACCCTTGAATCTCCATTATTTGGTTGATATTATTTGTGTGGGATAGGAATGTTTTGTCCTAATGCCATGTATTATCATACCACTTGCTAAAATTATGAGTGTAGGATATAGATGTTTTTGTCCTAAAGCCTTGTATAATCATGCCACTTGCCAAAATTATGAATGTAGAATCACACCACTTACTAAATTTTTGTCTTAATGCCATGTAACCTAATATTTATTATTATTACATTATTATATCATAACCTAATTTATTTTATTTTATTTTTCCTCTTGGATTTGGACTTATTCCTACCCATTATAGGCTTATTCCTACCCATTTTCTTTGCTTTGGATAAAATTCTACCTTTCTTGGAGGGTTTGGTCACATTTTCATAATTTTTGGGCTATTGGTCCAATTACTATATCCTAATCCAAGTTTATGTTTTATTTCTTGCTTAGGTTATCCAATGGGCTTGCTAGAAACTTATGTGAAGTGGAAAAACTCTATATGAAGTGTCCATAGGTAAAAGCCCAATGTATGGGTAAAGATTTTAAACTTAATAACTCTAATTCTTGAATTAGGAAAAATTACCCTAATCCAATGTTCTTGAAATTTTAAGACATTTACTTGTTTCTAAAAATTTATCTTCCTTATCCATGAATTTTGCATCTCTTTAGTATGTTATTTCTAATTTCTTTCCTATTAGGTTTTCCTTCTTTATTTGTTCTCTTAATGTTAGAAACATTTTTTATGCATATACATAAGGTGAAGAATTTCTAAGGATTATATTTCCTTAGATATCTAAAATATTGTTTAATAAATTTTATTTCCTTAATTAAATATTTATGTACTTTTATCAATAAAAGAAACGAAATTAGGGATGTTGCATTTTACCTAAAACTCAACCGTTGGGCAGAGTCCTTCTTCCAGGTTGTCTTCTTCAATCAAATCCTTATATTCAGAATCCTCCTTTAACCATTTTAAATCCAAGCTTAAATTAGTTTCTGTGTTGTTTGCCACTCCATTGAAACCAATAAGTTTGTTTCTGTAAAACCCGCTTCCGTAGCTACTATTTCCCCTCCTGATAGCCTTGGCTTACTGGTGCCTATGGGAGATACAGATTTATTAGCATCCTTGGTTGGCTTCAGCTTGGGAAACTCTAGGTGTGAGTCTTTCTCAGTATGTAAGGAACTATTACTTTAATGGTTCTCCAATCCAGCTTGTGCATTTGTGTCTCCCATTACATCATCCATGGATTCTTCTATTAATTCATTAGTTTTGACTTTTTTGTTACTTCTTTTCAATAAGTCTTCTTCTTCTGAGGATGATGTAGGAGCTTCAGCCACTCCCATCTTCATTGGAGCTCACCTGAGGTCTGCGTACTACAATTCACGGTCTATGAGTGTTATAGATGAAGGTTTAAAACCCACTTTAGAAAAGTGAACAACATATACCCGAACACCTATATACAATAACAGGCAAAGTTTATAAATTCAGCTTTTATGCTATATCATATGGGTGCTTTGACATTTTCCTTTTTATTAGCAAACCAATCGGCTTCCTTGTTAGCTTGCCTCTTGATTAGCAACAAAGTAAAAAACGAAAGGCTATTCTTTAAGTTAGTAACCTCCTCTAGAACTAAGCCATATCTCCAATGAGCAATAAAGGCTCCAGAACATAAGGCTTCCCGTAATTCACAATAATTTGTTTCAATATAAGTGCAAGTTATTTAATAAGAAAAGATAATATGAAACTAAAAGGAGGTCTTAAGGGATAAAACTTCTGTCATTAGTGTAGAATCAACATAAACCTCAACGCTACACCTATCTACTACTTGACCCATATTATCTTTAAAAACGACACCAATTCTTACTTCCTTAGACCATGAATGAAAAAACCCATCAATGTTAGCATTTATTGTACATTGGCTAGGTAAAGACCAAAAGACAATGGAATGTACAAAACCATCCTCAAAATCACCTCAAAATATCTCGATCATAGCTTTGGACTAGAGTTTTCATATGGTGAATATTTATTTTGGATATGTGTTTTGATACCAAATGTTTATGACTTCTTTTATAGCACTAATACATACAAGACAAGTATCTTTGTGAACTTCTGAGTATGAAATGAGCTATGAATTGTAAAGTGTTTCTGATGTTGGATTATGTCAAAGATATCTGTTAGTGAAATTTTGAAAGTGTAAATATGGTTTTATTGGCATATATATATATATATATATATATATATATATATATATATATATATATATATATGCTTCGGAAATACATATTGTTTATATATTTTGATTGGATGAGTTATATTGATAAGTATGGCAACTAGTGTGGCCACTTTATAATTATTTATGAAACCATTCTATGGATTTTTGTTATGGACCTAAGTATAATTTTAAGGGATAAACTTTGATGGATGGAATGTTATTTTGATTTTATCATCATGAAAGCATTTTTTTAAATATTTTTTAGAATGAATATTTTCAAAAATATTGTCTACTAGCAGCAGGAAATGCTAACTCTAATATATCTTGACAATCCAACTAGCAAGTTGTTGCTAGCCTCATGTTTTGGCCAATACAAATTTGTTGAAGGAATAGTTGAATGTCTTCTATTATTATTGTGACGTAGGCAGAAAGCCTTATGTTGATTGAATTGTGATTACCCTTACAGACTGTGTTTGACTAATTTATGGTTCTAATATAAAATCCTTCAACTAATCTTACTTAAATTGGTTAATTGAATTTATTCTACTTTAGTTTAATTTTGGTTTATATCAACCGCACTTCTTAAACTTGCTCAACCTTTGCGATTTATAATTTTGTTCCTTTCGTTTAGCACCTGCGTATTGGAATTTGTTTAATTATGTCAAAATTGATATTGCCAATAGCTATGTTCTGATTAAGATTCTATTTCGAGTCATGGTTTTGTATAATATAAAAATA
Source organism: Gleditsia sinensis (assembly GCA_037074535.1). NCBI lineage: Eukaryota > Viridiplantae > Streptophyta > Magnoliopsida > Fabales > Fabaceae > Gleditsia > Gleditsia sinensis. The sequence continues at coordinate 34,064,331 of CM073473.1, read as the reverse complement.
TTAATTTATATTGATTGTAATTGATACACTTGAAGTATTTTTGAATATGCGAAAGAGTGATATAGTGGTTTTAAAGACTAATGGTTTGTGTATTTGCCTAGTAAGTTAGTGATTCTAGGAATAGTTATTATCATTGGAGTTACAAGATTTTCTAAAATTATTTTGTTAAAAATTTATTGTAATTTTTCCACCATAATCACCAATCCATTTTAGGCAAAGATGCTTTCATATCTAAAACCTAATGGACTAAATTATCTAATAAACATGAAAATATGGATTTATTAACCATCCAAGAAGATATGTTAAATTGGATTACAAAAAGTAAAAAAATAACTTTTACTAATTCTTTTCAAACTTCTATTTTATTTCAAGTTTTCAATAGTTGGGTACTGTAAAATTTTAAATGTCAAATGTTTTAACAATGGAATTATATGTTTTTCCTTTATTAGAATTATTTTCTTGGTATTAAAACTGTAGTAAGGAACTATCAATTGCTATTAAAATGTTTTGAAACATGTATTTTATTTAAATTTTATTTTACGGTACCTTATTTTATTTGATTTGAGTTTAGTTTATTTTTCATACTATTTAGATTTCATTTAGCTTGCTAAATTTTAAATTTCATATTTTATTAAAATTTCCGTATGGTTTCTTTTATTCAGTATTTTAGATTTTATACTACTTCTATTGTAAATTCTAGTTGTAAATTTCATAAATCTATTTTGTAAGTTATATTGCTTTTGGTAAAGACATACGTATTTGTTCCTAATGTAAAACCTTATTTTAAATTTATAAATTTTATGATAAAGATATGTGATCTTTACTTTATTGGTTTTAATAAACTTATAATTTTTTGTTATACTGTTTCCTTTTGATCTAGTAACATCTAAGTTTATCAATTATGGTTTTGCTCTAAAGTAAATCTTGTTTTGGCATAAAAGTAATTTATTTCTTGTATACCTTATGAATTGAAGTGTTTTTAATTTAGAAAATCTTGACATAATTTATGCTTTACTGATTGCTTTTCAAATTATAACTAATTGGGTTCAATACTATTGTTTTCTAAATTATCAGTTAATATAATAGTTTTGGTTATGACTTTTTCTTTAAGCTATTATGTTTCTATATAGGATTGTTTAGTATATGTTTCTATGATATTAATAAGAATGAGAGCTGATTTGCAATGAAAGAGATAATGTGCCATTCAATTGGTATACGAGTTACTAATGCTTTGATTTCATATGATTGTAACACATTTGATATAGCCTAAATATGAATTTCACTTTCCTTCTGAAGGACTTTTGAAGTATAAAGATGGGTAAAACATTTGGGCAAGATTGTGTTTTCTAATATAAGTCCATTTTCTTTGTAAAATATCAGTCTTAAGAATTGTTATATTCTTAAAGGTTTTATGTTTATTAAAGTTGATTTTTGATTTGAATTGTATGTTTTATGCAAAATTCACACATGTCGCTTATCCTATTCACTATGGTATATGCTATTTACTCACTAATTTGCAAGACTCATCAATTCTTTTTTCTATGCTATTCAGATAACTTAAAATCAAATTCGTTTGCCGTGACAAGTTAATCTTGGTGCCTAGTTTATCGTTTATCTGTTTTGATATTTGTAATTTAGAGTTGCTCCATTACCATAGACATGATCTCTGCTTTCGATCCGTATATGCATGTTAGCTTTTATGATAAGAGATTTTGTATAAAATTGAGACTTATGTTTTCAACTATAATTTAAAGGAAATTTTGATATCTAATATGTTCTTCCATAATACACTTTCATAGGAAGTTTAAGAATATACTTATCATGTATTTCGATTTGATATCAGATGTCGTTTTTTTGGAAAAAACAAGTTTTCATTACACGCTATTCATAAGTCTACGTATTAAGTGAAAATACATATTTCTATAAATGTTTTATTGTTTTAAGTTAAATGAACATGTATTTGTTGTACCCATAAAAGTAGAAAATGTCACGTCCGGGTTTTTTTTTTACGATACGCATGTTAAATATGCCATATGTATAAACACAATATATATATATATATATATATATATACACACACACACACACACACACACACACACACACACATATTTATTACAAACCTCATACATGTTATAATTATACAATACAACATTTCAAAACACAATATACCTGTTTACATATATATTACAAACCTCACACATATTATATTTATACAATACAACATTTTAGTACATAATTAAGAGTCTTTATACAGCACTTCACCCTTGAAATACAAAGGGTGAGGAGGTGGTGCTGACATCTAGATCTCCATCAGTATCATCATTTTGTGTTGCATCTCATTTCTTTTTATCTGAACATAACACCACAATAATAGTGAGAACAAAGGTTCCCAGTAGATTTAACAAATAAAATATGATGAGAAAACAATAGTTATGTTCAGGTGTATAAGCTACAGAAAAATATCAAAATTTTAAGATAAAATCATAATATTTGTTTATGCATAATTATCATACTACACATGCACTAGAAGTCCATTTTTTTTTCTAATGCTCAGCCCTATCACGGCTTTTAATTTACTCATTTGTTATATGCATAGTGACCGATCGACTACAGTCACAATAAGTGATAAGGGAATGTGAGTACATCACCCTCCTGCCTCCTCACATTACCATTGACACCCGGTTGGAGCGGCCCTCCCTTGGTTCACTCAGGCTAATAGGGCGTCCCCTACTCGGTACTGTCTCAAGCCATACAACCCGTTTCTTAAATCAAATAAAGAAAAAGAGTAAATTTTAGATACCAAAATAATGATTTTAAAAGTATTTTTCTTGAATATATGTTTCTTAAAAATATTACAACAAACAAGATTAGTTTTAGACATAAAACAGTAAAAAGTATGATAATCCAGCACCCAAGACGGCCTGGCCATGTTCAAGACACAGCGATACTTGAAAAATACTTCAAACATGCTTAAAAACAGCTCCGAACACGACCTACCCGTGTTGAAGCAACCCAGAACACAGTCTGACCGTGTTTTGTGACCTTTCTTCACTTATTCAATTATATCTCCCTCATACAAACTCCGATTAGGTGATTTCAAATTGTACAGAAATTTAAGATAATTATCTACAACTTTTGTGTTTATCATTTCTTCAGATTCTTTACGGATTATTCCCCAAAAAGTTAAACAAGAACGCTTATTTTTACTATCCTGAATTTTGACCTATGCCCAATTAACCGGCCATATCTTCCTCATATGAACTCCAAATTAAGTAATTCTAAAGCCTATAGATCCGTAAGACATATATCTACAATTTGTATGTTTACCATTACTTTAAAATGCTTACCAAAATTTCCCAAAATTCCAAAAACCGAAGCTTCCCAATTATTCCGAAATTCAGCTTAATTTATCTTCTCCTTTGATTTTCTTTTATATAATCCCATGCACCCACATGCATGTCCAAACATCCAAAACAGAATTTCATATAAATATCCAGACCACATGTTATCCAAAATCACATCTAAACAAATCTAAAAAATGTATATATAATTTTGTACAAAAATTTATTAAAAGATGTTAAACCTACCTCAAATTCCTTTAAACTCGGTGCTTGATTCCTTGATTTCCTTCTCCTTCTTCTTCCTCTTTCGCTTCTTCTTCTTCCTCTTTCTCTTCTTCTTCTTTCTCTTCTTCTTCTTCTTCCCCTTTTCTCTTCTTCCCCTTTCTTTTTCTCCTTTTCTTTTTCTTCTCTTTTCTTTTTCTCCTTTTCTTTTTCTTCTCTTTTCCTCTGTCACTCCCTCCCCTTCTCCTTCTTATCTTCCTATTATTTGATTTTATTTTATTTTTTTCCCTACTTACCCCCTACCTACCACCTCTTTATCTCCAAAATGCCCTTGCCATCATCCATAATTACACTAATGTCATCCCCATTAATTACATAAATTAAATGTCATTTTAACCAATCCTACTATCTTATTTGACTTAAGTAAAAATTATTTAATCCTCCCATGAGATCCAAAATCCGTTCTGCTCTCTAAAAGAAATAAATTTTAATTAGTAACATAAGAAAAAAAAATCAGGAATGTTACAGTTCTCCCCCTTAAAAAGAATTTTGTCCTCAAAATTCAAGGTTTACCTGTTTTCAAACAGTTGTGGATACTTCTGTCTCATGTCATCTTCCCTTTCCCATGTGGCTTCTTCCATTGTTAAACTCTCCCAACCTACCTTCACCAATGGAATGATTTTATTTCTCAACTGTTTCACTTCTTTATCCAGAATTACTATCGGCCTTGGTCGGTAGGTTAGATTCTCGTCTACAGCTATTATTTCTTCTTGAATTATGTGCGACGGATCTGGTAGATACTTTCGAAGTTGAGAAACATGGAACACATCATGCAGATTTGACAAATGCGGAGGAAGTGCAATCTAATACGCCGATGACCCTATCCTTTTCAGAATTTGATAAGGTCCTAAATATCTCGGACTCAATTTCTTAATTTTCATTGCTCGGCCAATTCCGGTAGTAGGAGAAATTTTCAAGAACACATGCTCACCTTCTTGGAATTGTATTCGTCTCCTTCTCCTATCGAAATAGCTCTTTTGTCGACTTTGAGCTGTTCGCATTTTATCTCGAATTATCTGTATTTGCTCAGAAGTATGTTGCACTAACTCGGGCCTCAATAACTTCTTCTCCCCCACTTCATTCCAACATAATGGCAATTTACATCTCCTACCATACAAAGCTTCATATGGTGCCATTCCGATATTAGAATGATAACTGTTATTATACGCAAACTCAGCCAATGACAGATATCCATCACATCCTTTTTCTTACTCTAGCACGCACGCTCTTAGCATATCCTCTAAAGTCTGTATAGTTCTCTCCGTTTGACCGTCTGTTTGAGGATGATATGCAATACTAAAACACAAACGAGTACCAAAAGCTTCTTGTAGTGCTCTCCAAAATCTGGAAGTAAATCGAGGATCTCAATATGAAATGATACTATTAGGAATTCCATGCAACTGTACAATTTCTTTCATATACAGTTGGGCCAACTTATTCAACGAGTAGTTTTTCTTAATGGGTAAAAAGTGCGCAGATTTCGTCAATCTATCAACTATTACCCATATCTCATCATGACCTGTTTGAGTCTTAGGTAATCCAACAATAAAATCCATAAATATACTATCCCACTTCCATTCAGGGATTTCTAAAGGTTGTAACATCCCAGAAGGTTTTTGATGTTCTATCTTCACCTTTTGACAAACCAGACACTTAGACACATATTTAGTAATGTCTCTCTTCATTCCTGGCCACCAGTATAATCTTTTCAAATTTTAATACATTTTTGTAGATCCTGGATGGATTGTATACTTACTTTGATGAGTTTCTTCTAGAATCTTAGCCTTCAAATTATGTCCTTGTGGTATACATGTTCTGCCCCGGTACATAATAATTCTATCCTCTGACATTGCACAGTCTGGCTGATCTCTTCGATCTTGTAAAAATTGATCATGTGTCTGCGCTTCTTTAATATGAGTCTTCAAGTCACTTTCAATTCTTAATTCACTAACAATCAAACTACCAGGGACAGTCATAACTGATAATTTCAAATTTCTGAATTCCTCAATTAGCTCCATTTCTTTTATCAGTATTTGACTTAAATGCAACGACTTCCAGCTCAACGCATCAGCTACTACATTTGCCTTCCCTGGGTTATACTTTAATTCAAATTTGTAATCATTAATGAATTCCATCCACCTTCTTTGTCTCATATTCAATTCTTTTTTGTCAAAGAGATACTTTAAAATCTTGTGATCACTGAATATTTCAAATACAGCTCCATACAAGTAGTGTCTCCATATCTTCAGGGCAAAAACTATAGCAGCCAATTCTAAATCATGAGTAAGATAGTTCTCTTCATGCGGTCTCAATTGTCGAGACGCATAAGCAACTACCTTACTTTCTTGCATCAAAACACAACCTAAACCTTTCTTGGAAGCATCTGTATAGACTACAAAGCATCTAGAAGGGTTAGGAACAACTAGAACAGGTGGAGAAGTCAATTTGACTTTAAGCTCTTGGAAACTATTCTCACATTCTTCAATCTAATTAAAGAGACTTCCTTTTCTAGTCAATCGAGTCAAAGGCAAAGCTATTTGAGAGAATCCCTGTATAAACCTTCTGTAATATCTTGCTAAACCTAAGAAACTTCTAATTTCAGTCACAGTTTTTAGTCTCTCCCATTTTAGCACTGCTTCAGTTTTACTGGGATCCACCGACACACCATATTTAGAAATTACGTGACCCAAAAACTTCACTTCTTCCAGCCAAAATTCACATTTTTCCAACTTAGTGAAAAGTTTCTTTTCCTTCAAGACTTGAAGTACTAATCGAATATGCTGGTTGTGTTCTTCCTCACTCTTAGAGTAGATTAAAATATCATCTATGAACACTACTACGAATTGATCCAAGTAGGGTCTAAAAATGCGATTTATATAGTCCATAAAGACTGCAGGTGCATTTGTGACCCCAAAAGGGATGACTAAAAATTTGTAGTGTCCATACCGAGTTCTGAAAGCTGTTTTTTGAATGTCTTCTTCTTTAACTTCGATCTGATGATATCCTAACCTCAAGTCTATCTTAGAGAAAATAGTAGCTCCCTTTAATTGATCTAATAGATCGTCTATTCTAGGCAATAGATACTTATTCTTAATAGTCGCCTTATTCAATTGCCTGTAATCAATACACAATCTTAAACTGCCATTTTTCTTCTTTACAAACAATACAGGCGCTCCCCAAGGTGATACGCTAGGTTTGATAAAATTCTTTTGTAACAGCTCTTTGATTTGCTTCTTCAGCTCTTGTAGTTCCACAGGAGACATTCTATAGGGAGTGATAGAAATAGGCCTCGCCTCTGGTGCTAGATCGATGGAAAATTCCACTTCTCTCTTCGGTGGAGGTTTAGAAATTTCAGAGGGAAAAACCTCTAGAAATTCACAGACTACTGGAATATCAAGCAGTTCCCATTTCATACTCGGGTTGATGGTATACAAGAAAACACATTTCAAATCTACATCCCTTATCTCCTTATAGAGTTGGTGAACACTAATAATGCTATACTTTTGGCCCTCCGGTGGGTTCGAGAGAAACTCAAAAGTCTTATTACAGCAATCCAGTAGGATTCAGTTCTGACTTAACCAATCCATACCCAAGATGACATCTATACTGTCCAAAGGTAGACAGATCAGATCCACTACAAAGGATATGTCATTCAATATAATGGGAAAATTCAAACACACTGAAGAGGTAATTATTTTTCCTCCTGTAGGTGTCACCACCGCTAACTCATATGGTAACTCCGCAATAGAGTGTTGTAATTTTTCCACACATTTTATTGCTATGAAAGAATGGCTCGCGCCAGAATCAAACAATACATTCGGAGACAAATTGTTGATACAGCACGTACTTTGCATCAAATCAGGAACTGTCTTTGCTTCAGCACCACTCAAAGTGAAAACTCTTCCTGTCGTTTGTTGAGTTCGTGCAATACCTTTCCCTCTTCCCAGTGGACAATATCGTGCCATGTGCCCCTTTTGTCCACATTGGTTGCAAGTAACTGAATCAAAATAACATGGATTATTCCCATGGAATTTCTCGCATTTTCCGCACTGACCCGTTGCTGGATTTTTCAAAAAAGGTCTGGGTTCCACAGTTGCTGGTTGTTTACCTCTCATGATATTCTTCCCTCTGGTCTTTCTATCCATAACTGGGAACTCTCTCTTCCGCTTCCACTGAGTCCGCCTCTCCTTTTCATCCTCGACTGCTTTTAGACTTGTCACTAGCATCCGACATTTATTTACCAACGAGGCATATTCCCGAATATCTAATGCCACCACAATATTTCTAAGCTCCGGGTTCAGTCCTGATTCAAACTTCACTGCCTTCTAAGCTTCATCTGGATTATTCTTCAAAGTAATTGAGAACTTAGACAGTTCTTCAAACTTGGTAATATAGTGCTCAATGGTACCATTTCCCTGTCTAAGCTGAAGAAACTCAATCTCTTTCTCAACTCTCACATTATTGGAAAAGTATTTGTTCAGAAAAGTCTATTGGAACAAGTGCCATGTAATTTCCCTGTCTTGATGTACCAGTAACTCTTTAGCTCCTCTCCACCAATATTCAGCTTCTTCCTTCAGCATATATGTCCCAAAATTGACCTTCTGCTCATCAGAATAATTTAGAACTTCAAAAATCTTATCGAGTTCTGTCAGCCATCTCTCAGCAACTATTGGATCATATGCACCCACAAAAGACGGAGGTCGCGTTCCCATAAATTCAGACCATCCATTACCATTTCCAGTTCTGTTTCCATTTTAGTTTCTGTCATTTCCCCTAACCTCGTCATCATTATTAATATTCTGAAGATGCTGCAGAATCTAATTCGTAGCAGCTGTCTGAGCTTGAATAGCTGCGGCTATGTTATTTAAGGTAGCATCTGCGCTGCCTGGCAGATTCCTTTTTGGTGGTGCCATAACTCATTGTATTAGTAAAACAAAATATTAGTCACTATTGAGGTGATTAAGCTCAACAGCAGTTCGAAATTTTATAGTAGTTATGACACTACACAAGATTATAAATAGGAAATATTAGTACTTTCCTACTGTATTTATCTGCTACCTTACACAACGTTTCCATATAACTATTCAAGACTCCTTTAAGTCAATCTAGGTGACCATCCACCACATGGTCGCCTAAGATCGATTGCTCTGATACCAACCTTGTAACGTCCGGGTTTTTTTTTTTTACGATACGCATGTTAAATACGCCATATATATAAACACAATATATATATATATATATATATATATATATATATATATATATATACATATTTATTACAAACCTCATACATGTTATAATTATACAATACAACATTTCAAAACATAATATACGTGTTTACATATATATTACAAACCTTACACATATTATATTTATACAATACAATATTTTAGTATATAATTAAGAGTCTTTATACAGCACTTCACCCTTGAAATACAAAGGGTGAGGAGGTGGTGCTGACATCTAGATCTCCATGAGTATCGTTATTTTGTGTTGCATCTCATTTCTTTTTATCTGAACATAACACCACAATAATAGTGAGAACAAAGGTTCCCAGTAGATTTAATATAAATAAAATATGATGAGAAAACAATAGTTATGTTCAGGTGTATAAGCTACAGAAAAATATCAAAATTTTAAGATAAAATCATAATTTTTGTTTATGCATAATTATCATACTACACATGCACTAGAAGTCCATTTTTTTTTTCTAATGCTCAGCCCTATCATGGCTTTTAATTTACTCATTTGTTATATGCATAGTGACCGATCGACTACAGTCACAATAAGTGATAAGGGAATGTGAGTACATCACCCTCCTGCCTCCTCACATTATCACTGACACCCGGTTGGAGCGGCCCTCCCTTGGCTCACTCAAGCTAATAGGGCGTCCCCTACTCGGTACTGTCTCAAGCCATACAACCCGTCGATATTCATCCATACATATAAATCTATATATATAAATTCATATTCATCAAATACAATATATATCTTTCAAGCAACTCGTCATGAGTTTTACGCTTGCCATTTAATTACTTTCATAATATGATGCATCATTTTTATACCAAATGATTAATAATCATTCATCACATACCAATATTCAATATAATTCATTTTAAATCAAATAAAGAAAAAGAGTAAATTTTAGATACCAAAATCATCATTTTAAAAGTATTTTTCTTGAATATATGTTTCTTAAAAATATTACAACAAACAAGATTAGTTTTAGACATAAAACAGTGAAAAGTATGATAATCCAGCACCCAACATGGCTTGGCCATGTTCAAGACACGGCCATGCTTGAAAAATACTTCAAACATGCTTAAAACCAGCCCCGAACACGGCCTACCCGTGTTGAAGCAACCCATAACACGGTCTGGCCGTGTTTTGTGACCTTTCTTCACTTATTCAATTATATCTCCCTCATACGAACTCCGATTGAGGTGATTTCAAATTGTACAGAAATTTAAGACAATTATCTACAACTTTCGTGTTTATCATTTCTTCAGATTATTTACGGATTATTTCCCAAAAAGTTAAACAAGAACGCTTATTTTTGCTATCCTAAATTTTTATCTCTGCTCAATTAACCAGCCATTTCTTCCTCATATGAACTCCAAATTAAGTAATTCTAAAGCCTATAGATCCGTGAGACATATATCTACAATTCATATTTTGACCATTTCGTTAAAATCCTTACCAAATTTTTCCAGAATTCCAAAAACCGAAGCTTCCCCAATTATTCCGAAATTTAGCTTAATTTATCTTCTCCTTTGATTTTCTTTTATATAATCCCATGCACCCATATGTATGTCCAAACATCCAAAACAGAATTTCATATAAATATCCAGACCACATGTTATCCAAAATCACATCTAAACAAATCTAAAAAATGTATATATAATTTTGTACAAAAATTTATTAAAAGATGTTAAACCTACCTCAAATTCCTTTAAACTCGGTGCTTCATTCCTTGATTTCTCTTTACTCTTCTTTCTCCTTCTTCTTCCTCTTTCTCTTCTTCCTCTTTCTCTTCTTCTTCTTTTTCTTCTTCTTCTTCCCCTTTCTTTTTCTCATTTTCTTTTTCTTCTCTTTTCTTTTTCTCCTTTTCTTTTTCTTCTCTTTTCCTCCCTCACTCCCTCCCCTTCTCCTTCTTATCTTCCTATTATTTTATTTTATTTTATTTTTTTCCCTACTTACCCCCTACCTACCACCTCTTTATCTCCAAAATGCCCTTGCCATCATCCATAATTATACTAATGCCATCCCCATTAATTACATAAATTAAATGTCATTTTAACCATTCATACTATCTTATTTGACTTAAGTAAAAATTATTTAATCCTCCCATGAGATCCAAAATCCGCTCTGCTCTCTAAAAGAAATAAATTTCAATTAGTAACATAAGAAAAAAAAATTGGGGATGTTACAGAAAACGTTTGATTCGCAATGTGAATCAAACAATTCTTAACAATTTGGATGGCCACTAATACAAGTTAAGGGCCAAATCCCTGGAGCACCTAAATTGTTGCCAGAATCGCATAGATCAAGGTGATTCCGACAATCACCGAATCAAAGGATTCTACGATTATGAACTTGAGCTTCAACATCATGCAACCATGGCTGCTATGTGACGTTATGTACATCTCCTCCTTGAAAACATTCTATAACCTTTCCTTCCTTCTTTCTTTTTTATCTTAAAGCCAAAATGCTATGTTTTAAATTATTGGCTAAAAACCATTCACTTTCTGCCAAAATATAGGTTTTATTTAAGTTTAAAACAATGAATGAATGAAACCATTTAACTTTCATTTCTTGTTAGTACACCTTGTTGAAGGCTTTTGATTTTTTTTTTTAAATAATATTGATTCATTTTTTAAAAAATTACAAAAAACAACTTTTTCTTCAAGTAATTTAATTTAAACCTATTCAAACACAAAGATAACATTTAAATAACACTTCCTCTTCACAATTCTAAACATATTCAAACTCAAAAGTCACCATTTCCTCTCTATAATTCTAAACTTATTCCAAACTCAAAGGTGGTTTCAACAAGGCATCAAAGAACTTTCTTTAATATTAATCTTTTCCTTCTTTTGGTTTGCAAAGTGAATTTCTATCAACTCTCAAGTTCAACCTTCATCTCTTTTAGTTTTTAAAATTGCTATGAAACTTCATATTTTACACTTAAATTTACTTTTCCAGTTTTGTTATCATGCCTCCTATAAAGATATTTAAAAAGGATATTGCTTGGGATTATTGTACATCTTTAAAAACTAGATTACACATCAAGTGTAATTATTGCCCAAAAACAATGTGGGGGATGCATTTAGATTGAAATATCATTTGGCAGGAACACACAAAAAAGTTTCTCCATGTGAACAAGTTTCTAAAGATGTCAAAAATTTATTTATAAAAATTCTAAATGATATGCAAAAAAAAAAAGAATGAAGAGGTTATTGAGTACTTTGAAGAGGAAAAAAATAAGAGGAAAATATTCAAAGAAAATGGGGAGGCACATCTAGTATGATAAAACAAAAAAATTTGAATGAGATAGTAAAAGATAGGGAATTAGTTGTCAAAGATACATGTAGATGTATATATGGCAATGCATTGCCATTTACTTTGGTGAAGAGTCCATTGTTTATCAATATGTTGAAATCTGTAAGCAAATATAGTAGAAGTTTGAAGCCACCTACTTATCATGTAGTTAGAGTTTCATATGCATCAAAATTTAACCAAAGTTACATATATGCATAAAGTAAAAGCCAGAGCCTTAGCAACAAAAGATATTTTCTCAACATAAAGTAACTCGATCCAATGTGCACTAAAAGCCAGAGCCTTAACAACAAAAGCTGCATAATTAATTTTCTGAACATGATATGGAAATATAGTGAGAATTAGATATTTTCCTTAGAAATTCTTCACCTTACATATATGCATAGAAATGTTCTAATATTAATGGAATAGGTAAAGAAAGAAAACCTAAGAGGAAATATTAGAAATAAACATGTTAAAGAAAGGTGAAATTCTTAGGTAAAGAAAGATAAATTTTTGTGAAGTAAGTAAAGGTCTTAAAATTTCAAGAAGATCGGATTAGGGTAATCTTTCTTAATTTAAGAGCAAAAGTTACTGAGTTTAGTATCTCCACTCGTAATTGGGCTTTAACCTATAAACACTTCATATAGAGTTTTTCGACTTCACATGAATTTTTAGCAAGCCAATAGGATAGGCCAAGGAAGAAATAAAACATAGACTTGGACTAGGATATAGAAATTGGACCGATAGCCCAAAAATCATGAAAATGTGACCAAGCCCATTATGAAAGGAAGAATTTTAACCAAAGTAAGGAAAATGGGCAAGAATGAGCCCAAACCCAAGAGGAAAAATAAAAATAAAAATAAAATTAAAGTGATGAAATATTAGTGTAATCAAGATTAAGTGACATGGCATTAAGACAAAAATTTGACAAGTGGTGTGATTCTACATTCATCATTTTGGCAAGTGGCATAATAATACAAGGCTTTAGGACAAAAACATCTATATCCTACATTCATAACTTTAGCAAGTGGGTAATAATACATAGCATTATGACAAAACATCATTATCCTACACAAATAATTTTAGTTAAGTAAGGAAAATTCAAGGGCTAGAAATTTGCCACTTAAAAAGGCAAATCTATCATACTTGATTAAGACAAAAGAAAAAGGAAATGAATCCCTAAATCAAAGGGATCTTGCCCCATATCTTAAGAACATATCATCATAATTTTCAAAATACAAATCTCCTTTTTCTATGCATATCTTGACTAAGGAAGAGGAAGACAAGAACATAAGTTGTTTGTTTTCCAAAAATTCAACAAAGTGTATCCTAATTGTGATAAGGTAGACCCATGATCATGAAAGGTGAATTATTTGGTGGTCTATATAAGAAAACCCACCCTTACAACATTAGAATTTCGTCCAAGTGAGGGAGAGCAAAAATAGAAGCAAGGTAGTGTGAGGAAAGGAGAGGAAGAAAGGAAGAAAGAGGAAGGAGAAGTCTAGGAGACTAAGTGCTCCAGGTAAGTTTAACAATATTTCTTTTTGAAGAAAACCTTTGAAACTCATAATATTTATATGAGATTTTGATCTTAGAACTTTGATGATTGGTCATGGATGTTGCTATATCATGTTGCATATTGATCTTGCATGTGATGTATGTTTGAATACTTAGGTTAGTGTAGATAGTTCTGCATGGATATGGCTATGGTTGACAGAATTTTAAGCTTCGGTATTTTAATTTCTGGGAACAATCTATAAGGAATTAAAATAAATGGTTAACATAAGAATTAAAGATATATGTGTCACGGATTTTCACCCACTGGAATCATTCCATTTGGAGTCCATATGAGGTAGCTATGGTCTGATTAGTAGTCAAAGGTCAGAAAATGAATCATCAGGGAAGAATATGTTAGGATAGCTTCGGTAATTTAATTTCTGGGAATTATTGGTAGGGAATTAAAATAAATGGTTAACATAAGAATTAAAGATATGTGTGTCATGGACTTTTAACCACTGGAATCATTCAATTTGGAGTTCACATGTGGTAGATGTGGTCCGATTAGTAAGCCAAGGTCAGAAAATGGTTCATCAGGGAAGATTATGTTAGAACAGCTTTTGTATTTTAATTTCTGGGAATTATCTGTATGGAATTAAAATAAATGGTTAACATGAAAGTTATATATCTATGTCTCATGGAAATATACCCACTGAAATTATGCAAGTTGGAGTTCATATGAGGTAGATATTATCCGATTAGTAAGCAGAGGTCAGAAAATGTTTATTCAGGGAAGAGTATGTTATTAATGCTTTAATTTTTGAATTTCTGGGAATATTCTGTAGGGAATTAAAATAGCGCGCCAACATAACAATTATAGATATATGGCTCATGGAGTTTTACCAACTGGAATAATGCAATTTGGAGTTCCAATTTGGGAGATATGGTCTAATTAGTCAGTAAAGGTCAGAACCTATCCGAGAGGAACTATCCTGTACTTTGAGGGAGTAATATCACCTTCGTTTCTTAATTTTTCGCTACAATGTTCAACATAATAGTTTTAGATAATTTTTTTATCTTGAAATGGACACCAAGATCACCTACATCAGAGTTAAATTGAGGGAGTTATGCTCTGATTAGTAAGAGAAGGTTAGATAGGATGAAAACCTGCATCAAGAAAATAAAGAAATAAAATTAGTATTTAAAAAAGAAGATGAATCTTAATAAATGACTAGTATAGCCATAGCCATTGCCATTGTATGAACTTCTTACCATCTTAAGTATGAAATTTTGACATGGAAATATTTTATAAAGTGATATTTGAAATGATTATGTTCATGGCATGATTACCAATGATTTATGGTAATACTTATATTTTGATGAACATACTTGTTATTGAAAGCATATTTTTGGCTATCATTGTGAAAAGAAAAGAAATAAGTACGGTCACATGGCAATCCGTGTGGTGCACCAGTAGGGGACGCCCTACCAACGGTTATGATCATGATAATGAGAAAAGAAAGAGAAAGTGGGCCATGTCGGACGGAGCGAGAAAAGCCCGTACCGAAGAGTAGAGGATACTCACCCTGACCGGGGTAGCTTGAAATGAGAATAAGTTGATGGCCATCATATGATATTTTGAAAATAGTTAATCCTGTCATACATATCATTACAGTATGATTCTTATGTGCATAGATATAATGCATTCATGTGACCAAAGATATTTTCTGTAGTTTATACAGCTGAACATGACGTGATGAGCTTTACTGATGATAATTTATTGTTGAACTTACTGGGATTTAATTCTCACTATATTTCCATATCATGTTCAGAAAATTAATTATGCAGCTTTTGTTGCTAAGGCTCTGGCTTTTAGTGCACATTGGATCGAGTTACTTTATGTTGGGCAGATTTCAGAATCAAATAAGTTGTTTGTGGTCGAGTTGGCTCAGATCCCAGTGAAGGTGCAACCACCCGCACCTGTATCTCCGGAATTGGTCAACCAAAATAAACAAGATATAAATATCTGTGTTTGATATGTTATACGTTTGTTTTGATTAATGACGTGTATGTGAACTCAATATTGTATAATAATAAAGGAAAAAAAAGAGAGGTTATTACAGTATTGCTAGTTATAACTATTTTATTTATATTTATATTTTATTTTATTAATTTTTTCGGTACCATTATGATAAAAATTTCAATCCTAATTATGAAGTAAAATGGGGTGGTACAAGAAATTAGAAAAGATGTATCCAAATATAGAAATAATAATTAAAATTTATGTACAACCTGAGAAGTTCAAAATAGCATAAGTACTATTTGGATATATCTTGGCAATTGCAACTAGAGATAAGAAACAACCTAGTAAATTAACTTATTTTTAATTTTAACTTTAAGTAACTATTTAATATTATATATATCTCTCTCTTTTATAGCTTTATGGTGGGATAGTTTTGAAGATGAGTGCAAAGAAGTACAATCACTTTTCATTCACATTTTAAGCCTTACTTGTAGTGCTACGGGATGTGGAAGACATTGAAGTGTCTTTAATAATATGCATTCTAAGAGAAGAAAAAAAATGGCTGGAGCAACAAAGGTTGAATGCTCTTGTATTTTTCAAATACAATTTTGAACTTGAAATGAAACAAAAGCATAGAGAGGAGAAATGAGATACATATTATCATATTTGCTTATCAGATGTAGAATTTGATGATGAATGAATTATTAAAAAGAAAGAGCCTTGCTTAGGGAATATAACTCTTGGATGGATGCTCAAGAATGCTTTGACATTGGTGAAGGAGCTCTAAATAGAAAGAGAAAAATAGGTATTCCAAAGTTCAAATTTTCTTAATCTGTTCTTATTTCTTAAGCCTCTATATTCTTAATTATACTTTCTCACTTACATATATATGTTTAAATCCAAGAAATCTTAATGTTATTGCTAATGCAAATAAGAAAGGCAATGGAAAAGCAATTGACATACAAGATGAAGTTGAAGAAACTAGAGATGATGATGTTAATGATAATGAAGAGGAACATAATGAAGAGTTAGTCATGTTAAATTACAATTATGATAGCGACAGTGATAATGGCATTAATATTGAAGAATGAGGAAGATTATTAGAGTTCACTAGTTCATTTTATTTTTTGTAATATAGGAATTTATGATTTTTGAACTAATTATCTCTTTATAAGAATTATGGTGTAATGACCTTCAATATAATTGCTTCTGTTTACTGTTTACTAATATGGATACAATATATTATGGTTTATCCCTTAGTACTCAGTTACTATGTGCATGATGGTATTTAGAAATAATTGATCACTCTATATTTTAGTTAATAATGGAAATTGGACTTTTGGAGGTCACCTAACAAAACATTTGAAGTAAAGAGGTTGAGAAATATGCGAAGTTTTAGTGTGGTTCAGACCTGTTTTCAATTTTTTGTGCATAAATCCCACATATGAACTCTAATTTATGTAATTCCAATTTTTGTGAAAAACTAATATATATATATATATATATATATATATATATATATATATATATATATATATATATATATATATATGTTAGTCACTTTCTCTAGTTCTACGGAAATAAGGGTGATATGGGGAAAAAATCGAAAAATAGAGGTTTGGCGTAGTCTGAAACTTTGCTCACTATTTTAGGTATAAATCTATCATATGAACTCCGATTAGGGTGATTCAATATATATATATATATATATATATATATATATATATATGTTAGTCACTTTCTCTAGTTCTACGGAAATAAGGGTGATATGGGGAAAAAATCGAAAAATAGAGGTTTGGCGTAGTCTGAAACTTTGCTCACTATTTTAGGTATAAATCTATCATATGAACTCCGATTAGGGTGATTCAAGTGGCTATAGAAGGGATACAACTTTCGTGTTGGAAGTTTTGTGAAATTATGAAAGAATCTTAGTGCCATATCGCCAAGAAGTCACGTCATGACTTTAAATGCGTCCAGGGTTGCGACGCTAGAGTTAGCGTCACGATGTTGGCCTATTTTTATATGATCCAGAGTCTTCTTCTTCCCCGAACATGTCTCTCTCCCTCTCCTTTGTTATTTTGCCTCCTCTATCTTCAAATCCTCATATATTAAGTTACAGATCTCCAATTGATAAACCGTTTAGACCATTGGACTCGTGGAGAACAGAGTTTCAAAATCCACCAATTATTTTTGTCAGAAAGTCACCAAAATCTTGACAGAAAGTTGTAAATAGTAACTTCGTGGTGAGTTTTCCATGAATATGCTTAAAAGCTTCTATTTCTAAAATTTCTTACTATAGATAGCCTTAGAAATGGATAGTGTAATAGATATGGGAGTTTGATGACCATAGGATAGCTTTCCAAAAACTGTGAATAGCTTTTTCGACCGGCATAAATAGCGATTTAGTGATTTTGGTTAGAAATTGACTTTTAGAAGTTGTTTTTCTAAGTTTTGAGACATCGCAAGACTAAGTCCAACATTGATTCAGCCGTTAAGTTTTGAAATTGTTTGAAAGAGGTTCAACTACCTTGAATCCCTAGTGTTATGAGTAGATAATACTTACTATAACTTAATTTTAGTCTTTATTTTAATAATGTCCCTAACCTCATTTTGTGAAAGATTGATTTCACTTGAAAACCAATAATTTGACTGATAGTTCATTTAAAAGTACTTATGAGACTTTATAATTATCTTGAAATTATTTCTATTATATGGCTCCTAGAATAAACCTTAGGAATGTAGGACAAGTGTCGTATAAATTTTAATTCTCCATTGATATTGATTAAAAAAAAGAATGAGAATACCTAAATTTGTATTAAGTCTTGATGACGTTCTAATTTTGTTTAGATTAATGGATGGTTGTACAAGGTACATGTATAGTCATACAGATAGAGAAGTGTTAATGATGTTTGAATTGTTGATAACTAGTATTGATAAATGGATATATGTTTTCCATGAAATATTATGAAATTTTATTTACAAGGCACATGTTAAGGTTTGGTTTATAATTATTTATGGAGTGTTTTAACATTTTCTTTATATATAATCTTTTTTTATGTTTATGCCTCTTAGTATTGAATTTAATTACTGTTGATATTTTAAATTTAAGATTTATGTTACTTTCATGGTTTCATGCATTTAAACGTTATTTGTGAAAAACTCGTGCCATGCTTGTCCTATTTCCATTCTAGTAAGGATTGCTTGTTCATTGAGTTTCATACTCATCCCATCTTATGTTTTCCCCTTTTAGATAGTCATAAAGACTACGATCCAGCTCCAACTGCTCAGAGAGCTTAACATGGTTGCGGTAAGACCAAGTTGCCTTCAAAACTCCTAGTTTTGTTTAGAAGCTTGTTGTTTTGTATTATAGGGGTAGTTTAGAATTTACGATTTATGGTTTAAGATTTTAGAGTTTGAGTTTTAGATTTAAAGTTTTAAGGTTTAGAGTTTTAATATTTTGAGTTTTAGGGTTTGACATTTATAGTTTAGAATTTTCAATTTTCAAGTTTAAAATTTGGAGTTTGAGGGTTTATAATTTAGAATTTGAAAGTTTGGAGTTTGAAATTTAGTGTTTGAAATTTTATAGGTTTAGTGTGTGGATTTTGGAGTTTGAGGATTTAAAATTTAGTATTTAAGATTTAGTACTTTGAGCTTTTTGTTTTTGAAATTTGAGTTTTTGAGTTTTAAATTTTAAAGTTTGGAGTTTAGTATTTAAATTTTGAAATTTCAAATTTGAGATTTTGAAATTTAGAATTTGAATTTAGGGATTTAGAATTTAGGATTTAGGATTTTATGATTTTAGACTTTTAAATTTAGAGTTTGAAAATTTAAAATTTAATTATTTGAATTAGGGTTTAAAGTTTTAAGAATAATTCTTTTTTTTTTCTTATTTTTTTTAATTAATGGCATTAATGAAAAGGATATAAGTGATAATTTGTTTAAAATTAAAGGATTTTAGGAGAATTATTTTTAATTTAAGAATCAAAATATAAAATTTAAAAATAAGTTAAGGAATTAAAGAATTATTTGGTCAAAATTGTTAGTTAAAAAGAAGAAGTGAGATAAATGTTTTTATTATTTTGAGTACTATTTGAATTTATTTATAGATAGGCAAAGGTACACATAGTAGAACAAATTAGGGCAAATAAGTGTTATTTTCTAATTTTTTTTTTTTTTTTTGCTTTCACACTTTCATTCCTTCAGATGTACATTTTATTTGGTTTTGAAACTCTCATTTTCCATCCTTTTTTCTCTTTTCGTTTTGTTCACTACTTCCCAAAGCTCGTTGTCAAAGCTTCAAAAAGGGCGAAATTATCTAAACCGCTCTAACCAAATTGACCAAAATCAAACTCCGTAGCTTGGTTCTCTTCCCAAAATTCAAATTCAACGGTGGACTTTTTCATTAAACCAATTGGAGTGTGTGTGTGTCTATATATATATATATATATATATATATATATATATGAGATGAAATTATTTTATCAGTGACTTTTTCCGTCAGTTAAAATTTTTTTTGCAAAAAATTAAAATTTTAAACAATAAACACTGAATTTTATTTCAACCATGTGGAGTTCGGAAGAATTTTTTCTATCTATAAATTTCATTGCGACATCTTTTATTCAGAATGCGTGAAGATACTTTTTACACAGAATAAAATAATAAAAAATTCATTGCGGCAGCTAGTGACATTTCAAGATTTTTTTGGTACGTCAGAGAAATGAAAGTTTGAATCTAAGATCTCCTGAGGGTTACTCAAACTCTGTCGTTTTAGGATATTTTGAATTTGCAAACCATTTAACTAATAAATCAAGGGAATCACCAACACAAACTTTAGGCCGATCAAAAATACAATCTTTGACCAACAATCTAACAAACCAAACCATCACTTTCATTCTTTTTCCTATTTGACGTACAATTCTCTTTGATCCACGCTAGTTACCCAAAAAAAAAAAAATACTATACATATTTAATTTATCCATTCAAATTTCATACACTATAAAAATGTGAAGGCAATCTTATATATGCCAAGGCACATCCAAACAACAACAAAAAAAGAAAAAAAAAAAAGAAAAAAAAAGCCATTACAGGTTCTTTCAAGCAACTGATCACGCCTACCAGCAACACCAACAGGTAAATTCACAAACATGAAGATTATGTTGATGCACTAGCACCTGTACATAGAAATTTAAGGAGATATTGTTAGAAAAACTACAAATTAATCAAATTATTTTCATTGGTGAAAATAAGTATAAAAAACCTTAAAAAGATAAATTATATTCATTTCCCTGTAGTTTTTAAAACATGCACTCTCACCTCCTCTTATTTTAATTTATCTTAAAATCTCTTCTCAAATTTATAAGTAAAACCTATCTCATACTCTCTAATTATAGATATTATTATAACATCATTTTTTTTAAGTTTCCTTAAGAAAAAAGATACCTAGTGTCGAGAGTAACAGCTCTGTTAACAAATCCTTTAATACAGAGGTTAGTGTAGGTTAAAAACTTTAAGGAAGGCGAATATAATTTATTAAAAAAAGGGGGAAGAAAATACAAAATCCTCCCTCACCAATTTAGTGCCTCCCAACTTTTAGTTTCTCCCTGCACCCAAAGATTTGGTCTAATGGCAGTTTAAGAGGGCTGCCTTCCCCTTTCTACTATACATGCAAGTGCAGTAACATTATCAGCACCCAAAGGAAAGCGTCCATTGAATGTTCAAGGCTATAAAGCATGATCTACTTATCCTCCAAATTGACCTACTTACGTGTAAAAAAATTAAACCTTTTAAAATGCTTATTTGCTGCAATTAAAACCAAATGCAACTTTCAAGCAACTCTTATCAAAATTACTTCATACTAGGTAACTACTTGTATCCCCTTATAAGTTATAACAGCATTTACCAAAGACTACGTACAAAAAAATAAAGACAAAGTTTACAATTTAATCCTTAAAAAAATAAATTATTTGAAATTTATCCTTGAAAAAAATACACTCGAATTCTCAATTGTTTATTTATTTATTTTGAGATCAATTTAATCTTTTTGTGAGCCAATAAAATGACTAAATTGAAGATAAATTAAAGTAGATTTTTTTTTCCAGGTACAAAACTCAAATCAGAGCATTTTGACCTACATGCTCGAAGTAGGGTGAAAACTTCCCTATCTACGCTATTTCCCTAGCATATCCATTTTTCTAACAGCTTTTTTTAAAATAAAGGAAATGGTCATGCCTGATGCCAAGTTACCTTTTTTTGACACTTTGACTTGTCAACAGGCATGACGAGTCAGAGATTATCTAAAAAAGCTGATTCTTCTTGCCTGATGATAAGTCAGCTGATCGTCTGCCATTGTACATGTGGCAGACACCTATGGGCACCCAAGATTGTGCTCTACATGGCTACACTTGGTTGTTCAGCCTCTAAATCCTATCTTATCCCATTTTCTCTATAAAATTCCCCAAATCCCACTGTCCATCCCCTTCATTCCCCCAACTTTGGCTTCCCAAGAGGAGTGCATGATTACTCTGGAGGAGGTGAGACTTCCGATATATGGCATGGCTGTTACAGGAAATACATATGAGGATTGAGCAGACATATGCGCGCACCTCAAGATTTGAACAGTCAGCATTTGAGCCTCACTTGGCAGAGCATTTTATAACTCTGATAGCCAATCCCTTCTGAGGAGGTACTACAGTCTTATGCTCATCCATATATCTTGATGCTTATTGGTGGGATGTTAATTCCCAACAAGTCTTAAACACGTTTGTGTATCGCATTGTATTTATCCCTGCTAGAAGACTTCGAGACTGCTGGATGTTATAGTTGGGGCTCAGATGGCTCAGTTGTACTATCCTATTTGTGTAGGGAACTTTGTCTAAGCACTATTCACAAGAGGATGGATATTGGTGGTTGTTTGCAATTATTACAGATGTGGGCTAGGGATCTGATAAGAACTTAGAAGCCAAAAAAAAGAAATCACACTATATTGAATTAAATTCAATACTAGGTACAGCAAAATTCACACACTCTGGTTGGAAAACTACCCAACCAGCCCAGACTTAAGCTGCTTTCTGGGAACAGTCAGACCTTACACAGAAAATGGAAAAACATTTACACCCTTTGTAACCTCGTACTCCTCCTAAAAACTGACAATACACACCACTAGGTAACTGCCCCTTACCCCCTAGCACATAACTGCCACACACTTGCTAACATAATCTATAATATAATTGGCTATTAAATAACTTCCTATGTACAAGGCCTGTTCAGCCCCCATTCTATTTCTTGTGCCTACTAGAATAAACAAGCCACGTTTTAGGTTTGTGTGCCTATTTACTCAGCACCACTGGACCCACCTTAGTGGTCCTATCATTACCACCCCCTGCAGCTGAAGCTTTGTCCTCAAGGCTGAAATGAGGGAATTGGCTCCTCATAGTGAAATCATCCTCCCACGTTGTGTCCATCATGCTCTTGTCTTTCCATTTGATAAGCCATTGACGAACCAATTGACCATCTTGAACTATATCCCTGCTAGCAATGACTGTTTTGGGCTGCACATCATCCTCTAGTACCACTTCCAGTCCCGTAGGTAAGTCTAGTTCTATATGGTAGTCTCCAATAGCCTTCTTGAGTGAGGATACATGGAAGATGGGTGTACCCGCAGATGAGGTGGGAGCTTGAACTTGTAAGCAACTTCTCCATATTTAGCAACAATCTGAAAAGGGCCATGAACTTGCTGCCAATTTTTGATTAATTCGTTTTAAGAAAAAATGCTGCCTATGGGGTCTGAGTTTCAAAAACACCTATTCTCCCACAGAAAATCCTCTTTTTATCTGCATATCTCTTTGTCTGTTCTTGTGCTTTAGAAAAATTGTATTTTAGTTGAAATAGAGTTTCATCTCGATCAAATAACTCCCTAGCTATGGCCTCCACCTTAGTTTCTGATAGGAACTTAAACCAGTCTCCTCAATTACTCAACAAACCAAAACAAGTAAGAACAAAAAGACAATTATTAATGCAAGAAGAACAATGCAGCAGAATGATTCAATTCCATGAAAGCAGAAAAATGGTTAAAGGTAACATAAATAGAGCTCCAGCTCCTCCCTTTGGAAATTCCTTCTCCCGGAATCCTTTCTCCTTTCCACCAGCATGCCTTCTCCTCCCTCACCTCCTTCCTCAAATACCTCTAACTAACTCTCATAACCGATTCTCTCTCTCCTCCTCCCTCCTTTTGCACGTGTTTTCCCCTCCTAGAGTAAACTCTCTAAACTCTGGGCTTCTGTGGAAAGCCCAACAGCTAATCTCCTCCCTCACTGCTTAATGGACTCCTATCATTACCCCCTCTAGACAAAGTAGCCTTGTCCTCAAGGCTAAAATCAGGGAATTGACTTTTCAACGTGAACTCTTCTTCCCATGTTGCCTCATCCTCTGTTAAACCAATCCATTGAACCAAGTATTCAGAGATTTACTATCCCCCCTGCCATTTGGAACGTATGCCCAGAATTTTAATAGGTTTAACTAAATCTTCCATAGCCAACTTGGTTGGTAATGTAACCTCCACTGGATATTTTTCCACTACCTTTTTCAAAAGAGAAACATGAAAAACAGAATGAACTTTTGATGAAGGGGGCAATTGTAGTTTGTAAGCAACAGAACCAAATTTCTCTAGCACTTGGAATGGTCCATAGAACCTCGGGGAAAGTTTGGAATAAATGCGTTGAGTCATTGAAGCTTGTCTATGGGGTTTGAGTTTAAGGAACACCCAATCACCCCTCTGGAACTCTATATGCTGTCTCCTTTTATTTGCAACTTACACATTTGCTACTGTGCCTTTGTGAGATGCATTTTGAGCTACTTCAGGGCCTTATCCCGATCCATTAGCTCCCTTGCCACTGCTTCAACTTTTGTTTCACCCAACATGTAACGTGTAACAGTAGGCGCTTTTCTGCCATACATAACCTCAAATGGAGTGGTTCCTGTGGAGCCATGATAGGTTGAATTGTATCAAAATTTAGCCTAAGAGACCCGTAATGACCAAGTTTTGGGCTTATCAGAAGCAAAACAGCACAAGTATGTTTCTAAACAACGATTTGTTATCCCAATTTGTCCATCAGTTTTTGGATGATAGGCTGAACTCATTTGGAGCGTAGTACCACACGTCTTAAAAAGTTCCTTCTAGAAAATGCTAATAAAGATAGGATCACGGTCACTGATTATAGAGTGAGGCATTCCATGGAGTCTAATTATCTCTCTAACAAAAAGTGTTGTTATGCTCCTAGTCGAATAGGGATGCTTCAGCAGAATAAAATGGGCATATTTTGAGAGACGATCTACTACTACTAACACTGCCTCATACCCCTTTGATCGAGGTAACCTAGTTATGAAATTCATAGATAGATCTTCCTAGATTTGGTCAGGAATTTGTAAAGGCTGTAGGAGCCCATAGGGCGATGTAGCTGGATATTTATTCCTTTGACAAGTGTCGCATTCTTGCACAAATATCTGCACCCTCTTCTTCATACCCAACCAAAAAAAATTTGCTGCCAGTCGTCTATAAGTATGCAAGAATCCAGAATGACCACCCATGGGAGAATTGTGGACTTCTTTGAGTAGAGTAGGAATAAAAGTAGATTTAGAAGAGAGTACTAACCGGCCTTTATGGAGTAATACCCCTTTATGACACTTGAAGCCACGATATTCAGCATTTTGTTGCTAGATGATACTGATAATGTGTTGCAACTCCTCATCTTCCTTTACTTCTTGTTGCAAATCTTCAATCTGCAGCCAGACCGGAGTAGAGATGATAGTAGTTAATTCCTTGACATCTTTCCACAACCGTGATAAAGAATCAGCTGCCTTATTTTCAAGTCCTGACTTGTAAACCACCTCAAAATTGAAACCCAACAACTGTGCCAGCCAATTCTATTGATGTGCAGAGATAATCGGTTGTTGCATAAGGTGCTTCAAACTCTTCTGATCAGAATATACTATAAATTTTCGCCCACAAAGATAATGGCTCCAATGCTTGATTGCTAGAGCAATAGCCATTAGCTCTTTTTCATAAATGGATTTGGCTAAGTTGGCTAGAGACAGGGCCTTGTTGAAAAAAGCAATCGGGCTTCTTGATTGCATTAACACAACCCCCAACCCTCGACCCGAGGCATCACATTCCACTTCAAATACTTGTGTAAAGTCTGGTAAGGCCAATACTGGAGCTGTGGTGATTGTTTTCTTTAGTGCTTCGAATGCTCGTGTAGCCTCCTCACTCCACTGGAACCCTTCCTTTTTTGTTAGCTCAGCTAGAGGCTTTGCTATCTTTCCGTAATTCTGAATAAATTTTCTATAATAGCCAGTCAACCCTAAGAAGCCCCTCACTCCTTTGACATTTTTACGAAATGGTCAATTGGTAATACTTTCTACTTTGTTGGGATCGACCTCTACCCCAGCCTTAGAAATTACATGGCCCAGATATTAGACATGTGACTTACCAAAATGACACTTTTTTTTCACCACAAACCCAGTAGTACTCAAAACCCCCAGTACACATTCCAAATGTCTCAAATGCGTTCCCCAGTCACAGCTATATAGAAGAATATCATCAAAAAGACTAAAACAAATTTACAGAGATATGGCCAAAAAATGGAGTTCATGGCTGCTTGGAAGGCTGCTGGTGCGTTCATAAGCCCGAATGACATAACAAAAAATTCAGTGTCCTTCATGAGTTTGGAAAGCAGTCTTCTCAACATCCTTCTCCTTCATGCGAATTTGATGATACCCAAATTTAAGATTTAATTTTGAAAATGTGACACAATTCAGTTCATCAAACAATTCATCCATTACTGGAATTGGAAATCTGTCTTGTATGGTAGCCTTGTTTAATGCTCGATAATCCACACACATGCGCTAATTGTTGCCTTTCTTCTTCACTAGGATCACTGGACTTGAATAGGGACTGAAACTATGTTTGATTATTCCTTGCTGTAACATCTCATTAACTTGCTTCTCAATTTCAGCCTTGTGATGGTGTGGATAGCAGTAGGAACGGACGCTTATTGGAGAAGTACCCTCCTATAATACAATAGCATGAACAATATTTTTTATGGGGAGGAAGACCGGTGACCTCGTCAAACACCATTGGGAATCTCCTAATTAAGCATTCCAATTCCCTTTTTTGTTTCAAACTCAGATTTTCTTCTTTTTTGGTTGGGACCGAAACTTCTATATTCCAACACCACCCATTGACTTCCTCACCAACTCTTTTCTCAACCCCTGTAATGAAAAATCATGAAGATTCCGCATCCTTTTCTATCCTCCTCCATACTTGATTCCTTGCAGTGTCACTGTGCTTCCCTGATACGAGAATGACATGGACATCTCTTTATAATCCATCGTGATTTTGCCTAGCGTTTGTAGCTATGCTACTCCTAAAATAACATCAACACCCCCCATTCTAGTATGTATGCATCAACCTTGATACTTAGTTTCCCAATCCGGAGTGGGATTCAGGAACACTTCCCTGCCGTTAACACCCTGTGTCCATTCCCCAACTTCACAACAAATTTTCTTCCATGCTCGACCTCTAAATCCATCGTCGATACTATTTGAAGTGCCACAAAGTTGTGACTGGCACCACTGTCAATCAGCACCAAAATGGGAGTTCCATTGATGTCGGCTAACATGCGCATTGTCTTATAGAGACTCTCTCTTCAGAGGCAAAACCCATCAACCCCATTACTCGGCATTCTAAACCTCAGCCTTCGACTCCCTGTTCTGATTCCGTGGACGTGATTTCATTCTCAACATTTCCCTCACTTACCTCATTGTCTACCAAAATCGTAACTCGCAGTGACCGGGCCGCACACTAATGCATCGAATGATATTTCTCTCCACAATGAAAACAAAGGCCCTTGCTTTTTCGATCCATCATTTTGTTGTAGGATATATGTCGCACACCTCTAGCCCTCTCCGAGTTCATCACTCGACTTGCATCTCCTATTCTTCCAGAACCTCCTACCACATTCGAACCAGAAGAAGGATTCGGGTGTGTCCCAGAAGCATAAACCGGCCGATTTGGGCCTCTGTTGATTGGACCCATCATTACTGCGCTACGTCTTTGGGCTTGGTTAGCCTAGCTTGGCCCGCCTTTATCTTAATCCGTTACACTATGCTGATCCACTTCTCTTCACCAACCCGATCCATAGGAGTTGGAGGCCTAAGAACCTCCCATCTTCCCCGTCGCTACTGTCGTTCCGAAACAACTTTCCCCCAAGCTGTATCTCATGCGTTCCACTCCTTCCAACTTTGCTTCAATATCTCGGGCTAGCTGCATCACTTGCCATCTCGTCTTTGGTCGAAATGTAAGGACCCTCTGCTTGATTTCTAGTTTTAATTCCCCTATGAAATACCCAACATACTATTGCTCTGATATCTTAGGCACTTGAGAAGAGATGAATTCAAAATTTTCGATGTATTCCTCCATTGTTCCCATCTGCTGAAAAACCTTCAAAGCTTCATATGGATTATCAAATCTCGTCCCTCCATATCAACTAATTAATTATCATTTCAGCTTCTCCCATGATGGATTCGCCTCGGATTCTCGCCAGAGATTAAACTAGTGAATCGTGCTCCCCTCCATGCATAATCGAGTAAGTCTAATTTTTATCGTATCTTCTGAATTGTGAACTTCGAAATACATCTATGCACGCGAAATTCATCCCACAGGATCATCCCCTAAAAATCCTGGCAACTCTATTTTCTTCACAGACAGTTTGTATTCATCCAGACTATCTTTCATCAGGTCCAAAGGAGCCTTTGACGAAGATCCTACGGTCCCTTGCAATCTTAATGAGAGATTAACTCGTGGTTCTTCGCTCACTTTTTTTCCATTAATTTTTGCGAACTCCCGCATCATATTCTCTTGCATCTCTAGCAATGTTGCACAGAATTATCCCATAGTTACCTCCATACCTTCCAATCTTGGATACAAAGCTTCCACCACTATCAGGCGATTCTCCAGTGCTTCATTCTTGTCAGCTAGTTTCTATGAAGTACAGACACGGACACAGACACGGGACACGACACGGACACGAGACACGAGAATTTTTAAAAAATATAGGACACGACACGTTGAAGACACATGAATTAAAAAATAAAAATTATATATATATATATATATATATATATATAGTACCATAAAATAATAATATTTAGAACTCACTTCACAATTTCATTCGAAAAAAATTATTATAAATTTATAATACAATCAACATTCATTCTTCTTCAATATATTTTTCATCACCGCTATTGTTTTCATTTTCTTTGTATGTGAAAAGAACTTTCTAATTCTAAATTATACAAAGATAAATTTGTAACCGATAAAATTCCAACATTAACAACAACAAAAAATAACAAAGAATACAAAAATTATGTGCACATACAACAATAACAAAGAATAAAAGTAAGAGAGCAACTCCGAAAAGAATTATATGTGCATTATTATAATTCAACTCCCCCACTATAGACAAAAGCTATCTCAGTTCTTTGGCACTATAATTATGTAAGACATTAAGAGACAATACAAAAATTAGAAGAATTTGATTTCCTTTTCCTCCATAAAAAAGCTTGAAGCCCAAAAGCAAACTTTCGAATAGATATATATGCTTGCATGAAAATAAACTTCAAAGATTTGTTGAAAAAGAATATGCACATAGCCACGCACACAAACAAATTCAATAAGAGAAAATAGAAAAATTTACTCTATGGTCAACAAAAATAAACAATAGAGATACAATGACCTAGATGCAAGTTACGATAGATGATAGGAACTCAATTTCAATGAAAGACATGTTGCGATGACCAAGATATAAGTTATGATCGTTGGTGTTGGGTTCGAACTTCAAATGAAAATCTAAAGAGGATGGAGGGTTTGTGCCTAAAATATTGAAAATAAATGTCGGACACGTTCAAAAAAGTGTCTGACATGAGTTTTGTTTTTTAATATTTTTTTTTTAAAAAAAGTTAGACACGAGACACGCGTCGGACACGTATCCTAAGAGTGTTCGAGGAGTGTCGGCGTCAGTAGAGTGTCCAACACGTCGAAACGCCTTAAAACGAAGTGTCCGTGCTTCATAAGCTGGTTTCGAAGCCATTATTTAGGTATCCAGCAGGTTTAACCAATTGATAGAAACTTAAACCAGTCTCCTCAATTACACAACAAACCAGAACAAGTAAGAATAAAAAGATAATTACTAATGCAATAAGAACAATGCAGCAGAATGATTCAATTCCAGAAAAACAGAAAAATGGTTAAAGGTAACATAAACAAAGCTCCAACTCCTCCTTTTGGAAATTCCTTCTCCCGGAATCTTTTCTCCTTTCCACCAACATGCCTTCTCCTCCCTCACCTCCTTCCTCAAATACCTCTAACTAACTCCCATAACCGACTCTCTCTCTCTCTCTCTCTCTCCTCCTCCCTCCTTTTGCACGTGTTTTCCTCTCCTAGAGTAAACTCTCCAAACTTTGGGCTTCTGTGGAAAGCCCAACAGCTGATCTCCTCCCTCACTGCTTAATGGGCTCCTATTAGTTTCATTCTTCAAGAACTGAGTTAAAGTAGAAGACTGCCTGCCATAAACAACTTCAAAAAGGAGTTTGGCCAATGGAACTATGGAAGAAAGTGTTAAACTAATATTCTACCCATGGTATCCAGTATGCCCAGGTTCTTGATTGTTCAGAAGCAAAGCAACGTAAGTAGCCCTCCAAGCATCTATCTTAGACTTCAGTTTACCCATCAGTCTCATGATGGTAGGAAGAGATCATTTTAAGCATAGTGCCCTGCAACCAAAAAAAGTTCTTGCTAAAAATGACTAATAAACAAAGGATCCCAATCACTAATGATAGACTTAGGAATTCCATGGAGCCTAACAACTTGTTTAGCAAATAACTTAGCTATTGTTTTAGCAGTGTAAGGATGTTTTAACAAAATAAAGTGGGCATATTTAGATAAGCGGTCCACCACTACAAAGACAACTTCATATCCCTTTGACTTGGAAAGTTCAGTGATAAAATTCAAAGAAATGTCTTCCCAAATGAGATCTGGTATGGTTAAGGTAGAAGTAAGCCTCTTGGAGACGTGGCAGCATACTTCTGTCTTTGGCACACATTACAAGATTGTACAAACTCTTGGGCATTAATCTTCATTCTTATCCAATAAAGATTGCTTACCAATTTACGATAGATTTTCAAGAATCCGAAATGCTCACTTAAAGTAGAAGAATGGAACTATTTTAGGAGCATTGGTATTGATGGGGATGCAGTAAGAATAACTAACTGACCGTTATAAAAAAGGACCCCCTGATGCAACTCAAACCTAGGGTCTGCCCTTATGTTGTTGGTGAGATCAACCATCAATATCTGTAACTTAGGGTCTTAAGAAGCTTCATCAACAAGATGTTCTCCTTCGCCCCAAGTAGGAAAAGACACTAAAGCGTGATATTCACCCTCTTCATATATTCTTGAGAGAGAATCAACAACTTTGTTTTCCAATCTAGGCTTATAGATTACTTCAAATTGATAGCCCAACTACTTGGCCATCCCACATTGTTGATCCATAGTAGTGATTTGTTGTTGTAGCAAATGTTTAAGCCTTCTTTGGTCAGTGCACACCTTAAAAGGTCTTCTCAAAAGATAAGGATGTCAATGTTGCACAAATAAAACCAAAGCCATAAGTTCTTTTTCATAGACAAATTTAGATAAAGTCATATCGGTTAAAGCCTTACTAAAATAATCTATGGGTCTTTTATTCTGCATCAAAACAACCCCAATGCCTTGGCAAGATACATCACACTCTACCTCAAAAGGCTTTGAAAAATCATGGAGAGCAAGAACTAGGGAATTAGTCATGAGTCTTTTCAATGCCACAAAAGACTCCAAGAAATTGGACCCCAATAAAAATTATCCTTCTTAGTCAATTCTATTAAAGGCCTAGCCACTTTGCCATAATCTTTCACATATTTTCTGTAGTACCCAATGAGTCCCAGAAATTCTTCAATTCTTTTGACAGTTTTGGGAACTGGCCAACCCAAAATGCATTGAATTTTGACAGGGTCAACTAATGCCACTTGTCTAGAGATAGTATAACCTAAGTAATCCACTATTGTCTTACCAAAAGTGCACTTTTTGGGGTTAGTCACAAATTGATTCTGAAGCAAAACCTTTAGCACGATGGAGAGATAAAATAAATGTATTGACCAATCAGAACTGTAGATCAAAATATCATCAAAGAAAATCAACACAAACTTGTAAAGAAATAACCTAAATAAAACATTCATGGCAGCTTGGAAGATGGCTAGAGTATTAGTGAGCCCAAAACATGACTAGGAACTCATAATGTCCATGGTGAGTGCAAAATGTCATTTTTGGAATGTCTTCCCCTCTCACTCTAATCCGATGGTGGCTTTTTGGTCAATTTTAGAAAAAAAAAATGTAGCTCCAAATAATTCATCTAGCAATTCATGTACCATAGGAATGTGGTATTTATCTAGAATTGTGACCTTCTTCAATGTTTTATAATCAACACACATCCTCTAGGACAAATCCTTCTTTTTTACTAGCAACACAGGGCTAAAAAAAGAACTTATACTAGGCCGAATCACTCTTGATTGCAACATTTCTTGCACCTGTTGTTCAATTTCCTCCTTTTGATGGTGGGGATAATGGTATAGATGCACACTAATAAGATCCTGTCCTTCCTGCAAAATTATGGCATACTGCTGGTTTCTTAGAGGTGGCAAACTATGCTCTTCTTTGAAACTTTAGAGAATGTTTCAAGGAGTTGGGTTAATTCCTGCTGTTGTGAGGAACTTAGGTCTAATGGTAAAGTTGTTTGAAGAGAAGTCACCTTTGCTGTCCAAAAAACACCATCTCTAATAAGAACCCTCCCCTTTAGAAGACAATATAGGGAGCAAAAATCAGTGGCCCATCTCTCTTTTTGTTTCCCCTTCTTAGATGTTCCTGCAGTGCCATGCAAAGAAACTTGAAGATTGCCATGATTGAATTGCATACACATTTCTTTCCTGTCCATTTCAACATTGCTCAGTGTTCTCAGCGAAAAGGCACTCAACACTATATCTAACCCTCCCAATTTTAAAACAGATGGTTCAATGGAAAACTCAATCTCCTAATAGGATGGACAACCTAGTACATTTCCCCTTAGTAAAAACCTTATGCCCATGTCCCAAGCGAATTCCCAATCTTTTCATTTCTTGAACCTCTAATCCTAGAGTAGTAGTTAGATGAGGAGAAATCCATCAATCTACCATCCAACTTCATAGTCGTATTTGTATGTTCCCCCTCTGAGTCCATACCCAACAATTCCATAATCTTATAATCTAATTCCTCTTCATCTCGTGGATTTCCTACTTCAAGGTTCACGATTCCTCAATCAGAATTTAATGCCTCATTCTCCTCCACCACCAACAATCTTAACTGCTTTTCTGAACAACAGTGGAGTGAATGAAATTTCTCTCCACATTTAAAACATAGTCCTTTAGCCTTCCTTTCCATCAATTCCAGGTAAGAGATGGAACGAAATCCCTAAATTCGTCCACGTTCATCTATTTGTCCCCACTACCCTATCTCAAAGTGGAAGATAAGGAAGAGCTAAAACCTCTGTTAGATGCAGGAACAGGGTTGGGTGAGTCCCTGACATCTAGGGTTCCTATTGGAGCCCTACCCCAATGTGTCTAGTTTGAGCTCCCAAGGAAAAATGACCCAAACCCCGTTGGCTTGTGGGGATTCTGGGGTTGGACCGAAAACCACACAAACTACTATAGCCAAATTCAAGATAACCCTATAACCGTCCCTTCCCACCATTTTTTGAATCACTTCCCCTTCAACCATGAGTTCCTCTTCAACATCCTTGGCCGTCTAGATAACTTGCCCACAATTTTGTGGGTTCAATGTTCTAACTCTCCTCCTAATTTCTGGTTGCAGTCTACTCATAAAATAGCCCATATATTGTTCTTCTGGTAGGTAGGGAACTTGGGAAGAAATCAATTCAAAGGCTTCAATAAACTTCTAGACATTGACATCTTATTTTAATGTTGCCAACTCCTCAAAGAGATTCTCATGCCTATTACCACCATAACGTGCTATCAAAGCCCTTTTAAGTTTCTACCATGTTAGATTATCCTCAGTCTCTTTAAGGAGATTAAACTAATAAATGGTAGACCCTTCCATACTCATATGTGCCAATTTGAACTTAACCTTCTCAGGTGTGTTTTGGACTTCAAAGTAAATTTTAGCCATGATAATCCAAGCCACTAGATCCATCCCCTCAAATAAAGGTAACTCTACCCTTGTAACAAACATTTGAAACTCTTCCCTTGAGTCACCACGCATTTCCAAAGGTTCAGGTCGTGAAGACTTGCCATAAGAGACAAATGCTTCCCCCACAGATGCTGCATTTGTTCTTTTGCCTAACTATATATTGATCTTCGGTAAAAGAGACCTTTGTTGTTGCAATTCAGTCACTACCCACTTGCAAGGTAATTCTCATATCCTCCATGTTCCCTTCTTGCATTGTCATCCGTTACTCAAACACATCTACCCTTTCAGTCATCTTTGGCGTCCCTTCTAGACCACAAAGCCCCCTATCACGAAATCCGGCAAGTCAGACCAAATTATAAGAACTTATAAGCGAAAAAAACAGAAATCACACTATATTGAATTAAATTCAATACTAGGTACAACATAATTCACACACACTGGTTGGAAAACTACCCAACCAACCCAGACTTAAGCTGCTTTCTAGGAATAGTCCCAGACCTTACAAAGAAAATGGAAAAACATTTACACCTTTTGTAACCTCATACTCCCCCTAAAAACTGACACTACACACCACAAGGTAACTACCCCTTACCCCCTAGCACTTACTTGCCACACACTTGCTGACATAATCTACAATATAACTACTTCTTAAATAACTTCCTATGTTAAGGCCTGTTTAGGCCCCATTCTACTTGTGCCTCCTAAAATAAACAAGCCACGTTCTTGTGTGCCTCATTACTTAGCACCATGGACCCACCTTGGGGGTCTAAACCTCCAACAACCCCTCACTATCCCCTACCACCACTATTAGGTTACAAGTACAACTCTTACTAATTATAGCCTTCAAATTTTATTAAATTGTTAGTTATATTTACATTCAAATTTTTTCTATTGGACGACCTTTAAAGATGTTCCTGGTACCCCTGTCCATAACATCTCCAATTATAGAGGGATATTAGATAACCTTGAGAGGAAGAGGTATAATACATGAACATGATAGATTTTTAAGTTTACAACATTATGGAAACACATGACTTTTGTATAAATAAAAATAAAACAGAATATATGAAATATAATTTTAGTAAAAGGTGAATAAATACGAATTTAGAAGTAAAACTTGAAAACCATCTTTTAAAACAAGTCATAAACTTTAAATATTTTGGATCTATTATACAAAATGATGGTAAAGTAAAAGAGTACGTAAACCATATGATTCAAGCGAGATAGATAAAATAGAAGAAAACTTTGGGTGTCATTTGTAATAGAAAAATGCTGCTTAAAGTTAAAAAAAAAATTACCATACAGCTATAAGACTTGCTATATTGTATGGTACTATATGTTGGACAGTTAAAAGACAACATAAAGATAAATTCAATGTCATAGAGATGAGACTGTTGCATTGTATGTGTGGACACACTCAAAGAGATATGGTTAAGAATGAGTGTATTAGAGAGAAAATTGGGATATCGCCTATTATGGAGAAAATGGTGGAATCTCGCTTAAGATAATTTGACCATATGTGGAGAAGACCCGCATAAATCTACTAAGAAGAGTAGATTAGATAGAGAACAGTCCAATAGTTAAAGGTAAAGGAAGACGAAAGAAAAAAATATGTGAAACTATTAAAAAAGATTTAATAATTAATAATTTCTCTTTTGGTCTCATTTATAATAGGTCACTGTGGCGTTTTTTGATTTATGTAACTGACCCAACCTAGTTAAAAAAGGCTTAGTTGTTATTTGTTTGTTTTTTTGTACACCATTATGGATATTGTCTTTATTAATATTTACATTTACTATTATCAAGTTACTTGGAAACCATACGCTAACCCTAAGGTGACACGTGCGATCCCACAATATTGTCTTGAAGGGTTGAACTTATGGTGGGCTTATGCCCCCTTAATTTGTATCCACATCATCAAGGAGCACCACGCCAATCAAGTGTTGTGCCAGTTTGGGATGGAACAGTAGATACCTCAGGCACCCATGGATCTAGCTACATTGTAAAATCTCCAACTAAATGGTAAGACAAATTGGCCTACGATCCACGCTTACTACATTAACATGCAAAAGAATAAGGAAAGAGGCTTGTTGGATCACAGCACTTTAATGGTGTCTTGAGCTACAATTCTGCATATATGAGATGGTATTGGAGTGTGTGAGTTTAAGCCAGCATAATTTTATTCATAGCAAAGCAAGTATATATACATCAGCAGCTCTGATAATTAAAGAGCAAATAAAGCAAATGAGATAGAGAATCTCCTAAACTATTGTAACGGGAAAAACAAAAAGAAAAAGATCAGGAATTGAAACTGATATGCTACTTAATGATATAGGGCCCTATGTTGGGCTTTATACTCCCACACTCCCCCTCAAGTTGGAGCATAGATATCAAACATGCCCAACTTGGTAATTAAATAGTCAAATTGTGATCGTAAAAGCCCTTTGGTAAAGATGTCCGCTGTTTGTTGATTTGAGGGCACAAAAGGCATACAAATAGTTCCAACTTTCAATTTTTCTTTAATAAAGTGTCTGTCAACTTCAATATGCTTGGTCCTATCATGTTGAACAGGATTGTGTGCAATGCTGATAGCAGCTTTGTTATCACAGTATAGTTTCAAAGGAAGGTCTGTAGTCTGTTTAAATTCATAAAGAATTCTATAAACCCATAATTCCTCACATACTCCCTGAGCCATAGCTCTAAATTCAGCTTCTGCACTGCTTCTGGCCACAACATCTTGTTTCTTGCTCCGCCAAGTAACTAGATTGCCCCAAACAAAGGTACAATATTCTGATGTAGATTTTCTATCCGTGACTGATCCAGCCCAGTCTGCATCTGTGAAGACTTCAATGTTCCTGTGATTGGTCTTTTTGAAGAATAGACCCTTTTCAGGAGATGATTTGAGATATCTCAGAATCCTGTAAACAGTTTCAAGATGTTCTTCATATGGAGCATGCATGAATTGACTAACCAAACTAACAGAATAGGCAATATCTGGTCTAGTATGAGAGAGATAGACTAGCTTTCTAACCAACCTTTGATATCTTCCAGTGTCAACAGGTGTATTCCCATTTTTTCATAATTTTATATTTGGGTCAATAGGAATCTCAGCTGATTTGCATCCACTCATCCCTGTTTCCTTCAGAAGATCAAGGATATATTTTCGTTGAGAAATTACTATTCCATTTCTAGAGCGAACAACTTTCATGCCAAGGAAATATTTAAGAGCTCCAAGGTCCTTGATTTCAAATTCTGATGCAAGATTTCTTTTTAACCGTTCTATTCCAGCCATATCATCTCCTGTAAGAATGATATCATCAACGTAAACAATTAATACAGCAATTTTTCTTTCAAGAGAAAACTTAAAGAACAACGTGTGATCAGTCTGGCCTTGAGTATATCCTTATCTTTTGACTGATAGAGTGAATTTTTCAAACCAAGCCCTTGGGAACTGTTTGAGGCCATATAAGGATTTCTTTAATCTGCACACTCTGTGATGAAACTTTTCCTCAAAACCAGGGGGACACTCCATGAATACCTCTTCCTCTAAGTCACCATTCAAGAAAGCATTTTTTACATCCAGTTACTGTAACGGCCAGTCTAAATTAACAGCAATAGATAGCAGCACTCTAACTGTATTCAACTTTGCAACAGGTGCAAAAGTTTCAGAGTAGTCCACTCCATATGTCTGAGTGAATCCTTTAGCCACTAGTCTGGCTTTGTATCTTTCTATGGAACCATCTGAATTGTACTTCACATTGAAGACCCATTTACAACCCACTGTCTTTTTTCCTGTTGGTAAGGCTTCGTCATTCCAGGTATTGTTCTTCTCAAGAGCTCTCATCTCCTCAAGTATAGCTTCCTTCCACTTTGGACATTTAAGAGCCTCCTGTACAGTTTTAGGAATCTCTATATTAGACAAATGAGATGTGAAAGCAGCAAATGAAGGTGACAGATTTGAGTATGAAACAAAGTTAGACAAATGGTGTTTAGTACAGGATCGAACTCTTTTTCGAAGAGCAATAGGCTTATCACATTTAAGAGATAGATTATCAGACAACGAGTTATAGTTACCTTTATTTGCCCCCGAGTTGGAGTCATGACAGTGCTGAAGTTCAGTCTCATCTCTATTTTTCTTTTTTGAGTAAACGAGCCCTTTCCATGTTCCATTTTCCATGTCCTTCTTATGTTGTGGCATAGTAGATTGTTCCTCACTTTGTTTCTCATGTTCAAAAAATTGATTTTCAAAAATTTTAGTAGATGTAGGCCGAGGCTCATTTTGACATCTGCTCATGGAAGGAGGATGTTCAAAGGATGAGTCCCGGTCTTTTGCTGTAGGTGCAGATAAATCTGAGTATTCTGGAAAAAAGACAACTTCAAAGAGATTAGAAGAATCAAGTGAATCTTCCTTCAAGTTCTCCCCCTGAAGATGAATGTCTTTAAAATACGGTTGATATTCAAAGAAGGTGACATCCATAGAAATATAAGTTCTCTTTGAAATAGGATCAAAACATTTGTAGCCTTTTTAGCTGGGGGAGTATCCTATGAAGACACACTTGATAGCTCGTGGTTCAAGCTTTCCACCGTTTTTGTGGTCATGAGTAAAAACAGTACACCCAAATATTTTTAGAGGTAAATCAGCTGAAAGTCTTGCTGATGGAAAGTAATGCATGAATGTATGAAAAGGATTTTGAAATTGTAAAACTTTGGAGGGTATTCTGTTTATTAGATATGCAACTGTTAGAACTGCATCCCCTCAAAGATACTTGGGAACATGAGTAGAAAAAAGAAGAGCTCGAGCCACCTCCAACAAATGTTTATTTTTTCATTTGACAATGCCATTTTGTTGGGGTGTTTCGATGCAAGTACTTTGATGAACAATTCCTTTTTCTAAGAAAAAGGTTCCCAAAATTCTATTAAAATACTCCTTTCCATTATCACTTCGAAAAATTTGTATATTTGTTTGAAACTGAGTCTGCACTATATAATAAAAGTTTTTGAAAATTTGTTCCGCTTCAAATTTCTCTTTTAATAAGTATACCCAACGTAGGCGAGTATGGTCATCTATAAAAGTGATGAATCATCTCTTACTAGTAGGTGTACTTATCTTATGAGGACCCCACACATCACTATATATAATTGTAAATGGTTTGGAAGGTTTATATGGTTGTGAGGGAAATGACGTCCTGTGATATTTTGCTAATTCACAAATTTCACACTGAAAAGAAGATGCATTTTTATTATAAAATAAATGAGGAAACAAATGTTTAAGATAAGAAAAACTAGGGTGCCATAACATAATGTCATTATTTTCAAAAACAGAAATAGATTTGAAACAAGAACTAGAACTTGTACTTGGCGATGGTTGACTCAATTTTACTTCAGAATTAAGGAGATATAGGCCACCATGTCTTCTAGCACTGCCAATCATCCTCCCCAAGGTCAACTCATGAAAAACACAATGAGTAGGAAAGAAATTAGTTTGACAATTTAGATCACTGACTAGTTTACTAACAGACAGTAGATTACAAGACAAGTTAGGAACATGAAGGACATTATGCAAGGTAAGAAAATGAGAAACTATGATAGAACCTCTTCCAGCAATAGCTGATAGAGAGCCATCGGCAATTTTTATTTTCTGATTACCTGCACATAGACTATGAGACGAAAAAAGACTAGATATACCTGTCATATGGTCAGTTGCACCTGAATCTATGATCCAAGTGTGATCAAAGTTAACACTCAGAAGGGCTATTTTAGAATAGGTACCTTTTTGAGCTAAAGAACAGGAGGGAGTCCTTTGAGATTCCAATAATTTGCACAATTGGTCTATTTGTTCTTCTGTGAAAGGAAATGAACCTGAGGATGACTGCTGCTCTTGATCAGATACACTAGTCTGAAATGCGCGCCCATCTCCTCTAGGTTTCTTCTTCTGATTCGGCGGCTTACCATGAATTTTTCAACAAGTATCTCGGGAGTGTCCAAGACGTTTGCAATAGTCACACCATGGTCTTTTATCATCTCTCTTGGCAGTCTCATGAGTACTTCGTATAAAAAGAGCAGAGTTCTCCACCTCTGAGTCATGAGAATGTTTGTTCATCATGACACTCTGTCGAGCTTCTTCTCGACAAATTTCAGAGAATGCTTCTTTAATAGTGGACAAAGAATTTTTTCCCAAAATACGACCCCGTACTTCATCTAACTCTTTGTTCAATCCGGCTAAAAACATAAATATCCAATCATTTTCTTGACGTTTCATAAATCGGATACTGTCTTCAGAACATTTCCAATCATCATCATAACATAAATCTAACTCTTGCCAAAGAGTCATTAACTCATTATAATAAGAAGTGACATTCTGATTTACCTGCTTTGCATTCCACAGTTTTGATTTTAACTCAAATATTTGAGAAGAATTTTCAAGATTCGAATGTTTCTTTAACAGCCTCCCACACATCTCTAGTAGTGGGTAAAAACATAAAGGGTTTTTCACTTATTGGTTCCATTGCATTGATCAACCAAACAATAATTAAAGAGTTTTCGGATTTCCAAATTTTCCATTGTTGATGATTTCCTTCTACAACTGGTTTAGAGATTTCTCCAGTAATATACCCAAGTTTCCCTTTACCATCCAGAATCAATTTCACAGTCTGAGCCCACTCTACATAATTCCTACCATTGAGTCTGTGAATACTTATCTGGAGGGAGGTCATAGAGGAGTCCATCCCATTGCTGCTCCCCTGGTTTACTAGAAAAACACTGGCCCAATTGTATTGGACATCTGCTACACCTCTTCCCGCAGGCGATACATTACCTTCTCCCAGTATAGTTGATTTCCGGCCTGTTCCATCATGCACGGGTGAAGCCTGGCTGGTCATTCCCGTTAAGGCAATCTTCCAGGAATTGCGGCTTGCCATCAAGTGCTGACTTCCAGCGTGCGTTTTCAGACTGGGCTGGGTTTATCGGGGTCAGAGTGGCGCATCTGCCTTGGTTACGTGAGTCGCGGTTTGCGTTTTGGCTTATCCGGTCTGGGTGTTCGTCTGCCTTGGTTATGCGAGTTGGGATGCGCGACTGGTTTGGATGGTGTTTCTGGGTTTGGCCTAGATGGTTTCCGTCTGGCTTGGATGAGTTCTCTGTGATAACGGAGAGAAGCAGAGAACGCACAGAGAACATGAACGTTACCCCATCTCCATGCTCTGATACCATGTGAGTTTAAGCCAGCATAATTTTATTCATAGCAAAGCAAGTATATATACATCAGCAGCTCTGATAATTAAGGAGCAAATAAAGCAAATAAGATAGAAAATCTCCTAAACTATTGTAACGGGAAAAACAAAGAGAGAAAGATCAAAAATTGAAACTGATATGCTACTTAATGATATAGGGCCCTATGTTGGGCTTTATACTCCCACAGAGTATCACAAGACGATGAACGAGTTCATACTTGGTAAGTTATTCAATACGTGTTACCATCATTCATTTATTTCATCAAATATACTATATTAATACTTTTATATTTGTTACTTAATTTCATGTTGAAATATGACAAAACATTCACTCACTGAACCTAAATTATCTACTAGTACTAGATTTCAACATCATTAACGATCTAGATGAGAATTTGCTTGTGGGACTCAAGGAATAGATGAGATTCATGGCACCACTAAACCTAGTGCCCACTCCTCTAGCACGAGTTATACAAGCCATCCCTTCCCAAGGAGAGTCAAGGACAAAGAAATGTTGGGTTCTCACAGGGGAAAAGACATGTTCGACCCTTGGTTGATGAACCAAAGATTTATGTGCATGAAGAGGATCTGACTCCTGTGGGTCCCTTATCCTTGCATTTTGGGCTATCGATTTTTCTTACTATGCTCTAACTCCTGAAGCAGGTCCTTCATCCTTACAGTATAGAGGTGCTAATTGTTCCTATTTTATGCCTACACCAGTTCAGATGGACTATGATCACCCTTTCTTTGATCTTTTTTAGTGACCCATCAATTCTCAGTGTGCAATGTGGCACACAATTATATCAACAACAGGGAACGTCATATCAAAAGCCTGAACAATGTGTAAGGATAGTAGCAAGATTTAATCATCTACCTTGTTGCTTACACGACACCATATTGTCTGATACAACTATACTAGTCACCTAATGTAGGTCTGAATATGGAGCATGGTGTTCCACTACCTAACTATGGCAAGCATGCCACTTAAGTCAATCCACAGGAAGAAGACCAAGAATTTCATAGATGATGGAGATGCCCAATTAGAAGGCTGTGGTATGGGACAGGGGGGACACCTTATGTAGTTTATTTTTTTTCACCCTCACCAAATGTAAAACTTTATTGATTTATTTTCAATAAAATTATTGTTTATTAATGTTTGAGAAGAGTACAATTAATTTTGGGTAATGATAAAAGTAGGATATTGTTTTTCACCTAAAAAATAATAGGATATTGT
The DNA here is from genome assembly GCA_037074535.1 of Gleditsia sinensis. NCBI lineage: Eukaryota > Viridiplantae > Streptophyta > Magnoliopsida > Fabales > Fabaceae > Gleditsia > Gleditsia sinensis. Next base: position 34,021,863 of record CM073473.1, on the reverse strand, counting down.
AAAAAAAAAACAAAAACAAAAACAAAAACAAAAAGAAGGCCACAAGTCGTAATTAAGTATGACAATTCATGCTGACCAAGTTCAACATGAATTGTCATAAGGTTTGGCCAACATGAATTGTCATCCATATGATTATATGCAAGAAACAAAATATGGGCTGTGGGGAAAAAATGGATATGCGGGGGAAATAGTTATTTCCCAAGCATAGATAGGGAAATTTTTTCCCTACTTGGAGCGTGCAGGTCAAAATGCCCTCAAATCAATGATATTTTTCAAGGAAAAAAATATGAATTTAGTTAAAAGTAAAACTCGGCTCAACAGAATTAAACTCAACCAGTCATTTGAAATCTATAAATGACATACCAAAGATGGTTAAACTGTTGAAAACTAAAGGTTTATTATACCATATACCACCACCTATCATTAAAATTTGTTAAATATCTAAAATACTCAGAGGTAGAACCAACAATAGAATTGCATTTGGCATTTAAAATGATATAATGATTGTCAAAATACTAACCATCTGCTTCTTCATCAATAGGCTCTGCTTTCCAAACAATATCTTTCAGCCCGGGAGATAGGTTCTTGTAGAACTGCAAAGAAAGACAACTAAGTTCATACTCAACTGATAAACTAGTAGAGTTATTTTTTTAATGAAAAATACATGGAGAATAAAAGGGACATTTTGATCCATCCTGTTTAAGCTGAACAGAGTTTCATATTATATAGACTTTAAAATTAATGATTCAATACCACATATGCATTATGTAATTTGAAAGCTGAGGGAACCAAGCAAGATATTTAATTGATTCAAGTTTCAACTCATCCACGGGAAATTAGGAGCTTATTTGGTAATTGTTTTTAAAAACGGTTTTCTATTTTCAAATTTGTTTAGAACCAAAAAAGTTGTTTGAGAACTTGTTTAAGAGTTGTTTTTGTTCTCAAAACACCCAAAAGACAGAGAACATGTTTTCAAAATAATTTATCAAACAGATTTTTTATACTTTTGTTTTGCAGAACAATTTTTATAGCTTCCAAAAATAATTTTTAAAAACAAAAGAAAACAAAAATAAAATCAAATAAGCTCTAGGCCTCCCAACATTGACACCCTTACTAGAAAGATTGCTTGGTGGATCTAATATAACAAGCCAATCATAAATAGACATATAAACATGTAAGAGGTAGATTTCACTTAAAATTATGCTTGACATAGTTATTTGCTTATTCATGATTGATTTACTTTATCTATCTTTATTAGCCTAGGATCTACCTTATAATTTCTCCCCTTTTGTTCCGAAAAAAAATTGCAACACTCAAGACAAGCAATAAGCACTAGAATAATTGGCTACTCTTGCAACCACAAGATAGGAAGAAGATAAAAGTACTGCTTTACACTTGGAAAGTATTCTTGACATGGTTACTTTGTTTATTCATGATTGGTTTAGTTTATCTATCTTTAGTAGCCTGGGGTCTACCTTATAAGTTCTCCTCTTTTTTGTTCGGGAAAAAAATTGTGACACTCAAGACAAGCAATAAGCACTAAGATAATTGGGTACTCTTGCCACCACAAGATAGGAGGAAGATAAAAGTACCGCTCTACACCAAGAAAGAATAAAAAATACTATTGATGTGGGGGCAAAAATTTCACTCATAGACAACTACATACATAATTATTATTTGCGCATTAACACTTATAAATATTACCTTGTGAAATTCCAAAGTATCTCCTCCAGCCTTGCGAAGTTCAACCATGTAAAGTGAAGGGGCCACCTCAAAGATCTGAGAAACAGAATAAAAAATTTAAAGTCATGAGAAACAAATAAATTAACATGACTGACTTGAAAGACACTCCAAATCTGAAAAGCAACAATTTGAAAAACATGTACCTCAGTCACTACAGATAGATGACCTTTACGTCCAGTCTTCTCCCCTTGAATCTTCAACTGAGATGGATAATTAAAGATGTTACCAGAAGTAGAAACCCAACAGAAAGTTATTGATGTTAATGTTAGAACTTAGAAATTAGTCCTGACAAGTATATTTTGACTAAGAACTATTCAAGTAACATAATGTCTGTAGAAACTGAAGAAAGAGAGAGAATACTTTGAAAAGATAAATAGATAGACTTATGCTGTTCTATATTTGTAATGACGAATGTAGACAAGAGACTAAAGGTATGTTTGGACAGAGGAAAATGGAGGGGAAGGGAAGGGAAGGGAAGGAGAGTTTACATAAAATCCTTACCTTTGTTTGGGAGATCAATTTTAGGAGAAGAAAATGAGAGATTTTGTATTTACCCTTTTTAACCTCCTCTATTATATTTTTTTAATTCCCCTAAATTGAAGGATTTTGTAGGCGATACTTATCACAATGACCATTATAGCTATAACTATTTGATATTAATACTTACCAAACTTATGGTTGAAATTAGAATGTTAATAAACAAATTTATTAAGAAAGGGTAAATTTATAAAAGTGTATTACAACTAATATTTTAACCTTCCATTTCCTTCCTCTTGTTTATTTTAAACAATCCAAACAAGAAGAGAAATTAACAATTAACCTTCCCTTCCCTCATCCCAACTCTCAAACATGCCCTTAAGAATATACAACTTAACCTACTATTTACACGCAATTCTAATAATGTTTGCCTGCATGCATGTGTAAATCAACAGATGGAAGGGCACGGAAGGCAGCAAAACTATTACTGCTTCATTCTTTGGGACCTTAAATACCCAAAACAACCAAATGTGGAAGTGGAACTGAGTTAAAAATAGAAACAAAACGACATAACTTAAAAGACAAGAATAGAAATAGTATTTTTACCTTATAGTTGTTCTTCTTAACATCAAAACCCAGCGGCATTGAAGCTTGCTCAATTTTTGAAATTATCTCATTTGCTGAACATTTGGATGTGAATCTTGTTTTCCTTTTAACAAGTCCCTAGTTGCAAGAAAGGTCTACTCTTAACATTTACATCTAAGAATAGAATCAATTATATCAACATTGGTGAGATTATTTACCATTCCATAACTATTTTCTTGGATTGCCAAACACAAGTAAAAGACAAGCAAACCATTCTTTTTGCTAGTAAGATAAACATACCATTTGCTTCTCAAAAAGACTACTAAGGTTGAGGCCCTGGGAAGTAGAGATGAGTTCAAATGCATTCATAGTTATAGGTGCTGCAGGCCCCTCTTCCCGCTTCTCTACAACAAGATTTTCAGAATCCTATGTACCAGAAGGAACATTGAGATCAAGGTCAGAATCCAAATACTCTGATGGAAAAAAATTATAATAACGATGAAAGTGAAACAACAACCCTTACCGATGATTCACCAAAAATAGCATCTACATCATCAAGACTGACATTGGCCTGCTCAAATCTAGGAGGCATATATCCCTTCTTAAACCACTCATTCTCAATGAGCTCAGCAATAGTAATCCTCTGTTTAATATCGTTAAAAGAAAATAAAGTTATTTTTTACGTGTTTGGTGAGAAGGGGAAAAAACAAAAGTATTTGCCACCAATCAAATTAGTAGTGAACTAAACTATGTTAAAAAAACACAATTCACGAACATACTGTAGCAGGATTGGGATCAAGGATTTTCTTGATTAATTTCTTTGCACTTGCAGAGAACCATGGAGGACACGTGAAATCAGCTTTGAATATCTGTAATTCATAGAAAATTAGAAACCTTATCAAGCAGCACTATAAGCATAAAACACAATATAGGACCCCATATGAGGTAAAATGGAAAAAAAGCTCCATTTTTTTGAAGTCCAGGCTTCAAAGTCTCCAATATAGTTCAAGTAAAGTTTACTTGATATAACACATTCCTCCCTAGATACCTCAACCCTGCTTCCCCCCTAAAAATTTCGCAGCATCTGATTAGCAATTAAAATATATAAACTTAAGCCTAATTTCAGTTGTTGGACTTTGGCCACCTTTATTAAATAATGCAGAGACACAATAGCAGCAGATTTTGCTGCTGTTCCTCATAGAAAATAGCCAATTACTATCTGCAGGGGCCACAAATAGAAATGAGCAACGTAATAGAAATTTGGTCTTAAGTACAGCTACAGCCTACATCAACTCTAGGTCATAGGCAGTTTGATTAGGAGGATAGGTGATACTGAAAAACTAGAACCTGTGGTGCAGAATCAAAAGAACACAAGAAGCCCTCTAAAACGACACAAATATCAGATTTATTAATATCAATAATAGAAAGGTAACAACTATAACTGACAAGTAGTCTATATAAGCAGAAGAAGGGCTAACGTAGGTCTAGGCCCAATAAGCTAAAAGAAACCCTAAGCCTAAAGGCAAATTAAAAACCCTAATTAACAAAAGCAAGTTAAAGACCAATTAAGAGGCATCTGAATCAACCCGATTTCAGAAAATGAATTCCACCTATCAGATGCTGAAATCTACCACCACCTCATCAGGGTTATTTGTTTCCAACTACCAAGAAAGAAATTTTCTGGGATCCCTGTTCATCGCATCTTAAACGAGGAACCAACTATATTTGATTATGATTTTGACTAGTGTAACATGAACTATGAGTTCAATGAGGGGTGAGTAAGAATCACCTTTTTATATAAAGCCACAAGATTGTTTTCTTCGAAAGGCAGATAGCCAGCCATTAAAACAAAAAGAATAACACCACATGACCAAAGATCGGCCTTTGCACCATCATATCCTTTGTTGTGGATCACCTAGAAAAAGGAAGCAGTGAAAAAAAAAGAGCATAAAAGGTTTATGAGATGAAGATATGGTGGTGTAGTAATAGCTAGTGTACCTCTGGGGCAACATAATTTGGCGTACCACATGTTGTGTGAAGCAACCCGTCCTCCTAATTAGCAATAGATTAATCATAGTTACAACTTGGATGCAATTGTTCTAATTTTATGAGGGCTTATTCATCATACTCACTCGAACTTGTTGAGGCAATGCACTTAATCCAAAATCTGATACTTTTAGCACCCCACTAGCATCCAGCAACAAATTCTCAGGCTGTAATAGACAAAACATGGTAACATATTAACTTTTCTTCTTCCTTTTGTTTCTTGGACTCTCTCTCTCTCTCTCTCTCTCTAAATTCTTTCACACCGAATGCATTATTGAAGATATTCATGGAAACAAAGAAACAACTAGTGTGACACAAGAGACGCACCTTTAGGTCTCTATGGAAAACACCTCTACTATGACAGTAATCCACAGCACAAATAAGCTGCTGAAAATATTTTCTGGCTTCATCTTCTTTCAACCTCCCCTTGCTTGCCTGGCTCAAGAAGACATCAATAAAGCACATAAAACGTAGGGTTATAACAAGATTTTTCTAATATACTGGACTCTGATAGGCATCAAGAGAAAATAGAAAGGAAAAAAGGTCTTACAATTCTATCAAACAGTTCCCCTCCAGTAACAAATTCCAATACAATGTATATCTTCGTTTTGCTAGCCATTACCTGTATCAGGAATGCTGCTGTAAGTCACTTACAAGTTACCACGCAGAAGGCAGTAAGATAGATTGTTTAAAAAAAAAGAGTAAATTTGAGGACATAGAAATTAATCATGCAAAGGTGAAATAATACAGGGAAGCAATCATTTACTGCCTTCTAACCTCATACATGCGTATGACATTTGGATGTCTTATCAGTTTCATTGTTGAAATTTCTCGTTTTATCTGCATAATGACAGACAACACAAAATATTAAGACTAGAGTATTTGTGTTCCCAAGAATAAAGTCTACGAAATTCAACAAAACATAAGTTGTTGACACCATGACAGTTAAAATTTAACTCCAAAATTGCATTCATTGATGTACGACCAGTCAATGCTAAACATAAAGCATAGACTTCTCTTTTCTGTCTGTTATTATACCACTTAGAAACAAAACTAAAGCAACTGAAACTAATTAGAATTTTGGTTTTGATAATGTTATAAATTATAATCAGTAAAATAAATACTGCATATAATCATTGAGGCTCCCATTATAAAAGGAATCAGATGGGACGGGAGAGGAAAAGAAAACCCTCCTAGAGGCCATCTGTTATTGCCAGAATAATTTCATAGGGACGTTCAACCATCAAAGAAATGATAAAAACATTCTTCAGAAAATAATGAATCCAAGAAATGATAAAAACATGCTTCGGAAAATAATGAATCCAATTAAAGAGACGATGTACATTCAGTGAGAAAATAGATCAAATACTCCAAAATAAGTTTAACAAAAAAAAAAAAGAAAATACTTCCCTCCTTTCCCCATATTTTATTTTCTTTTTAAGCTATTTTCTTTTTAAGCTTAACTTAGCTTTCAAAGAAAGATTATTGATATGCTGATAAATTTACAGTTCACCAATTTCTGAAGCTATGAAGTTATGTACTATACTACTATTACAGCCGTTCTCCCTTTTTCGCCTTTACCTTTTAGAATATAATATATTAGAAGAAATCTATGAAGCACAGGCAGGTATATTTTCAGGCATGCCGGACACTTTCAGTATGCTGGAGACAACCCCGATACAATGCCACCATGACACACTAAAAACACATGTCCTATAGGTCTTCGAATAAAAATATTATATTTTTGAGTCAGCGGTGTGCTAGACACAACTCAGACAGGGCTCTAACACATTAGAAAAAAGAGAGCAAGAGAGACCAGAAATTCTGTCTTGATGAGATCAGAAGAGTTCCTTCCTAATTTTTTGGCCACAAATGAATATTTTACAACAAGAAGCCAAATATTTTCTACTAAGTGGGGTCGACTACATAGATCAAATGATGTCAAAGTGTTCTATTGTAAATCCACAAAGAGATTATTAATTACTAAATTTTTTTAATAATTTCACACATTATTTTTTTTTGTCTCCTCCCTCTAACTATTAGGTTGCTCTCCATGTAATCTACTCTTCTTACCGAAGTTTCCGTAGGTCTCCTCCACACATGGTAAACCACTTTAGGCGAAACTCTACCATCTTCTCTACAATAGGTACTATCCTAACTTTCTCTCTAATACATTTATTCTTAATCATATCTCATCTAATGTATCCACACATCTAACGCAACATTATGTTGGAAGTTCCTCCTTTCTCGACCTCAATCCACCCGAGATCCCAAAAGATATGTTTATGATATTATCTTATTTTTATCCTTATCTTTAGGCGTTATCTTTATCTCTATAATCTGGTTTTATTTTTTCAAATTTCATATCTTTATCTTATCCCTAATTTATCAGGATAGATGCACCAAATTATTTCTATATATTTCGGTGCACCCCTGTAATTGTTTCAGTAGAATAATTAGACATCAATTCTTCTGCATCTATCTTTCTCCTCTCTAGTAATTCTTTGCACATGGTATCATAACTGGGATACCGTTGAGAGGAGGAATTATGATCAGCTTTAAGCAAACTCTTATCAGGTTAAGCAAGGATGGTCAGGGGGATAATTCAGCAAAATCTTCTCCTAATCCAAGCCTTACAATTAACCCAGCTATACCATCACACGACAGTCACATTCGACCAATCTCTCCTCCAGATCACATTTTACAAACTAAATGGACGTAATTTTCTTCAATGGTCACAAGCCATCCAAATGGTAATAAGAGGGAGAGAGAGAAGATTAGGTTCCTGGATGGAACAGCAGCAAAACCTTAACCAACCAATCCCATGTATGAGAGTTGAGATATTCAAAATGCCTTAGTTATGTCATGGCTTATCAACTCTATAAAGGAGCATATTAAGTCCCTGTATCTCATTTGCCCCACCGGTAAGGACCTTTGGGATAGAAGTTGCATATTCTGATTTAGATAATTCTGCCCAATTATGTGAATTGAGAGATAGAGTTAGAGGTCTTAAACAAGGAAATCTAAATACCACAGATTATACATCCCTTACAAAAATCTAGTAGGAACTAAATTTATTTGAACCCATTGACTAGTGTGATAAGTGTCAAGATAAGGATTTGAAATTGATAGAAAAAATCAAAATATATGACTTCTTTTCTAGTCTAAATCAAGAATTGGATGAAGTCCGCAGAAAAATACTTGGGATAAAACCTCTGCGTAAGATTGAAGAAGTCTTTTCTGAAGTTAAAAGAGAGGAGAGTATGAGAAAAATTATGCTTAGAGAATTCAAAGAGTATGCCTAACTAGAAGCATCAGCACTGCTAACCTTAAGAAATCAAGAGCAAAATAAGAAGTCCGAACCTTCAAATGAACAAAGACGTTTTAAAAAGGGGAACCTATGGTGCAATCACTATCAAAAGACCAATCATACAAGAGACACTTGCTGGAAGCTATATGGAAGGCCAACCAACAGAAAATAGACAAAACAACCTGAACACTTACAGAGAGAAAATCATGCCTATCAAACTAATGATGAATGCTCAAACCAGAAGGGAGGAAAAGCTATAGGTAACCTTGATCTCAACAAGGAACAACTTGAACAACTTTTCAAGTTGTTAAGCACTGAAAAATCTACTGCCACCTCGTTGATAGCCCAGCAAGGTAATTTTTACTCTGCTTTAAATGCACCAGGGATGAAAAAAAATCTTGGATTATAGACTCTAGAGTCTCTGACCACATGACTAAGTGTATGCAATTATTTTCTACATATCATCCTAATAACAGTCATGCTAAGGCGAGAATTGCTTGGGTCTATATCCAATATTGCTAGCATTGGGACAGTAAAAATAAACCCAACACTTGTGCTAAAATTTAGTCTGTACATTCCAAACCTATCATGCAATCTCCTATCAATAAGTAAGCTATTGCATGATAGTAATTGTAGAATAATATTCTCACGAGAAAAATGTGAATTTCAAGACCAAGTTTTAGGGAATAAGATGGGCAATGCTAAAGAAAAAAAGAGACTATATTACTTCGATGAAGATGGTGAAGAGACAAAGCAAGCACATATAGTTGATTGGAAATCTTTCTCAAGACAACAAGAAGTCATGATATGGCACTTTAGGTTAAGCCATCCAAGTTTTAATTACTTGAGACATTTGTTTCCATATTTGTTTCAAACAAATAATAAATTTCAATGTGAAATCTGCAAACTTCCAAAATACAAAAGATTTGTGTTTAAACTTGAAGCCTATAAACTAACTAAACATTTTTCTATGATCCATAGTGACATTTAGAACCCTCACGGGCACATAATATATACTCAAAACAATGGTTTATAACTTTTATAAATGATCATACCTGTGTATGCAGGATCTACTTGTTAAAAGACAAATTTGAGGCTACCAGCACTTTTATCAATTTCCATACCATGGTAAAGAATCAATATGACACAAATATTCAAATACTACACACTGATAATGGTAAAGAATATATCAATAAGATTTTAGGTGCCTATCTCCAACAAAATAGAATTATCTACCAAAACTTATGCGCTAATACTCTCCAACAAAATGACATTGTTAAAAGAAAAAATAAACATCTTTTAGAGGTAGCAAGATCCCTCATATTTACTACCAATATCCCAAAATACTTCTTGGGAGATGCCATTCTCACTGCATACTATCTAATCAATCGGATGCCATCACAAGTCCTTAATTTTTAAACCCCCTTAAACACCTCCAAATACTTTCCCAAAAACAGAACTATCAATAATGTGCCCCTAAAAGTGTTGGGTTGTATAGCCTTTATCCACAAGCATAACATCCACCGAAATAAGCTTGATCCTAGGGCCATGAAAGGTATTTTTCTTGGGTATGGTGCAAATCAAAAAGGTTATAAATGATATCTCCCAGACAGAAAAAACTCATTGACTATGGACATTTCGTTCTTTGAAAAAACTCCTTATTACCCAAAAAATTCCCTATAGGGGGAGAAGGAGATGAAGGTAATTTTTCTCCTTGCAAATGACAATCATCAGCCTACTAGTCTACCTGAAAACAGTGAGAAAATACCTGAAACACCTCCTCTTGACCTGAAACAGAGTGAAAATGGAACTTGTGGCAGTGCAACTAAAGGAAAGCAGAATGGAGACAATGCTTCCCTGGATCTTCATGACCAAGAGAAAGAAAATCAATCTACACCAAAAATGCTTGTATACAGTTGTAGAAAAAAAAACAAAGTAATATAGTCTCCCCAAATCTTGAAAGTTGCCATGAACTAGACCCGGGCTCAAGTAATGCCTCTAATTTGACTCTTACTAATAATCCTAATGATTTATCCATTGCCTTGAGGAAAGATACCAAGTCATGTACTTTACATCATATTGCTCACTTTGTTCAATATGAACATCTCTCAAATTCTATGAAGGCTTTTGTCTCGAATATGGAGAGAATACAAATTCTCAAGAGTATTGAGGAAGCTCTAAAAAAGCTAGAATGGAAGAAAGCTGTGAAAAAAGAAATGCAAGCTCTAGAAAAATGAAACATGAGAGTTGTTAGAGAAACTTAGAGGTTGCATTCCAGTTGACAGCAAGTGGGTCTTTATAGTTAAGTACAAATCAAACGAACCATTGAAAGTATAAAGCACGGTTGGTTGCAAAGGAGTTTACTCAAACATATGGTATAGATTACCAAAAAACCTTTGCTCCAGTTGCAAAGTTGAATACCATTAGGGTCATCCTCTCTATTGCTGCAAATCTAAATTGGCCCCTTCATCAATTAGACATAAAAAATGATTTCCTAAATGGAGACTTAACTGAAGAGGTCTACACGGAGGCCCCTCTCAGGTTAAAAGTGCAGCTGGACAAGTATGTAAACTAAAAAAATCTCTATATGGACTTAAACGGTCACCTAGAGCATGGTTTGAGAGGTTCACCAAGGCAAGCCTTCAACACGGATATAAGCAAACACATTCTGATCATACTTTATTTTATAAACATGAAGACAAAAAATCTATTATACTCATTGTTTATGTGGATGACACTATAGTGACAGGAGATAATGATTTAGAAATAAACTCCTCAAAGAGAAAACTTGCTAGTGAATTTGAAGTCAAAAACCTAAGGATGCTACGTACTTTTTGGGGATGGAAATAGCAAGAAACAAGTCTGGATTTTCTATCTCCCGGAGGAAATATACTCTGGATCTTTTAAAAGTGACTGGGCTCCTTAGGTGTAGCCCAATGGACACCCCTACTGACCCTAATATTAAACTCGAGGGTCATGAGTCCAACACACCAATAGATAAGAGAAAGTACCAAAGATTGGTTGAAAAACTTATCTATTTAGCTCACACCAAGCCTAATATCGCTTATGCAGTTAGTATGGTAAGTCAATTTATGCATGATCCACAAGAGGAGCATATGGATGCTGTCATCTGGATTTTAAAATACCTAAAAAGTAGTCCAGGAAGAGGATTATACTTCAAAAAGGAAAGTTCACGAAAAGTGGAAGCATACACGGATGCTGATTGGGTTGGATCAATAATAGATAAAAGATCAACCTCTGAGTACTGTTTATTTGTATGAAAAAACCTTGTGACCTATAGAAGTAAAAAACAGAATGTGGTGGCTAGAAGTAGTGCTGAAGCCGAATTAAGGTCCCTTGCTAACGGAGTTAGTGAGTTAATTTGGGTTCAAAATCTTCTTAAAGAACTCCAAGTGAACCAAGAAGGTCCTATGAAGATATACTGTGAATGCACCATGATTGCACTAAACATGTGAAAGTAGATTGACATTTCATCAAGAAAAAAGTGAAAAATGGAACTATTAGCATTCCCTATGTAAGTTCAACAGAACAAACCGCGGATATTCTCATTAAGGGATTGCACAGAGCTCTCTTTGATAAGATGGTGTGCAAGATAGAATTGTTTAATATCTACAATCCAACTTAAGGGGAAGTGTTGGAAGTTCCTCCTTTCTCAACTTCAATCTACCTGAGATCCCAGAAGATATGTTTATGATATTATCTTATTTTAATCCATATCTTTAGGCGTTATCTTTTTCTCTGTAATCTGGTTTTATTTTTTCAACTTTCATATCTTTTTCTTATCCCTAATTTATCGGGATAGATGCACCAAATTACTTCTATATATTTTGGTGCATCCCTATAATTGTTACAACAGAATAATAAGACATCAATTCTTATGCATCTATCTTTCTCCTTTCTGGTAATTCTTTGTACACTCATCTCTCTAACATTGAATTTATTCTCATATTGTTTTCTAATAGTTCAACATTCAATATCATATAGCATTGCAAGTCTTATAGCTATGCAGTAAAAAAAATTTTTAATTTTAAGCAGTACTTTTCTATCACAAACAACACTCGAAACCTTCCTCCATTTCAACTACCAAGCTTGAATCCTATGATTTATATCCCCCTCTACTTTTCTATCATTTTGTACAATGGACTTAAAATATTTAAAACTTATAACTTATTTTATGGAATGATTTTTAAATTTTGTCTCTAAATTCAAATTTGTGCGTCTTTTTCTAAATTTACATTCTATATATTTTGCCTTATTTTTACTAGTCATGTGCTTCAAAAACTTGTCTCTATAACTGTAACTTCACATTTATTTCCTTTTTCAATTCACCAACAAAAACTATATCATCTAAAAAAAACATCTGGGCCCTAAGTCTTAGATATATTCAGTAAGTATATTTAAGATCAAGCTAAAAATATAATCTCAAAGATGAACTTGATGTAGTCTTATAGCTATAGAAAAATCATTTATGACCCTATTTTGTGTTCTTAGGCAAGTCGTGATCCTATTGTACATATCTTTAATTACTCGAACATAAGCAATACGTACTCATTTCTTTTCTAAAGCCTTCCATAATATCATACGCCTTCTCCAAATCAATAAAAACCATATGTAAGTCCTTTTGATTTCTTTAATATCTCTCTTTTAATTTTCGCAATAAATAAATTGCTTCATTGGTTAACTTTCTTGACATGAAATTAAATTGATTATTTGTGACTCAAGTCTCTCGTTTTACTCTCTGTTCAATAACTTTTTTCCATAACTTCATAGTATGGCTTATGAGTTTAATCTCCCTATAGTTGACACAGTTTTGCATATTTCCCTTATTTTTATATATATAAATTAAAATATTCCTTCATTCATCAGACATTTTCTTAGATCACATTATTTTATAAAATAACTTAGTGAGTCAACTTATGCATTTCCTACCCAGACCTTTCCACACCTCAATAGATATATTATCAAGTCTTACTGTTTTGTCATTATCCAATCTCTTCAAAACTTTCTCTACTTCAAACTTCTGAATTCTACGATAAAAAGTATAATTTTAGTCTTCCTCTGTAATGTTTAAACTATCAGAGCGACAAGAAAACATATATCCTTCGTTAAAAAATATTAGAAAGTAACTCTTCCATCGTGTTTGTATATCTTGTTCTTTTACCAAGACATTACCATCTTCATCTTTAATAATTTCACTTGGTATAAGTCTCCCCTACTCTTTGCAAACCTAAAAATTGTTCTTTTCCCATCCTTAGTTCCTAAGAATTGGTATAACTCTTCAAAAGCTCTGATTCTCATTTCGCTCACAAGTTTCTTAGCATCTTTCTTAACTACTTTATATTTTTCTCAATTTTTATTATCTTTACATAAGTGTTACGTTTTATAAGACTTTTTTTTAATCGTAATACTATCTTATACTTTTACATTACACCACAAAAATTATTTACCTTTATGTCCAACGCTTCTTGATTTTCTAAGTGTCTCTTTTGCTATTTTTATAATCTCTTTAACCATATCGTCTCACATATCGTTAGCACTTCTTTGTACTTCTCAAAACCCTTCTTTCCACACCCTTCTCTAGAAGTTCCTTTATTTCATCCTTTAGATACCACCAATTAATTATTAAAAAAAAAAATTTGACTCTTTCTTTCTATTTTTCTCTTAACTCATACGTCTATAATTAAAACTCTACTGGATAGCCAAACTTTCTTTAAGTATGACTTTGCAATTTAGGCAATACTTTCTATCCGATTTTTTTACCAAAAAAAAAAATTATTTGAGAGTTTGTCCCCCCACTCTTATACATAATAAAATATTCTATCCGTTCCTTGAAAAAAATGTTCGTTATAGTAAAATTAAAGGATAAAAAAAATCAAAGATAGTTCTACCTCTTCATTTACTTTTCCTAACCCATATCCCCTATGTAGGCTCTTGTATCCTCTAGGTTCAGTCTCCACATGACCATTTAAATCCCTTCTTAAGAAAATTTTTAAATGATAAAAATTAACACCTTTATTTAAGGAAATATTTTGCAAAATAATAGAGCAAGACACTTACAATATCATATGATGTCCCTTACGTAGACCTGCAAAAGGGGAGTAGGAAAACGGCAAGGGATAGGGATCAAAACTCATAAATCAAACTCACCTCTATCTTAAAGACTGAGGTTGGTGCCATATGGTTATCAACTCATTGGCATGATCTCCTTGTTTAATTATTTTTAATTGTATGAAAGTACTCTTAGATGGAAGAGCAGAATATTTTGACCTCCCTCGATTTAGTGTTAAATACACAGACCCCTCTATAATGAAAATTTATGTGGACCCTTATAGTTTTAATATACACAATAATTTTTAGTTCTTTTTTAAAGTGATGCTTAAGTGAATCATTAAAAGAGACAATAGAGACCAATCAAATGCTAATCATTGGTAAAATCCCCAAAACGCCTTTGGTGTATTATATATAATTAAGGAGGTTAAGAGTGAAACAATACATATATTTTAGATTTTAAAACAACATTTTGGATTTTCAAATAATGCTAATCAAGGGTGTTTTATGTATTGACCATGGAATTTGCCTCTTTGACTACCTTCCAACGTCTTAATTAATACTTACAGTAAGCATAACTCTAAAAATGACTAAGGTGTAGTATATTTTTAAAAAGATAAAACTTAGATGCACTTTTTAAAGTGTTCGGCTATTTGCTATCAAATTCTGCAAAATACTTATGACATGTGTAATATAGTTAAAAAAGAAAAAGAGTAACGATGTGGTGTTGAGTTGAAAAATAAATACCCATGTACTATGGTTTTATTGGAAAGTTTGATAGCAAATATTTGGGGAACTGCACTTTAAGTTTTATCCTTTGTTAAAATATAAGGAAAGTTTGCCTGTATTTTTAAAATAGAGGAAAAGTCCGTATATTTAATGCTAAATTCGCATGAGGCCAAAGTATTCGACTCTAGATTTTATGGTAGATTTTTATTTAATTTTAAAAGGTAACACACACAAGCAGTTATAAAAAAGTGAACATATTTTTGTCATATTTTATAATCTATCAAAGCTAAAATGAAAAAAATAATAATAATTAATTGTTCTCAAGTAACAAAAGAGAAGACTATTCCAACAAGCAATTGTTTGAAAATAAAAATATAGAGACTCATTAATGTTAGAAAACAAATAGATAAATAAATTTTATTTTACAGTTAAACTGTGGTAAATTTGACTGCCGTGAGATAGAATTAGAAAAATGAACATATATTGTCAGAAGTTCTAATCTAGCACAGTTAAAACGAAGAAAAAAAACAATATTCTCAAGTGATAAAATAGAAGACAATTCCAAAAAGTAAAAGTTTGAATATATAGACACTCGTGACTGTTGTAAATTTGACTTTTACCAATTCTTATAGGAGAAAAATAACAGAAGAACAATCAAATAGGAGCATTCTTTCTCAATTTCCCACAAACCCAAATCATCTTTCAATTTCCCACTAACTTCAAGCAACCCTTAACAATATTTACCAATTGGAAGAAAAATTCTTATTGATTCCAAAATCTATGTATAGATCCACACCTAAGGATTAATAAAACAAAATATATATTGATGAAACTCACAAACCTGGCCAATCATTTTGTGCTTGAGAACTTTTTCTTTGTCAAGAATTTTGATGGCCACATTTTCTCCGGTCTCAGCGTGCCGAGCAAACTTTACCTTAGCAAAATTGCCCTCTCCAAGGGTCCGACCGAGCTCGTACTTCCCCACACGGGTCCTGCTGCCGCTATTATTCCCCGAACGGGACGTCATCATCTGCAATCCTCTTTCCTTCCCTCTCCTCTACAGAATTCCAATACTTTCTTCAATTTTCCTCTCTCTCTCTCTCTAACTTCTTTCACTTTCTCTCTCTAGAGGCTTCCTCACCAACTATCAAAATCTCTTCTTCTTGCATGGCTGCCATACCTGAGACTTGGCGATTCTCATTTTTCCTTCCTTTTCTTTAGGTACGCAAAGAAATAAGACAAGCCCTGACTATGTAGCGACCCTATAATTGAAGAATTCAAGCAAAGACTTAACCTTGGTGCTTGAGGAGGGAGGTTCGAGAGCCGTTGACTGTCCGATCAAAGAAATACCCCATGAATTTCAATAAATCGACAGATGGGAAAATTTTGAGGAAGACGAAAATGAATTCGGGGCAAAGTATGAAACTTTGTGTCTGTATCTTGTTTCTTTCCAGGTGGAGAAGAGGACTGGTTAATTCATTTTAAGTGGGAATTTTCCTGGAATGGTAATTTGAAGTTTTTGGGATGTACGGAGAATTGAATCGGACGGTGAAGGTATCGTAGGTAAGTAAGAGTGGGATTCGCTTTTTGAGGTTCCTACGGAAATGAAGATTTTGATTCAAGATTGAAAAGTAAGCTGAATCCAAGACGATATGATTGGAGCCATTGGCCTTTTAAGACGTCTGAAGCAGACAAGGGGAGAATGGATTGGCTGTTCCGTAATTCTTAGCTTAGGACGTTACTAAAGTGGATGGTCAACGGTTGAATTTTTAATCATTGGATATATTTTAAAATTTTATTTTAATTATTTATAAATTAAAGTTTCTAAATATATGAAGCAGAAAAAGATTAGGTTTTTCTACCATGATCTGTTCCCGTTATTGTAATTTTTTTATAATTTATTAATTTTTATAATTAACTCTAATTTATCTTTCTGTTTATATTTAATCCTTTGCATCTAAATTATATATCAATTTTGAAGGTAGACATGTAAATTTATTAAATATTATTCTATTTATAAATATTTTATTTTTTTATTTTTTATAAAAAATTATTTTAATAATTTTATGTAACTACTATTAAAATTAGTGTTTCATTTAGACCGCAAATACAATGATGCAAATAAATTAAAGCATCAACTGCAAAACTCAATTTATTAAGAAGAAAATTTTAATTGAATGTAAAAAATAAGTGTGAGAAAATGCAATTTTTCCCAAAAGACTTATAGAGCCTATTTATTTTCTATTTTTAAAAATAATTTTTTATTTTTAATTGTTTTTAAAATAAAAAAATTTGTTTAGAAATTGTTTTTTATTATTGTTTTGAAAGCAAATTATTTTTAAAATGAAAAAATAAAAAAAGGGAAATTATTTTTGTTTTCTATTTTTGTTCTTAAAATATTTAAAAATAAAAAATATTTTCAAAATATTTAAACAAAAAAAATTTTTATTTTATAGAATAATTTTTAAATATAATTTTTAGAAATAATGTTTTTAAAAAAAGCCCATAATTTAAAAAAAAAAACAATACAAAAGAAGGTTAAGAAAATTATAAACACCAAAGGAGAAATAAAACTAAAAAAAAAACTGGTAAAAGCTTTCATTAATATATTTATATCAAATCATAAGACATAGTTATTATTTCTCTTGATCACTTTGTTTCTCAACTCTTGAACCACCATATATTTTAACAAATACTTTATCTATTTATCATAAATTATTATAACAAAAAATTTCTTTTGTTTCTCAATATATTTCTGTAAGCTATTAAAGTTATATGATTAATTTTTCTCAAATTTTATCATGACGAAAAAATTCTCTGAATAAATATTTATTTTAAAAATCGAATTTGTGTCTTTACACTTTACTACTATTAAAATTAGTGTATAATTAAAACTGTAAATAAATTATGCAAATAAAGCAAAGCATCAATTGCAAAACTTAATTTATTAAGAAAGATATTGTAATTGAGTCTGCGTGAAAAAATGTAATTTTTCCAAAATATTATAACAAAGCAAGTTCTATATTTTTGTATAATTGAAAAGAAACAATACAAAAGAAGGTTAAGAAAATTATAGACACCAAAGGAGAAATAAAACTAAAAAATCATCAGCTAAAAGTTTTTATTAACATATTTATATCAAACCATAAGGCATAGTTATTATCCCTCCTGATTACTCTGTTTCTCAATTGTTGAAGCACCATATATTTTAACAAATACTTTATCTATTTTTTATAAAATACAATTGTTATAACCCCAAGTTAGAAGTACGTAATCGGCACGGATAATGAGAATAATCTCGTCCCGTAAACCTCTTTTATGATACATATAAATAAATTTCTCACAATTAAGATAAATTGTGATCAAACTCATAATTAAATATACATTTGAGAATTTAACTTCTATACTATATAATTTTAATTATCTTAAAATATACACAAATATTATGTAAAATAGAAGCTGAGATCCTGCCTGTGATATATAGAGCAACTCTAGAGTGTAAAATACAACATAAACTAAAAACTAAGAGTTTTAAAAATAAAGTATGTTCACCCATAAAATGTCTCGCCTAACTGTCCAGTTATGTGTAGGAGAAGGACCAAACTCTGTATTTTTATCTGAAAAATGTAGAAATATCGTATAGTGAGTTTGTCAACTCAATGAACAGGTAATTCTTACCATAACGGAAACAGGACAAATAAGGCACGAGTTTTTCCTTCACAAATAAATATTTAATGCAAGGAAAAGATGAATGATATATGCATCATATGTTTGAAAGATCAATAATAAAAAAGTTTCAGTATCAAACTATATAATATCAATGTTACAATATTATATAAATAAATACAAATAAGTTTAAAACTTTTCATAGATTAAAGAATTCTCTCTATGTAAGATCCATAGTCATTTCTCAAGCATGCAACAAAAAGAGTGTTCACCATCAATCAGGAATCCATTAGGCAAAAGTCTGCACAATCATCCATCAGGCAAAAGTCCACACAATCATCCATCAGGCAGAAGCCCGCATCCATCAATTCATCCATTAGGCAAAAGTCCATTTCATTGAACTCAAGATGCACTAAGGTTAGCATTCATAGCTACTAGATTGCAATGCTTTCAATTTAAATTCCTTCGTATAGATACAATAAAGAAATAACAATAAATGCAAGATAAACAAAAATGTCACATCCCTTCTAAAAAATCATATAATCACTTATCAACAATAACCACAACAATATCAATTTAACTTACACATTTATATCCAAAGACCCACACATGTGCCTCATAAAATCATTTATCAATTCATATAAAATATCAACACCACCATAAACCAACATAATTTTTGAGTATTCTCAATCAATATAGTTTAATATCAATAGAGAACTAAAATATCAATAATGCTTGTCCTATATTTCTAAGGTTTATATTAGGAGCCATGTTTTGAAATGCATGTTCATCAATAAAAATAAATTTCACATCAATAGTAATGTCTCATATGGATGTAGAAAATTAATAATTAAAAATTATGTTATAATAAGTATTATCTATTCACCTGATAAGAGCTCCAAGTTGAACAGTCTTAAAATTACTTTTCCAATTTAAATTTGATCAAATAGATCTCAAAAATGTGTTTGGAGAGTTCAAAAACCTAAGAAATGACCTTGGAAGCTTGGTCAACGTTAGCACTGTTCACGGCCGGAAACACTGTTCACGCGTGGCCGAAATCACTGTTCATGCTAGAAATACTATTCAGACACTGTTCACAGTTACTGTTCACCGAAGTAAATTTTACAAAATTAAAATACCAAATCATGTTGTTTGATCGTAAAATTTATCATACAACCAGTATTCTACATTCTTAACAAAACCTCTAACTTAAAAACTTGAAAAACCATCAAAAATTTAACATTTTAGAAAAATTACCTATAAGTTACTATTCACAATTTTTCAGCAAAATTTCAGTGATTTTCCGAAGAAATTGATCGGTGGGTTTTGAAACTTTCATCGCCACGAGTCTAACGGTACCTCCTGTATTTCAATTGGATGTCTAGAATGAAAGAAATTTTAGAGAGAAGTTGAAAAGTTTAGAGAGAGAAAGAGAGAGAAAAAATTCTTCCCTCCCTGCGCGCTGTGCTCCCTGCTTCTGCTTCTCCTTTCTGTTTGTTTTTTTATATTAATATTATTATTATTTAATAATTGCATAATAGCATTTATTTTTATATATATTCATATAAATACTATTTTTCATTCTAAAATATTTCAATTTTTTTAAAAAATTTACATTCTCATAAAACTTTAGTTGAACTCTTAAATCATGATTTTTCTTGATAAAAATCTTAATAAAATAAATTTAAAAATAAATATCTTTATGCATAATAAAAGAAAGAATATTTCTAAAAATAAAACAAAAATTTATTAGAGGCATATATAATTATTTTAAACAAAACAAAAATTATTTTAATCAAAAATATATTTACTTATAGCAAAACATTATTATTTACAAATTACGGGATATTACATTCTTTCCCCCTTAAGAAATTCAGTCCCTGAATTTCAATTCATCCTATCACAAATAGGAAAAGAAGTTAAGGCATAAATTTCAGTTATTAACCACATTAATTAAGAAATTGGGAATATCTCTTTTCTTAAGTGATTTTGCCATATAACTTTAGCCATAGAGATTTTCTTCAATTATAAGTTCTTCACTTGTCAATCAATAAGAAACATTGATTTTTTTTTCATGATTAAACCAAATTTTTATCTAATTGTATTTCTTAGAATTAGATAACATTAGAAGAATCTGATAGGCACCTCTTTAACATTAATGCAAGAAGGAATGTATTCACATTACTTAATCCTGATAGCAAGGCTAGACAATTTACTACTATGCCTACTTTGTTCAAGATTTTAAAAGAGCCTATATACTAGAGCTTAGCTTAGCATGGTATAAACGCTTAACACAAATGCCTTGATCGCTTTACATTATTTTCGTACATGGTTCTCAAAATATTTTCATGTTCCTTCTCAATCATAGTAGGTAAATTTAGGTGTTCTTCATGCCTTAATACTCAATCAGTATATACTATAAACTTATTATCCTTTCTAATTTGCACATAATCTGCCAACTTACATAGTTATACATACTTGATATAAATATATTTTTTTAAATACGTTCTTTGTTAGATAAATTCTTTTAAAATCTCCATACTTTAACTTACCAACCACTTGATAGTTGAGTTTCAAAGAAAAGAAATTAACTTTTCTTGTAATAAGGAAAAAGAATCTTGCATTTAAAGCTAAACATAAATAAGGGAAAATGCAATAGAATAGACGAAAAGTATAATAGAGAATGGTGCCAAAATAGGAAGTCAGAAGTTTGGACAAAGTATTGAAAGAAAATTAAAATTGGCGGCCGTAATTCTTAAAAATCTATAAACAAAATCTAGCTGTTATTTCGACAAAAATTGATGGCCACAAATTTTGAATATATTTGCCAAAATCCACTTTAAAGCTGTTGATATTCTGTGGAAAAGAAATATTTCTGAGCTTATAAAAGTCTGTGAAAAATAAAGAATACATAGTTAACTGGTAGGATGCAGTTGATTGCTTCAAAATAAATGTAATCAATCAACTGTAAAATAAACCAATCCAAATTAAAAATTCTCAAGATAACTAGTCGACTTAATAATACCTATAGTCGATTGGCAAGAACATTGAGAAAACAAAATAATAATTTGATTGTCCCTCTTCAACAATTAACTTGTTTATATTTTTACTTTTTTTTACACCTATCACTTACAACTTTCTCTACAAGAATCATGACATCAATTCTTCATCAAGGACAACAAGGAAAAGACAAGTTTCTGGTGATATTTTAATCTTATTATCTTTATGTGCTTAATGTGAACCACGTTCACAACTACTGTACATATACATACTTGTCGTCATTTTTGAAATTTTTACTTTAAATTTAGCTGATATCTACCAATCACTCACATAGTTGTTCTAATTATACTCAGTCTATTCGTACAACTATCATAAGTATGTCTTTCTCTGAGTTCTGTAAATATACATGTTAGTATATTTACTTTCATACTCAAAATTAAGGTGTGTGCAGCTATGGAGGGAATCACATTTCGTCAATTTAGAAATATTTGTGTTTTTTGTGGTTCCAATCCTGGAAAAGATGGAGAGTATATGAAAGCTGCACAAAACCTAGGTATGGTACTGGTCAGGAGAAAAATTCATTTAGTCTATGGTAAAGGTAACCGTGGTTTAATGGGGTGTGTGTTTACAATTGTACATATAGGAGGATGTCAAGTTCTAGGCATTATTCCTACAACTCTAGCCGCATCCAACATCATAGGAAAGACAATTAGGGAAGAATTTAGAGTTACTTCTATGCATGAGCGCATGGCTAGAATGATGAGCAATGCTGATGCCTTTATTGCCTTACCAGGAGGTTTTGGTACTTTAGAGGAAATTTTTCAAATAGTCTCTTGGACATAATTGAATATGCATAACAAACCGATAGATTTGTTAAATGTTAACCATTTCTTTGATAGTTTGTTGTCTTTTCTTGATCATGCTGTAGAACAAAAGTTCATTCCACACTCAGCACGACGAATTCTTATCTCAGCTTCAAATGCCGAGGAGTTGATTGATATTTTACAAGTATATGTTCATGTACTTGATCCAACTATAGCTCGAATAAATTGGAATACAGACAACCGTAGAAAGTGCAAGTTAGATTTTAATCTTCATCTGTAACTGTAGTAGGATATGCCATTGTTATATTGCTTCTACTTTCTTAGGGTCAACTTGGATATCATTTTTATCAATCATACTCATTTAGAGTTGGTAAAATTATCTTTAAATATTGCTTATGTTACTCTGAATTCTTAGAATATTTTAGTATATCATCAATAAATACAAAAAATAATTTGATCTAGGAATAGCTTAATTACTATTCATCAAGTCTATAAATGCAGTCATGACATTTGTCAAACCCAAATTACATTACTAAAAACTTATAGTGCTCATACCGAATTCTGAAAGCTGTTTTTAGATTATTCTTCCTCAATTGATAATATTCATATCTCAAATCAATTTTTTTAAAAATATTGAGCACCTTGTAACTGATCAAACAGATCATCTATACGAGGTTATACACTGCCATCTTATTCAACTGTCTATAATTTATGCACAACCGTAGCGATCCATTCTTCCATTTCACAATTTGGACTAAAGCACTACAAAAAGAGTATTAGGGCGTATAAATCCCTTATCTAACAAATATTACAACTAATTCTTCAATTTCTTAAGTTCAGTGCAATGAACTAAATTTCTTTTTTTTTTTCCATCGAAACGACCGAAACGTTTCCGTTTCCTGAGTCACCGATACGAAATGGAGTTATCGAAACGAAACGAAGTGTTTGTTAAGAAATTATGCTATTTCAATTAAAATTACTATGTTTCGAAATGTTTCGGTAGAAATATTCTTGTTTCAATGAAAATTTTGGTGGAAATACTCTTATTTCGAGTTGTTTCGATAGAAATACTCTTATTTCAAGTTATTTCGATGGAAATACTCTTGTTTCGAATTATTTCAATGGAAATACTCTTGTTTCGAGTTGTTTCGATGGAAAAGTACTAAACTTATTTGAAAAATAAAAAAATTGACAATTTAAAAGTATATGAAAGTAGTATTATATCACATCCAACATCAAGTTATTTTTTCTCACAAGTCACAAAATCTCTATTAACTTCATACTCTCTCCCTTTGTTCTCATGACATTATTTTTCTTCATTATTTTCATTTTAAAGAGGAAATTACAAAAATGATGCAAAGAGAGATTGAAAGGCAAAGAGAGAGAAATATACCTAAAGATAGAGATAGAATTATGGTCGACAGAGAAAGAGACTTAAATATAAATGTCACGAAAGAGTTAAGAAGAAGATGGAGAGATAGATGCAAGAGAGAGATTGTTATTGAATGCTATTAAGATTTGAGTTGAAGTCCCTACTGTAGTAGTATGTTTACTTACTATTCAATTATAAACATTAATTCAAATTAATTTTAATATAATTTTATATATCTATATCATTAATATTATGTTAAAATATTTTAAAATTTTAAAAAAATATTATTTGAAATTATTTGAAACGTTTCTTAAAAAATTTTTCGTTTCTTCGAAATTTTCGAAACGTTTCGAAATGTTTCTGTTTCTGGAGTCACCAAAACGGTACCTCGAAACGAAATTTAGTACCTTGGTTCAGTGGTTGCCATTCTATATGAGGTATAAACACTAGTTGGATTCCAGTAAGTAAATCAATATCAAATTCCATTTATCATTTAGGGATAATCCTGAAAATTTCTCAGGAAACACATTAGAGAATTCTCTAACCACCAGAACTTGATCTACATTAATATATTTTATATCTATATCCTTGACCACTACCAAATATCCTTGGTACTTTTTTGCAATGACTTATGGGCTGCTAAAGCAGAGATTAAATTATTGGACACCTCACTACAATCTCTTTGTATCAAGAAAAAAGATTTTCTCGTCTAAATCATTGTAGCACATCCTACAGCAATCCCATATATGAGATATTATTTCATCTATGGTACAACTTTTAACAATAGATTTAACAGAGAACAATTATGAAACATATTCGAACAAATGCACAAAATAAACATCATATTCCATAGCTAAAATAGCTCTACGAATCAAGTCATTCCATGCAAAAATTCTTAACAATTCAATGCAATTTTCAAGTATAAGCATATACCATATTTAATGCATATATTATGTTACAAACATGGCATGTAAGCCATATTTCATCAATCTAATGTATGATTGATTTACTGTATCACGCAAACACCATATCTCAACTAACTCGTTGCACATTATTTCATAACTTTTTTTTATCTCATGGCTGTCTATTTTTTTTTTCTGTGTCTTAACTAGATCAGTACGAACATACTTGTCATGTGACCTTTTAGCATCACCTTTCCTGATTTAAGGGTCATTCCCCCTATAACTTTTCTTTCTTATAAATAGCTGGGATATGATGTTAATTTTTACAGCTAGTATACAATAACATAGAATGTTGGGTACAATTTGTTACTACTATCATGTATATATCAGTACAAATTATAACTATCACTGGAATATATGCTAATCATGCTAAACTAAATAAACACAATTATGCCATAGTATTGTATAATACAAATCAAACAGAAAGAATCATTGCTACGTAATGTTAGCCATCACTTTATTTTTAACTCTTTCATACTATTTAGAACAATTCACAATTGAAAATATTTTTAAACAATTGACTTATGACACAACAGAAGAAAATTAACTCTGAATAGAAAGAATTTTGACACCCTACAGAATCCTCCAACAGCAGCTTATTATAAATATGTCCAGTTCATATCTATATTCAAGGTCATACTAAAGAATTCTTTGCTCCATTAGATCACAGGAAAACCTAGGGTTCTGATACCAACTTTGTCACAACTCCAAGTTAGGAGTACGTAACCGGCACAGGTAATGAGAATAATCTCGTCCCGTAAGCCTCTTTCTTGATACATATAAATGAATTTCTCACAATTAAGATAAATTGTAACCAAACTCATAATTAAATATGCATTTGAGAATTTAACTTCTATACTATATAATTTTAATTATCTTAAAATATAAACAAATATTATGCAAAATGGAAGCTGAGATCCTGCCTGTGATATATGGAGCAACTCTAGAGTGTAAAATACAACATAAGCCAAAAACTAAGAGTCTTGAAAATAAAGTAGGTTCACCCATAAAATGTCTCGCCTAACTGTCCAGCTATATGTAGGAGAAGGACCAAACTCTGTATTTTTATCTGAAAAATGTAGAAATATCGTGTAGTGAGTTTGACAACTCAGTGAGCAAGTAATTCTTACCATAACGGAAACAGGACAAGCAGGGCACGAATTTTTCCTTCACAAATAAATATTTAATGCAAGGAAAAGATGAAATGACATAAACATCATATCCATATGTTTGAAGATCAATAACAAGAAAATTTCAGTATTAAAATATATAATATAAATGTTACAATATTATATAAATAAATACAAATAAACTTAAAGCTTTTCGTAGATTAAAGAATTCTCATCAGGCAAAAGCCCGCGCAATTCATCTATCAGGCAAAAGCCCGCCCAATCATCCATTAGGTAAAAGCCCGCACAATCATCCATAAGACAAAAGCTCGCATCCATCAGGCAAAAGCCCGCACAATTCATCCATCAAGTAAAAGTTCATTTCATTGAACTCAAGATGCACTAAGGTTAGCATTCATAGCTACTAGATTGCAATGCTTTCAATTTAAATTCCTTCGCATAGATACAATAAAGAAATAACAAGAAATGCAAGATAAACAAAAATGTCACATCCCTTCTAGAAAATCATATAATCACTGATCAACAATAACCACAACAACATCAATTTAACTTACACATTTATATCCAAAGGCCCACACACATGCCTCATAAAATTATTTATCAATTCGTATAAAATATCAACATCACCATAAACCAACATAATTTTTGAGTAATCTCAATCAATATAGTTTAATATCAATAGAGAACTAAAATATCAATGATGCTTGTCCTGCATTTCTAAGGTTTATATTAGGAGCCATGTTTTGAAATGCATGTTCATCAATAAAAATAAATTTCACATCAATAGTAATGTCTCATATGGATGTAGAAAATTAATAGCTAGAAATTATGTTATAGTAAGTATTATCTACTCACATGATAAGGGCTCCAAGTTGGACAGCCCTAAAATTATTTTTTCAATCCAAATTTGATCAAATAGTTTAAAAAATATATCCGGAGGGTTCAAAAATTTAAGAAATGACCTCGGAAGTTTGGTCAACGATGGCACTGTTCACGATCGAAAAATACTGTTCACGCGCGGCCAAAATCACTATTCACGCTTCTGTTTGTTTATTTTTTTTATTAATAATAATATTATTTAATAATTGCATAATTGCATTTGTTTTTAGATATATTCATATAAATACTATTTTTCATCCTAAAATATCTCAAATTTTTTTAAAAATTTACATTCTCATGAAACTTTAGTTGAACTCTTAAATCATGATTTTTCTTGATAAAAATTTTAATAAAATAAATTTAAAAATAAATATCTTTATGCATAATAAAAGAAAGAATATTTTTAAAAATAAAACAAAAATTTATTAGAGGCATATATAATTATTTTAAGTAAAACAGAAATTATTTTAATTAAAATTATATTTACTTATAGTAAAACATTATTTATAAATTACGGGATATTACAACAATAAAAAAATTTAATTTCTTAATATATTTCTATAAGCTATTAAGATTATATGACTAATTTTTTAAAAATTTTATTATGACAAAAAAAATTCTTTCAATAAATACCTTTTCTAAAAATTAAATTTGTATTTTCACTTTGGATATATAGTTCACTTACCATTACGTTCAACACTTATTAATATAAAATCATTAACAATATCTTAATTATACTAATAATTGTATATAATTTATGATTACAATAATTGAAGAAAGCATTAAATACCTTACCAATTACGGAGAGGGAGGATCCATAAGAAATACTATTAAGAAGAATTTTTAGTTCCAAAAAAAAAAAATTAGGTTCTTACCTTTAAAATTGTTATGCCACATTGAATTCAAATAAAAATAGTTAGGTGCCCAGGTTAGAAAATTATTTTTAAAAGATAACTGCAAGATCCCAAAGGGTTGCCTTGAAGGTGGCCACGTGTCACTTTCAGCAGTTGACAAAATTACACTATTGCCCTTAATTCTTTTTGACTTAAATATTTTAATCTTTTATTTAAAATAAACGCTAGTGTAATGCGTTGCACGCGTTGTTTCATTTTTTTTTCACTTTAAATCAACTTAGCAAAAATATAAATCAGATAGAAACTTTGTACCAAAAATTAGAAAATAAATAAATAAATAAAGGAGTTCTATACGTTAGAGGTTGATACATTTGATCAACTAGATTTTCGGTCACTGGATGCACGAAATCTTATTTATATTATTACTAAAAATGTAATATAATATAAATTTAATAATCCCTTATACTCACTTGACATAATAGAGAATATATAAATAAAAGAAAAAATTAATTATAAATATAAAAAATAAGCAAACATTTAATTATTTTCAAATCCCGAAAAAAATTTCATTAGGAAGCTGGAAAGGTCAAGTATATTCAGATGGCATCCGTAGATAATGTAAAACGGAAATACAAATTTATAGGTTAGCTGTAGCAAGCCTATCATATGTTACATTTCAAATAATTGCAAGTCCCAAATGCAACTTAAGTTTAATGCGTCGGTGGGGCCATGCATTTGAGTATCATTCATTAATTTTTTAAAGTATAATTGCTCAAATATTTTTCAACTAATAAGATAACAAATTGATTAAATATATTTTAGTTCTTTCTCTTAGGAGTGTATCCAGATCGAATAAAGTTGATCGAATTAATTCAAATCAAAACAAAATAAATAAAAAAATCAATAAAAAATTATTTATATTTATTTTTTATTAAAAAAATTGATTAGTTCAGTTTGATTTTTAATTTTTTTTAAAATTAAATCTAACCGAATAAAATCAACCGATATATACACTTATTTAATAAAAGAAGTCCAGTTTCTAAGAAAATATGGACAAATATTTTTTAATTTTTATTCTATTTGTTCTCAAATAACGCATGTAGCTCATATTTGTTTAATAATTATTGGAACCTCCATATCAGCTTATGCTTTTCTTGAGCAGTGCCTTGTAGGGCCTTAAATTTTTTTCTCTCATGCAATTACGTAGACCCCTCCCTCTTCCCCAGTTCATTAACAACATTTCACAAGCAAAACTTAGACAGTCCTAGCAATTGTAACCAGGCACTGTGTTTGCGATTCCAACGCCAATAGCACCGACCTGGACTTGTGCCTCGTCATAAGGATCTACACACACAGCAGCTCTCTATACTCCACTTAATAGTTTGAACTCCTCGCGAGGCATGGTAAATTCACAGGCAGACTTCCAGTGCCCCACGAAGTGACTGGACCTACACTAAAGCTCTATTGTGCCTCCTAAACAAACTACAGAAGGTCTCAAGCGCACCAAGGCAAGAAAGTTTGGAGAAAAAAAATCGATTAATTGACCCAAATCAAACCCACTATGTAAGGGTTCGGTTTCATGGACCAAACTCAAATAAAGTAGGTATATTTTTTTTCTTATAAACATATAATTCTTTCGGTTTGTTTCAACCTCTAAAATCTACCAAATTGAATCAATGAACACCCCTTCTTGTGTTTTGTCACTCTGTGAGCACAAAACTCCTTGCTCTCTCTCTCTCTTCAACCAAGAACCCTTTGTAGTAACTTTTGGTGACCAATCTTCAATTTAGGTAACACTCTCTTAGAAACAAGAAAGACCGATTTTCTTGTTCTTCCCATAATCCCTCTACGAATATAGTATAATAATCCATTATGTTGTTGAAAATATTTTATTTTCAATTTTGATTCCCCAATGGAAGAAACTCTCTTGTTTCAGTCATACATATTTCATTTTTAGCAACAATTTTTGTTTAGGCATTTGGGTTTTTATTTTAATTTTTTTTGTTGAGGAATAGATTGTTGATGTAATAGCCGTAAATTTAATAAAGTTTAAATTAGAGAAAATTATGAATTAAAAAGAGGATTTTGAAAATAGAGATAAGAACCGGTAAAAATAAGTTTTTTTTATTACATGGAGTAAAAAATTACAAAAAAAATATGAGAATTTAAATTTTGGGGTCAAAATGTAATTTCTTAAAAATTTCGGGGTCAAAATATAAATAAGAAAAATTTGTAAGGACCTCCCTCTAAAATTGGATTTTTACAGAAAGGTCCTCTGGGATATTTTAAAGGGTTTTAGACACCAAGGAGCTCATAATTTCCAGATTTTCTCTCTCTCATCAGAAATTTCTCTTTCGAAAACCTCTAACTTCTCTCTAAGATTTCTCCGCATCCAGACCTCGGATTTCGACACTACCACCACCAACGGACTCAGGACGAAGAGTTCTACAAATCCATCCAATTAGTTTTTGGAGAATTGGCCGGAGATTGGCCGAAAAATTGAAGAAAAAATTACCTAAAAAAGTAATATTCGAAACTCCTATATGTGGTTGTTTAACGCAAAAACTAACACTATAGATCGATCCATAAGGTACTAAAACCTTTGGATCTAAAATTGCAGGCCGACCTACCACCGCACGCGCCCCCACGCGCCTCTTCTTCCTCAGCGCGTGAAGCCCACACACACAGCTTCTTGGGCAGCGTGTGTAGCACGTGACAACCGGACCCTGTTGCATTGACCTACATTGACTGAGCTTCCGGATGCCAAATTTTACAAATCCGGAGTCATTTTCAAGGTTTTTGGACCTTCCGAACTCAATTTTAGGGTTTATTTTGCCAAATTCAGACCCGAAACATGGATTTTAGGTTGTCCAACTTGGTACCATAATTTTGTGAGTAGATGATTCTTTCTATGACTTGCCTTTACTCTTCTTGAACTTTAAATTGATAAATGAGTATGTTTATAAGTTATTTATACTTTTATATGTTCCTGAAATAGTTTAGAATATCTGAAACGATTGCAATATGATATCTAGTTCAAGAAGGGTATGACTTTTGAAATGAATTTTGAAACACATTGAACATATGATTTTTAAATGTATTTCTCATTATATCGTAAAGGAAATATGTTATGCATATGATATTGATTTATACAGTGATATGTTTGCCTCGGATATGGGCATGTATACGTGATTTCCCTGATTGAGAAGTTTTTGACAGAGTAATGTACTGAGAATAAAAAGCTATATTATGAGAGTACCTCTGTTTTGATTAATATGAAATATATGAGATTATGGTTTTATGGAGGAATCCTATTGGAAACACTGTCTGCTAACAGCAGGTGATGTTAGCTTTGGTACACCTTGATTGTCTCAGGTAGCAGGGGG
Source organism: Gleditsia sinensis (assembly GCA_037074535.1). NCBI lineage: Eukaryota > Viridiplantae > Streptophyta > Magnoliopsida > Fabales > Fabaceae > Gleditsia > Gleditsia sinensis. The sequence continues at coordinate 33,990,831 of CM073473.1, read as the reverse complement.
TGGTGCTAGCCTCGTGTGAGGGCCAACACACGGGAGATGATATGTGCAGGAGAGCGGAATGTCTCCTATATGGGCGTGATGCTAGTTATATGAGATGTGATTTGCCTTCCCTTGCTATGTGCTTTGAAAATACCCATATAGAGTCCCTTCGTGTGTCCTCTTGAATGGTAATAGGGCAAACCTCAGCGGAATGCTGAGTTTAGGCAAATCCTATACCACCAAAGTACGGAATGTAACATCCTTAATTTCGTTTCTTTTATTAATAAAGATACATAAATATTTAATTAAGAAAATAAAATTTAATAGACAATTTTTAGATATCTAAGGAAATATAATCCTTAGAAATTCTTCATCTTACATGTATGCATAACAATGTTCTAACATTAATGGAATAGGTAAAGAGAGAAAACTTAAGAGAAAATATTAGAAATAAACATGTTAAAGAAAGGTGAAATTCTTGAGTAAGGAAGATAAATTTTTATAAAGTATGTAAAGGTCTTAAAATTTCAAGAATATTGGATTAGGGTAATTTTTCCTAATTTAAGAGTTAAAGTTACTAAGTTTAGTATCTCCACCCATAAATTGTGCTTTCACCTATGCACACTTCATATAGAGTTTTTCTACTTCACATAAATTTTTCGCAAGCCAATAGGATAGCCCAAGGAAGAAATAAAACATAGACTTGAACTAGGATATAGAAATTGGATCGGTAGCCCAAAAATCATGAAAATGTGACCAAATCCATTATGAAAGGTAGAATTTTAACCAAAGTAAAGAAAATGGGTAAGAATGAGCCCAAATCTAGGAGGAAAAAAAATAAAAATAAAAATAAAAATAAAAATAAAAATAAAAATAAAGTGATAAAATAACGGTGTAATCAAGATTAGGTGACATGGCATTAAGACAAAAATTTAGCAAGTGGTGTGCTATCCTACATTCATAATTTTAGCAAGTGGTATGATAATACATGGCATTAGGACAAAACATCTATATCCTACACTCATAATTTTAACAAGTGGTTAATAATACATAGCATTATGACAAAACATACTTATCGTACACAAATAATTTTAGCTAAGCAAGGAAGATTCAAGGGTTGAAAATTTTCCACCTAAAAAGGTAAACTTATCATACTTGATTAAGACAAAAGAAAAAGGAAATGAATCCCTAAATCAAAGGGACCTTGTCCTTTATCTTAAGAACATATTATCATAATTTTTAAAATACAAATCTTATTTTCCTATGCATATCTTGACTAAGGAAGATGAAGACAAGAACATGAGTTGTTTTTTTTCCAAAAATCAACCAAGTGCATCCTAATTGTGATAAGGTAGACTCATGATCATGAAAGGTGAATTATTTGATAGTCTATTTAAGCAAAATCCACCCTTATAACATTATAATTTCGTCCAATTGAGGGAGAGAAAGAATATAAGCAAGGTAGAGTGAGGAAAGGAGAGGAAGAGAGGAAGAAAGAGGAAGGAGAAGTCTAGAAGACTAAGTGCTCAAGGTAGGTTTAACAATATTTCTTTTTGAAAAAACGTTTTGAAATTTGCAACATTTTTGTGGGATTTTGACCTTAGAACTTTGATGATTGGTCATGGATGTTACTTTATCATGTTACATATTATGTATGTTTGAATACTTGGGTTGGTGTAGATAGTTCTGTATAGGTATGGCTATGGGTGGCAAAATTTTAAGCTTTTGTTTTAAAAATTCTAGAAAGAATCAGTAAGGAATTTAAATAAATGGTTAATATGAAAAATGTATATCTATGTCTCACAGATATTTAGCCACTAGAATCACTCAATTTGGAGTACATATGAGGTAGAAATGGTCTGATTAGTAAACAATTGTCAGAAAATAGTTAATCAGGGAAGAATATGTTAGGATAGCTTCTGTGTTTTAATTTTTTGGAACATTTTATAGGGAATTAAAATAAATAGTTAACATAACAATTATAGCTATATATGTCACGGATATTTAAGCACTGAAATCACTTAATTTGGAGTCCATATGAGGTAGATATGGTGCGATTAATAAGCAATGGTCAGAAAATAGTTAATCAGTGAAGAATATGTTAGAATAGCTTATGTGTTTTTAATTTCTTGAAACATTATGAAGGGAATTAAAATAAATTATTAACATAATAATTATAGCTATATGTGTCACAGATTTTTAGCCACTGGAATCACTCAATTTTAAGTCCATATGAGGTAGATATGGTCTGATTAGTAAGCAATTGTCAGAAAATAGTTAATCAGCGAAGAATATGTTAGCATAGCTTCTGTGTTTTAATTTCTGGGAACATTCTGTAGGGAATTAAAATAAATGGTTAACATAATAATTATAACTATATGTGACACGGATTTTTAGCAACTGGAATCACTCAATTTGGAGTCCATATAAGGTAGATATGGTCCGATTAGTAAGCAATAGTTAGAAAATGGTTAATCAGGGAAGAATATATTATGATAGCTTTTGTGTTTTAATTTTTGGGATCATTCTATAAGGAATTAAAATTAATGGTTAACATAATAATTATCGCTATATGTGTCACGGATTTTTAGCCACTGGAATCACTCAATTTGGAGTCCATATGAGGTAGATATGGTCTGATTAGTAAGTAATGGTCAGAAAATGGTTAATCAAGGAAGAATATGTTAGGATAGCTTCTGTGTTTTAATTGCTGGGAACATTATCTAGGGAATTAAAATAAATGGTTAACATAAAAATTATTGCTATATGTGTCACGGATATTTAGCCACTGGAATCACTCAATTTGAAGTCCATATGAGGTAGCTATGGTTTAATTAGTAAACAATGGTCAGAAAATGGTTAATCAGGGAAGAATATGTTAGAATAACTTTTGTATTTTAATTTCTAGGAACATTCTATAGGTAATTAAAATAAATGGTTAACATAATCATAGCTATATGTGTCACAGATTTTTAGCCACTGGAATCACTCAATTTGGAGTCCATATGAGGTAGATATAGTCAGATTAGTAAGCAATTGTCAGAAAATGGTTAATCAGGGAAGAATATGTTAGGATAGTTTCTGTGTTTGAATTTCTGAGAACATTCTGTAGAGAATTAAAATAAATTGTTAACATAATAATTATAGCTATATGTGTCATGGAGTTTTAGCCACTGGAATCATTTAATTTGGAGTCCATATGAGGTAGATATGGTCTGATTAGTAAGTAATGGTCAGAAAATGGTTAATCAGGTAAGAATATGTTAGGATAGCTTCTGTGTTTTAATTTCTGGGAATATTCTATAGGGAATTAAAATAAATGGTTAACATAAAAATTATAGCTATATGTGTCACGAATTGTTTGCCACTAGAATCACTCAATTTAGAATTCTTATGAGGGAGATATATGTATATATTACTAAGTAGAGGTCAGAATCTACCTGAGAAGAAATCACCTGTATTTTGAGGGAGTAATATCACCATGATTCCTTAATCTTTTGCTAAAATGTTCAACATAATAGTTTTCGATAATAGTTTTTTCTTTAAATTGACACCAAGATCACCTAAATCCAAATTAAAAAGAGGAAGTTATACTCTGGTTAGTAAGTGAAGGTCAGATAGGATGAAAGCTTGCATCAATAATATAATGAAATAAAAATAATATTTAAAAAGAAGAAGAATCTTAAAATTGAAAATAATAAATGACTAGTATATGCCATAACCATTGCCATTGCATGAATTTCTTACCATCTTAAGTGTGAAATTTTGACATGAAAATATTTTATAAAGTGATATTTGAAATGGTTATGTTCATGACATGAACACCAATGATTTTTGGTAATAATTATATTTTGATGAACATACTTGTTATTGAAATAATATTTTTGGCTATTATTGTGAAAAGAAACGAAATGAGCACAGTCACATGGTAATCCGTGTGGTACACCAGTAGGGGACGCCCTACCAACGGTTATGATTATATTAATATGAAAAGAAAGAGAAAGTGTGCCATGTTGGACAAAGCAAGAAAAGCCTGTACTGGAGAGTAGAAAACTCACCCTGACCGGGATAGCTTGATATGAGAATAAATTGATAAATATCATATGATATTATGAAAATAGTTAATCCTGTCATACATGTCATTAATGTACAATTTTTATGTGCATAGATAAAGTGCATTCATGTGACTAAAGATATTTGATGTAGTTTATATAGATGAACATGACGTGTTGAGCTATATTGATGATGATTTATTGTTGAATTTACTGGGATTTAATTCTCACTATATTTCCATGTCATGTTCAGAAAATTAGTTATGCAGATTTTTCTATGGCTCTGGCTTTTAGTGCACGTTGGATCGAGTTACTCTATGATGGACAGATCTCAGAAACAAATAAAATGTTTGTGGTCGAGTTGGCTCAGATCTCGGTGAAGGTGCAACCACCCGTACCTGTATCTCCAACATTGGTCAACCAGAATAAATAAGCTATATATATTTATGTGTTTGATATGTTGTACGTACGTTTTGATTAATGATGTGTATGTGAACTCTATATTGTATAATAATAATAATAAAAAAGTTGTTACACGGAAGGGGTTAAACTATGATATGGTGGTTCTGATATGGGATCTTCCAAATGTTTTCATAAGAATTATATTGATGCATAACATGATTTTATTACCATTCTTTCAGCATTACTTATGAATTGAATATGAATATGAATTTGAATAGAGATAATTTGAAATGCGGGTCACATATTAATGTACCTCTGAATTGTATTTCCAATGTGACAAGTTTTTAAAATAAAGAGTACATTCATATGTTGACCTAAGAGGTCATAGGAGGTGTTATCTACTCATTGAGTTGTAAAACTCACTACACGTGGTTGATATGTTTTTCAAATGAAGACCCAGAGTTTGATCCTGCGGTTTCTTGATCGACTAGGTGTCGTACTTATGTAGTGAGCTTAAATTATTTCTGGGCTTTCAGTGTTTAAAATTGTAATATAATTGTACTCTAGTGTTACTCTGAACGCTACAGGCAGGATCTTTACTTCTGTTGTAATATTGTTAAGTGTAGCATTGGCATGTATAATTAGTTATGTTGGGAACTTGCAAACGTATGATATTATTCTGATATGTCATCATATGAAGTTGATTGCACATAGATAAAAATAAAGTTATCGGACAGTAGTGTTATTCGCGTTCCTAAAAGTAAGGGCGTGACAGTTAATGGTTTTGCTTTTATAGTAGGGTTGCTCTAGAAGCATACTAAATAGAATTATTGGACAAAAAAGTTGTTATATGAAGTTCCTGCTACTGATGATGGAAAATATGCAATATTCCTGTCTAGTTAAAAATTGACCAACTTCCATGGAAGCACAGTCAGACTCCTCCCTTTTCAATGATAACGAGCATATGTGAAATGTAATGCTTTGGTTTCTTTGTTGTTGTTGCCACAAAGGGTTGTGAAATATTTTTTGCTTAGTACAAAACAGAGGTTTTTTAAATATGGAAGAAATGAGCAACCCAAATCGTGCATTATGGACGGCACAGGAGCATGAAAGTTACTCGAAGCTTTGTTTGCCCATAAAAAAATTTGATGGATCAAATCAAATCGAACTGAATTGAACCGATTTTTTATTGGTTCGGTTCGGTTTTATAAAATTGAACCAAACCGAATAGGTATATTTTTTTTGATAAAATCTTGTAATTGGTTCTATTTGGTTGCTCCTCCAAAGCTGACCGAATCAAACTGATGAACACCTCTTCTTAATATCACCTTAAACACCTTAAAAGGTCAAAGCTTGTACAGTCAAAGACTATGCCATTCAATTATCTTCAACAACTTCTTCAAACATTACCACTCCTCAAATCATACTATCCTCAAGCTTGATAAATCCTTCAAAATCATATGCTTAAACAATTTAGCTTAACATTGTAGAATTTAATCCTTACTATGTTCAAAAATAACTTGTTTAAGCTAATTTGCACCTTGGACAATGATCAAATCAAATATGACCCTTAAGAGCCAGCCAACCTAGTCTTTACCACAACTAAAAATGAAGGACAATGGCATTTCATTCCCTTTAACTCTTAAAAAATCAATAACTTTTTATGAACTTATCTTAGTTTATACCAAATCAACAGTCATCTCTCACCGAAACAGATGGCAATTAATTCTCACGTTCAAATTTTCAAAGTTCTTTCAAAAGAGGATTGGAATCAAAATGTCTACTTAGATAAAATATTTTCAATAAATTTCCATTGCCTATCTTTCAATTACATTGATTATCAAAAGGCATAGTTCAATGCTTTCTATCTTCAAAACTATTCACATTCATGGTTTGTCCATTTTCACAAAGATTGTCAAAAGTGGTTTCCAAATTGGTTCATAGATTGGTTCAAACTTTTTGGACCCATAAAAAACATTCTCCCCAAACCAATTCAAGAAGCCTATTATTTGTTCAAAGGATCAAGAAAATTCATATAACTCAAACCATATTTCTTCTTTATCTATTTCAAAGTCCCTTGCATTTTTTGTTGGGACTATGACATTCAAAAGAAGACCAGTAATCTAGCCCTTCAATAGCTAGTATGAACCTTCAAAGTCAAATAATGGACAAAATACAATCTTAAGTATTGTACCACACATTCCATCAAAAAATGGTTATCTCAAAATTCAACATTTATCAATATTGTTCGAATGGAAACAAAGCAAAATCAACAATTTTTAACTAAGAAAACCCAAATTATGTCTTAATTGGCATTTGTCAAAAGTTCAGTAATTCAAAAGCAACGTTGCCAAGCAATTCAAAAAACATGTGTTCAGATCACATGGCCAGCTCATCAAGAATTTCCTTAGACATGTTAGTTCAAAGGACAAGATTCCCAAACAGGAGTACAGATTTCAAAGGCAAAAACTATTTCAAAAATAAAAGTAAATATTTGGCACTCCACGTCAAAAGCAGAAAAAGCAAGATCAATAATGAAGATTCTCATCAAAAGCATAAGTTAATAGGCTTGTGCAGATTCCCTATATTTCAAATTGTTTTAAGTCTGCTCTCCTATATAAGGAGTCAGATTCAAATCGTATCTTTAAGTTTTCAGTTTTGCTAAAAAAATTTAGAGTAAGAGTCAAGATGTTAAGCTGAGAGTTCTCCTCATCTCTTTGTATTCTCTGTCGTAAAGAGTGGCAAAGTGTTTTCAATATCTGTAACTACTTTCAATATTAGTATCGGTTCAATAAAATCTGTGTTTTCAATATTTTGAGTTCTATATTTGCTATTACATATTTTTGATATTAGTAATTTTATAACAAAATAAAATTGTTCAATATACAATTAGTGGAAGCAAATTTTAACAATGAAGATGTTCATCAATTTAACATTCATTTGATTATTTTCATTAAAATTTTAATGAAAAATACCACTGATTGATTGATATATTGCAAATCATAACAAATGTTAAATGACAGAATTTAAACCACTCAAATAAACCAATTTTGATCACACAAGTGTAACGGATAATTTACTCAAAAATTAACTATTTAAATTTTTATAATTGTGTCCAAATGAATAACAACTGATAAATGTGTCATATCAAAAATTTTCTTTTCTTTTATCACCCAAATCCAAATTGAAATTGTCTTTTTACCATTGCACTGGATGGTTCTACCAAGAGTTTGGTTACTTAAGAGTTATTTTTAATTTTAAGAGTTTAAACCATTTACTATTTTACATAATATTAGTTCGTATGGTAATAAGAAATTAAAAAAAAACTAAAACTAATATTTTGAAAAAGTTAATTATTCATAAATGTGTTACTGTGATAATTATTTAGTAATATTTAGATACCATTGCAAAAAGTAGCATATCTTTTAAATTTTGATATTTTGAATTAGTACACTAAAAAATGGATATTTCTATTACAACTTTGGTGTTACTGTTTTTTTCTAATTATATAAAAGGTAACGGAGGTTTATATAAGTTTTAAAAATAGAGAAGTATATGGAGTTTCAATTAATAGAGAGGGAAGTTTTAGTTTTTTGACCGAAATTAATTCTATATCCAAATAATATAAAGGTATTTGTGCCACCACCAAAAAAATAAAATATTAATTATTCCATTTCACATATTAGTAAGAGTTGCCAGTAGAGGCAATAGTATAAAATACACACACATACTTATACATATATATATAGACACACAAGAGCGCATATGTATGAAGTCTTTACACGAATTCAAAAGACAAGAACACTTAAAATTAACAGAACACACTAAAAAATCCTTGATCTACGAAATTAATAACCTTTTCTTGGATAGTTTCAACAGAGAAAAGGTGAAAAATCTTTATAAGTGAAACCAATGTTTGTACAAAAAACCAAATATAATCATAATTAATGAAGGAATCAAGACTTTGAGGATTTGGAATAATTAGCACTACAATTATATATACTTTAATTTCTTTTTGAAGTAATTAATTAGTATTCCTTTTTTTTTCTCATTTGGTTTAGTATATATTACTTGTATAAAGAAAAATGACTACTAACTTTGGGTTAATCTTGAATGTTACAATATAATGATTTGTAAACCAAGTTTGTGATTGAAAAAAATTGAAACAATTTTAACATTCAAAGATATTGTTCCCATATTATAGTATAAACACCTTTAAGTTTCTTACAATATCTCAATATACTGTATCTAGTATAAAATTAATTATTTAATTATTTATAGAAAACCCAGCAAGTTTTAGTATATGAAAATGATGCAATTTAAATATGTATTTCACATAACAAAGACATGAATAAAGTAATCATGTAAAAGTGATTGTTAATATAGTCACCATTATCAAACATGTACAATATGTTTCAAAAAAATAATTTACAATATGCGCCACTAGGTTTAGTTGGTTATCGAGAAAACTTGCAAAAAGTGGATTTCATTTAAACGGATACATAAGTATTTTAACAGTAAAGGTTTTATATTATTTTAAAAAATCTTAACTGACGTGAAATTCTTGTATATATTAATAAAAATTAAATCTTCATTAAAATCAATAATAACCCTTAAGTTCAAGTGACATCCCCTTGACCATAAGAATTAGTGGGTTAAGATGTATTTTATAAGAAATTTTTTTTGACATTGACCTTTTGGCATTGACCAAAAAAGTCACTATTGAATGGTTAATACACACACTTTTAGTAGCAACTTTTACTGGTAGTCACTAAATAGTTATTTTTTTTTCATTATTTCTAATACTTTCAGTAATTAAATGGTTACTTTTTATACACAGAACACGCGTGGGAAAATTTCGTTTTCCCCTTTTCTCTCGCATTTCCTTTTTTCTCTCTCCTCCCTTGCCACTCTCTCCTTTTATCGTTTACTCTTCATTCCTTCTCCCATCATCTTCTTCTCTATCGACTAGCAAATAATAGATATTTGAATCTCTGTTTTTCCTAAGTAGAATGCTTTTATATTATAAGGGTATTTAAACCCAAGGGAAAGCCACATCTTAAAAGTTAGCCTTTAAAGTTGGAAAGTCCCCATACTTAAATACCATTTTTATAAATATGGGACTCTGTCAAAGCACTTGTAACAAAGCACCCTACTCGAATAAATTTACGTCCACGACGGTTGACACTCTGACAGACAAGTTCAACGGGCACCACCTTTGCCGCCAATGGACATTTTTGGCACCATTAACAGTGATTGTAGTCTTTATATCAATATCAGGCTATAGTATTTTTACTTAGGCATTAGTTTATTTAATTGTTGTTATGTTCTTGTCTCTTTTAGGGACTTTCCTTATGCATGAAAAGTGCTGGTAGTGCTTATTTGAACCTATTGGATCCTGAGATTGAAATAACTTGCAAGAGGAATTGAAAGTCTAAAAGACAGATAACCCAGCCAAATCTAACTATTATGGTTGAACCCGATGGATATGGTAATGAAGTTGTAGAAAGAGAATTAATGTAGGCCCCAAAAGCACCCTTAAAGCATTATGGAGTCCCTTAGAGGTTGGTTAAAATTTCGGTAATCATCAGGCCTAATGTGCAAGTAAATAACTTGAGCTTAATTCAGCTATGATTTAGATGATACAGAACAATAAGTTTAGAGGTGGTGCATGTGAAGATGCTAACATGCATGTTATAGTGTTCTCTAAGCTGTGTGATACTTTCAAGTACAATGACGTTATTGAAGACACCATTAAGCTAAAATTGTTCCCATTCTCATTAAAGGATGAGGCTAAGACTTGGCTGTATGACCTGGGTGCAGGTTTAATTCCTACTTAGAATGATTTATGTGCAGCATTCCTAGATAGATTCTACTTGTTATCTCTCATTGCAAGAAAGAGGAATAGGAATAAGATACATCAGTTTGCTCAGAAGGATAGTGTAGAGGTACAAGATGCTTGGCTTAGATTTAGAGGTCTACTCAGGAAATGCCCTCATCATGGTATTCAGGAATGGATGCTTATGTAGATATTTTATGGTGAGCTTAATGGAACTAGCAAGACATTACTAGATGATACTACTAGTAGATCTTTTATGAACAAGAATGAGGATAAGGCCATGTATATGCTTCATGACATGGCTCAAAATTCGTGCTAATGGCATTCTAAGAGAGGACCAATAAAGAAGTTATATGGGTTACACGAGGTAGATCCAATGACTGCCATCTCTGCCAAATTGATAGTTGGTGCCAATGCTACTTAGTCATTTGTAAATTGCGAGTTTTGCCAAGGAGAGCATAGTTCATTTGATTGCCCTGTAGTGAATGATATTCTATAATCTTACATGCAAGCAAATTTTGTAAGAAATAACAACAAACAAGATAATTCGTACTCTAATACTTACAATCCTAGTTAGAAGAATCATCCCAATTTTTTATGGATAAATTCTCAAAATATGGAGAACCCACCAAGATACCTACAACTACCTCATCCTCCTCAATAGTAGCCTGAACCAAAGAAATCCATTGAAGATGTTATTGTTAAGTTCATGACAAGAATAGACACACTATTTTAGAATCAGGTAGCTGCGATTAAAAATCTAGAGGTATAAGTAGAGCAAATCTCTAATATACTGAGCTCAAGGCAAGAGGGTGCCTTACCTAGCAAAACAGAGACTAACCCCAAATAACATATTAATGCCATTCATATGAGGAATGTAACATCCTTAATTTCGTTTCTTTTATTAATAAAGGTACATAAATATTTAATGTAACATCCCTAATTTTATTTCTTTAACGGTACATAAATATTTAATTAAAAAAATAAAATTTATTAGATAATTTTTATATATCTAAGGAAATATAATCCTTAAAACTTTTTCACCTTATGTGTATGCATAGAAAATGTTTCTAACATTAAGGGAACAAGTAAAGAGAGAAAACCTAATAGAAAAAATTAGAAATAACATACTAAAGATAGGCAAAATTCTTTGGTAAGGAAGATAAATTTTTGTGAAGTAAGTAAATGTCTTAAAATTTTAAGAAGATTGGATTAGGGTAATTTTTCCTAATTAAAGAGATCGAAATTTCTACGTTTAACATCTCCACCCATAAATTGGGCTTTCACCTATGGACACTTCATATAGAGTTTTTCCACTTCACATAAGTTTATAGCAAGCCTATTGGATAACCTAAGAAAGAAATAAAACATAGACTTGGACTAGGATATAGAAGTTGGACCGGTAGCCCAAAAATTATGAAAATGTGACCAAACCCTCCAAGAAATGTAGAATTTTATCCAAAGCAAAGGAAATGGGTAGGAATGAGCGCAAATCCAAGGGAAAAAATAAAATAAAATAAATCATGTGATGAAATAATAGTGTAATAATAATAAAGATTAGGTTACATTGCATTAAGACAAAAATTCAGTAAGTGGTGTGATATCCTACATTCATAATTTTAGTAAGTGGTATGATAATACATGGCATTAGGACAAAACATCTATATCCTACACTCATAATTTTAGCAAGTGGGTAATAATACATAGCATTATGACAAAACATCTTTATCCTATACAAATAATTTCAACTAAGTAAGGAAGATTCAAGGGTTGAAAATTTGCCACCTAAAAAGGCAAACCTATCATACTTGATTAAGACAAAAGAAAAAGGAAATGAATCCCTAAATTAAAGGGACCTTGTCCCTTGTCTTAAGAACATATTATCATAATTTTCAAAATATAAATATCTTTTTCTTATGCATATCTTAACTAAGGAAGAGGAAGACAAGAACATGAGTTGTTTGTTTTTCAAAAGTCAACCAAGTGCATCCTAATTGTGATAATGTAGACCCATGATCATGAAATGTGAATTATTTGATAGTCTATTTAAGCAAAACCCACCCTTATAACATTATAATTTCGTTCAATTGAGGGAGAGGAAAAATATAAGCAAGGTAGAGTGAGGAAAGGAGAGGAAGAGAGGAAGGAGAAATCTAGAAGACTAAGTGCTCAAGGTAGGTTTAACAATATTTCTTTTTGAAATTTTTTGAAATTTATAACATTTATATGGGATTTTGATCTTAGAACTTTGATGATTGGTCATGGATGTTGCTATATCATGTTACCTATTAATCTTGCATGTGATGTATGTTTGAATACCTAGGCTGGTGTAGATAGTTCTGCATAGGTATGGCTTTGGGTGGCAAAATTTTACGCTTCTGTTGTTAAAATTCTGGGAAGAATCGCTAGGGAATTAAAATAATTGGTTAGCATAAAAATTATAGATATATGTGTCATGGAATTTTAGCCACTGGAATCACTCAATTTGGAGTCCATATGAGGTAGATATGGTCCAATTAGTAAGGAGTGGTCAGAAAATGGTTAACCAGGGAAGAATCTGTCAAGTATGCTTCTGTGTTTGAATTTTTGGGATAAATCTATAGAGAATTAAAAGAAATTCTTAACATGAAAAATGTATATCTATGTTTCGCGGATTTGTAGCCACTGGAATCACTCATTTTGGAGTCCATATGAAGTTGATATGGTCCAATTAGTAAGCAGTGGTCAGAAAATTGTTAACTAGGGAAGAATCTGTCAGGTATGCTTCTGTGTTTGAATTATTGGGATTTAATTCTCACTATTTTCCATATCATGTTCAGAAGATTAAATATGCAACTATTTTCTATGACTCTTATTATTGCTATACGTTGGATCGAGGTGCCCTACCTTGGACAAATACTGATTATATCGAATGTATCAATAGTAGACATGACTGAGATTTTGGTGGAGGTGCCGCCACCCGCACCAGTGTCCCCAAAAGTAGTCTACGTGGATGATTAGGCCTCATATGTACATATATATGTTAAACTTTTGTACAGATGTTTGTAAATTAATGATGTGTAGGTGAACTCAGTATTGTATCAATAATAATGATAGATTTTAAACCTTAATTACGCTTGATTAAATAAAATAAATGTTATTATGAGTTAAGTAGTAAAAATGTAATAACTTCATGAAATTTTACAATTATAGAGAAAAAATTTTGTTACGTAAATGGAGTTGTTACATAATTGATATCAGATCAGGTCGATCCTAGATAGCCAGTGGATAGATGGTTATCTGAATCGATCTTATAGTGTCTTGAGTATGTTGTGGTTGTGTTGTGTAGGGAATCAGTGATTTCATATAGGTAAGAAATTACTAGTGTTTCCTATCTATATGCCGAGGTGGTGTTATGACTGTTGTTAAATATTTTTAAAACTAACTATTGGGTTTGATCACCTCAATAGCAACATAACTTTATTTTTGCCACAGTAGGAAATGGCACCACCAAGGAGGAATCCGGCAAACAATGCGGAGGAAACCCTTCATAACCTTACAACGGCAATTTGAGACCAGGTCACGACCACTAATCAAATTCTACAATACCTTTAGAATGATAATAACTCGAATGGTGAGAATGAAACTAATAATCAGATGCCAGGAAATGATAATGGCATCTCCAAGTTTCTAAGGACTATACCACCTTGTTTTCAAGGCGGCTTTGACCCGATTGTAGGTGAAAGTTGGATAAGGGAGATGGAGAAAATCTTTGAAGTGATGGGCTACTGAGGAGCAGCAGGTTATCTTCGTTACATATATGCTGAAAGATGAAGCAGAATACTGGTGGCATGGAACTAGAGAACTTTTAGCTCACCAGGGAAGGCAAATCACTTGACAAGTATTCAAAGACACCTTTTTGAAAAAGTACTTCCCAAGTACTGTGTAGGCGGAGAAGGAGATTGAATTTCTCCAACTTAGGCAGGGCAGTATGACCATAGATCAGTACATCGTGAAGTTTGAGGAGTTGTCTAAGTTCTCCTCTTACCTGTGATTTAACCTCGATGAAGCATGGAAGACTGTTAAGTTCGAAGTAGGATTGAATCCGAAGATAAGGAATGCTATTGTAGCTATAGAGATAAGGGAGTTTGTACATCTGATAAATAAATGCAGACTCTTGGAGAAGAGTTTGAGGGCAGTAGTAGATGAGAAACAAAGACGGAATTTCTAGAAAAGGAAGAACGGTCCACAAAACTCTAGCAGAAATGTTAGAGGAAAAGGACATGGTACTGGTAAGAGGCCAATGACTGCAAGTCCCCTACCCTTCCAACATAACTTTTTCATTGTCAAGTGTACTAAGTGCGGACATATGCATAGTAACCAGTCATCCTACATAGGATCAGATGTTTGCTTCAATTGTAGACAGAAGGGTCATTTTGCAAAAAAATGACCACAAAATTTAGGGAAGCAGCTGGAACAGAAACCTCAAGTGAAAGGAAGGGTTTTCACCTTGAGCGGCCAAGAGGCAACTCAATCCCCCAAAATGATCCAAGGTATATGCTATATCTATGGATTTTCTCTTATGATGTTGTTTGACTCTAGTGCTAGTTATTCATTTATATCGGAAGAATGTATTAGAGAGCTTCAGTATCCTATTTCTGAAACCCCTTATGAGCTATCTCTAGTAACTCCCACGGGGGAAAGGGTTTTAACTTCCTCTGTATGTAAAGTGTAACATCCCTAATTTCATTTCATATATTAATAAAAGTACAAAAGTATTCAAAGTAACATCCATAATTTCATTTCTTTTATTGATAAAGATACATAAATATTTAATTAAGGAAATAAAATTTATTAGACAATTTTTAGATATCTAAGGAAATATAATCTTTAAAAATTCTTCACCTTACGTGTTTGTATAGAAATTTTCTAATATTAATGGAATAGGTAAAGAAAGAAAACCTAAGAGGAAATATTAGAAATAAACATGCTAAAGAAAGGTGAAATTCTTAGGTAAGGAAGATAAATTTTTGTGAAGTAAGTAAAGGTCTTAAAATTTCAAGAAGATCGGATTAGAGTAATTTTTCTTAATTTAAGAGCAAAAGTTACTAAGTTTAGTATCTCCACCCATAAATTGGGTTTTCACCTATGGACACTTCATATAGAGTTTTTCTACTTCACATAAAGTTTTAGCAAGCCAATGGGATAGCCCAATGAAGAAAAAAAAACATAGACTTGGAATAGGATATAGAAATTGGACTGGTAGCCCAAAAATCATGAAAATGTGACCAAGCCCATTATGAAAGGTAGAATTTTAACCAAAGTAAAGAAAATGGGCAAGAATGAGCCCAAACCCGAGAGAAAAAATAAAAATAAAAATAAAATTAAAGTGATGAAATAATGGTGTAATCAAGAAGACAAAAATTTAGCAAGTGGTAGATAATACAAGACTTTAGGATAAAACATCTATATCCTACACTCATAATTTTAGCAAGTGGTATGATAATACATAGTATTAGGATAAAAAATTTCTATCCCACACAAATAATTTCAACCAAATAATGGAGATTGAAGGGCTAGAAATTTGCCACTATAAATAAAAAAAAGTTGTTACATAAAGACTATCAGATCACTATTCAGGAGAAAACTTTTTCTGTAGACCTTGTCTGTCTACCGTTAAAAGGTATTGATGTCATTCTAGGGTTAGACTGGATGTCTAGAAATCGGGTCTTGCTGAATTGTTGCAACAAGACCATTGAATTTCTTCCTCCTACTTCAGAAAAGGAGATGCAGTTATTGATGCTTATTGTCAATCAAGTTAATAGGGAGTTGAAGAATGAAGTACTTGGATACATTCTCTTGCACTTATCAAATCTAGAAGTTGAACTGAAGTTTGATGAAATCCCAATAGCCAATGAGTTTTCTGAAGTATTTCCATAAGATATTTCAGGCTTACCTCCTAAGAGAGAGATAGAGTTTTCTATTGATCTCTTACCTGGAATAGGGCTTATTTCTATTGTACCTTATAAAATGGCCTCGAAGGAACTACAAGAACTCAAGAAACAGTTGAAGGAATTGTTAAGTAAGCAATTCATTAGACCAAGTGTATCACCTTGCGGAGGTCCTGTATTGTTTGTTAAGAAGAAAGACGGAAGCTTGAGACTATGTATAGATTACAGACAGTTGAATAAGGTGACTATCAAAAATAAGTATCCTCTCCCTAGAATAAATGATTTATTAGATTAATTGAAGGGAGCCTCCATCTTTTCTAAGATTGACTTAAGGTCGGGATATCATCAGATTAGGATCAAGGAGGAGGATGTACCAAAAACAGCCTTCAGGACTAGGTATGGGCACTATGAGTTTCTCGTAATGCCCTTCGAGTTGATAAATGCACCTATAATTTTCATGGATTACATGAATCGCATTTTTCAACCCTACCTAGATCAATTTGTAGTAGTGTTCATTGATGACATCTTGATATACTCTAAAAGTGAGAAAGAACATGAACAACATCTCCTAATTGTGTTACAAGTGCTGAAAGAGAAGAAGTTGTATGCCAAATTTGAGAAGTGTGGATTTTGGCTGTCAAAGGTAAAATTTCTCGAACATGTCATTTCTAATAAAGAGGTAGCCGTAGACCCTAGCAAGACAGAAGCAGTGATTCAATGGAAAAGACCAAAGACGAGTTACAGAAGTTAGAAGTTTCTTGGGTTTGACAGGATACTACATGAGGTTTATACAAAACTTCTCTTGTATAGCCTTGCCATTGACTAAATTGACCAGGAAGGGAAGTCATTTCAAATAGACTGATCAATGTGAAGCTAGTTTCCAGGAACTTAAAAACAAAATTGACTACTCCTCTTATTTTAATTATTTCAGACCTTACAAGACATTTTGAAGTGTATAGTGACACTTCAAAGAAAGGGCTAGGGTGTGTGCTAATGCAAGACAAAATAGTAGTTGCTTACGCTTCTAGGCAACTAAGACCCCATAAAGGAAATTATCCAACCCATGATCTTGAATTGGCAGTGGTGGTGTTTGCCTTAAAGATTTGGCGACACTATTTGTATGTTGCAACATTTGAAGTATACTATGATAATAAGAGTCTTAAGTACCTTTTTGATCATAAAGAGTTAAATATGAGACAATGAAGATGGGTAGAATTTCTCAATGACTATAAGTTTGAGATAAAGTATCATCTATGAAAGGCGAATGTTGTAGCTGATGCCTTGAGTCGAAAATCTCTACACATGAGTCAGATGATGGTGTATGAGATGCAGATGCTAGAGGAGTTTCAAAATTTGAAGCTAGCCACTAATCTTACTCCAAAGAAGCTAATCATTAATGGTTTAAGTATAGAGTGTGACCTTAGAGCTCAGATCAAAGAGGTTTAAGCTCACAACTAATACTTATAGGATCATAAAGATTCAGGTAATTTTTCTGTCATGGAAGATGGAGCAATCATGTATCAGGGAAGGATTTGTGTCCCTCAAGAACGAGAGTTGAGGACTAAGATCCTACAGGAAGCACATCAGAGTAAATACGCAGTCCATCCTGGATGCACTAAAATGTACCAAGATTTAAAGATGATGTATTGGTGGCCAGGGATGAAAAATGATATAACCGAGTTTGTGGCAAAATGTCTCATTTGTCAGAAGGTGAAAGTAGAGCATAAAAATCGAGCAAGATTTTTACAACCTCTTAAGATCCCTAAATGGAAATGGGACAATATTTGATGGACTTTGTCGTGGGTTTACCTAAGACTTTAGTTGGACATGACTCTATCTAAGTAATAGTTGACATATTAACTAAATCTGCTAACTTTTTGCCCATAAAGATTAACTATTCACTTAACAAATTGGCTTGGTTGTACGTCCAAAAAATAGTTAGACTGCATGGAATTCCCTTAAATATCATTTCTGATAGAGATCCAAGGTTCACATAGAGGTTTTGGGAGGCATTACAGGAGGCTTTTGGAACCCAGTTGCGGTTCAATACTGCCTACCATCTTCAGACTGACAGGCAGACATAACAGACCATTCAAACCCTAGAAGATATTTTGAGGAACTATGTGATAGAGTAAGGTAAAGGATGGGATAAATACCGACCTTTAGTGGAGTTTGCTTATAATAATAGCTATCACTCTAGTATTAAGATGGCCCTCTACGAAGCTTTATATGGTAGGAAGTGTCGATCTCCACTATGTTGGTTTAATGTAGGAGAAAAGAAATTGCTGGGTCCTGATCTAGTTCAACAAATCACTGAACAAATCAGGATAATAAGAGACAAAATACTTACAGCTCAGAGTCGGCAAAAGAGTTACTATGATAAGAGACATAGACCTCTGGAGTTTGAGGAAAGAGATCATGTATTTCTGAAACTTTCCTCGACTATTGGAGTTGGTAGGTCTCTCAAAACTAGAAAGCTAAGTTCGTGATTTTTGAGACCCTATCAAATTCTGAAGAAAGTGGGGACGTCAGCCTATCAAGTTGCCCTCCCACCTAATTTGTCCAACCTGCATAATGTTTTCCATGTATCACAGTTGCAGAAGTATCTTCCAGATTCCTTACATATAATACAGGATGAACCAATCCAAATAAAAGAGAACATGACATACCAGCTAATACCTGCATCCATATTGTACACCGGCGTGAAGCAACTGAGAACTAAAACCATTTCCTTGGTTAAGGTGTTATAGGAAGGTTTGACTCTGGAAGAAGCAACTTGGGAGTTAGAAGAAGTCATGAGAAAGAAATATCCGCAATTGTTCTTATTAGGTAATTTCTGAAATTTTAAGGACAAAATTTCTTTTAGGGAGAGAGAAATGTAAAATCTTTAATTTCGTTTCTTTTATTAATAAAGGTACATAAATATTTAATGTAACATCCCTATTTTTGTTTCTTTAAAGGTACATAAATATTTAATTAAGAAAATAAAATTTATTAGACAATTTTTTATATATCTAAGAAAATATAATCCTTAGAAATTTTTCACCTTATGTGTATGCATAGAAAATGTTTCTAACATTAAGGAAACGAGTAAAGAGAGAAAACCTAATAGAAAAATTAGAAATAACATACTAAAGATAGGCAAAATTCTTTGGTAAGGAAGATAAATTTTTGTGAAGTAAGTAAAGGTCTTAAAATTTTAAAAAGATTGGATTAGGGTAATTTTTCATAATTAAAGAGATCGAAATTTCTAAGTTTAACATCTCCACCTATAAATTGGGCTTTCACCTATGGACACTTCATATAGAGTTTTTCCACTTCACATAAGTTTCTAGTAAACCCATTGGATAATCTAAGTAAGAAATAAAACATAGACTTGGACTAGGATATAGAAGTTGGACCGGTAGCCCAAAAATTATGAAAATGTGACCAAGCCCTCCAAGAAAGGTAGAATTTTATCCAAAGGAAAGGAAATGGGTAGAAATGAGCCCAAATCCAAGAGAAAAAATAAAATAAAATAAAATAAATCATGTGATGAAATAATAGTGTAATAATATTAAAGATTAGGTTACATGGCATTAAGACAAAATTCAGCAAGTGGTGTGATATCCTACATTCATAATTTTAGCAAGTGGTATAATAATACATGGCATTAGGACAAAAAATTTATATCCTACACTCATAATTTTAGCAAGTGGGTAATAATACATAGCATTATGACAAAACATCCTTATCCTACACAAATAATTTCAGCTAAGCAAGGAAGATTCAAGGGTTGAAAATTTGCCACTTAAAAAGGCAAACTTATCATACTTGATTAAGACAAAAGAAAAAGCAAATGAATCCCTAAATCAAAGGGACCTTGTCCCTTGTCTTAAGAACATATTATCATAATTTTTAAAATATAAATCTCCTTTTCCTATGCATATCTTGACTAAGGAAGAGAAAGACAAGAACATGAGTTGTTTGTTTTCCAAAAATCAACCAAGTGCATCCTAATTGTGATAAGGTAGACCCATGATCATGAAAGGTGAATTATTTGATAGCCTATTTAAGCAAAACCCACCCTTATAAAATTATAATTTCGTCCAAGTGAGGGAGAGGAAAAATATAAGCAAGGTAGAGTGAGGAAATGAGAGAAAGAGAGGAAGAAAGAGGAAGGAAAAGTCTAAAAGACTAAGTGATCAAGGTAGGTTTAACAATATTTCTTTTTGAAAAGTTTTGAAATTTGTAACATTTATATGGGATTTTGATTTTAGAACTTTGATGATTGGTCATGGATGTTGCTATATCATGTTACATATTAATCTTGCATGTGATGTATGTTTGAATACTTAGGCTGGTGTAGATAGTTTTGCATAGGTATGGCTATGGGTGGCAAAATTTTACGCTTTTGTTGTTAAAATTCTGGGAAGAATCCGTAGGAAATTAAAATAACTGATTAACATAAAAATTATATATATATATATATATGTGTCACAGAATTTTAGCCATTGGAATCACTCAATTTGGAGTCCATATGAGGTAGATATGGTCCAATTAATTAGGAGTGGTCAGAAAATGGTTAACCAAGGAAGAATCTGTTAGGTATGCTTTTGTGTTTGAATTTCTGGTATAAATCTGTAGGGAATTAAAAGAGATTCTTAACATAAAAAATGTAGATCTATGTTTCGCGGAATTTTAGGCACTGGAATCACTCAATTTGGAGTCCATATAAGGTTGATATGGTCCAATTAGTAAGAAGTGGTTAAAAAATGGTTAACTGGGAAAGAATCTGTCAGGTATGCTTCTGTGTTTGAATTACTAGGATTTAATTCTCACCGTTTTTTCATATCATGTTCAGAAGATTAAATATGTAGTTATTTTCCATGACTCTTATTACTGTTATACGCTGGATCGAGGTAACCTACCCTGGGCAAGTACTTATTATATTGGATGTATCAGTAGTAGACGTGATTGAGATTCCGGTGGAGGTGTCGCCACCAGCAGCAGTGTCCCCGAAAGTAGTCTACGTGGATGATTATGTCTCATAGGTTGTTACAACCCTAATCCAATCTTCTTGAAATTTTAAGACCTTTAATTATTTCCAAAAATTTATTTTCCTATGAAACTTTCTTTCTTTTCTTATTTCCGTAATATTAAAAATATTTTTTATGCATATACATGAGGTGAAGAATTTCTAAAATTTATATTTTTTTAAATATCTAAAAATCGTCCAATAAATTTTATTTCCTTAATTAAATATACTCTATTTTTTTTACACACACACACACACAGATATATATATATATATATATATATATATATATATATATATATATATATATATATATATATTTAAAATCCCAAGAATTCATTACCTCTTTACTTCTAACTATTTAACTCATAATAACATTCAATTAAATTAATCAAGCATAATTAAGGTTTACACATCATTAATTAACAACATCCGTCCACAAATCAAACACATATATGTCTACATCTTATTCATCCATATTGACTAGTTCCGGAGATATAGGTGCGAGTGGTTGTACCTTCACCGGGATCTTAGCCAACTCAACCCAACGTACACTAAAAGTCAGTCATAGATAATATTTGCATATTTAGTCCTTTGAACATGATATAGAAATATAGTGAGAATTAAATCCCAGTAGGTTCAACAATAAATCATAATTATAATTAATATAGATCATCATGTCATGTTCATATGTATAAGCTACAACAAATATCTTAGGTTACATGAATGCACTTTATCTATACACATAAAAATCAAACAGTAATGAAATGTATGGCATGAATAAGTATTTTCAGAATATTATATGATGACTATCAACTTATTTTCATATCAAACTACCTCGGTTAAGGTGAGATACTCACCGGTACGAGCTTTTCTCGCTTCGTCCGACGTGGCACACTTTCTCTTTCTTTTCATTAACATAATCATAGTTGCGAGTAGGGTGTCCCCTCCTGGTGCACCACACAGACCGCCATGTGACCGTACTCGTCTCTTTTATTTTCTTTTCACATTAATAGGCAAAAATATGATTTTAATAAAAAGTATGTTTATTATACTCATATGCCATAATTTATCATCAAAACATAATCATTACCAAAAATCATTTGTAAAATACAATCTTGCCATGAACATAATCATTTTCAAATATCACTTTATAAAATATTTTCATGTTAAAATTACACACTTAAGATGGTAAGGAGTTCATGCAATGACAATGGCTATGGCATACACTAGTCATTTATTATTTTCATTTATAAGATTCTTCTTATTTTTTAAATATTTTTTTTCTCTCACTAAACAAAGCATAACACTGAAATTTTAAATCTGATTGAGGTGATCTTAGGGTCAATTGAAAGATAATACAATCCTCTAAAACCCTTATGTTGAACATTTTAGTGAAATCTTAAGTAATCGTGGTGTTACTACTCCCTCAAATTCAATGTTATTTCTTCTTGGGTACATTCAGACCTCTACTTACTAATATGACCATATCTCCCTTATACGAACTCCAATTGAGGTGATTCCAAAGCCTATAAAAAGCTAAGACACTTATAAATAAATTTTATGTTTATCTTTTCTTTAAATGCCTTAAGAATTATTCCTACAAAATCGACAAAAAAATGCTTACATTTACTACCCTGGATTCTAGACTGATTCTAACCTCTACTCATTAATCAATCATATCTCTCTCATATGGACTCCAAATTAAGTTATTTTAGAGCCTATAGATCCGTGATGCATATATCTATATTTATTATTCCAACATTTTACTTTAATTCCCTACATATGGTTTCTATAAATTCAAACATAGAAGCATACTTAATAGATTCTTCCCTGGTTAACCATTTTCTGACCACTGCTTACTAATCGGACCATGTCTCCCTCATTTGAACTTCAAATTGGGTGATTCCAGTGCCTAAAAATTTGAGACATATACCTACATTTTCCATGTTAACCATTTCTTTTAATTTCTAACCATTTCTTCCCAGAATTTCAAAAACAGTAGCTTCCCTAATTACTCCGAAATCCAGTTTCCTAACCAAACATTTTCTAAGGTTTTAGTTTGTCAATTTATTACGTCCTCTTCCATTTTCTTCCTAATTTATATCTAATCATATTCCATCAATTTTTCACCACATTCAAATATACAAAATAGCAGCATAAAAATTCTAAAATTTTGCCACCCATAGCCATATTTATGTAAAGCTTTCAACACCAATCGAAATGTTTAAAACATCCATCATATGTAAGATAACATGTAACATGATATAGCAAAATCCATGACCAATCATCGAAGTAGCAAATATTTTAAATTTCATCAAAGTTCTAAGATCAAAATCCCATAAATGTTACAAATTTTAAAACTTTTCTTCAAAAAGAGATATTGTTAAACCTACCTAAAGATCTCCCTAACTCACTTAGTGAATTCTTTTTCTTATTTCCTCTTGAAGGAAGTAGCAAGATTCTTCCCTTTCCTTAGATTTTTTAGTAACTTAAATAAGAGAAGAAGGTTGAGTTTTGAACCCTAAGGATGAAGAGAAAAGATGGATTCAAGTAGAGATTAAGCTAACTTACCTTGAGTACTTAATCTTCTAGATTTCTCCTTCCTCTTCCATGCTCTCTTCTCATCTCTTTCTCTCCTTTCCTCACTCTACCTTGCTTATGTTTTTCCTCTCCCTTACTTGGAGGAAATTATAGTGTTATAAGAGTGGATTTTGCTTAAATAAACTATTAAGTGGTTCACCTTTCATAATCATGGGTCTACCTTATCACAATTAGGATACACTTGGTTGTTTTTTGGGGAAAAGATAACTCATGTTCTTGTCTTCCTCTCCCTTAGTCAAGATATTCATAGCAAAACGAGATTTGTATTTTGAAAATTATGATAAAATGTTCTTAAGACAAAGAACAAGGTCCCTTTGATTTAGAGATTTATTTCCTTTTTCTTTTGTCTCACTCAAGTATGATATGTTTGCCTTTCTAGGTGGTAAATTTCCAGCCATTGAGTTTCTCTTGCTTGGCTGAAATTATTTGTGTAGGATAAGGATGTTTTGTCATAATGCTATGTATTATTACCTACTTGTTGAAATTATAAATATAGGATATATATATATATATATATATATATATATATATATATATATATATATATATATATATATATATATATATATATTGTCCTAATGCCATGTATTATTACATACTTGTTGAAATTATGAATGTAGGATATAGATGTTTTGTCCTAATGCCATGTGACCTAATTTTGATTATTATTACACTACTATTTCCTCACATGATTCTTATTTTTTCCTGTTAGATTTGGGCTCATTCTTACCCATTTTCTTTACTTTGGCTGAAATTCTATTTTTCATGGAGGGTTTGGTCACATTTTCATTGTTTGTGGGCTATCGATCCAATTTCTATATCCTAGTCCAAGTCTATATTTTATTTATTGCTTGAGCTATCGTATTGGCTTGCTAAAAACTCATGTAAAGTGGAAAAACTTTATATGAAGTGTCCATAGGTGAAAGCCCAATGTATGGGTGGAGATGTTAAACTTAGGAACTTTAACTCTTGAAATAGGAAAAAGTACCCTAATCCAATCTTCTTGAAATTTTAAGACCTTTACTTACTTTCCAAAAATTTATCTTCCTTACCCAAGAATTTTACCTCTCTTTAATATGTTATTTCAAATTTTTTCCTATTAGGTTTTTCTCTCTCTACTTATTTCCTTAATGTTAGAAACATTTTCTATGCAAACACATAAGGTGAAGAATTTCTAAGGATTATATTTCTTTAGATATCTAAAAATTGTCTAATAAATTTTATTTCTTTAACTAAATATTTATATACCTTTATTAATAAAAGAAATGAAATTAGGGATGTTACATTTCTCTCCCCCTAAAAGAAATTTTATCCTCAAAATTTTAGAAATTACCTAATAAAAACAATTGTGAATATTTCTTCCTCATGACTTCTTCCAGCTCCCAAGTTAATTCTTTTAGAGTCAAACCTTCCTATAACACCTTAACCAGAGTAATGGTCTTATTCCTCAATTGCTTCACGTTGGTGTCCAGTATGGATGCTATACTAGCTAGTATGTCATGTTCTCCTTTATTTGGATTGGTTTATCTCGTATTACATGTGATGAATCTGGAAGATACTTTTAGAGTTGTGATACATGAAAAACATTATGTAGGTTGGACAAATTAGGTGTAGGGCAACTTGATATACTTACGTCCTCACTTTCTTCAGAATTTGGTAGGGTCGCAAAAATTGTGGACTTAGTTTTCTGGTCTTGAGAGACCTACCAACTCCAGTAGTCGGGAAAAGTTTCAAAAACATATGGTCTCCTTCCTCAAACTCTAGAGGTCTATGTCTTTTATCATAGTAACTCTTTTGCCGACTTTGAGTTGTAAGTATTTTGTCTCGTATCATCCTGATTTGTTCAGTGGTTTGTTGAACTAAATCAGGACCCAGCTAGTACTTTTCTCCTAATTTAAACCAACATAGTAGAGATTGGCAATTCCTACCGTATAAATCTTCATAGAGGGCCATCTTAATACTAGAGTGATAGCTATTATTATAAATAAACTCCACTAAAGGTAGGTACTTATCCCATCCTTTACCTTGCTCTATCATACAAGCCCTCAACATATCTTCTAGGTTTGAATGGTCGGTTCTGTCTACACGTCACTCTAAGGATGGTAGGTAGTACTGAACCGCAACTAGGTCCCAAAAGCTTCTTGCAATGCCTTCTAAAACCTTGACGTGAACCTCGGATCTCTTTTAAAAACGATATTTAAGTGCATTCTATATAGTTTAACTATTTTCTGGATGTACAACTAGGCTAATTTGTCAAGTGAATAGTTAATTTTTATGGGCAGAAAGTAAGTAGATTTAGTTAATCTGTCAACTATTACCCAAATAAAGTCATGTCCAACTGAAGTATTAGGTAAGCCCACCACAAAGTCCATCAAAATACTATCCCATTTCCATTTAGGGATCTCAAGAGGTTGTAGAAATTTCGTTAGCTTTTGATGCTCTATCTTTACCTTCTCACAAATTAAACATTTCGCCACAAACTCAGCTCCTTTTTCATCCTTAGCCATCAGTACATCTTCTTTAAGTCTTGATGTATTTTAGTGGATTTAGGATGGACTGTATACTTACTCTGATGTGTTTAATGCAAGATCTTAGTCCTCAACTCTTGTTCTCGAGGGATGCAAACCTTTCCTTGATATATGGTTACTCCATCTTCCGAGATAGAAAAATTATCTTGTTCTTTGTGATCCTGTAAGTATTAGTCGTGAGCTTGAGCCTTTTTAATCTTAGATCTAAGATCACACTCTATACTCAACCCATTGATGATTAGCTTCTTTTGGGTAAAAGTAGTGACTAGCTTCAAATTTCGAAACTCCTCTAGCATTTGCATCTCAGACACCATCATCTGATCCATGTGTAGAGATTTTTGACTTAAGGCATCAGTTGCAACATTCGCTTTTCTTGGATGGTACTTTATCTTAAACTTGTAGCCATTAAGAAATTCTACCCATCTTCGTTGCCTCATATTTAACTCCTTCTAATCAAAAAGGTACTTAAGACTCTTATGATCACAGTATACTTCAAATGTTGCCTCGTACAAATAGTGTCACAAAATCTTTAAGGCAAACACCACCATTGTCAATTCAAGATCATGGGTTGGATAATTTCCTTTATGGGGTCTTAGTTGCCTAAAGGCATAAGCAACTACTATCTTATCTTGCATTAGCATACACCCTAGCTCTTTCTTTGAAGCATCACTATACACTTCAAAATGTCCTGTGGGGTTTGGGATAATTAAAATAGAAGGAGTGGTTAATCTTGTCTTAAACTCCTAGAAACTAGCTTCACATTGATCAGTCCGTTTGAAAAGACTTCCCTTCCTAGTCAATTTAGTCAATAGAAAGGATATACGAGAGAAGTTTTGTATAAATCTCCTGTAGTATCTTATCAAACCTAAGAAACTTCTAACTTCTGTAACCATCTTTGGTCTTTCCCACTAAATCATTGCTTTCGTCTTGCTAGGGTCTACGACTATCCGTTTATTGGTAATGACATGTTTGAGAAATTTTACGTCTCACAGCCAAAATCCACACTTCTCCAGTTTGGCATACAACTTTTTCTCTTTCAGCACTTGCAGCACAATTCGGAGATGTTGTTCATGTTCTTTCACACTCTTAGAATATATCAAGATGTCATCAATGGACACTACCACAAATTGATCTACGTAGGGTCGAAAAATGAGATTCATGTAATCCATGAAAATTGTAGGTGCATTTGTCAACCAAAGAGCATTACAAGAAACTCATAGTGTCCATACCTAGTCCTGAAGGCTATTTTTGGTACATCCTCCTCCTTGATCCTAATCTGATGGTATCTCGACCTCATGTCAATTTTAGAAAAGATGGAGGCTCTCTTCAGTTGATCCAATAAATCATCTATCCTAGGGAGAGGGTATTTATTTTTGACAGTCACCTTATTTAGCTATCTGTAATCTATACATAGTTTCAGACTCCCGTCTTTCTTCTTAACAAACAATACAAGAGCTCTCCAAGGTGATACACTCGGTCTAATGAATTGCTTGTCTAATAATTTCTTCAACTGTTTCTTGAGTTCCAATAGTTCCTTCGAGGCCATTCTATAAGGAGCAATAGAGATAGGCCCTGTCCCGGATAGAAGATCAATAGAGAACTCTCTCTCTCTCTTGGGAGGTAAGCCTGAAATATCTGATGAAAATACTTCAATAAACTCATTAGCTATTGGAATTTCATTAAGCTTCGGTTCAACTTCTAGGTTTGATAAACACAAGAAAATGTAACCAAGTACTCCACTCTTCAACTCCCGATTGACTTGATTGGCATTTAGCATCAATAATTGCATCTCCTCTTGTAGAGTAGGAGGTAAAAATTCAACGATCTTGGTACAAAAATTTAACAAGACCCGATTTTTAGACATCCAGTCTAACCCTAGAATGACATCAATACCTTTTAAAGGTAGACAAACGAGGTCTACAGAAAAAGTTTTCTCCTGGATGATGACTTGACAGTCTTTACATACAGAGGAAGTTAAGACCCTTTTCCCTGTGGGAGTTACTACAGATAGTTTATAGAGGGTTTCATAAATAGAATACTGAAGCTCTCTAAAATATTCTTCTGATATAAATGAATGACTAGCACCAGAGTCAAACCAAACTATAAGAGAAAATCCATAGATATAGCATGTACCTTGAATCATTTCAGAGGATTGAGCTGCCTCTTAGCCGCTTAGGGTGAAAACCCTTTCTTTGACTTCAGGCCTCTGTTCCGGTTATTTCTCCACATTTTGTGGGTAGTTCTTTGCAAAATGACTCTTCTGTCCACAATTGAAGCAAACATCTAATCCTATGTAGCATGGCTAGTTACCATGCATACGTCCGCACTTAGTACACTTGACTATAGAAAAGTTATGTTGGAAGAGTTGAGGACTTGTAGTCATTGGCCTCTTACCAGTACCCTGTCCTTTTTCTTGACATTTTTGCAAGAGTTTTGTGGCCCGTTCTTCCTTTTCCAAAAGTTTTATCGTTGTTTCTCATCCTCCACTGCTCTCAAGCTCTTCTATAAGAGTCTGCATTTATTTATCTGAGGTATAAACTCCCTGATCTCTATAACTATAACAACATTCCTTATCTCTATATTCAAACCCGCTTCGAACTTAACAACCTTCCATGCTTCATTAGGGTTAAATTGCATGTAAGAAGAGAACTTAGACAACTCTTCAAACCTTGCAATGTGATGGTCTACGATCATCCTGCCATGCCTAAGTTGGAGAAATTCAATCTCCTTCTCTGCCTGCACAATACTTAGGAAGTAATTTTTCAAAAAGATGTCTTTGACCACCTACCAGGTGATTTTCCTTCCCTGGTGAGTTAAAAGTTCTTTAGCTCTATGCCACCAGCATTCTGTTTCATCTTTCAACATATATACAACGAAGATAACTTGCTACTCCTCAATACAACCCATCACTTTAAATATTTTCTCCAGTTCCCTTATCCACCTTTCAGTTACAATCGGGTCACAGCCTCCTTGAAAAGAAGGTGGTATAGTCCTTAGAAACTCGGATATACCATTATCATTCCCTGCCATTTAGTTATTATCATTCTGGAGGTATTGTAGAATTTGGTTGGTGGTCGTGACTTGGTCTCGAATTTCCATGGCAAGGTTGTGTAGGGTTTCCTCTGCATTGTTTATTGGATTCCTCCTTAGTGGTGCCATTTCCTACTATGGAAAAAACTAAGTTATGCTGCTATTGAGGTGATCAAGTCCAATAGTTAGTTTCAAAAATATTTAATAGCAGTCATAACAGCATATCGGCATATAGATAAGAAACACTAGTAATTTCTTACCTATATGAAATCATTGATTCCCTACACAACACAATCACAACATACTCAAGACACTATAAGATCGATTCAGATAACCATCCACCCATTGGCCATCTAGGATCAACTTGCTCTGATACCAATTATGTAACAACTCTATTTTTAAAAAATATATACATACATACATACATATATATATATATATATATATATATATATATATATATATATATATATATATATATATATTTAAAATCCCATGAAGTTATTACCTCGATTAAATTAACCAAGCATAATTAAGGTTTACACATAATTAATTAACAGCATCCGTACACAAATCAAACACATATATGCCTACATCTTATTCATTCATATTGACCAGTTCCAGAGATACGGGTGTGGGTGGTTGCACTATCACCAGAATCTTAGCCAACTCGATCCAACGTACGCTAAAAGTTGGTCATAGAGAATATCTGCATATATAATCCTTTGAACATGATAGAGAAATATAGAGAGAATTAAATCCCAGTAGGTTCAACAGTAAATCATAATTATCATTAATATAGATCATCATGTCATGTTCATCTGTATAAGCTACATTAAATATCTTAGGTCACATGAATGCACTTTATTTATGCACATGAAAATCATACAGTAATGTCATGTATGACATGAATAACTATTTTTAGAATATCATATAATGACTATCAACTTATTTTCATATCAAACTACCCCCGTGAGGGTGAGTACTTTTTACTCTCCAGTATGAGCTTTTCTCTCTCTGTCTAATATGACACACTTTCTCTTTCTTTTCATTAACATAATCATAGTTGTGAGTAGGGCATCCCCTACTGGTGCATCACATGGACTGCCATGTGACCGTGCTAATCTTTTTTCTTTTCTTTTCCTTTCACGTTAATAGCCAAAAATATCATTTCATTAACAAGTATGTTTATAATACTCACATGCCATAATTTATCGTAAAAGCATAATCATTACCAAAAATCATTAGTAAAATACAATCTTGCCATGAACATAATCATTTTTAAATATCACTTTATAAAATATTTTCATGTCAAAATTTCACATTTAAGATGGTAAGGAGTTCATACAATGGCAATGGTTATGGCATACACTAGTCATTTATTATTTTCATTTATAAGATTATTTTTTTTAAATATTATTTTCCTCTCTTACTAAATAGAGCATAAAACTCTCATTTTAAATCTGATTGAAGTGATTTTGGTGTCAATAGAAAGATAAGACAATCTTTTCAAATCCTTATGTTGAACATTTTTGTGAAATCTTAAGTAATCGTGGTGTTACTACTCCCTCAAATTCAATGTTATTTCTTCTCGGGTACGTTTAGACCTCTATTTACTAATTTGACCATATCTCCCTGATAAAAACTCCAATTATGGTGATTTCAAAGTCTATAAAAAGCTAAGAAACTTATATATAACTTTCATGTTTATCATTTCTTCATATTCTTTACGAATTACTCCCATGAAATAAAAAAAATGCTTACATTTAACACCCTAGATTCTAGACTAATTTTGACCTCTACTCATTAATTAGTCATATCTTCCTCATATGGACTCCAAATTAAGTGATTTTAGAGCCTATAAATCATAGATATATCTATATTTATTATGTTAATAATTTCCTTGAAGAAAATAGCAAGATTCCTCCATTCGCTTAGATTTTCTAGCAGCTTAAATAAGATAAGGAGGTTGAGTTTTGAACCTTAAGGATGAAGAGAAAAGATGGAGTCAAGTAGAGATTAAGCTAACTTACCTTGAGTACTTAGTCCTCTATAATTCTCCTTCCTCTCTTCTCCTCTCTTTTTCTACTTTCTTCACTCTACCTTGCTTATGTTTTTCCTCTCCCTCCCTTGGATGAAATTATAATGTTATAAGGATGAGTTTTTCTTAAATAAACTATCAAGTAGTTTACCTTTCATAATCATGGGTCTACCTTATCACAATTAGGATGCACTTGGTTGTTTTTTGAGAAAAAAAAACTCATGTTCTTGTTTTCCTCTCCCTTATTCAAGATATGCATAGCAAAAGGAGATTTGTATTTTGAAAATTATGATAAAATTTTCTTAAGAAAAGGGACAAGGTCCCTCTGGTTTAGAAATTTATTTCCTTTTTCTTTTGTCTCACTCAAGTATGATAGGTTTTTCTTTCTAAGTGGCAAATTTCCAGCCCTTGAGTCTTTCTTGCTTGGCTAAAATTATTTATGTAGGATAAGGATATTTTGTCATAATACCATGTATTATTACCTACTTGTTGAAATTATGAATGTAGGATATAGATGTTTTGTTCTAATGCCATGTATTATTACCTACTTATTGAAATTATAAATGTAGGATATAGATGTTTTGTCCTAATGCCATGTGGCCTAATCTTGATTATTATTACACTAATATTTCCTTACATGATTCTTATTTTTTCCTCTTGAATTTAGGCTTATTCTTACCCATTTTCTTTGTTTTGGCTGAAATTATACTTTTCATGGAAGGCTCGGTCACATTTTCATAGTTTGTGGGTTATTGGTCCAATTTCTATATCCTAGTTCAAATCTATGTTTTATTTTTTGCTTGGACTATCCTATTGGCTTGTTAGAAACTCATGTGAAGTGGAAAAACTATATATGAAGTATCCATAGGTGAAAGCTCAATGTATGGGTGGAGATGTTAAATTTAGGAACTCTAACTCTTGAATTAGGAAAATTAGCATAATCCAATCTTCTTGAAATTTTAAGACTTTTACTTATTTCCCAAAAAATTGTCTTCCTTACCCAAGAATTTCGCCTCTATTTAGTATGTTATTTAAATTTTTTTTCTATTAGGTTTTTCTCTCTTTACTTATTCCCTTAATGTTAGAAACATTTTTTATGCATACACATAAGGTGAAGAATTTCTAAGGATTATATTTTCTTAGCTATCTAAAAATTGTCTAGTAAATTTTATTTCCTTAACTAAATATTTATGTACCTTTATTAATAAAGAAACAAATTAGGGATGTTACAAGGATAAATTTTCTTAATTCAAGAGTTAGAGTTCCTAAGTTTAACTTCTCCACCCATATATTTGTCTTTCACCTATGGACACTTTATATAAAATGTTTCGGATTTACATAAGTTTCTAACTAGCCAATTGGATAGCCCAAGTAAGAAATAAAATATAGACTTGGATTAGAATATAGAAGTTGGACTGATAGCCTAAAAATTATGAAAATATGACCAAGCCCTCCATGAAAAATAGAATTTTTCAGGCAAAGCAAAGGAAATGAGTAAGAATGAGCTTAAATCCAAGAGAGAAAAATAAGAACCATGTGAAGAAATAATAGTGTAATAATAATCAATATTAGGCATGGAATTAGCACAAAACATCTATATCCTACATTCATAATTTCAACAAGTAGGTAATAATACATGGCATTAGGACAAAACATCTATATCCTATATTCATAATTTCAACTAGTAGGTAATAATACATAGCATTATGACAAAACATCCTTATCCTACATAAATAATTTCATCCAAGTTAGGGAGACTCAAGGACTCAAAATTTTCCAACTAGTAAGCCAAACCTATCATACTTGAGTGGAACAAAAGAAAAAGGAAATGAATCCCTATATCAAAGGGACGATATCCCTTGTCTTAAGAACATTTTATCATAATTTTCAAAATACAAATCTCGTTTTGCTATGCATATGTTGACTAAAGGAGAGGAAGACAAGAACATGAGTTGTCTTTCCAAAAAGAAACAACCAAGTGCATCCTAATTGTGATAAGGTAGACCTATGATTAAGAAAGGTGAACCACTTGATAGTTTGTTTAAGAAAAATCCACCCTTATAACATTATAATTTTGTCCAAGTGAGGGAGAGGAAAAACATAAGCAAGGTAGAGTGAGGAAATGAGAGAAAGAGAGGAGAAGAAAGGAAAGAAGAGGAATGATAAGTCTAAAGGACTAAGTACTCAAGGTAAGTTAACTTAATCTCCTCTTGAATTTATCTTTTCTCTTCATCCTTCGGGTTCAAAACTCACACTCCTTCTCTTATTTAAACTGCTAGAAAAGCTAAGGAAAGGGAGAAATCTTGCTACTTCCTTAAAAAAGAAACAAGAAAAAGAATTCACTAAGTGAGTTAGGGAGATCTTTAGGTAGGTTTAACAATATCTCTTTTTGAATAAAATCTTTGAAATTTGTAACATTTATATGTGATTTTGTTCTTAGAACTTTGATGAAATTTACAATATTTGCTACTTTGATGATTGGTCGTGAAAGTTGCTATATCATGTTACATGTTATTTTGCATATGATGAATGTTTTGAACATTTCGGTTGGTGTGGAAAGTTCTGCATAGGTATGTATGACTATGGGTGGCAAAATTTTAGGATTTTTATGCTGCTATTTTGTATATTTGAATGTGGTGAAAAATTGATAGAATATAATTAGATGTAAATTAGGAAGAAAATTGAAGAGGACGTAATATAATGATGAACTAAAACCTTAGGAAAGCTTTGGTTAAGAAAATGAATTTTGGAGTAACTAGGGAAGTTTTGGTTTTTTAAATTTTGAAAATACTCGGTTAGGAATTAAAAAAAATGGTTAACATGAAAAATGTAGATCTATGTCTCACGAATTGTTAACCACTGGAATCACTTAATTTGGAGTGAAAATGAGGGAGATATTTTAAGATTAGTAAGCAAAGGTAAAAAATTAGCTAACCATGGAAGAATCTGTTAAGTTAGTTTATGTGTTTGAATTTCTGGCCATAATTTAGAGGGAATTAAAGGAAATTGTTAACATAATAAATATAGATATATGTATCACGGATCTATAGGCTATGGAATCACTTAGATTGGAGTCCATATGAGGGAGATATGGCTAATTAATGAGTAGAGGTCAGATTCAGTCCAGAATCCAGGGTGGTAAACGTAAGCATTTTTTCTTTCAATTTTTTGGGAATACTTCGTAAGGAATATGAAGAAATAATAAACATAAAAGTTGTATATAAGTTCCTTAGGTTTTTATAGGATTTAGAATCACCTCAATTGGAGTTTGTATGAGGGAGATATAGTCAGATTAGTAAGTAGATGTCTGAAAATACCCGAGAAGAAAAAACATTGAATTTGAGGAAGTAGTAACACCACAATTTGTTAAGATTTCACTAAAATTTTCAACATAAGGGTTTTAGAGGATTGTCTTATCTTTCAATTTACCTCAAGATCACCTCAATTGGATTTAAAATGAGAATATTATGCTATGTTTAGTGAGAGGGAAAAATAATATTTAAAGAAGAAGAAGAATCTTATAAATGAAAATAATAAATGACTAGTGTATGCCATAACTATTGCCATTGCATGAACTCCTTACCATCTTAAGTCTGTAATTTTGACATGGAAATATTTCATAAAGTGATATTTGAAAATGATTATGTTCATGGCATGATTGTATTTTACGAATGATTTTTGGTAATGATTATACTTTGATAATAAATTATGGCATATGAGTATAATAAACATACTTGTTATTGAAATCATATTTTTGGCTATTAACATGAAAAAGAAAAGAAAAGAGACAAGCACAGTCACATGGCAGTCTGTGTGGTGTACTAGTAAGGGACGCCCTACTCACAACTATGATTATATTAATGAAAAATGAAAAAGAAAGTGTGCCATGTCGGACAGAGTAAGAAAAACCCGTACCGGAAAGTAGAAAGTACTCACCTTGACCGGGGTAGCTTGATATGAAATTAAGTTGATAGCCATCATATGATATTTTGAAAATAGTTATTCATGTCATACATGTCATTACTGTGTGATTTTCATGTGCATGGATAAAGTGCATTTATGTGATCTAAGATATTTGTTGTAGCTTATACAGATGAACATGGTGTGACGAGTATTATTGATGATGATTATGATTTATTGTTGAACCTACTAGGATTTAATTCTCACTATATTTCCATATTATGTTTAGAAAACTAGTTATGCAAACTTTTCTATGGCTTTGGCTTTTAGTAAACGTTGGATCGAGTTAGTTTATGTTGAGCAGATCCCAAAAATTAATAAGGTGTTTATGGTCGAGTTGGCTATGATCCCGGTGAAGGTGCAACCACCGGCACTCGTATATCCGAAATTAGTCAACACGGATATATAAGATATAGATATTTATGTGTTTAATTTTTTGTACAGACATTTTGATTAACAATGTGTATGTGAACTCAGAATTGTATTAATGTTAATGGTAGACCTTAAACCTTGAAATTATGCTTGGTTAAATTAATCGAATGTTATTATGTGTTAAGTAATTAGAAGTAAAGAAGTAATGACTTTATGGAATTTTACAAATATATATATATATATATATATATATATATATATATATTAAAAAAATAGAGTTACATAATTGGTATCAGAGGAGGTCGATCCTAGATGGCTAGTGGGTGGATGGTTATTTGAATCGATCTTATAGTGTATTGAGTATGTTATGGTTGTGTTGTGTAGGGGATCAGTGATTTCATATAGGTAAGAAATTACTAGTGCTTCCTATCTATATGCCGAGGTGGTGTTATGACTGTTGTTAAATATTTTTGAAACTAACTATTGGGCTTGATCACCTCAATAGTAGCATAACTTTGTTTTTGCCACAGTATGAAATGGCACTACCAAGGAGAAATTTGACAAAAAATGCGAAGGAAACCCTGCACAACCTTACCACGACAATTCGAGACCAAGTCATGACCACCAACCAAATTCTACTATACCTCCAGAATGCTAATAACCCGAATGGTGAGAATGGTTCTAATAACCAGATGGCAGGGAATGATAACGGCATATCCAAGTTCTTAAGGACTAGACCACCTTCTTTTCAAGGTGGCTTTGACCCGATTGTAGTTGAATGGTGGAGAAGGGAACTGAAGAAAATCTTTGAAGTGATGGGTCGTACTAAGGAGCAGCAAGTTATCTTCACTGCATATATGTTGAAAGATGAAACAGAATACTGGTGGCATGGAGCTAGAGAACTTTTTGCTCACCAGGGAAGGCAGAACACCTTTTTAGAAAAGTACTTCCCAAGGACTATGCTGGCGGAGAAGGAGAATGAATTTCTCTAACTCTGGCAGGGCAGCATGACCGTAGATTAGTACATTGCGAGGTTTGAAGAGTTGTCTAAGTTCTCCTCTTGCCTATGATTTAACCCTGGTAAAGCATGGAAGGCTCTTAAGTTCAAAGTATGATTGAACCCGGAGATAAGGAATGCTATTGTAGCTATGGAGATAAGGGAGTTTGTACCTTTGATAAATAAATGCAGACTCTTGGAGAAGAGTTTGAGGGTAATAGAGGATGAGAACAAAGAAGAAACTTCTGGAAAAGGAAGAACATGCCACAAAACTCTGGCAGAAATGTCAAAGGAAAAGGACAGGGTGGCAAGAGGCCAATGACTGCAAGTCCCCAACTCTTCTAACAGAACTTTTCCACAGTCAAGTGTACTAAGTGTGGACGTATGCATGGTAACCAGCCAACAGAACTTTTCCTCGTATGTCTTCCTTTAAGAGGTATTGATGTTATTCTAGGGTTAGACTGGATGTCTATAAATTGGGTCTTGCTAAATTGTTGCACTAAGATCGTTGAATTTTTACCTCCTACTCTAGAAGAGGAGATGGAGTTATTGATGCTAAATGTCAATCAAGTCAATCGGAAGTTGAAGAATGGAGTACTTGGTTACATTCTCTTATGTTTATCAAACTTAGAAGTCAAACCGAAGCTTAATGAAATTCCAATAGCTAATGAGTTTCCTGAAGTATTTCCGCCAGATATTTCAGGCTTACCTCCCAAGAGAGAGATATAGTTCTCTATTGATCTCCTACTCGAGATAGGGCCTATATCTATTGCACCTTATAGAATGGCCTCGAAGGAACTACAGGAACTTAAGAAACAATTTGAGGAATTGTTAGACAAGTAATTCATTAGACCAAGTGTATCACCTTAGGGAGCTCAAGTATTGTTTGTTAAGAAGAAAAACGAGAGCCTGAGACTATGCATAGATTACAGATAACTGAATAAGGTGACTATAAAAATAAGTACCCTCTCCCTAGGATAGATGATTTATTAGATCAACTGAAGGGATCCTCTAGCTTTTCTAAAATTGACTTGAGCTTGGGATACCATCAGATTTGGATCAAGGAGGAGAATGTACCAAAAACAACCTTTAGGATTAGGTATGGGCACTATGAGTTTCTTGTAATGTCTTTCGGGTTGACAAATGCACCTGCAATTTTCATGGATTTTATGAATCAAATTTTTTGACCCTACCTAGATTAATTTGTGGTAGTATTTATTGATGACATCTTGATATATTCTAAGAGTGAGAAAGAACATGAACAACATCTCTGAATCGTGCTGCAAGTGCTAAAAGAGAAAAAGTTGTATGCTAAATTGGAGAAGTGTGAATTTTAACTGTCAGAGGTAAAATTTCTCAGACATGTCATTTCCAATAAAGGGGTAGCCGTAGACCCTAGCAAGACAGAAGCAGTGATTCAGCAGGAAAGACCAAAGACGGTTATAGAAGTCAAAAGTTTCTTGGGTTTGGTAGGATTCTACAAGAGGTTTATACAAAACTTATCTTGTATAGCCTTGCCATTGATTAAATTGACTAGGAAAGGAAGTCCTTTCAAATAGACTGATCAATGTGAAGTTAGTTTCCAGGAGCTTAAGACAAGATTGACCACTCCTCCTGTTTTAATTATTCTAGATCCCATAGGACATTTTGAAGTATATAGTGATGCTTCAAAGAAAGGGTTTGGGTGTGTGCTGATGCAAGACAAGAGAGTAGTTGCTTATGCCTCTTGGTAATTGAGGTTGCATGTGGGAAACTACCCGACCCATGATCTTGAATTAGTGGCGGTAGTGTTTGCCTTAAAGATTTGGCGACACTGCTTATACGGAGTAACCTTTAAAGTATGTTACGATTACAAGAGTTTTAAATACCTCTTTGATCAAAAGAAGTTAAATATAAGGCAACGAAGATGGGTGACATTTCTCAATGACTATAAATTTGAGATAAAGTATCTTTCAGGGAAGGCGAATGTTGTAGCTAATGCCCTGAGTCAAAAATCTCTACACATAGGTCAAATGATGATATATGAGATGAGGATGCTAGAAGAGTTTCAAATTTTGAAGCTAACTCCAATTCTCACTCCAAAAAAATTGATCATCAATGGGCTGAGAATAGAATGTGACCTTAGAGCACAGATCAAGGAAGTTCAAACCCATGACCAATATCTACAGGATCATAAAGATCAAGATAATTTTTTTGTCTTGGAAAATGGGATAATCTTGTATCAAGAAAGGATTTATGTTTCCCAAGAACAGGAATTGAGGACTAAGATCTTGCATGAGGCACATCAAAGCAAGTATACTATCCATCCTGGATCCACTAAAATGTATCATGACTTAAGGAGGCTGTATTGGTGGTCAGGGATGAAAAATGACATTGCTGAGTTTATGACTAAATGCCTAATTTGCCAGAAAGTGGAGGTAGAACATCAGAAGCCAGCGGTACTTCTACAACCTCTTGAGATCCCTAAATGGAAATGGTACAGTATTTCAATGGACTTTGTGGTGGGCTTACCTAAGATTTCAGTTAGACATGACTCTATCTGGGTAATAGTAGATAGATTAACCAAATCTGCTCACTTTTGCTTATAAAGATTAACTATTTATTGGACAAATAGGTCTAGGAAATAGTCAGACAACACAGAATTCCCTTAAATATCATTTCAGATAGAGATCCAAGGTTCATGTTGAGGTTTTGGAAGGCGTTGTATGAAGCTTTTGGAACCCAATTACAGTTCAGTACTTCCTATCATCTTCAGACTGAAAAGCAAACAGGACAGACAATTCAAACCCTAGAAAATATGTTGAGGGCCTTTGTGATAGAGCAAGGTAAAGGATGGTTTAAGTACCTACCTTTAGTGGAGTTTGCTTATAATAATAATTATCACTCTAGTATTAAGATGGTCCCCTGTGAAAAACGTAACATCCCTAATTTCGTTTCTTTTATTAATAAAGGTACATAAATATTTAGTTAAGAAAATAAAATTTACTAGACAATTTTTAGTTCTTTAAGGAAATATAATCCTTAGAAATTCTTCACCTTATGTGTATGCGTAGAAAATGTTTCTAACATTAAGGGAATAAGTAAAGAGAGAAAAACCTAATAGGAAAAAATTTGAAATAACATACTAAAGAGATGCGAAATTCTTGGGTAAAGAAGATAAATTTTTGGGAAGTAAGTAAAGGTCTTAAAATTTCAAGATTGAATTAGGGTAATTTTTCCTAATTCAAGAGCTTGAGTTCCTAAGTTTAACATCTTCACCCATACATTGGGCTTTCATCTATGGACACTTCATATATAATTTTTCTACTTCACATAAGTTTTTAGCAAGCCAATTAGATAACCCAAGCAAGAAATAAAATATAGACTTGGACTAGGATATAGAAGTTGGACTGATAGCCCAAAAATTATAAAAATGTGACCAAGCCCTCCATAAAAGGTAGAATTTCAGCCAAAGTAAAGGAAATAGGTCAGAATGAGCCCAAATTCAAGAAGAAAAAATAAGAACCATGTGAAGAAATAGTAGTGTAATAATAATCAAAATTATGTCATATGGAATTAGGACAAAACATCTATATCCTACATTCATTATTTCAACAAGTAGGTAGTAATACATAGCATTATGACAAAACATCATTATCCTACATAAATAATTTCAGCTAAGCAAGGGAGATTCAAAGGCTAAAAATGTTCTATTTAGAAAGGCAAACCTATCATACTTGAGTAGAAAGACAAACCTATCATACTTGAGTGAGACAAAAGAGAAAGGAAATGAATCTCTAAATCAAAGGGCCCTTGTCCCTTGTCTTAAGAATATTTTATCATAATTTTCAAAAGACAAATCTCCTTTTGCTATGCATATCTTGACTAAGGGAGAGAAAGACAAGAACATAAGTTGTATTTCCAAAAACAAATAGCCAACTGCATCCTAATTGTGATGAGGTAGACCCGTGATTATGAAAGGTGAACCACTTGATAGTTTATTTAAGTAAAACCTACCCTTATAACATTATAATTTCGTCCAACTGAGAGAGAGGAAAAATATAAGCAATGTATAATGAGGAAAAGAGATAAAGAGAGGAATAGAGAGGAAGGAAGAGGAAGGAGAAGTCTAGAGGACTAAGTACTTAAGGTAAGTTAGCTTAATCTCCACTTAAATCCATCTTTTCTCTTCATCCTTTGGGTTCAAAATTCACCCTCCTTCTCTTATTTCAGCTTATAGAAAAGCTAAGGGAAGGGAGAAATCTTTCTACTTCCTTCAAAAGGAATCAAGAAAAAGAATTCACTAAGTGAGTTAGAGAGATCTTTAGGTAGGTTTAACAATATCTCTTTTTGAAGAAACGTTTTGAAATTTGAAACATTTATATGCGATTTTGATCTTAGAACTTTGATAAAATTTACAATATTTGCTACTTTTATGATTGGTCATGGATGTTGTTATATCATGTTACATGTTATCTTGCATATGATGAATGTTTTAAACATTTCGGTTGGTGTGGAAAGTTCTGTATAGGTATGGCTATGGTTGGCAAAATTTTATAATTTTTTATGCTGCTATTTTGTATATTTGAATGGGGTGAAAAATTGATGGAATATGATTAGATGTAAATTAGGAAGAAAATGGAAGAGGACTTAATATAACGATGAACTAAAACCTTAGGAAAGGTCTGGTGAGGAAACTTAATTTCAGAGTAACTAGGGAAGCTTTTATTTTTGAAATTCTGGGAAGTATTGATTAGGAATTAAAAGCAATGGTTAACATGAAAAATGTATATCTATGTCTCGTGGATTTTTAGACACTAGAATCACTTAATTTGGAGTCCAGATGAGGGAGATATTGTCATATTAGTAAGCAGACATTAGAAACTAGCTAACCAGGAAAGAATCTGTTAAGTATGCTTCTGTGTTTGAATTTTTAGGCAAAATCTATAAGGAATTAAAGGAAATGGTTAACATAATAAATATAGATATATGTACCACAGATCTATAGGATCTAAAATCATTTAATTGGGAGTCCATATGAAGAAGATATTGCTGATTAATGAGTAGGAGTCAGAATCAGTCTAGAATCTAGAAATAATATACCAGAAAGTTGTATATAAGTGTCTTAACTGTTTATAGGATGTGGAATCACCTGCCCAAAAATAAATAACATTGAATTTGAAGAGGTAGTAACACCATGATTACTTAAGATTTCACTAACATGTTGAACATAGGGGTTTTAGAGGATTGTCTTATCTTTCAATTGACACCAAGATCACCTCAGTCAGATTTAAAATAAAGGTGTTATGCTCTGTTTAGTGTTGGGAATTTGATTCATACAAGATGAATAGAATGTCAGAACGCAAGTGCACGTGTCGTGACCAAGTAATAGAGTAATGAGTGAGTATCGTCCCACGAGGAGTGAACTAAAACTGTTTAGAGACTCTTGCTGTATGAATGATGTGGCAATGTTAAGATGTTTCACAAAATTGGA
Source organism: Gleditsia sinensis (assembly GCA_037074535.1). NCBI lineage: Eukaryota > Viridiplantae > Streptophyta > Magnoliopsida > Fabales > Fabaceae > Gleditsia > Gleditsia sinensis. The sequence goes on along the minus strand of CM073473.1, from coordinate 33,948,607 downwards.
ATAGAAGTGGGTTGACTGACTTTTAACTATAACCAAAATAAAAAGTAATAGGAAATAGAAAGGAAACTATATGGAGAGAACTGGGGTTGCTCAGGGTTTTCATGGACTATAGCACTCATATTTTCTCTAGGGTTTGCTGCAGCAATTGTTCTGAGTGCCAAATTCAGTTCCGGATGGAGTCTTCCCAGACTGCCATACCTTACAATTCCAAGGTTTAGACACGCATTCCTGCATCAATCCTCACCTCCGAATTGTGTATGAAGTCCATTATGGGACTAATGGGGTACCCGTATATCCCTACATGAGGTAACCCCTTTACATTCAGCTTTTTCCCAGCCTCCATTACCCTCCCAGGTGAATGGTGGCCTTGGTTTTCTTCCTCCAAACTTCCGTTATTAAGGAAAGAAAAACTAACAGGAAACACAAGTGAATGGCGAAGAACAACTGTAACCAAATGGATTAACAATAAAAATGTGCTCAGTTTATTACAACCCTTGTGCAACCCCAGCTGGAAACTAGCCAAGCCTCATGGGTGCATCGGTTACAAAAATCCCAGAAACCCTGGTATGCATTCTAAGAGATAAAAACTAAATTACAAAATGCAGTTCTTTCTTTTTGATAAAACAGTAAAACAACAACAGAAATCAAAGTTCCCTTCTACACTAGCGCACTATCCCCTCATGCTGCACCTCCCGGTGTTAGCAGCACTCTAGGCTATGGTGTTCTTTTCTCCTTAATTCTCCCTTCTTCCACTCTGGCCGCCCCCTTGCAACAGCTGCTTTATGGCCTTTTATAGACAGCCCTTTGTGGTCCCAGAAAAGTGCCCCGCGGTTGTTGACATTCCTTCTGCTTTGCAGCCGGCGCCCTTGTTGTGCAGCTTTTTCCTCTCCACTTTCAGTAGTGGAGGCAGTCCTGTACCAGCAACTTGCAGTGTCCCTGCTGCTGTCTCTGCTGCGCTGGTGGCTGCTCCTGCTGCGCAGCTCTGCCACCTACACCAAATCAAACAGTATCATCGTATTGCAGGAGAGAGAGGAAGCAACTTACCCACTATCACCCGGGGTTTTGCTATCATTGCTATACATGCTTACTGAAATGCTGCAACAATGAGGTAGCTAACGTTATATCCAGAAAAGTCATCCTATTTAATTAAATTAGAGGGTAAGAGTGCTTAAAACACCAGAAAAATTCAGTAAACAATCATGGGCAGCACATAGAAACTATAGTGAAATGTAGTTAACATTTAGTGAGAAAGTAAAATAATATTTAAAAAAGAAGAATCTTATAAATGAAAATATAAATGACTAGTGTATGCCATAGCCATTGCCATTGCATGAACTTCTTACCATCTTAAGTGTGTAATTTTGACATGGAAATATTTTATAAAGTGATATTTAAAAATGATTATGTTCATGGCAAGATTGTATTTTAAGAATGATTTTTGGTAATGATTATGCTTTGATGATAAATTATGGCATGTCAATATAATAAACATACTTGTTATTGAAATCATATTTTTGGCTATTAACGTGAAAAGAAAAGAAAAGAAAAGAAAGGATACGAGCACGATCACATGGCGGTCCATGTGGTGCACCAGTAGGGGACGCCCAACTCACTACTATAATTATGTTAATGAAAAGAAAAAGAAAGTGTGCCATGTCGAATGAAGCGAGAAAAGCCTGTACTAGTGACTATATCACCGTGACCAAGGTAGCTTGATATGAAAATAATTTGATAGCCATCATATGATATTTTGAAAATAATTATTCATGCCATACATGTCATTACTGTGCTATTTTCATGTGTATGGATAAAGTGCATTCATGTGACCTAAGATATTTGTTGTAGCTTATATAGATGAATATGACATGACGAGCATTATTGATGATGATTATGATTTATTGTTGAACCTACTAGGATTTAATTCTCACTATATTTTCATACCATGTTCAAAAAACTAGTTATGTATATTTTTCTCCGACTTTGGCTTTTATTGTACATTGGATTGAGTTACTCTATGTTGGGCAGATCCCAGAAATTATTAAGGTGTTTATGGTCGAGTTGGCTAAGATCCCGATAAAGTTGCAACCACCCGCACCCGTATCTCCAGAATTGGTCAACATGGATGAATAAGAAGTAGATATTTATGTATTTGATTTTTTATACAGACGTTTTGATTAATAATATGTATGTGAACTCATAATTGTATCAGTGTTAATGGTAGACCTTAAACCTTGAATTATGCTTGGTTAAATTAATCAAATGTTATTATGTGTTAAGTAATTAAAAGTAAAGAATTAATGACTTTATGGAACTTTACAAATATATATATATATATATATATATTAAAAAAATGGAGTTGTTACAAATGGTGAGTCATTGTATGAAGCTTGGGAGAGATTTAAAGAACTTCTAAGACTATGCCCACCCCATGGGTTGAAAAAATGGCTCATAGTCTATACATTGTACAATGGACTAATTTACAACATTCGTATGTCTATGGATGCTACAGCTGGACGAGCTTTGATGAACAAAACAGTGGATGAGGCTTATGAGTTGATTGAAGATATGGCCCAGAATCACTATTCCTAGTTTAGTGAGAGGTAGCCATCTAGAAAACCAACAAGTATATATAGTGTTGATGCATTTAATAATCTAACTTCTAAAGTTGATGCATTGTTTCAGAAATTAGATAAATTGAGCATCAATGCTATTGGTTCCTCTCCATTTTCTACATGCGAGATTTATGGATGTGTTGGTCATGTGGCCAATGAATGATAGCTTGAAAACCCTACACCTCAAGATTGTGAACAGGTAAATTTTGTGAATAACAACAATCAAAGAAACAATCCCTACAGCAACACCTACAATCCAGGCTAGAGGAATCATCTAATCCTCTCATACAAGCTGAATGCAAATCAACCTCCTTAGAATAGCTTTAGGCAACCTCCTGGGTTTCAAAATCAGAGGCCATTCAACCCTCCTCCGCAGCCAAAGTCAAATCTGGAGGCTCCAACAGAAAATTTCATTATTACTCAGACAAAAAAAATGATGAGTTCAGAACTAAGAATCACTCAATGAATGAGGCTATAAAAGATTTAACCTCTAAGGTTGACTCGCTTACTACCCATAGTAAGATGATGTAAACTCAGATAGCACAGCAAGCAAGCCTATCTAATAGGAACTTTGGTAGACTTCCAGGCTAGACTGAGAACCCTAGAGAGCACTACAATGTCATTATCCTGAGAAGTGGTAAACAATTGGCTGAATTAAAGAGAAGTGGAAAGATAAAAGAAGATGAACCTTATGTTGCATTTGAGAAGAGAAGAGAAGAGCAATCAGAAGAAGAGAAAAAGAAGGAAGAAGAGTCCAAATATGTGGCTCCTGCACCTTACAAGTCACCAATCCATTTTCCTTAAAGACTGGTCAAGGATAAATTAAATAAGTAGTATGGAAGGTTTCTAGATGTTTTAAATAAATTGAACATTAATATCCATTTCCTAGATGCCATCTCCCAAATGCCATCTTATGCGAAGTTTCTAAAATAAATTCTCTCAAATAAGAGAAAAATTAAAGAGCATGCTGTTGGGCCACTGACAGAAGGATCCAGTGCATTAATTAAGAATAAGCTACCACAAAAGCTTAAAGATCTCGGAAGCTTTTCCATTCCTTGCTCCATAGGAGAAATGAAGATTGATAAAGCCCTATGTGACCTTGGAGCAAGTGTGAGCCTCATGCTTGTTTCAGTCTACAAGAAGTTTAAAATTGGTGACTTGAGGCCTACCACTGTTTCTCTTCATTGGGCTGATCGATCCATTAAGCATTCAGTAGGTATATTAGAGGATGTTCCTCTAAAGGTAGTTAAATTTTTCATACCGGTTGATTTTGTCATTTCATAGATGGAGGAAGATGAAAAAATATCCATCATTCTTGGAAGGCCTTTCGTAGCCACAGCTAGTGCAAACATTAATGTAAAAAATAGAAAGCTTTCTTTGAATGTAGGGGATGAGAAAGTGGAGTTTAATTTAGCTGATACAATAAACTCTCCATCTCTAAGTGAATCTTGCTATATGATGGGCTTACCTAAACCTAATATGAACGATAATATCATGAATTTTTCTCTTTCTAACCCACTTGAGTTATGCTCTGTGAAACATTCTTGTGTTTATGTTAAACAGGGGGAAGAAAAGCATACTGTTGGGGAGGCAATCTAAGCTCCAAAAGTAGAACCTAAGCCACCTCCTCTCAACCTCAATAGAGTTAAAGAAGAAAGGAATGAGGTAAGAGGATCCTTGAACGCTATTGGGCAAAGTCTCAAACACCATACTAAGAGGCAATGGATCAAAAAGAAAGTTATTCAAACTTTCTTAAAACTTCCTTGAGCAAAAGAATGAAAAGGAGTTGAGCTAATGACTTTAAACAAACTCTTTGTGGGAGGCAACCCACATTTTAATTTTTAAGTTTCCTTTTGCTTAGTTTCATTGCTTTTAGTTTTGTTTTATCTTTAATTTTAGTTTATTTCTTAGGTTATAGGATTAATGAGTGTTTTCATTTGCTTTTCAGGTCAATTCCATGTCCCCAAGGTTGGAGAAAAGAATGATACGCCAAGGAAATTCGAAAGGATAAAAAACAAAGGCAAAATTTGAGAAAATAGAAGTTCCAGCATAAAACACAGGTGACCTGTGTCATAGAACATGACCATGCTTCAAGCTCGGGCCAAAATGAGGAGAAATTTGCCACTCTAGTGCTAACCATGGACAAGCTGTGCTTTCTACCATGTCTGTGCCCTAGGTCTAGACCTAACATAACCTCTCCGTGTTGCTTAACATTGGATTTTCCTAGGAATTTTGGTGACTCCACCACCAAGCACGAGCTTGCCGTGCTCCCTACCACGGTCGTACCCCAGGTTTGAAGCTAACACTCCTTCCCTGTGCCAGCCAACACGGGCCACTTCCAAGAATTTTTGGAAATCTAGCGCGAAACACAGGCAAGCCATGCTTTGGGCCCATGTTAGTTTTCCCCGTGTTTTCCTTATGTTTTTCTTCTCATGTTTCATTCCCCTTCTTCCCTTGCCCTAGCTCTGCCTCACCCAACCTTGCTTCGTGCTCTTCTTCTCTACAAATCCCATTTTCTCCACCTCCAAATCCTAACCTAATCCTGTGCCCTAGACCCCAAAATACCTTTCTCCCCTTTCCCTCTCATCCCTACTTTCCTTTGTTCCTCTATTCTTATTTCCATATTTCTCTCCCTCTCGGTCTCTCCTTCACCTAAATACCCAAGCTTTCCCTATCTTTTTCCTTTTCGGTCTCCATCCCTCTTCCCTCTATAACTTGAGCTCTTTCCTTTCCTAGCCACACCATAACCATCAACCTCTTTTTCCCCCACTCCCTCTGTAATTCCCATCCTCTCAGCATCTTCCCTGTCACCTAGATCCAACTAACCCATGCCCTATTCCCATTTCCGTGCTTACCACCCATTCCCTTGCTAAGCCTAGAAAAAGCCTTCCCCTGCACCAACTTTCCCCCATATCGTAGAAGCATTCTCCCTCACCAACCTAGAAACTTCACCTGTGCCCAGCCTTGCACCAGCACTCCTAAGTTCCTCCCTGCACTGGACTCTATTCCCTGCTGTTGGAATTACCATCGTGCTTCCCTCCAAGTAACTGATTCTCTATCATTGTGGTTTATGCATTAGATTTTCTGAACATTTTCTGCTTCCTTCGACTTGTTATTGTGGATTCCTTCAACTTGGGAAAAATCTTCTATAATTTCTTATGTTCTTAGATTGTGTTTAGTTGGATGAATTCATTTAAGAATACATGTTCTGCTTGTTGTAGAATTTCATGAATGGTCATATTAACTCACTGAATTTGATTATTTCACTGGTTTTTCTAGAAGAATTCTGTAGTATTAAGAATCATATTGTTTCCTCAAAATTCTCTGTCTGAGTTGACATTACCTTGTGCTTAACTTATTTTGAAGTTGGTTAAATTATGTTAAGCCAAGCAATTCTGGTTAGTTCTGCTTGATTAGACAGTTTTTCTGCTGTATTATTACTAGTCTTTTCTTCACTGGTTTGCCTAGGACATTCTGTCTAATTTGGACAAATGAGTTTGAATTTGAACAGATTAATTTAAATTGAATTTGAACAGATTGATTTAAATAGAATTTGAACATAATGAATTTGACTGTGCTTTGCATTCTATGACTTGTTTTTCATTTATTATTGCTTTGATAGTTATTGATTATTGTTGGCACATTTGAATAAGCTTTGCATATTTAATAGTCACTTAATCTGCTAATGGCTAACGGTTGGTTGTTCATTCAATTCTCTTTGCACTTTGTCTATTATTCCTAATGGGCCCCAAAAGAGCCAAAATTAGCTAATCTTCCTCCCAATCCTAACAACCAGGTAGAGGACGGATTCAAAGACTATCCCAACCTCCTCATCAAATAAATGAGTATGGTATGGTGTTTGTTGATGATAATCAATGGACACAATACGATACTCTAGTTAAACGGGGAATACTGAGTACCAGATACATGGATGAGGAGTGTTTGGACCGGTTAGGACTTTTAACCAACATCTGCTACCTTGTTGATCGGATTGGGTGGAATACATTCATTGGATTACATTACTGGGCCTATGCTCGGACGACCTTAGAGTTCTTTAGTTCAATTAATGTGGTCCTGTTTTAGGGTCTAGGCGTAGAACAGGTCTAGATCAAATTCAGATTATTTAACCATACATTTAATTTATCATTGGCTCAATTTAATGCATTATTCAAATTTTCTCCCAGGGGAGATAGATTAGTCCCCTCAAGTTTTCTTACTCAACATTTTTGAAACTCTATTTATGTTGGGGGGCAATATAATGCATCAAGTTCAAAAATCTCTTTTATTTGGAATCCTACTTTTAGATATTTACAGCGCTTGATGGCTCATACCATTTTTGGTAGAGCTGAAAGTGATGGGGTTACAAATAAAAGAGAGCTTTATTTTATTTGGGCTATGTTAAACGGTCATAAGGTGGATACTGGAGCCTTCATGGCCCAACAGATGGCTAGGGTGGGTAATGCTCTGAGTGCTAAAATAACCATAGGGGGTCTAGTGACTGCATTAGCTAGAGTGTTAGGATTTGAGGCAAATTTTTAGGATTCGTAACCAATAGCCAGCACCAACAAGATTGATTTAGAATCTTGTTTGCATATGAAATTGATTGTTAGAAGAAATGTTGACTATTGGCTGCGTCTCTGTGGTCATAATATCTTTCGCCTTCCTAACCCCACTAGAATTACAATCTCTAATGAGGATAATTGGATATACCATCTAGAAGAAGGTAGGGAGGGTGACGATGAACCTAAGGGGGATGACTTCCCCTATGAGCCACTACTGCCTCTACCACCCTTACCCTCTACCCACTTCACTGACATTGCAAGTCCTTCCCATGTGCTGCAAGAGGACCAACATTCTATCTCTTCACGGCTTTGTCGAATTGAGGAGGAACAAATAACACAAAAGAACACCCTGCATGCAATCCATGATTCAATCCAAAGCATGCAGGGAATGATGTAAGGATGGTACAATTGGCACTGGGTCGGAATACTCCACCTCCTTCTCTAGATGACTAGTGATTAAGTAATTTACTTCTTCCTTTACCTGTACTTTCATTATTATTGACATTGAGGACAATGTCAAGTTTAAGCATGAGGGAGTAGACTTTAGGCTTTTTGTAACATCCCATAATTTTTATTTTTAAATAATAATTTTTTGTTATAAACAAATATATTTTTATTTGTTTAAAAATGATTATGTTATACTAAAAGTAAATCTATTTTTAATTAAAATAATTATTGTTTTGCTTGAAATAATTATATTGGTCTTTAATGAATTTTGTTGTATTTTTAGAAATATTCTTTCTTTTATTATGTATAAAGATATTTATTTTATGATTTTTTTTATTAAGATTTTTATCAAGAAAAATCATGATTTAAGAGTTTAACTAAAGGTTTATGAGAATGTAAATTTTTAGAAATTTTTGGTATGTTTTAGGGTGAAAAACGGTATTTATATGAATATATATGAAATAAAATGAAAATAAATCTAAATATTTAATTATTAAATTATTGTTATTATAATAATAAAAAAAATAAAAAGAGAAGAAGGGAGCAACGCAGGAGACGGAGGCCAAATTTCAGAGAAAAATTGAGAAGAGTGAATAGTGAGTAAATAGTGAGTGAATAGTAAATAAATAGTAACCTTCAACTTTTTCTCTAGATCTGGAGTGCCTATTGGCTTCCGATCTCAAAACTGAAAGTGCTACTGGATTCAAGACGATTAATACTACAGTTTTGACCGATCAATTTTTTAAATCAGCCGTTGAATCGCTGTAGATCTGAAGTAGAAAATCTCAGAAAAAGGTAAATTCTGAAACTCTTACTTAGAGACCTCCAATTGAAATTCTGACATCGTAGATTGATTCAGGAGTTAGTTAAACCTTAGGATATGAAATTTTTCAGCTATCTGACAACTTTTTGTTCGTCGTAAATAGTGTTTTTCGGCGATGAATAGTGACCAAGCTCCCGGAGTCATTTTCTAAGTCTTTGGATCCTCCGGACACGTTTTTGAGGTCTAATTGGTCAAATTCAACTTGGAAAAAGTACATTTTAGGGTTGTCCAATCTGGAGCCCTACCTTGTGAATAGATAAATCTTTCTATGACTTGCTCTATGCTCTTCTTCAACTATAAATGTATTATTGCTTTGTTTATAAATTATTTATGCTATTATAAGTTTATTAAATGTGTTAAAATATTTGTTATACTTATGAACTGGCACATAGTTCAAGAAGAGTATGATTTTAGAAATGGATTTTGGAACTCATTGAATATATGGTTCTAAATGTATTTATCATTATTTCATAAAGTGAATATTATGTGCACGATGTATTGATTTGTAAAGCTATATACTTGTGAAAATGATGCATGTCATATTATAAATGAGATTGAATGGCAAGCGTAAAGTTCATGGCGAGTTGCTTAATAATTTTACATGTATTTATATGTATTGATGAATATCGGCTGGTTGTATGGCTTGTGACAGTACCGAATAGGGGGTGCCCTATTAGCCTGAGTGAGCTAAGGGAGGGCCGCTCCAACCGGGTGACAGTGGTAATGTGAAGAGGCAGGAGGGTGATGTACTCACATTCCCTGATCACTTATTGTGACTAGGGTCGAGGTCACTATGCGTATAGCAAATGAGTTATATTTTCATTGCATTGACCAGATTTTCGAGTGAGGCAGGTACATTAAAATTGATGATTTTATCTCCAAATCTTAATATTTTACTATAGCTTATACAGCTGAGCATAACAACATTTGTTTAATGATCATACCGTGAAGCATATGGTTTTAGATATCTGAATATCCTTTGATTTGAGAGTATTTGAAATACGGGTCTCATATGAATGTACTTCTGAACTATATTTTCTATGTGACATATTTTAAAACATAAGTACATCCATATGCTGACCTAAGAGGTCATAGGAGGAATTATTTGCTCACTGAGTTGTCAAACTCACTACACGATATCTCCACATTTTTCAGATAAGAATATCAGAGTCTGATTCGGCAGATAGGTGATATATTCTCTGGGTGAGTCTACGTTGCTTCCAAAACTCACAATCTTTGAATTGTACTGTGTTTGTATTCTAGAGTGCTCTGAACGCTACAGGCAGGATCCCCGTTTCTACTGTACTTTGATGTTTATAGACTTGGTTTGTATATTGTGTATACATGAGAGATCCTATATGTATCTGTTCCCATGATAAAGAATTGAATTATGTATCTTTATGAAAAATATGTGATTGCGAAAATAATAATAATTGTAGGAAAAAAATGTTTATTTTACGTAACGTGAATTGGGGACGTTACACTTTTCACTGGTTAAATGTTTGTTTTTATTGGCCAAATATCTTTTATCTCATTGTATGATCACAAAGTTTGATGTTTTAGAGATAGATTGATGTAATATATGTTAATTTTAACTCATGAACATGTGATGCATAGTAGAATATGAAATAGGTAATTATCATCTTAGTCTCTCTCTTTTAGTATTGAACCTCTAATTTTTTTAAAAATATCTCTCTTATTGTGCTGTGAATTATATGCTTTGTTTGATTTTAACACTATGAGAGTGTGAAGGTATGGAGAGGTGAAAAATAAGGGAATATGAATCCCAAAAAAATTTCACTCTAAGTACCCCTTCAAGGCACTAAAAAGGCCTTAGTATGAGTACATAGCTGCCTTTACCCTAGGGAGATGGAGCATAAAATGCTTTCACTGTATATTTCTATAAAAAAATGAATAAAATAAAGAAAAGAAAAAGAAAAAAAATGATGAGAAGTAAAAGAATTTGAGTGAGAAAAATAGAAATAAGGGTAAGGCAACATAAGGAGATATAAAGGATGAAGTTGCTTACTTGAGTGTCTAAAATTAAATTTGATGCATACAATCAATGGTAACAATGGAAATAGGTATATAATAAGAGAATTTAGGTTTATTTTTAGAAGAATAGAGACTAGTTGATAAATGTCTATTCATATATATATTGTGTTCATATTGATTAAGTGAAGAATTACCTGTATTACATTTCTCTGTCATTTAGAATCTGAATGCATATTTCTTCTTCATGCTGATATGTCATGTTATTTTCTTAAGGACAAGCAAAGGTTTAAGAATGGGAGAGTTGATAAAGGAAAATTTGAGTGTTTAATCATTATATTTTATCCCCTAATTAATAGTAAACTTGTGATTATTTCCCTGCTTTTGGTTATACTTTGCTTTGGATATTGCTTTAGTTTGTTTTATATTTGTAGGTGAGCAAAAAAGGCCAAGAAGTAAGGGAAAACACTTATGTGAAGGGCCATATAGACTTGGAACAAGCCGAGGAGGATGCAAAGAGGCAATACAAAAGAAATAAGCAAAATCTGAACTTGGCAACCCCCAACATGGCTAGGCCGTGCTTGGTGTGCATGAAGCATGGCCAAGCCGTGTTCTGTGCAAAGAGTGAAGGAATTCCTAGATTTCCAGCACGAAGAACGACCAGGTTGTGTCAGGAAGCACGATCGTGCTTCGTGTCTGTACACTTCATATTTTTTAGGGTTTTTAGCAGTCAAAGTGATATATATACATGGGAAAATGGAGAAAAAGACATCTAGACTCATACAGACTTATTTTTACTCAATTTAGGCTTAGGAAACACCATTAGATTAGGATTAGATTAGAATCATTGTTTGATTTATATTCTTAGAGTAGAATTTAAGATTGATTCAAGCTTGTATTCTTAATTCATCTTATACAATCCAGGTTTTATCCTTCAACTTTACATCTCTATTTCTACTTCTACTCTTTCTCTTAGTTTGTATTGAACATTTATGAATGATTTAATGAATTTGATTATGAGTTTACTTTCAATTATGTGTGAGTAGATATTGATATAGGGTTTCGGTAAACCCATTTATGATGTGATGATACATTGTTAATAGGAATTTTAGAACCCTAATTGAGATTATTTGTGGTTAATTAGGATTGACTATTATGCATTTATTATAAGAGTTGATGAATGTCTGACCAATATTTATCATGTCTTAGGCTATTAACTGATGAATTGAAAAGTGAAAGTTAATGCCAAAACTTAATAATTAATTAAGGATATCTTAATCACAAAAGTAGTTTAAGGTTCTCTAAGAATTGAATTAATTAGTGGGTACGAGAAAACCTATTAACTGAATCACGTGGTTGGCATAGAACTTAATAGACTTAGGTTGAACTAAGAACCACGAAAGTAGGCAATTAGATTAATCTAGGTACGATTAGTAATGCTTGAAAGATGTTATTAATTAATTAAGGCTAAACCATCCCAAATTACTCAGATAATTGCAATTAGAGGTATATATTGATTGTTGAATATCATAAGTGTGGTAAACCCTAATCTTAGGCTTTGTTAATTGAATTCTTTATTTACTTAATTGTGACTTCATCTCTATCAAATTACATTGATCTAGATAGCATATTTTGTAGAACTCTAGTAATTGATCTTTGTTCTCTGTGATATACGACCCGTACTCGCTGGACTAACTATAGCTACGTCATGCACTTAACTAGTGAAACATATACACAACAAGTATGAAGTTCTAATAGTTGGCATGAATTTAGCGTATGCTATAAGAGTAAGAAGAATACCATTCCATTTGAACTCTCAGTTGTTGATGAGCTAAATAATTGACACTTAAGATTTGAAAGAACCATTTATGATTAAATATGTTGAAAGAACAAGAATGCCTTAGCAAGATTCGGAATTTGTTTTCCATAGAATGAATATGTCGGTCTTAGAATAAATGAGTTAACACTCTTTCAAAATTGGCTAATGCCAAAGCTTAATGTGTCAATTGATTTGTTTAACTAAATTATGGCTTAGAGTATATTTTAAAGGTTTAAAAGTTAACAAATACGTTTCTATAAGTATGAGGAAATTCATTTTGTTATAATAGGTATTTTTGAAATCTTTATGTTGGAACTTATGATTTTAATTTAGCATTTTAACTTAATTTTGTCAATTGAAAGTAAAAATATATTATCAAGCGGAAACAAATTGTTTTCTTTTTAAAATATTGAAATATGGGTATTTGAAAGTATCAATATATATTTTCCCCCTTTTCTTAAGATGACAAAGGATATAAAAAAAATTGTTTTAAATTTGGTGGAGTTTTTATAAAGAAAAAAGAGAACGCCTTTTTTAAAATCATTCAAGGATGTAATTCTTATACTTTCAAATTTTTAGGATCAAAGTATAAATTTAAAACTTAATAGGGGCTGAAATGAGAATTTAACAAAACTATCTCTTTTTCCATTATTTCATTGTTTCCCCTCCTCTCATTCTCTCTCATTTTCTTGTAGATCAACCAACCTTCTCCTTCTCTTCTCCTTCATTTTATAGCGATTGTAAGTAATATTTTCCCTTTTTTGTATGGTTTCTTAAGGGCCAAATCATGGGGAATCCTTACGGCTCTGAGTATTGCTTGGGAGATGAACTACAACTCTGTCATCATTGAATCAGACTCCCTTAGTGCAGTTAACGTATGCAACAATGGATATGATTGCTCCCACCTATGTGCGAGACTTGTTTCTTATATTAATCGTTTCTTAGAGTGATGAATGAATTTTATACTTATAATTTAAATACTTTTGACTTATATTTTTGTTAATATCTAATTATTTTATTTTCAATTTTATGTTTAATTGTGTGTTTATTTTGTAAATAAAAAGAAGAATACAAATTGAGGGAAAATTGGAAAAAATAAAGAAAAAAGAACAAGAATTGTATATTTTGGATAGTTTTAATGTTACCTCACTAATTTGGACATATCTCTCTCATGCGAGCTTTAATTGAGAAGATTCAAGGGCTGTGGAAAGATTAAAAAAAATAGCTACAACTTTTATGTTCGGAGTTTTAAGAGATTTAGTGTTAAAAAGTTGGATATTGACGTCACAATCCAAAAAAAAAAATACAATTTTTCAAAATTTAAAAAAAAATAAAGAAGATAGAGTTTGAGTTGAATTGTAATATTTTTCATTTTAAAAGAGTTTGAATTAGATTGAAAAACCTTTTGGCATCTTTAAAAGGACCATATGAGCTACAAATTCATTAGGAAAGAGGAGAAGAGGAGCTTAGGCTCTTTGTACATAGCGACTTCAACTCCATCTTCATCTAAGATTTCTTTTTCTTTTTCTTTTTCTATGTTTTCTTTTATGTTCTAGTTTCTTTTCTAGGATTACGATGTAGCCTAATTATGAACATTTATATTTTCTATTCAATTTAATCAATGAATTATTTTTCTTAAATTGAGTTTTCTAAACTGTTCTTAATACTTCTAAGTATTTGATCACCAGTTAGATAATGAGTTAATCATAATGAGAGTAGGAGGTGAATTATATGTTCAGTTCATTATGTAGTTAACCATAGATTGCATGTGTGATAGATATATACTTAAATAGTCTGTGCAGTTTTTAACTAAGAACTATATATCTTAATAAATCTTTACTTGTTATAATTTATATAGAGATATAATGGGTTAGCATTTGAAATTTGTTTCTATTAGACTTCGGAAAAGGTTAATGGATAAGTTAAGGTATTTTGATTGGCAATTAGAATTATAAATTCTAGGTTAAAGAGATAGACAAATACAAAGAGGATTAATTATAGTGAAATCGAAATATTTAGAATCCCAATCAATTTTGTGTTACTCTTACTTTCAAATTTTGCAATCTTATTTTATTTATTTTCTAATTATTAATCAATTTAGTGCAATAATTAGTAATATCAATTCTCATAGGATTGATACTCTATACTCACTTAGAGATTTTATTACTTGACAGTAATCATGTACATTTATACTTAGACGAATATTAATTCATGCGTATTAAGTTTTTTTAGCCCTATTGCCGGGGATTGATTTGTTTTGTGATTACTGTTACTAAGTAGTCCTAATCCTAGTTGATTTTTTTTCATCTATTTACTATGTTTCTTTCTACAAATTTTTAGATGAGATAAAAAGTAAATATCTCATTCTGGGAACTATAAACAGCTAGAATAGTTGGACACCTCAATATTATGATCCACCTGCAAATTATGAAGCCTATTCTAATTATGAATATCAAGATGGTAACCCATATGCTCAATTCCAAACAAAGAAGACTCATTCTGTAGGAAATTATTGGATGTCAAACAATTATTATTCCAACAATTATAACCAAGGGTGGCACAATCATTCAAGTTTCTCATGGCAATATAATCAGTTCCAATCTCAGTCACCTAAGGGTTCCCTAAAAGATACCCTTTCCTAATTTATGGTATGTACAGATGCTGTTATTGAGAGCCAAGAATTTACTATCAGAAGTTTAGAGCTTTAAGTGGGTAACCTTGCTGAACTTATTAATGACATATACCAATGTTTTCTTCCTGGTAATACTGAGGAAGAATTAGAAGAGTAAATGCATAATATGACCTTTCAAAGTGACATAGAGCTAACTGAGCATGAAATAGAGGAGATTAATACTTTCTCTGAGGAAGAATTTATGGAGAACTATTTAGAAGAGGTTTATTTAGAGAATGCACTTGCTCATCTCCCAGGGCAAGGTATCATTACCTTAGCTCAAGAATTTAATACAATTAAATTAGAAGGCTATGGAGAAGATTTACCTGCAGCTAGTGAATGATCTCTTCACTATGCAAACACTTTAGAAGTAGAACATAATGAAGTGTCACTAAACAAGGCTAACGAGAAAGACGAACAGAGTAAAGTTGAGTTAGATCTTGAAATTTATGTAGAAACACCAGCAATAATAATAAAGGAAAAGCTGCAACAAGCATAAGGTAATAATAATCTAGAATTAAAACTATCATATAAATATTTTTGGTATACATTTCAAGGAAATGCTTATGAAAGTACAAAGATTTATAAAGAGCAAGTTTATGCAGCAAACCCAGTAGTAAAATTTGAGCAAAAGTTGTAGCAAGCATTAAGTAATTTTACTTAAGGTATGAAACTATCGCTTGAATATCTTCATTATGTATTTTTTTAAAGATGCTTATAAGAATGCGAAGCTCTACAAAGAGTAAGCTGCATTAACCCTTCTTGGAGTTATATAGATTTAAAAGTCTTGTTGTTAAAGTACTTACCAGGAGACAACCTGGCTATTAAAAAGAGAAAAAAAGAGAGAAAAAAGAGATAGAATCAAATTTTGTAGTTAGCTTAGCATCATGAAACTACACTTTTATTACTACGATGCCAGCACAAAAAGAAAAAATAAAGGACTTGACCAACCCTTTCTTGCATATATCAACCAACCATGTGCCAAAATTTTAAGGAAGTCCTCTATGCTTAATTTTTCTTATATTTTTACATTGAGGAAATGTAAACTTTAAAGTTGGGGGTAGATTTTATGAATGAATGATTGAACTTTGTACTAAATATTCTTATTATCCTCAATGCATGCATTATTTATTGTGTTTAAGCAAGTTGTGTGATTACGTGTTTTAAATTTATGTTTTGAGTGACTTGTTAAAGTAGATAATGTCACGCCCCTACTTTTAAGAGCATGTGAAACACATACTTTATGAACATATATTTGCCATAACATGCATAATACATTCTTTTATCATTGGAAACAATTTTATATAGATATTTCCATGTAAACACAATATATAGACCAAGTTTATAAATATCAAAGCAACAATAGAAGTAAGAATCCTGCCTGTGGCGTTCAGAGCATACTCTAGAATATAAGTACAATATAAATCAAAATCTACGAGCCTTAGAAACAAAATAGGCTCACCAGAGAATATGTCACCTAGCTGATCACCTATCTGAAGGAAAATGACAAAACTTTGTATTCTTATCTGAAAAATAAATGTAAATATCATGTAATGAGTTTGACAACTCAGTGAGCAAATAATACCTCCTATGATCTCTTAGGTCGGCATATGGATGCACTCATATATTAAAATATACCGCATAGAAAATTACAATTCAGAAGTACATCCATATGAGACCTGCATTTCAAATATTCTCAGTTCAAATCACATTCAGATATCCAAAATCATATGCAATACGATATGATCATTAATTAAATATTATTATGCATCAAAATATTTCAAATGAAACATTAGGAGGATCCTATATCAGAACTACCATATCAGAGTTCGAACCCTTCGATACTTTGATGGTGTAGGATTTGTATAAACTTAACATCCCAGATAAGGTTTGCACTACCACCATTCAAAATGACACGTGAAGGGACTATAATATGGGCATTTCCCAAGTACACAGTAAGGGGGACAAATCACATATCATATAGTCGGCATCTTGCCCAGATAGGAGGAATCTCACTTTCCTTCACATATCATATCTCGTGTGTTGGCTGTTACACTAGGGTAGCACCACCCTTGCTAGTTGAGGTGTCAAGGTGCACTAGGTCTAACATCACCAGCTATTAACATCACCACCCTTCTGACAAAGGATTTTTCCACATAAATCATATTTGCACATATGTCATATCGTTCAAAACAGAGGTTTTAGTATAATATAGAATTTTTAGTTTTAGTATAATTCCTTTGTCAAAAACTTCCCAATCAAGGTTATCACATATACATGCCCTTTTCCAAGGAAATCTTATAGTTTTAGATATCAATGCCACATGCACAATATATTTCCTTTACCATATGATGAGAAATACATTTAGAATCACATATTCAATGAGTTCAAAAATCAATTTTCAAAATTATACTCTTCTTGAACTATATGCCATATAATAAACAAATCAAGTAATTTAATCTATTTCAGAGACATATAAAACTATAAATAACTTGTAAAAAGAACCAATTATACATTTAAAGTTCAAGAAGAGCATAGGGTAAGTCATAGAAAGAATTATCTACTCACAAGTTGGTTCCAAGTTGGATGGATATCCCCAAATGTATTTTTCCAAGGCAAATATGATCAAATAAACCTTAAAAGCGAGTCCAGAGGGTCTGGAATCGCAAAATTTGGCCTCCGGGAGTTTGGTCAACGTTGGTCAATTGTGGGTTATTGTTCATGGTCAGAATTACTGTTCACAGTCGGAATTATTATTCATGCCAGCCGGATTTACTGTTTATGACGTACAAAAAGTTGTCAGATGGTTGAAAATTTTCATATCCTAAGGTTTTTTTACTTCCTAAATCCATCTATGGTGTTAGATTTTCAATTTGAAGACTCTAAGTAAGAGTTTTAGAATTTACCTTTTTTAAAGATTTTCTACTTTCGATCTGCAGCTATTCTATGGCCAATTTGAAAAATTATTCGGCCAATATCATAGTACTCTTCATCCCGAATCCAATGGTACCCTTAGTTTTATGATCAGAGCCTTGAAGGTATTCTAGATCTAGAGAGAAAAAATAGAAGAAAAAATACTATTCACTTTTCACTATTCATTCACCAGAAAATTTTATGTCTCTGCTTTCTTTTCTTTTCTTTTTTTAAATAATTATGGAGGGACCACTTAGTAATTTGATAATTGTTAGAGAAAGTCCTTGCAAATTTCATTATTTATATTTTGACTCCTAAACTTTTAATAAATTACACTTTGACCTTAAAAATATTAATGTTTTCATTTTCATCCTTAAAACCTTTCAACTACATCTTTACTCCTTTATTTCTTTTAATAATCCATACATAAATGAAAATTAATAAATCTTAGGGGTGTTACATTCTTTTCCCCTTAAGAAATTCGGTCCCCAAATTTCAAACCATCCTATCACAAGTAGGTAATGAAGTCAAGACATAAATTATAGTTATTAACCTCACTACTCAAGCAATTGAAGATATCTCTTTTATATATCATCTTTTTTTCTAAGAAGTCTCTTCACTTGAGTATTTTGCCATATAACCTTAACCATAGAGATTTCCTTCAACCATAAGTTTTTCACTTGTTGATCAACAATAGAGATCTTTTTTTTTCTTCATAATTAAACCAAATTCTTGTCCAATTGAATTTCTTAGAATCTGATAACATGAGAAAAATCTGATAGGTACTTCCGTAACATTAATGAAAGAAAGACTGTATCAACATTATTTAATCCTGATGGCAAGACTAGGCAATATACTATTATACCTACTTTGTTCAAGATTTCAAAAGAGCATATACATTAAAGCTTAACTTTTTCCTTCTTTCTAAATCTCATTATCTCTTTCATGGGTGAGTCTTTCAAAAATATTTGGTCACCAATTGATAATTTCTAGTGCTCTAATATTTATGGTCCTTATAGACTTTTGACCTATATTGAGTTGCTTATATTCTTTTTCTAATCAATTTCATCTCCATATTTGCATATAATACTAACCTTATCATTTAAAAAGATATGGGTATCTGGCGTGCATATCATTCTCTCTTTCCCAAGTAGCCTCCTTTGAAGAGTGATTATGCCACATTACTTTCACTGTGGGTATTTCTTTTAAACGTAATTTCTTCACTTGTTTATCTACTATAGTCATTGGTTTTTACTCACATGAAAAATCTTTGTTTAATTGAATCTCCCGACATTGAATAACATGTGTTGGGTCTGGTAGATACTTTCGTAGCATAGACACGCGAAAGATTGGATGAACATTACTCAATTTAAGTGGTAAAGCCAAATGGTAAACTATTGGGCTGATCCTATATATTGTGGACTTAACTTCGTTTTTTTCTCAAGTCTTACTACTCCTTTCATAGGAGATAATTTTAAGAATACATGTTCACCTATGGTAAATTCCAATGGTCGATGCCTATTATCAACATAAGCTTTCTATATACTCTGAGCTGCTAATAACCTTTCTTTAATTAAATTTACCTTGTCAAGTGCATCTTATACCAAAACATGCCCTAAAATCTTAACTTCGCCTATCTCAAACTATTCGATCGGAGAATGACAACATCTACTATATAATGCCTCAAAAAGGGCCATTTGTATACTAGCTTGGTAGTTATTGTTATAAGCAAATTCAGCTAGGAACAAGAATCTTTCCTAACTATCTTGAAAATCAAGCACACATGCCCAAACCAAAGCATGTCTTCCAATATTTGGATGGTTTGCTCAGATTGTCCATCTGTTAGAGGATGGAAAGCAGTACTGAGATTTAGCTTTATGCCCAAAGCTTCTTGGAAGGCTCTCCAAAAACAAGCTATGAACTGTGGTTCTCGATCAAAAATAATCTATATCAGTATCCCATATAAAGTCTCACTATCTCATTTAAATATAGATTTGCATATTGAGCTACGTTATATGTGGTTTTCACTAGTATAAAATGTACTGATTTAGTTAACCTATCAATTATCACCCATATTGAATCAAACCCTTTTAGTGTCTGCAGTAGCCCTATAACAAAATCCATAGTTATTCTCTCCCATTTCCATTCAAGTATTTCTAATTGTTGATGTAACCCCGCAGACGTTTGATCTTTTTCCTTTTCTTGTTGAAATGTTAAACATTGAGAAACATAATCGGCTATATCTTTCTTCATACCATCCCACCAATAAATTTCTTTTAAATCTTGATACATTTTAGTTGATCCAGGATAAATAGTATACATAGATTGATGGGCTTCTCTTAGAATCTCCTTCTTGAGTTTTTCTTTATTAGGTACACATAACCACTTGCCGAATCTTAGAATTTCTTCAGAGTCTACAGTAAATTCAACATCACTACTATTTTTCACCTCTTCATTTTTCTTGCATAAATAGGCATTCTCTTCCTGTGCTTTTTTCACCTACTCAACCAAAGATGATTAAAACTGTATATGGGCCAATAGTATTCCAGGTTCCTTGACTTCCAATAGACTTTCCAACTTATACATTTCTTTAATCAACGACCTATTTACCAATGTTATATAAGCCAAACTACTCATTGACTTCCTGTTTAATGCATTAATCACTACATTGGCCTTATCTAGATGATATAGTATTGTACAACCATAATATTTAAGTAATTCCATTCATTGTCTTTATATTAAGTTAAGATCTTTTTGTTGGAAAATGTATTTAAGACTTTTATTATTTGTATAGATTTTACATGTCTCACCATATAGATAATGCTTCCAAATTTTAAGAACAAAAACCATTGCTGCCATTTCTAAATCATGAGTTGGATAATTTTGATCATGTGGTTTAAGTTATCTAGCTGCATATGCAAGGACTCGACCATGTTGTATTAACACACACCTTGATCCAATTCTCGATGCATCACAATATACTGTGTATTCTCTGGTACCTGAAGGAATAGATAGTACTGGCACCGTAGTCAAACATTCTTTAAGTTTCTAAAAACTTTTCTCACATTCATCTGACTAGTCTAACTTTATTTCCTTCCTTATCAATCTCGTCAAAAGAGCAGTAATTTTTGAAATTTTTTTAACAAATCTATGGTAATAACCTGCTAAACCAAGAAAACTATAAAGCTCTGTAATTGTGGTAGGGTGTGGCCATTGCTGCACTGCTTCTACCTTTTTAGGATCAACTTGAATACTATCATTAGTAACCACATGCCCTAGGAAAGTAACACTACTAAACCAAAACTCATATTTTAAAAAATTAGCATACATTTGGTATTCTCTTAGGGTTTGCAAAGCTATCCTTAAATATTGCTCATGCTCCTTAAAACTCTTTGAATATACTAGGATATCATCTATGAATACAATAACAAATTAATCCAAGAAAGGTTTAAATACTCTATTCATCAAATTCATGAAGGCAGCTGGGGCATTTTTTAAACCAAATGGTATTACTAAGAACTCATAATGCCCATACTAAATCCTGAAAGAAGTTTTTGAAATATCCTCTTCCCTTATCCTCAATTAAAGATACCTAGATCTCAAATCAATTTTTTTTAAAAAAACATTGAACACACTATAGTTGATCAAACAAATCATCTATACGAGGTAATGAGTATTTATTACTCACTGTCACTTTATCTATGCACATAAAAATCGTACAGTAATGACATGTGTGGCATGAATAACTATTTTTAGAATATCATATAATGGCTATCAACTTATTTTCATATCAAACTACCCCGATCAAGGTGAGTATTTTCTACTCTTCGGTACGGCCTTTCATCAAGTCCGACATGGCACACTTTCTCTTTATTTTTTCATTAACATAATCATAGCTGTTAGTAGGGCGTCCCCTATTGGTACACCACACGGACCACCATGTGACCTTGCTCATCTCTTTTCTTTTCTTTTCACTTTAATAGCCAAAAATATGATTTCAATAACAAATATGTTCATTATATTCACATGCCATAAATTATCATCAAAACATAATCACTACCAAAAATCATTGGTAAAGAAAAATCATGTCATGATCATAACCATTTTTTAATATCACTTTATAAAATATTTCCATGTCAAAATTACACACTTAAGATGGTAAGGAGTTCATGCAATGGCAATAGTTAGAGCATACACTAGTATTTATTGTTTTTGTTTATAAGATTCTTCTTCTTTTTTTAAATATTATTTTCATCTTTTCATTTTCTTTATGCTTGGCCTCTAGTTACTTTCCTCCTACTTATATCATTTTTAACACATGTTCTCACAAATTTTATAGGGCATTCTTGTCCAATTTGGTTTCTATTATTACCCTATAGTTAATGAGGTTCATTTAAGGTAGAAAAATATTAAAAATAAGTTTTACCAACTCCCAACATGGCCTAGTCATATTCCAGGACACTGTAATATCCCTAATTTCGTTTCATGTATTAATGAAAGTACAAAACTATTCAAAGTAACATCCATAATTTCATTTCTTTTATTGATAAAGGTACATAAATATTTAATTAAGGAAATAAAATTTATTAGACAATTTTTAGATATCTAAGGAAATATAATCCTTAGAAATTCTTCACCTTACGTGTATGTATAGAAATGTTCTAATATTAATGGAATAGGTAAAGAAAGAAAACCTAAGAGGAAATATTAGAAATAAACATGCTAAAGAAAGGTGAAATTCTTAGGTAAGGAAGATAAATTTGTGAGAAGTAAGTAAAGGTCTTAAAATTTCAAGAAGATCAGATTAGGGTAATATTTCTTAATTTAAGAGCAAAAATTACTAAGTTTAGTATCTCCACCCATAAATTGGGCTTTCACCTATGGACACTTCATATAGAGTTTTTCTACTTTACATAAATTTTTAGCAAGCCAATAGGATAGCCTAATGAAGAAATAAAACATAGACTTGGACTAGGATATAGAAATTGGGCCGGTAGCCCAAAAATCATGAAAATGTGACCAAGCCCATTATGAAAGGTAGAATTTTAACCAAAGTAAAGAAAATGGGCAAGAATGAGCCCAAACCCAAGAGAAAAAATAAAAATAAAAATAAAATTAAAGTGATGAAATAATGGTGTAATGAAGATTAGGTGACATGGCATTAAGACAAAAATTTAGCAAGTGGTGTGATATCCTACATTCATAATTTTAGCAAGTGGTATGATAATACAAGGCTTTAGAACAAAGCATCTATATCCTACACTCATAATTTTAGCAAGTGGTATGATAATACATGGCATTAGGACAAAACATTCATATCCCACACAAATAATTTCAAGCAAATAATGGAGATTCAAGGGCTAGAAATTTGCCACCTAAAAAGGCAAACCTATCATACTTGATTAAGACAAAAGAAAAAGGAAATGAATCCCTAAATCAAAGGGACCTTGTCCGTTATCTTAGAAACATATTATCATAATTTTCAAAATACAAATCTCTTTTTTCTATGCATATCTTAACTAAGGAAGAGGAAGACAAGAACATAAGTTGTTTGTTTTCCAAAAATTCAACCAAGTGTATCCTAATTGTGATAAGGTAGACCCATGATCATGAAAGGTGAATTATTTAATGGTATATTTAAGCAAAATCCACCCTTACAATATTATAATTTTCGTCCAAGTGAGGGAGAGGAAAAATAGAAGCAAGGTAGATTGAAGAAAGGAGAGGAATAAAGGAAGCAAGAGGAAGGGAAGTCTAGAGGACTAAGTGCTCCAGGTAAGTTTAACAATATTTCTTTTTGAAGAAAGCTTTTGAAACTTATAATATTTATATGAGATTTTGATCTTAGAACTTTGATGATTGGTCATGGATGTTGTTATATCATGTTACATATTATGTATGATTGAATACTTAGGCTTGTGTAGATAGTTCTGCATAGGTATGGCTATTGATGGCAAACTTTTAAGTTTCTATTTTTAAAATTCTGGGAAGAATCGGTTAGGAATTAAAACATATGGTTAACATAAAAAATGTAAATCTATGTCTCACATATTTTTAGCCACTGGAATCACTCAATTTAAAGTCCATATGAGATAGATATCGTTCGATTAGTAAGCAGTGGTCAGAAAATGGTTAATCAGGGAAGAATATGTTAGGATAGCTTCTGTGTTTTAATTTCTGGGAATTTTCTGTAGGAAATTAAAATAAATGGTTAAATATAAGAAATATAGATATATGTGTCATGGATTTTTAGCCACCGGAAGCACTCAATTTAGAGTCCATATGAGGTAGATATGGTTCGATTAGTAAGCCGTGGTCAGAAAATGGTTAATCAGGGAAAAATATGTTAGGATAGCTTCTGTGTTTTAATTTCTGGGAATTTTTCTGTAGAGAAATAAAATAAATGGTTAACATAAAAATTATAGATATATGTGTCACGGATTTTTAGCCATTTTAATCACTCAATTTAGAGTCTGTATGAGGTAGATATAGTTCAATTTGTAAGCAGTGCTCAGAAATTGGTTAATCAGGAAAGAATATTTTTGGATAGTTTCTGTGTTTTAATTTATGGGAACCTTCTGTAGGAAATTAAAATAAATGATTAACATAAAAGTTATTGCTACATGTGTCACGGATTTTTAGCCACTGGAATAACTTAATTTTGAATTCTTATGATGGAGATATGGACAGATTAGTATGTAGAGGTCAGAACTTATCCGAGAAGAAATAACTTGTACCTTGAGGGAGTAATATCACCTTGATTTCTTAATATTGTACTAAACTATTCAACATAATAGTTTTAAATAATTGTTTAATCTTGAAATTGACACCAAGATCACCTACATCGGAGTTAAATTGAGGGAGTTATGCTCTGATTAGTAAGAAAATGTTAGATAGGATGAAAACCTGCATCAAGAAAATAAAGAAATAAAATTAATATTTAAAAAAGAAGAAGAATCTTATAAATGAAAATAATAAATGACTAGTATATGCCATAGCCATTGCCATTGTATGAACTTCTTACCATCTTAAGTGTGAAATTCTGACATGGAAATATTTTATAAAGTGATATTTGAAATGGTTATGTTCATGGCATGATTACCAATGATTTTTGGTAATAGTTATATTTTGATGAGCATACTTGTTATTGAAAGCATATTTTTGGCTATCATTGTGAAAAGAAAAGAAATGAGCATGGTCACATGGCAATCCATGTGGTGTACCAGTAGGGGACGCCCTACCAACGGTTATGATCATGTTACTGAGAAAAGAAAGAGAAAGTGGGCCATGTCGGACGGAGCGAGAAAAGCCCGTACCGGAGAGTAGAAAATACTCACCCTGACCGGGGTAGCTTAATATGAGAATAAATTGATAGTCATCATATGATATTCTAAAAATAGTTAATCCTGTCATACATATTATTTTTGTACGATTCTCATGTGTATAGATATAGTGCATTCATGTGACCAAAGATATTTGCTGTAGTTTATACAGCTGAATATGACGTGATGAGCTATATTGATGATGATTTATTGTTAAACTTACTGGGATTTAATTTTCACTATATTTCCATATCATGTTCAGAAAATTAGTTATGCAGATTTTTCTATGGCTCTGGCTTTTAGTGCACGTTGGATCGAGTACTTTATGTTGGGCAGATCCCAGAAGCAAATAAAATGTTTATGGTCGAGTTGGCTTAGATCCCAGTGAAGGTGCAACCACCTGCACCTGTATCTTCGGAATTGGTCAACCAGAATAAATAAGAAGTATATTTTTATGTGTTTGAGATGTTGTACGTATGTTTTGATTAATGACATGTATGTAAACTATGTATTGTATAAATTAAATAAATGTTATTTTGAGTTAAGTTGTAATGAGGTAATAATTTCATGGTATTTAAAAAAAATTGATACTTAAATGGAGTTGTTATAGACACGGCCATGCTTCAAAAATATTTCAAACATACTCAAAAACATCTCTGAACACGGCATACCCGTGTTGAAGCAATTCAGAACACAGCCTTACCATGTTCTGTTACCTTTCCTCACTTATTCAATCATATCTCTCTCATACGAACTCCAATTAGGAGATTCCAAAGCCTATAAAAAGATAAAACACTTATCTACAACTTTTATGTTTATTATTTCTTTAGATTCCTTACGAATTATTCCCACAAAATCAAAAACAAAAACGCTTACATTTACAACATTGGATTCTAGACTAATTCTGACCTCTACACATTAATCGCCATATCTCCCTCATATGGACTCCACATTAAGTGATTTCAGAGCCTATAGATCTGTGAGACATATATCTATATTTACTATGTTAACAATTTCCTTTAACTCCCTATAGATTTTTCCTAAAAAGTCAAACACAGAAGCATACTTAACAGATTCTTCCTAGGTTAGCTAGTTTCTGATCAATGCTTACTAATCTGACCATATCTTCCTAATATTGATTATAAATTGAATGATTACAGTGGTTAAAAATTCTTGAGACATATATAAATATTTTTCATGTTAACTATTTATTTTAGTTCCTTATAGATTTTTCCCAGAAATTCAAACACAGAAGCTTATTTAACAGATTCTTCCCTGGTTAACCATTTTTTGATCATTGCATTAATTGAACCATATCTCCCTCATTTAAACTTCAAATTAGGTGATTTCAGTGGCTAAAAATCTGTGAGACATATATCTACATTTTTCATGTTAACCATTTCTTTTAATTTCTTACTAAATCTTGCTAGAATTTCAAAAATAGAAGCTTCCTTGGTTACTCCGAAATATAGTTTTCTTAGCCTAGCCTTTCCTAAAGTTCTATTTCATCATTTTATTAATTCATCTTCCATTTTTCTTCTAAATTTTCACCTAACCATAGAATTACTTATCTCATCATTTAATTATATTTCTTACTTAATTTAATATATTCCATCATTCACTTCAAAATAAAAATTGAATTCGAACTCGATTTTGAGGTTTGCTTAGTCAATTTGAATTGGAAAAGTGCATTTTAGGGCTGTCCAACCTGGAGCCTTACCCTGTGAGTAGATAAATCTTTCTATGAATTACCCTATGATCTTCTTGAACTCTAAATGCACAATTAATTCTGTTTACAAGTTATTTATACTTTTATATGTCTTTGAAATGGATTAAATTACCTGATTTGTTTAGAATCTGGCATATAGTTCAAGAAGAGTATGATTTTGAAAATATAATTTTGAACTCATTGAATATGTGATTTTAAATATATTTCTCATCATATGGTAAAGAAAATATATTGTGCATGTAGCATTGTTATGTAAAGCTATAAGATTGCTTGGAAAAGGGCATGTATATGTGATTACCATGATTGAGAAGTTTTTGATAGAGGAATTGTACTGAGACTGAATTGCATATGGTTTTGGATATCTGAATGTGATTTGAACTAAGAATATTTAAAATGCGGGTCTCATATGGATATACTTCTAAGCTGTAATTTTCTACGTGATAAATTTTAAAATATAAGTATATCCATATGTTGACATAAGAGGTCATAAGAGGTATTATCTGCTCACTGAGTTGTCAAACTCACTACACAATATTTCCACATTTTTCAGATAAGAAAAGTAGAATTTGGTCATCTCTCTTCAGATAGGTAATCAGCTAGGCGACATATTTTCTGGTGAGCCTATTTTGTTTCTAGGACTTTTAGATTTTAATTTATATTGTTCTTGTACTTTATAGTATGCTCTGAACGTCACAAGTAAGATCCTTACTTCTGTTGTTACTCTTATATTTATAAACTTGGTTTGTATATTGTGTTTACATGAGAGAACCTATATGTATCTATTTCCATAATAAACGCTTGTATCATCTATTATAGTAAAGATCTGTCTGGAAATTATGTGTTTCACGTGCCCTTAAAAGTAGGGTGTGACATGTAAATGTAATATCCCGTAATTTTTATATAATAATGTTTTGCTATAAAAATATATATTCTTATTTTAAATGATTATGTTTTGCTAAAAGTAAATACGCTTTTAATTAAAATAATTTTTTTGCTAAAAATAATTATATTCAGCTTTAAATAAATTTTTATTTTATTTTTATAAATTTCTTTCTTTTGATATGCATGAAGTTATTTTATATTATGATTTGTTTTGTTAAATTTTTTATCAAGAAAAGTCACGATTTAAAAGTGCAGCTAAAGTTTAGTAAGAATATATATTTTTAGAAATTTTTGGGATGCTTTAAGATGAAAACAATATTTATATGTATATAATCAAATAATAAATTTTAAATATTTAATTATTAAATAATAATAAGAAAAAAAAAGAAAGAAAATGTGGAGGGGGAGATGCAAGCATGAAGAAGAGATTCAGAATGAAACATTCGTATATGAATAATATGAATAGTATTTTACTCTCCTCTATATTTTTTTCTCTAGATCTAGAGTGTTTACTAGTTTCTGATCTCAAAACTAAGGGTACCACTGGATTCAGAATGGATAGTACTATGATTTTGGCCGAACAATTTTTCAAATTAGCCGCAGAATCGCCGTAGATCTGAAGTAGAAAATTTAAAAAAAATGTAAACTCTGAAACTCTTATTTAGAAACTTCAAATTGAAAATTTGACACCGTAGATGGATTTAGGAGATCGATAAACCTTAAGATATGAAATTTTTCGACTATCTGACAACTTTTTGTTCATCGTGAACAGTAAATCCGGCCGATATGAATAATGATTTTGACGGTGAATAGTTTTTTTGACTGTAAATAATACCCATCAGTCAACCAAGCTCCCACCAATTTTGCGATTACGGAGTCATTTTTTAGGTTTTTGGACCCTCTGGACTCATTTTTGAGGTCTATTTGGTCAAATTTAGATTAAAAAAGTATATTTTAGGGCTATCCAACCTAGAGCCTTTACCTTGTGAGTATATACTTCTTTTTATGACTTACCCTATGCTCTTCTTAAACTTTAAATGTATCATTAGTTCTATTTATAAGTTATTTATACTTTTTATATGTCTCTGAAATGAATTAAATTACTTTATTTGCTTACTATTTAGTATATAGTTAAAGAAGAGTATGGTTTTGAAAATTGACTTTTGAATTCATTGAATATGTGATTATAAATGTATTTCTCATCATATGGTAAAGGAAATATATTGTGCACGTAGCATTGATATATAAAGCTGTAACATTTCCTTGGAAAAGGACATGTAAATGTGATAACTCTAATTGAAAAATTTCTGACAGAGAAATTTTATTAAGACTGAAAATTCTGAATTTATACTGAAATCTCTGTTTTGAATGATATGGCATATGTGTAAATGATAATTTCTGTGGAAAAATTCTATTGGAAACATTGTTTGCTAACAACAAGTGATGTTAGCCCCGGTGCACCTTAATACCTCAGCTAGCAGGGGTGGTGCTAGTCTCGTGTAACGACCAACACACGGGATATGATATGTGAAGGAGAGCAGAATGCCTCTTATCTAGGCGAGATGCTGACTATATGATATATGATTTGCCCTCCCTTGTTGCGTGCTTGAGAAATTACCCATATTAGAGTACCTTCGCGTGTCCTCTTGAATGGTGGTAGGGCAAACCTTAACTTAGATGCTGAGTTTAGGCAAATCTTACACCACCAAAGTACAGAAGAGCTTAAACTCTAATATGGGATCCTTCTAATGTTTTTATGTGAAATATTTTGATGCATAACAACATTTGTTTAATGATCATACAGTACAGTATATGATTTTGGATATCTAAATATCCTTTGTTTCGAGAATATTTGAAATACAGGTTCCATATGGATATATTTCCAAATTGTATTTTCTATGTGACAAATTTTAAAATATGATTACATCCATATGTTGACCTAAGAGGTCATAGGAGGTATTATCTACTCACTGAGTTATCAAACTCACTACACGATACTTACATTTTTTTTTCATATAAGGATACAGAGTTTGGTCCTACAGCTAGGTGATCAACTAGGTTTCATACTTTCTGGGTGAGCCTACGTTGATTCTAAGTCTCAAAATGTTTAAATTATTTTGTACTTGTATTCTAGAGTATGCTCTGAACACCACAGGCATGATTCCTACTTCTGCTGTAATATGTGTAAAAAACGTGGCATGTACATTTTGTTATATTGGAGAACTTGTAAACATATATTATTAATTCTGATATGTGATATATCTAAAGCACGTATGCAATAGAATAAGGTTAAAGTTATTTGCTACTCGTGACAATCGCGTTCCCTTACATTGGGGATGTGCAAGTTGGTATTAGATGATTAGTTTTCCCTGTGGCTATTAGAGTAAAAGATTCTTTAGTAGGACATTTAGTATGGATATGAGCTGAACATATTTATACTTCAAGTGCTGCTGAGGGATTCTATAGGGTTTCAATTTCCTTTCTATTCCAAGTTTGTTAAAGTTCCTAGAATAAGGTCGACTGAATATTATGGTATTTTTAAAAAGGTATTTTGTTTTTTATAGCCTATGATGCCGCCAAGAACTAGAGCGGTTGCTAGAGAAGTTGTAGATCGTGCACCCTCTACAGCAGTGTTTACACAATCTACAATTCTAGTACAAAGAGGTTATGGTAGAGGCTGACCTAGAAGAAGAGGTAGAGACAGAGGGCATGCACAGGGTACAAGAACCCCAAGACATAATAACATGTCCATATATCTGATAAAGTCCCTGAGGAGAGAGTAGAACCCTTTCAAGAGCCACATGATAGAACAGTTGATATGATTGCTGGCACACATATAAGTTTAGAGACATTAGCTGGATTTATAGTAGAACATGGCAGAAGGGATGGCCAGCCACCAAAAAATACTCTTGAAATGTAAGAACTGAAAAGACCAGCTGAACAAAAGAACAACTTTACATGGATTATGATGACATTACCGTAATTCCTAAAGCTGAAGCCCTCGACTTTTTCTACATCAGATATTCAAGAAGACCCACAAATATCCATTGATGCTGTGGAACGAGTTCTTAGAGCTTTGGAGTGTTCCACTAGAAAATTTATTGAACTAGTCTCCTTTAAACTATCAGATGTAGCCTAGGTTTGGTTTGAGACTCTGGTACAAGGAAGAGCAAATATCTTACCACCAATGGAATAGAATGAATTTAAGGAAGCATTTATGAATTGTTTCCTACCAATGAGTGAAAGGGACAAGAGAGCCAAGGAATTTGAAGAATTAAGACAGACACCGGACATGACAATTTCTGAATATGACATCCGTTTTACCCGATTGTCTAGATATGAACCATATCTGGTTCCTAATGAAAAAGATAAAATTAAGAGATTTGTTTCAGGGTTGATCTATCCATTGTTTAAATCGGTGGGTTCTCAGATAAACCATTTTTCAACTTATTCAGTGACTGTGGATTGTGCTAAAATGATGGAAACAAAAGAGCTAGCAGACATAGAAGGTCTAAAGAGAAGAAAAAAAAGATCAAGATAGTAATATCCAGACTAGTTATAATCTTAATGTAAGAGGACCAAGATTTTATAATTTACAACGTTTAACTCAAGCAGTATTTGGTAGCTCCAACCAGACATCAGTCAATATCAACAAGTAAAGAATGATTCAAAGAGATATGACACTCACTAGTCAACAAGATTCAAGATTGATTCCATTATGTCCCATTTGTAGCAGGCCTCATACTAGACAATGTCGCAGAGAAACTGATGCATGTTTAAAGTGTGGACAAGTAAGTGATTTGATGAAGAATTGTCCACAATTATGAAATTTGAGTCAAGTATTAGTACAACAAGCTTCACCCCCTGCATCTCTACCAGCACAACCAAATATAGTAGTTTCAGTTCAAGCAAATAGTGGTGTTCTGGTAGAGGATTAGAAAGTCGAGGTTGAGAACAAGTTTGAGTCTTTGCCTTGACACGACAAGAAGCTTAGACCTCAAATGCAGTGATGACAGGTATATTATCAGTATATTCCCATAGAGCATATATACTATTTGATCCTGGTTCTACTCGTTCTTATATTTCACCCTACTTTGCTAAGAAATTGGATAGAAATCCTACTAGTTTACATTGTTCTTTTATGGTTGCTACTCCATTGGAAAAATTCTTACTGGTAAATGATGTGTATAAATCGTGTGAGATTTTGATAGAAGATAAGGAAACTCTTGTAGATTTGATAGTTCTAGATATGGTAGACTTTGATGTGATACTGAAAATGGATTAGTTATCATCATGCCATGCCATTTTAGATTGTCACCTTAAGGTGATTGAGTTTAATATTCCTAAAAAATCTTCCTTCTTGATATAAGGAGATCGTAATGAGGTACTCAGTAATTTAATCTCTCCTCTAACAGCTTATAAGCTATTACAAAAGGATGCCAGGGGTATTTAGCAGTGGTAAAAAATGTTGATATGAAGTACACCAATGTAGAGCAGGTTCTAGTGGTTAGAGAATTTTCTGATGTGTTTCTTGAGGAGTTATTAGGATTACACTTAGAACGAGAAATTGAGTTCGGTATTGATTTACTTTTGGGAACCTAACCGATGTCTAGACCTCCATACAGAATGGCACCAACTGAACTCAAAGAGTTGAAGAATTAGTTGCAAGATTTATTAGACAAGGGATTTATACGCCCTAGCACTTCTCCTTAGGGTGCTTCAGTCCTATTTGTAAAAATGAAAGATGGATCGCTACGACTGTGTATTGATTACAGATAGTTGAATAAGGTGACAATACTTAATAAGTATTCATTACCTCGTATAGATTATTTATTTGACCAGTTACAAGGTGCCCAATTTTTTTCAAAAATTGATTTGAGATATGAGTATCATCAATTGAGGATAAGGAAAGAGGACATTCCGAAAATTGCTTTTAGGACTCGGTATGGGCACTGTGAGTTCTTAGTAATGCCATTTGGTTTAACAAATGCCCCGCTGCATTTATGAATTTCATGAATAGAGTATTTAAACATTTCTTAGATCAGTTTGTTATTGTTTCCATAAATGATATCCTAGTATATTCAAGGATTTCAATAGAGCATGAGCAACATTTAAAGATAGCTTTGCAAACCCTAAGATAACACCAGTTGTATGCTAAGTTTTCAAAATGTGAATTTTGGCTTAGTAGTGTTACTTTTTTAAGGCATGTGGTTACCAATGATGGTATTCAAGTTGATCCTAAAAAGGTAGAAGTGATGCAGCAATGGCCACGTCGTACCACAATTACAAAGATTCGTAGTTTTCTTAATTTAACAGGCTATTACCGCAGTTTCGTTAAAGATTTTTCAAGAATAGCTGCTCCTTTGACGAGGTTGAGAAGGAAAGGAATAAAGTTTGTCTGGTTAGATGAATGTGAAAGAAGTTCCAGAAACTCAAGGAATGTTTAACTACAGCGCCAGTATTGTTTATTCCTTCAAGTACTGGAGGATACACAGTATACTGTGATGCATTAAGAATTGAATTAGGATGTGTGTTGATACAAAATGGTCGAGTCATTGCATATACATCAAGACAGCTTAAGCCACATGAACACAATTATTCGACTCATGACTTGGAAATGGTAGCAGTAGTTTTTGCTCTCAAAATTTGGAGGCATTATCTGTATGGTGACACATGCAAAATCTATACATATCATAAAAACCTCAAATACATTTTTCAACAAAAAGATCTTAATTTGAGATGAAGAAGATGGATGGAATTACTTAAAGATTATGACTGCACAATATTATATCATCCAAGTAAGGCCAATGTAGTGGCTGATGCATTAAGTAAGAAGTCTATGAGTAGTTTGGCTTATATCACAGTGGTAAGGAGGTCATTGGTTAAAGAAATACATAAGTTGGAAAGTCATAGGGTAATATTAGAAGTAAAGGAGCCTGGGATATTATTGGCCCATATACAGTTTTAATCGTCTTTGATTGAGTAGGTGACAAAGGCATAAGAAGAGAATGTCTATTTATGCAAAAAAAAAAAAATTGAAGAGGTCATAAATGGCGGTGATGTTGAATTTACTATAGACTCTGAAAGAATTCTGAAATTGGGCAAGCGATTGTGTATACCTAATAAATAAGAACTTAAAAAAGATGTTAGAGGAAGCCCATAGATCCATATATACCATTCATCTTGGGGTAACTAAAATGTATAAAGATCTAAAAGAAATTTATTGGTAGGACAGTATGAAGAAAGATATAGTTGATTATGTCTCTCGATACTTAACTTACCAACAGGTAAAATCAGAACATCAAAAGCCTGTAGGATTACATCAACAGATAAAGATACCTGAATGGAAGTGGAAAAGAATAACTATGGATTTTGTTACAGGGCTACTGCGGACACCAAAAAGGTTTGATTCAATATGGGTGATTATTGATAGGTTGACTAAATCAGCACATTTTCTACCAGTGAAAACCATATATAACGTAGCTCAATATGTAAATCTGTATTTGAATGAGATAGTGAGGCTTTATGGAGTACCAATATCAATTATATTTGATCGAGGACTACAGTTCACAGCTCGTTTTTGGAGATCCTTCCAAGAAGCTTTGGGCACAAAGTTAAATCTCAGTATTACTTTCCATCCTCAAACTAATGGACAGTCTGAGTGAACTATCTAAATATTGGAAGACATGCTTTTGGTATATGTGCTAGATTTGCAAGGTAGCTAGAAAAGATTCTTGCCTCTAGCTGAATTTTCTTATAACAATAGCTATCAAGCCAGTATACAAATGGCTCATTTTCAAGCATTAAATGGTAGACGTTGTTGTTCTCCGATCTGATGGTTTGAGATAGGCAAAGTTAAGATTTTAAGGCTTGATTTGGTACAAAATGCACTTGTCAATGTAAAGTTAATTAAGAAAAGGTTATTAGCAACCCAGAGTAGACAGAAAGGTTATGTTGATAATAGACGTCAACTATTAGAATTTGCTATAGGTGAACATATCTTCTTGAAGATATCTCCTATGAGAGGAGTAGTAAGATTTAGGAAGAAAAGGAAGCTAAGTCTACGGTACATAGGACTATTTGAAATTTTTGATAGGATCGGCCCAGTAGCTTATCGTTTGGCTTTATCACCTGAATTGGGTAATGTCCATCCAGTCTTTCATGTGTCTATGCTACGAAAGTACTTACTAGATCCTACACATATTATACAGTGCCCACATATTCAATTACAGGAAGACTTAACTTATGAGGAACAACTAGTAGCGATAGTGAACAGATAAGTAAAGAAATTACGTTAAAAAAAATACCTACAGTGAAAGTGATATGGCAAAATCACTCTGCTGAGGAGGCAACTTGGAAAAGAGAGGATGACATGCGCGCCAGATACCCATATCTTTTTGAATCATGAAGTTAGTTTTTTATTGTAAATATGGAGATGAGATGAAATTCGAGGACCGAATTTCTTTAAGGGGAGAAGAATGTAATAGCCTTAAAATAAAGAAAAACCCTAAATAAATGAAAACCCAGAATTAAAGAAAAATTATGAATGTAAAGGAGGATTATGATAAATAGAGATAAGTATCATTGGAAATATATTTATTTATCATATTGTTTGAGGAATTATGAAGGTAATATGAGGACTTAAGTTTTGGGGCCAAAATATAATTTCCTAAAAGTTTAAGGGTCAAAATAGAATTTCATAAAAGTTTAGGGGTTAAAATATAATTTCTTAAAAGTTTAGGGGTCAAAATATAATTTCTTAAAAGTTTAGGGGTTAAAGTATAATTTCTTAAAAGATTAGGGGTAAAAATGTAAAGAACGAAATTTACAAGGATATCCTCCAACAATTAGCAATTGCCAATTGGTCCCTCCATTATTATTTAAAAAAAGGAAAAAAAAAAGAAGAGCGAAAAGAATTCGGGCGAATAAATAGTGAAGAGTGAATAGTAATTTTTCCTCATTTTTTTAGATCTGGAGTAATCCGATCTCAAAACTATAGGTACTACTGAATTCAGGATGAAGAGAACTACGATATTGACTGAATAATTTTTCAAATCAGCCGTAGAATTGCAGTAAATCAGAAGTAGAAAATCTTTGAAAAAAATAATTTCTGAAACATCTATTTAGAGACCTCAAATTAAAAATCTAACACCGTAGATTGATTCAGGAGATAAATAAACTTTCGGATATGAAATTATTTGGTCATCTAACAACTTTTTGTTCGTTGTGAACAGTAAATTCGATTGGTATGAATAGTGATTTCAGTGGTAAATAGTTTTTTTCGACTGTGAATAGCATCCCATCAATTTACCAATCTTGACAAAACTCCTGGAGGCCAAATTTCTCGATTTCAGAGTCATTTTCTAGGTTTTTAGACCATACTGACTCGTTTTTAAAGTCTATTTGATTAAATTTGAATTGGAAAAATGTATTTTGGGACTGTCCAATTTGAAGCCTTATCCTATGAGTAGATAATTCTTTCTATGACTTACTCTATGCTCTTCTTGAACTTTAAATGTATAATTGATTATGTTTACAAGTTATTTATATTTTTATATGTCTCTGAAATGGATTAAATTATCTAAATTGTTTATAATCTGGTATATAGTTTAAGAAGAGTATGGTTTTGACAATACATTTTTGAATTCGTTGAATATGTGATTTTAAATGTATTTCTCATCATATGGTAAAGGAAATATATTGTACACATAACATTGATATGTAAAGTTATAAGATTGTCTTGGAAAAGGGCATGTATATGTGAAAGCCCTAATTGAGAAATTTTATTGAGACTGAAAATTCTATATTATATTAAAACTTCTGTTTTGAATGATATGGTATATGTGCAAATATGATTTCTATGAAGGAATCCTATTGGAAATACTGTTTACTAACAACAGGTGATGTTAGTTTTGGTGCACCTTGATACCTCAACTAGCAAGGGTAGTGCTAGCTTCGTGTGACAGCCAACATATGGGATATGATATGTGAAGGAGAGCGGGATGCCTCCTATCTGGACGAAATGCAGACTATATGATATGTGATTTGCTCTCCCTCGCTGTGTGTTTGGGAATTTGCCCATATTAAAGTCCCTTCATGTGTCCTCTTGAATGGTGGTAGGGCAAACTTTAGCTGAGATGCTGAGTTTAGGCAAATCTTACACCACCAAAGTACGGAAGTGCTTAAACTCTGATAAGATAGTTCTGATATGGGATCCTCCTAATGTTTTCATTTGAAATATTTTGATGCATAACAACATTTGTTTAATGATCATACAGTACAGTATATGGTTTTTGATATCTGAATATCTTTTGTTTCAAAAATATTTGAAATGTTAGTCCTATATAGATGTACTTTCGAACTGTATTTTTTTATGTGACAAATTTTAAAATATGATTACATCCATATGTTGACGTAAGAGATCATAGGAGGTATTATCTACTCACTGAGTTATCAAACTGACTACACGATACTTATATTTTTTTTCAAATAAGGATATAGAGTTTGATCCTGCAACTACGTAATCAACTAGTTGTCATACTCTCTGGGTAAACCTATGTTGCTTCCAAGGCTTAAAATGTTTAAATTATTTTGTACTTGTATTCTAGAGTATGCTCTGAACACCACAGGTAAGATCCCTACTTCTGCTTTAATATATGTATAAAGACCTGGCATGTATATTTGGTTATATTAGAAAAAATGTGAGTGTCAACCATTGAGATTTTATCTTTGTTCTTCCTTAAGTTTAGTAATTGATGACAATTGTTTCAATTAACCCTAATTAACAAGTAATCTTTAACACGTCAGTAAAATATAATTTATTAACCGCATGAAGAATTAGAGAAACTGATAAAGTTAAAATAACATAGACACATCAATTATATTAAATTTAGTCAATCATTCACCATAAAATTAACAATTAATAATCCAAAATTATTAATCCTGTTTGCCTCTTAAATTATAATAATAAAAACTTTGTTTAATATATAATTCAGTAGTAGATTGAAACAATGAAATCACTAGTGTGCATATTAGATATCAATTAAAACAATCATGGGAATAAAAATGGATGGATAATCAATACTCAATTAAAATTGATATAATAAAATCAAATCCACATCTCACAATGCATAAAAGATTCTTGAAATTTCAATCTTCTTCAACAAACAAAAAAGAGATTAGTCGCGTAGGGCCATAAGAGAATTTAAAGAAGGAGAGAAGAAGATGATTGAGAATTTGATGATTTGATCTTGGATTCTTGGATTTGATTGGATTATCCTTTTATGCTTGCTTTTCCCCTTATTAATAGGTTTAGAGAGTCTTAAATGAAGTAGGATTGTTTTTAGGTCGGTTTCTGAGCTTTTAGGCTTCAATTAGAGTAAAAAAAGAGCTAAAATCACGTTTATTTTTATTTTTTTGTAGTGGATGGAGAGCACCGTTGACAAAAATACGCAATGCCATAACACTCACTCACTTGGGCGCGTCAGTGCCACAGTGCTAACTTCTGAGCTTTATGGCACTAATATTTCTTCAGAATCTAGAAAAATAGTCAATATGAAAGTTGTATCCTTATCTCTTAACTTTCTATAGCCACTAAAATAACTTTAATCGGAACTAATATGAGGGAGATATACCTCAATAAGTGATGAAATGTTAGGATTCATCTTGCTGCACTGCGATTCTGAATTTTGAGCTCTGTAACGCTCTGAGTTCTCCTGAATTTGACAAAGTGCTTAACGTAAAATTTGTAGATTATTGTCTTAGATTTTTCCAGGCACTTGAATCACTTTAATTGTTGGAGTTCATATGTGGGATATATGGTCTAATTAGTGCCGAAAGGTCTTAAATCAATATAATTCAACATTTTTCCATGAATTTTTTTTTATCTTTTTCTCCTATTTTCTTTTTCCTTTGTTTTTACAACATGAAACACAAAACTAAGTTAATTTCTAATCATATTTTACTTAAATCAAACAAAAAGCAAATTTAAAGGTATTACAATCGTGCTTAATTATGAACACATTAGTATGAAAGAAGGTTGTTAATCATCCCTTGGTGCTATGATCTTAAAGAACCACTAATCAAACCTCAACCAAAGAAACTCTCTTTGCCTTCAACTACGATCATGAATCCATTATACCAATCAAGATTTGATGTCCTTCTGACTGAGTAATTACATACAATGACTGGTCTAATTCAAAAATGCTTATTGAAGAAGTAGACTTAGTTGAAGAGTTAAGCTAAGATGCAAAAATTAGAATGACTGACTAAAAGTAAAAGGTGCCAATATACTGCAACACAAACATTAGGAGAAAAACTTTTTAGAAAGGAAACCTTGTAGCAGAACTGACCTCCACAACAGAGTAATTTTAATCAAAGGGAATTTACCTTCCAACAGGAAAGGTCTGTACCAAAGTTAAGAGGTCACACTGATAGAAGCCTACATATTGAAAATATTGAGGGGGAAGGTATCCCTCGTGCTTAGAATGCTATAAGTCTTATGAATTATTTTACATAGGTTATTTTAGCCTAGCCAAGGTTTTTCAGGTTTACACATGGCTTGGAAGTAAATTTTTTCCCCAAAAGGAGAAATACAACAAGATTTTTTCTACAAATTTTTTTCGCTACAAATTCCTTCATTCAAATGTACTCATCTATGTAAAATATAGCAAAAGTCTCTTTCAAATCCAAAGAAGACTAAACATTTAAATAAGGTTAATTCCCCAATCCACTACGAAGATCAAACAAAGAAATAGAGTTGATCTCTTAATCCTCTTTGAACAGCGAGAAAATAGAGTTGATTTCTTTTTTGCAAAGACCAAGATATAGAGTCGATTCTTGAATCATTTGCCAAATCTAACTCCCAAAATGGAGACCAAAGGAAGAGAATCAATTTTTTAATTCTCTAATAAAATAAATATCCTCAAATGGGGACCAAATAAACATATTTAATTTCTCAATCCTTTGTTAAAACAAAGACTAAACGAAAACAGAGCAGATTACGTTGTCCTCTAAAAATGAACTAAGTCCCTACAAAAAAGAAGACCAAAAAAATGGAGTTGATTTGTCAATCCTGTAATAAAATGGCTCCCTTGAGAAAACAAAGCAAACTTATTAATTCCCTCAAAATGAGTAATTCTCTTAAAATTTTATTCGATTGGCAAGTATTTTAAATCTAGAAACCTACTGAAAAGATAAGCAAAATAAAGAAAAAATTTGACATAGTCATTATCTTTATTAATCAAATCGATCATTAAAAATTAGGGCACTCATCCTTACATGACTTGAAAATTTTTGCAAAAAATATCCTAGACTACATTAGGACCAACTTACGCAGTCTACTCAACTTGCTCAGCTCGCTCCACTTGGTTTATTCTTCGATGAATTAACAAATTATTAGCTGGAAGGTTAACACTTTTCTCAGGTCACTCGGCTTGGTCAAAGTCTAGCTCATGCACCACTTCATCAACTTTGTTATCAATTGGAGTTAAGAGATAAAAGTACTTTTGGATCATCATCATTTTGACGCCTGATTTCACCATCGATAACTTTCAACATGCTGGATATATTGTACAAGTGTAACATTGTTATCAACGGAGATCTCACTATCAATTTTACATTTCAGATCCATTATCTCTTTATCCCATTTGAATATGACATCTTTCAACTTCTTACTTGTCCTATTTCAGCTCCTTATTTTTAGTTTGAAGTAGTTGCAAGAGATCGTTCTCCTTCTGAAGCTACTCCAGCTTGGCCTTTAAATAGATTGACTCCTCGATAACAAGCTTTTTCTGATCTCTATCTTAACCTTCTTCATAAAGTCATCACAGGAAGATTGATCATGGGAATATGGCACTTTTTCCATAAGAAGAAATGGGTCATATATGTGAGCCTATAGACCCATTGAAATTTTATCCTCACGAACGAACGCTTTGACCTCGATGAAGATTTAGCTAAATGTTCTCCAGGAGGGTAATGTTTGTCTTAGGATTATTCCTAGACTAAAATTTTTTTTTTCCTCTTAACCATAAGCTTTTTCCTTTGGTCTTCCATAGTTATAGTCTTCCCAAAATGGTCTAAGACCCTTAGTTGTTGTAGGTCACTAGGCACATCCTCAGAAGCACTCCCCTCCCCTCGCCTTTTGCTTCTGCTAATGATCCTTTCACTCATCCAAGTTTCTTTTATTTTTCTCAATCCATCTTCTCAAAGTGTTTTTCTTTTTCTTTTTCTTTGTCCCACCCACTACTTGTTTACGGGGAATGAAAAGGCATGTTCTTTGAAGCATCATTCGGCGCTGACCGTCTGTGACTTCCACGTCCCCATTTGGCTTTCTCAAGAGCTCGATTTATTTTTGTTGCCAAACCTAAAGCTGCATTGCGAATGGCGTTCAGGTCAACTCTCGTTGGTGTAAAAGAAAAATAGTATTCTTCGTCAAATTCAAGAATAACTTGACGAATTGAAAAAAGTCAACGAAATATCGCTAAGAAATTCGTACCTCGTTTTAAAATTTTGAATTGATAAAGAAGTCTGCTCCGAGGCCTTAATAGTTCGAGTGCTCTCTTCGAAGGCTTATGTTAATTCGGTATTCTCCACTCCAAGATCCAACTTATTCCCAACATTGAATTGCAGAAGGGAGCAACTCACTGATTACTAGTAGGAACTTATAGTAATTAATATATATATCATTTTATATGTATATATAATTTTATATTATATAATAAACAAATAAATAAAATATAAAAATCTCTAAAACATAAAATATCATTGAATAATAATTTAATTAGACAAAAACAAAATTATAACCTTATATGATATAATATTTAATTTTAAAAATTTATGACATATCAATATAATAGAGATATTATAAATTATTTTATAAAATTAACTCGTAATTTATAAATACAATGTAGCACTGATATAAATTTAGTGTAAATCTTACATGATAATTCAAGATTAAATCATGTGCAAATACTTTTTCTTTAATAAAATTAATATATTATATTTTTATAATTTTTATGAATTAATGCTTGGTGATTAAATGTTTAGTTATTTTAGTAAAGTATAAATAAATTCTTTATCCTATAGGAACAATTGTAATGCCTTGACGTAGGGGTAAGCAGGTTGCTCAACGTCTTCAAGTGCCGGAGTTCAAATCCTAACTGGCAAACTAGTCTATTTGGTTCGCTTTTCATAACTACCCTTATTTCAATTAAGGGAAAGCCTTGGTTTATTTCCATCATCACACTAGAAAGGAGTATTCCGAAAAATTTTGCTTTTCTAGTTTTTCACCAATTTAATTATGTGGTCAAAATTCTTTGTCTACTTTAATTGGATCTAAGTAAATCCAATTTTCCTCAAATTGATTATTTTGATGTAAAGACTTAAAGAAGGATTCAAGGGTTGGAATGACTTCACAAGCATAGCAAAGCATTTGAAATCTAGCTACAATCACACAAGAGTTAGCTAAAACTGTCAGATAAATATTAAAAAACATCAAGGAAACCAATTTCAAATTCAGTCAAAAAGGGACAACACAATACTCATACTACCTTATGCTTATAAAAGGAAAGCGACCAACGTTACTAAACGTTGCATCTTGTATAGAACATTACCAGTTGCACTAAAACCATCAAAACAGTCACCCTAAATTTGTGTTGTTCCTTGGAATAATAACTCATCAAAACATGAGTCACTTCATGAGTTAACCAAAAGGGTAGGGAAAATTCATCCTTCTTTGGTCGGGGGAGTATTTTGTGCATATGGACATGTCCTTCATCCATCCCAAATATATCCCGAAAAACATGTGGATCATGTATTTGCTCCTCATCAACTTTTGCTTGTTTTGAAGGGATAGCCACTAACTCATTTTGGTTTACTTTATCAGGACAGGGAATGCCCTTATGTTTAATCACTTGTACAGCTACATTTCCTCCTACAAGAGCTTATTCATCCCCAACTTTCTCGGTGTACTCTGTTCTAATAGCTTAGTCACCACAAAGCTATGACAGCCATCCAAACCATCCTACTTAGCTCGCTTTTTGAGCAAATAAATACCCAATGCACCTTAACTTACTTCAAGAGTACTAATGTCCACCGATTGCTTGCACTACAAAAAAAATGACTTTCAATGGCAACATATTGGCCAAAAAAAAATCACTCCTTTGACAACCACCACTGAAAATTTCAGTGGTGACAAAAAATCATCAACAAAAGTGTTTTTAGTACATAAATTCTTGCTACCATACAACTTCCATGAAATGTTGGGTGAAGTTGAAGCTATGTTACCACTGAACATAACTTCAATGGTGAGTATTATAGTAACATCCCATAATTTTAAAATAGCATTTTTTCCCTAATTACTATGCTTTATGAAAAATATTTATGTTTTTCTTTAAAAGTAAATATTTTTTATTCACATGAACATGCTTTGTTTTAATATATAAATATGTTTTCTTCATGTTATGTGGTTTTAAAATGTAAGTGAAATTTCGTAAGGAACAAAGGCATGTTTTGAACCTTAGAATTTTTTTTTTATAGAAGACTTAAAAACAAATAGCTATATAGTAAAATTTGGTTGCTAGAATTTCCGAAATTGCCCTTCTAAAATTCTAGTTGCTTGGATTTTAATTTTGCTCTTATGGTTGCTTGAGAATTCCAAAAATGCCCCTTTAAAAATATCGTTTCATAAAATGACAACAATGCCCTTGGTTCTTTATCCTTATGTAGCCACATGTATGCTGGGAAATTCTAGCCAAGATAGATCCTTCTTCTCCATCTCGTGAATGCCTTGCTTTCTTCCTTTTCGTGAGTTTTCTTCTCCCCAAATTACAACCCAAAAAATCTTCATTTGTGAAGCATTGTATCCCATCATGATGCAGCCTGAATTATAGGAGTTTTATAGTTGAAAGATGGCAACTTTTTTGGCGTAGGACATCAGAGGTATGGATTTCAAAATCCACGGTTTTTGAAGTTTTTGGGAATTTATAGCCATAGATTCTTGTTTAGGAGATAGACTAACCATTACATACGAATTTTTATGATCAAATAACACCATTTTCGGATTCAAAATCCCAATTTTTTCTTCAGTGAACAGTGATATGAACATTACCCTATGTGAAGGCCACGAACTTCAATTGTTTCGGGTTGTAGAACACAAATTCAAGGTTCAAGTGGTCAATTCAAATTGGAAAAATAGTTGGGTAGGGCTAGATTATTTGAAGTTCGAAGTCAGTGAGTAAATGATATAAATTATAACATGTAATAGTAAGTGTTGTTATAGTGATTTGTAAGCTGGATTATATATGTGTGGAAGAAATAATTTTATTTATATGAGGGTTTTGGATTGATATAGAATTGTGGACTATATAGTATTTTGAAACTAAGAAAGCTAAGTGTTATTCAGAAGAATTAATAGATGGACTTAGGAGGTGAATTAGAATGAAGTTTTGTATGATCAATTGTTAATAAGTTTCATGAGTTATATTAGTTAATGAATAGGATTAAGGTAGGTTACTTTTTATTTGAATATTATGGAAGCATAGAGATGACCTTAGACGGATACTTTGAGATATCATAAGAATTAAAGGATGCATGTTTAGGAGC
The DNA here is from genome assembly GCA_037074535.1 of Gleditsia sinensis. NCBI lineage: Eukaryota > Viridiplantae > Streptophyta > Magnoliopsida > Fabales > Fabaceae > Gleditsia > Gleditsia sinensis. The sequence goes on along the minus strand of CM073473.1, from coordinate 33,904,233 downwards.
CATCTTGGTTGTATAGATTAGGATTATATATATGTAATGGAGACTATAATTATATATGTGTTGAGTTGAATACTTTTAGTTTCTTACAAAATTAGGAATATGTAGGTTAAGTTTTTACTAGTGAAGAGTTATTAGATGGACATAGTTTTGTAGTATAGGATGCAATTTAAAGTGGAGACTTCTATAGTTAATGGTTCAAGAATTTCTTAAGGCATATTATTGTTGTGAATAGGATTGAAGTAGGTTAATCTTGTTGAATAATTTGGAAGTATAGGGAATTACTTTAGAATGATATTCAGTGACAATGTAAGTAACTAAGGACATGCATGAGTGGCATCTTGGTTAGATACATCAGGATTTTTTATATAGATACTAAGGATTCGTAGGTTGTTAAAGGAGTTTGAGTTTTGAAGAAATGTACTTTATGTTCGGTTAGGATTAGTTTGCTATTGTTTTGTGACATTGGTGGTTGTTTAGGTTGTTTTTGCTGTTTAGTTTTGGGCAGAGAAAGAATGGATGGTATCGATGGTTCCATGGGCTAACAAAGAGGAGGAGAAATATCCCAAAACGATCTCTATTTTGATGTGTCAAGTTCTTCCCTTGAATGTTGGTTTTGAGGTAAAAAGGATAGTTTTCAAGGAAGGTTACATTCATGGTGTTGTAGGTTATGCTAGTTATGAGAAAATAGCACTTATCCCTTTTTGGTTAGCAGTAGCCAAGAAAAGAAATTTAATGAATTTTGGATCAAGTATGAGTCCATAGGGAGGGTAATTTAATTTTAGTAATAACGACTTAGTTAAATTAGGAATCATTTTGATAAGGGACATAAGTTAAGATTAAGAAACTTATGGATTTATATAAGTTATAAAGCTATAAATCATTTGAAGACTCTCGTAGATATACATACAAATTTGAAACAAGGAATATGATTACATTAATTCTAGTCTAAGCTTAGCATGTTTAATTCGAAGAATGTAGAAATAGTCAACATATATCTTATTATTGAGTTGTTAAATAATCCTAAAAAGAATCTCTACCCTATGCAATAAGTTCTAAGTTGCACTAAAGGTTCTTATCCATAAGCATATGTATAAGTATTTAAATTAAAACGATGTACTCTCCTAGAATTTGTAAAATCTTAATGTTATAAATTTTATGTTATGTATGTATATATATATATATATATATATATATATATATATATATATATATATATATATATATATATATATGTATTAGAATTTAGAGTACGATTAAATAAAATCTTGAATGATGCTAAACCGTGGTGATTCCAATTAATTCTGGAATGAAGATTTAATATTACGTGAATACAAGAGTTAAACCCTTGTATTAAAGAAATATGAGATAGAAACATATTGATATGTATCTTATAAATATGGATTTTGTAACGAAGGAGAAGTCGATATGGTATTTTGTTCCAATTGAATGTGGAAGTCTATGAATATGAGACAATGATATTTATGAATTTAGTTCTCGAAATGATAGTTATATCGATCTGGAATGAAATCTGTAATATGGCATTGTTCATATCTATATATGTATTTGGCAATAAAGAATATATTAAATAAAATTGTCTTTTCTTAAAGTTACGTAATAAATAAATAAATATATAATATTTGAATAGAATTCCTTTTAGAAGCACTGTTAGCTAGCAATGACAATTGCTAGCTATAACCCAACTTGTAATAACCGTAAAATTTAACAAATATTCCAATTAAAGGAAATTTAGAATAAAAGAGAGAATTTTGAAAATGGAGATAAGAACCATAGAAAATATGTATATTTATTACATGGATTAAAGAATTACAAAAGAAATATGAGAATTTATATTTTGGCGCGCTATTAGCAAAAATATTATTATTTATGTAGAAATAATTATGATTTGTTAAAAGTAAGTGGACTTTTAAGTAAAAGAAGTATTGTATTGCTTAAAATAATTATACCAGCCTCTATTAAATTTATATGGTATTTTTAGAAATATTCTTTCTTTTAATATGAATTAAGATATTTGTTTTTAAAATTTATTTTATTATGATTTTTATTAAGAAAAATCATGATTTAAGAGTTTAACTAAAGATTTATGAGAATGGAAATTTTTAAGAATTTTTGGGATATTTTATGATGAAAAATGGAATTTATATGAATTTTTATAAAAGAAAATCTTATTATTAATTATTTAATAATTATTATTATATTTAAAAAAAAACAAATAAAAGTTTCAGAAACATAAAAGAGAAACCGGGGCGATGAATTCGAAGAAAAAAATAAAACGGAAAGATGCATAGTAATGAATAGTGAGTGAATAGTGATCTCAAAATTTATCTTTCGATTTGGAGTGTTTAAGGGTTTCCAATACCAAAACTGAAAGTGTTATTGGATTCATGACGAAGAGTACTTCAGTTTTGACCGATCAGTTTTTCAAATCAACCGTTGAATCGACGTAGATCTGAAGTAGAAAATCTCGGTAAAAGGTAAGTTCTGAAAAACCTTACTTAGGGACTTCTAATTAGAAATCTGACTCCGTAGATGGATTCAGAAACTAGATAAATATTAGGATATGAAATTATTTTGTTGATTCGGTAAAATTTTTGTGACAGTGAATAGTGTTTTCCGGCGGTGAATAGTGGCGGTGAATAGTATTTTCCGGCGTGAATAGTGTTTTCGCGCGATGAACAGTAACCAAGCTCATTTAAGATTTTTGGACCTTCCGGACTCGATTTTGGGGTCTGTTTTACCGAATTCAGACCAGGAACTAGGATTTTAGGGCTGTCCAATCTGGAGCCCTTACCTGTGAGTGAGTTTTTCATACTATAGCGCATTTTTTATGAATTCGGTTTATAACTCTCTCTCTCGTATGATTTAACTAGTTGGAATGTATGCTAAATTGTTTTACTGCTTTGAAAACCAATATGTTCCAACCATGTTAGAAATTATAAATTTAAATCCTAGTTGAACTCTAGGTATGCAGGGCAAGCATCTAGGCTGATAATTCTCCATTTGAGCTAGATTTATATAAATGCGAACTTAGTCATAGAAATGAACTAAGTTAGCCATGAAATGATTTGATGCATGATGAGCATCTATGCGACGTCTACGGACGATCTATGTTTAAAATGATTTGATGCATTATGAGCATATATGTGACGTTTACGGACGATCTATGTTTAAAAGGAAAAGTTTATGATTATAAAGGTCTCCATGGGAATTCATGGATGAGATATATTTTAGAACGGAATTTTATGCATGAAAAGAGCTAGATGGAGAATTATAGCTTTATTGTAAAGTTATTGAAATGTTTTACTTTAAACTCTTTGAATAGCATATTTCAAATGTTTTCTATTGGAGGGACCCTTTTAGATCACTGTTAGCTAGCCACAGGTAGTGCTAGCCCTGGTGCACCATGATCATGTTAAGGCTTCGGCCTAGGATACTGTGACGGGCATATGACTGCCTAAGACACAGGGATTTAGGGTTGACTTATGTCTTCGCCTACAGTGATTGCCATACCCATTGCTATGTGCTTGGGGAAATTTAGGGTTGACTTATGTCTTCGCCTACAGTGATTACCCTACCCTTGCTGTGTGCTTGGGGGAGATGATAGATCTGTTAGGAAAGACCTCCAATAAACTGATGCATTTTTTTTAAAGATTAAATATTTCTAAACAAGCTCATTCATCATTGTTATTGCATAAATATCTTCATGTATTACTTACCATGCATAATTGATTTGCTTACGGTTATTGATTTAATCATGTTTTATCTTTTGAACACACATTTGAACTGTTTAGCATTCTTTCAATAAATTATGGTTAAATGCTTAATATTTCTATTGTTATCTTTACATTTGGATTTCAATTATTAAACCCATTGCGAAACACTTGTGCTTGGTTTGTCCTGTTTCAGTTATAGTATGATTTACTCATTCACTGAGATGTGGTAATCTCACCCCTTTTTTGTTTCCTCCCCACAGATAGTCAAAGAGACTTTGATCCAGCTACAGCTTCGTAGGAGGCTGAAGATAGTGTTGGTGAGCCCCAGTTTGGGCAAGGCTCTTTTGTACTGTTTGTTTAGTTTAGTTATGTCTAGAGTATCTCCATGAACATACAAGCAGGATCCTCGCTTTCTTGCGTATTTTGATGTGTTGTTTGGAAAATGGTTTTATGTTTACAACAATGTTGGTATTATGAGGCCTTGGGCCAAGTTGAATCACATGAATATTATGAGGCCTTGGGCCAAGTTGAATCACATGAATATTATGAGGCCATGGGCCAAGTTGAATCAAGGATGTTGGAATCATGAGATATATATATATATATATATATAAACAATATTTTCTGATATTGGATGTGGCATATGTGGCCAGTTATATTTATTATGTATTCTGGATTGTGTGCTGGATGTCTGTGCATGCTATGTGTTAGGCTTGCGGCTAGGGGGAAACCCTTATGCCGTGCCAGTCATGTGTTCCATCATTTGGGCCCGTGACAGTTTGGTATCAGAGGATTAGGTTTCCCTGTGTTCATGGAGTAACGGACCTTTAGGTAGGACTTTGAGTATGGGTATGAATCCGGACATGCTTATACTCACGGTGCTGCTAAAGTGGTTCGATAGGATGTTGTCTTTTTGTTTAAGTAAGTCAGTTTATAGTATGCTATGTTGGCATGGTTAAATAACGGTTGGGCTATCTTTGTTTTATAGCGAGATGCCAGTTATATAAGATGTTATTTGCTTTCCCTTGCTATGTGCTTGGGAAAAGATCCATACAGAGTCTCTCCGCGTGTCCTCTTGAATGGTAGTAGGGCAAATCTCAGCGGAATGCTGAGTTTAGGCAAATCCTATACCACCAAGGTACGGAAGAGGTCAAACTCTGGTATGATGGTTTCTGAATGTGACATCTGTTGTACTCAGTTGTCTAGATATGGTAGAGTGTGATGTGATATTGAGAATGAATTAGTTGGCATTATGTCATGTCATTTTGAAATGTCACTAGAAGGTGATTAAATTCAATATTCTTGGAGAATATTTTTCTCTTGATACAAAGAAATCTTAGTGAGATACCCAGTAACCTAATCTCTGCTTTAGCAGTCCATAAGTGATTACAAAAAAGTGCCAAGGATAGTTGGCAATGATGAGAGATGTTGATATAAAGTATACCACTGTAAATCAAGTTCCAGTGATTAGAGAATTTTCTGATATAATTCCTGAAGAATTGCCAGGATTATCCCGAAATAATAAATAGAATTTGGTATTGATTTATTTCCTAGCCAGCGTCTATATTTCCATATAGAATGGCACCCACTGAACTTAAAGAACTGAAAAAGAAATAGTTACAAGACATGTTAAACAAGGGATTTAAAAGCACTAGAACTTTTACTTAGAGTGCTCCAGTTCTATTGGTGAAAAAGAAAGATAGATCACTATGACTATGCATAGATTATAGACAATTGAATAAAGTGACAATGTGGAATAAATACTCATTACCTCGTATAGATGATCTATTTGATCAGTTAGAAAGTGCTCAACATTTTTTAAAAAAAAAATTTAATTTAATTTGATATTTAGATATCATCAATTAAGGATAAAAGAAGTGGATATTAAAAAAAAAAATTTCTTTCAGGATTTGGCATGGACACTATGAGTTTATAGTTATGTCATTTGGATTGACAAATGCCCCAGCTACATTCATAGAGTTAATGAATAAGTAATTAAGCCATTCCTAAATCAAGTTGTTATTATATTTATTGATAGTATACTAGAATATTTCAAGAGTTCAGAGGATCATAAGCAATATTTAAAGATAGTATTACAAACTCCAAGGGAATATCAGCTATATGCTAAGTTCTCAAAATATGAATTTTGACTTAGTAATAGTACTTTCTTAAGGTATGTGGCTAACAAGATGGTATCCAAGATAACCCTAAAACAGTAAAAGTGGTACAGCAATGTCCACATCTTGCTACAGTTACAGATGAAGATCCAAGTCCAATTTGCGCTTTTTGCTCTGGTCTATTGTCCATTCTATTTGATCTGTGATTGGATCAGGTACATGAACATATGCTTATAAAGCATCAATCAATTCCTCAGCATCTGAAGCTAAGATGAGAATTCGTCGTGCTAAGTGTGGGATAAACTTCTGTTCCACAGTTTGATCTAGAAAAGACAACAAACCATCAAAGAAGTGATTAACATTTAACAAACCTATTGGTTTGTGATGCATATTCAGTTGTGCCCAAGAGACTATTTGGAAAATCTCCTCTAAAGTACCAAAACCACCTGGTAAGGCAATGAAGGCGTCAGCATTGCTCATCATTCTAGCCATGCGTTCATGCATGGAAGCTACTCTATATTCTTCTCCAATTGTTTTCCCTATGTTGCTGGATGCAGCTAGAGCTGTAGGAATAATACCTAGAACTTGGCATCCTCCTACATGTGCAGCTGTAGCCACACACCCCATTAACCCACAGTTACCTCCACCATAGACTAGATGAATTTTTCTTCTGGCCAGCACCATACCCAGGTTTTGTGCTGCTTTCACATATTCCCCATCTTTTCCAGGACTGGAACCACAAAAGACACAGATATTTCGAAACTGACGGAATGCGGTTCCCTCCATAATTTCTATCACCTTAACTTTGAGTATGAAGATAAAGATACTAATATAAGCATTTATAGAACTCGGAGAAGGGCATATTTATAATAGCTATGCGAATAGGCCGGATATTATTAGAATAGCTATATGAGTGATTGGTGGATATTAGCTAAATTAAAGGTTAAAAAAAAATGGCAAGCATGTATATGTACAGTAGTTATGACTGTGACCCATATTAAGCACATAAAGAGCATAAGATAAGATATCACTAGAAATCTGTCTTTTTCTTGTTGTCTTTGATGAAGCATTGATGTCTTGAAAGGTTGTAGGTGATAGCCGTCATTGTAAAAAAGAAGAAAAAGAAAAAAAGAGTGAAAATGCAAACCAATTAATTGTTGAAGAGGAACAATCAAATGGTTTATTTTGTTTTCTCAATGTTTTTACCAGTCGACTATTGGTTTATAAGTTGACTAGCTATTTTGAGAAATTTTAATTTGGACTGGTTATTTACAGTTGATTGATTATATATTTTGAAGCAACCAACTGCATCCTACCAGTTAACTATGTGCTCTTGTTATTCACAGACTTTATAGGCTCGAAAATATTTCTTTTCCATATGATATGCTTCCGCCGAATAACAATATCTTTGTATTAAATATTGGCACATATATTCAAAATTTGCGGCCACCGATTGCGGCCACCGATTTTCGTCGAAATAGCAGCTAGATTTTGTTTACAGATTTTCAAGAATTACGGCCACCGATTTTAATGCTTTTCAATGTTTGTCCAAAGTTTTGACTTTCTATTTTGGCACCATTCTCTATTGTGCTTTTCGTCTGTTTCACTGCATTCTCCTTCATTAACGGTTGGCATTAAATGCAAGGTTGTTTTCCCTCATTGTAAGGAAAGATAATTTCTAATCTTTGGAACTAAGTTATTATGGTGTTCAACTTATTAGTATATTAAAGTAATAGAGATTTTGAAAAGAATAGATGGATGATGATGTAATGGTGCTTTGACAAATGTAATCAAAGGAGTTAACGGTGTTGAAGTTTTTGAGGAGTAAAGTATGGAAAGTAAGATTTAAGCTAATCTCGAAATTTTTAATTTGGAAACATGGAGAATATTTTGAAAATGATCTCTGAGAATAATGTAAGTAATCAAGATATTTGTGTTAAAGGTTTAGACTATGCTAAATCGAATTTAGTATTTAAGATGTGAATTATGTTGAGATTGGGAATTCACGTATGAATAATTGTTGAGAAAAGAGATTTCAGAAGAAGCCATAGATTGTAAATATGGATTACCCGAGGTAATAAGGATATACTGAGATATAAAAATGGTACTAGTATAATGGTAAAAAGAAGATACAAGTGAAATTTTTCATTGGCGGGTATGTTGACAAGTACGAATTGAATATATTATCTCAAGAAAGTTATTCAGGAAGTCTAAGGATCTTTATTAGATTATAGTATGACTGATACTAAATTTAAATAATGTGTTTATACATTAGAAGTTATGCTTTAAGTATCTTTATATTATTGTGGTGAAAGTTTGGAGAAAATAATTGTCCTTAGTTGAACTTGCTCATAGCAGTAATTATCATGCCAATATACAATGGCATCATTTGAAGTTTTACATGAACATCATAGGTTTCTTAATATGTGAGTGAATTGAGAAAAGTTAAACTTTGGAAATCTAATTTGGAATAACATGCAATAGATAAAATATGACTTATCTAAATTGATGATGCTAGCTTGGAGAGCATACTTCAAGCATATGTTTTTGAGATTGACAGAAGATTTCTTAGCAGAATTTGTCTATAATAAAATGATATTAGAAGATTTAAGCCTTATGTAAGGGGTGATACAAATGTTATGTTAAATGACTTAGTGGAGTTATATTTATTATAAGATGTCATTGATAAAGCGAAATTGATTAGAAAAAACAAACATACTGGAAACTCAATACAAGTCAAAAGTTTACAAGGATTATGAATGTTGAGCACTAGGAATTATCAGTTGGTGATCACATATTCTTTAATGACTCACCAATGAAAGAGGTAATGAGATTTGGAAAGAAAGGGAAGTTACACCCTCGGTATATAAAACCATTTGAAATTTGTGATAAGATCGGTTCAGTGGTTTATTGTTTGGCTTTACCTCCTAAATTGGGTAATGTCCATCCAGTTTTACATGTGTCTATGCTACAGAAATATTTACCGGATTCTATACATGTTATACAGTGTCCATAGATTCAGTTACAGAAAGATTTAACCTAAGAGGAACAACCAGTAGCAATAGTGGACAGACAAGTAAAGAAGTTACGGTTAAAAGAAATATCTACAGTAAAGGTGATATGGAAAAATCACTCTTCTGAGGAAACTACTTAGGAAAGGAAAAATGATATATGTGTTAGATATCTGTCCTTGTTTAAACAATGAGGTTAGTGTTTATCTGTAACTGTGGTGATGAAATTCGGGGACCGAATTTCTTTAAGGGGGGAAGAATGTAATAACCGTAAAATTTAACAAATATTCCAATTAAAGGAAATTTAGAATAAAAGAGAGAATTTTGAAAATGGAGATAAGAACCATAGAAAATATTTATATTTATTACATGGATTAAAGAATTACAAAAGAAATATGAGAATTTATATTTTGGCGCGCTATTAGCAAAAATATTATTATTTATGTAGAAATAATTATGATTTGTTAAAAGTAAGTGGACTTTTAAGTAAAAGAAGTATTGTATTGCTTAAAATAATTATAACAGCCTCTATTAAATTTTTATGGTATTTTTAGAAATATTCTTTCTTTTAATATGAATTAAGATATTTGTTTTTAAAATTTATTTTATTATGATTTTTATTAAGAAAAATCATGATTTAAGAGTTTAACTAAAGATTTATGAGAATGGAAATTTTTAAGAATTTTTGGGATATTTTATGATGAAAAATGGAATTTATATGAATTTTTATAAAAGAAAATCTTATTATTAATTATTTAATAATTATTATTATATTTAAAAAAAAAACAAATAAAAGTTTCAGAAACATAAAAGAAAAACCGGGGCGATGAATTCGAAGAAAAAAAAAACGGAAAGATGTATAGTAATGAATAGTGAGTGAATAGTGATCTCAAAATTTATCTTTCGATTTGGAGTGCTTAAGGGTTTCCAATACCAAAACTGAAAGTGTTATTGGATTCACGACGAAGAGTACTTCAGTTTTGACCGATCAGTTTTTCAAATCAACCGTTGAATCGCCGTAGATCTGAAGTAGAAAATCTCGGTAAAAGGTAAGTTCTGAAAAACCTTACTTAGGCACTTCTAATTAGAAATCTGACTCTGTAGATGGATTCAGAAACTAGATAAATATTAGGATATGAAATTATTTTGTTGATTCGGTAAAATTTTTGTGACAGTGAATAGTGTTTTCCGGCGGTGAATAGTGGCGGTGAATAGTATTTTCCGGCGTGAATAGTGTTTCCGGCGGTGAACAGTAACCAAGTTCATTTAAGATTTTTGGACCTTCCAGACTCGATTTTGGGGTCTGTTTTACCGAATTCAGACCAGGAACTAGGATTTTAGGGCTGTCCAATCTGGAGCCCTTACCTGTGAGTGGGTTTTTCATACTATAGCGCATGTTTTATGAATTCGGTTTATAACTCTCTCTCTCGTATGATTTAACTAGTTGGAATGTATGCTAAATTGTTTTACTGCTTTGAAAACCAATATGTTCCAACCATGTTAGAAATTATAAATTTAAATCCTAGTTGAACTCTAGGTATGCACGGCAAGCATCTAGGCTGATAATTCTCCATTTGAGCTAGATTTATAGAAATGCGAACTTAGTCATAGAAATGAACTAAGTTAGCCATGAAATGATTTGATGCATGATGAGCATCTATGCGATGTCTACGGACGATCTATGTTTAAAATGATTTGATGCATTATGAGCATATATGTGACGTTTACGGACGATCTATGTTTAAAAGGGAAAGTTTATGATTATAAAGGTCTCCATGGGAATTCATGGATGAGATATATTTTAGAACGGAATTTTATGCATGAAAAGAGCTAGATGGAGAATTATAGCTTTATTGTAAAGTTATTGAAATGTTTTACTTTAAACTCTTTGAATAGCATATTTCAAATGTTTTCTATTGGAGGGACCCTTTTAGATCACTGTTAGCTAGCTGCAGGTAGTGCTAGCCCTGGTGCACCATGATCATGTTAAGGCTTTGGCCTAGGATACTGTGACGGGCATATGACTGCCTAAGACACAGGGATTTAGGGTTGACTTATGTCTTCGCCTACAGTGATTGCCATACCCATTGCTATGTGCTTGGGGAAATTTAGGGTTGACTTATGTCTTCGCCTATAGTGATTACCCTAGCCTTGCTGTGTGCTTGGGGGAGATGATAGATCTGTTAGGAAAGACCTCCAATAAACTGATGCATTTTTTTTAAAGATTAAATATTTCTAAACAAGCTCATTCATCATTGTTATTGCATAAATATCTTCATGTATTACTTACCATGCATAATTGATTTGCTTACGGTTATTGATTTAATCATGTTTTATCTTTTGAACACACATTTGAACTGTTTAGCATTCTTTCAATAAATTATGGTTAAATGCTTAATGTTTCTATTGTTATCTTTACATTTGGATTTCAATTATTAAACCCATTGCGAAACACTCGTGCTTGGTTTGCCCTGTTTCAGTTATAGTATGATTTACTCATTCACTGAGATGTGGTAATCTCACCCCTCTTTTGTTTCCTCCCCACAGATAGTCAAAGAGACTTTGATCCAGCTACAGCTTCGTAGGAGGCTGAAGATAGTGTTGGTGAGCCCCAGTTTGGGCAAGGCTCTTTTGTACTGTTTGTTTAGTTTTGTTATGTCTAGAGTATCTCCATGAACATACAGGCAGGATCCTCGCTTTCTTGCGTATTTTGATGTGTTGTTTGGAAAATGGTTTTATGTTTACAACAATGTTGGTATTATGAGGCCTTGGGCCAAGTTGAATCACATGTATATTATGAGGCCTTGGGCCAAGTTGAATCACATGAATATTATGAGGCCTTGAGCCAAGTTGAATCACATGAATATTATGAGGCCATGGGCCAAGTTGAATCAAGGATGTTGGAATCATGAGATATATATATATATATATATAAACAATATTTTCTGATATTGGATGTGGCATATGTGGCCAGTTATATTTATTATGTATTCTGGATTGTGTGCTGGATGTCTGTGCATGCTATGTGTTAGGCTTGCGGCTAGGGGGAAACCCTTATGCCGTGCCGGTCATGTGTTCCATCATTTGGGGCCGTGACACAACTAGTAGGGGGTTCCTAGCTCGTGTGAACAGAAACACACAATGATATGAGAATGGAATGGTTAGAGAGTTAAGCAAAGCGCCTTCCAACCTTATATTGAGGTTCATGATGTATAAAGAGTTGATGTAATCTCCTCCTACTAAGATTATGAGTATGGAATTGTTAGGGAGTTGAGGAAAGATCTTATCAACCTTATATTAAGGTTTATGATGTGTAAGGAGTTGAGGTAATCTTCTCGTACTATGATAGTTAAGGTCAAAATGATAAAAAAAATTGTAAATTTACCCTCCATTGCTATGTAATTAGGAATGGATTGAGAAAGATCGTATGGTTCTTATACATGATCCTCTTAATTGAAGAATATAAATTACCATAACATAAAATAAAAAATAAAAATATTGGTCTTTCTGACATATTTGTTAGTTAAAGATGTTATAAATAAACTTTAAGTATTAAACTATGATTTCATATAATTTAGTATAGCACTAAAAATGAATAATTACAAACAAACACACACACAGATATATATATATATATATATATATATATATATATATATATATATATATATATATATATATATATATATATATGTACATACATATCTATAGATATATATATTATATAAATATATATATACCTACATATATGTACATACATATACATATATATATACATATATATATATATATATATATATATAGACCAATAAACTTAGGTCAAATTTTAGATAAAATCAAACAAAAAGAAGTACGACCTACTTCTATACAAGATCTTCAACAAGAAATAAAAACTCTTAAAGAAGAAATCCAAGAACTTAAATCAAATGATCTAGCTCAAGATCTAAGAATATTACAATTAGAAACAAAAAATTTGACAACAACAGAGTCATCAGAATCTGCTGAAATGATAGAACTGCCAAAAGAACCTGATAGAGATAAATTTCTAAAAACTATACAAAAGACATTATTTCAAAAATGGTATCAGAGCCTCTTAATTTGCCTTGGAATATAGATAACATTAGTAACCTAAAACTTAAGGTACAACTACGTTGGAACTAGGCGGACCAGGCTGTAACACCCGGAGAGGGGAGTAAGACCGTTGGATTACCTACTGCCCGTTGTTGAACCCGAACCTTTTAGGAAATTGATGTTTATATAAAACATGGCAAATAGATTGGTTAGGATGCTATCTGGGAGAAGCGGTAGTGCTTCTTTAAGAGATGCAAATGAACTAGGAAGACCAATAAGCCTAGACAATAGTAATGCAGTAAACCTACATGAAGAAGAAATAATTTCAATAGAAAGAAACTTACAAAACTTTTCAATACCGAGATTTGAAGAATCTCAAGTATATCTTAGGAATACCTTTGACTTTAGTTTTACAAGAGTTGTTAAAACAATAGAAGCTGATATAGGTATCAATGAAGAATCACAAAATATACCTTTAATCACACCAGAAATAATTCAAAAATACAAAAGGAACTATAACTACTTAAATATAGGATTAGTTCAAGTAGCAGCTAAACCTCTCCATAGGATAGGTATAAATACCCCAATACTCTTAGCTGTAAGAGATAAAAGACGTACAAACTTCGATGAATCAATAGTAGCAGTAATGGAAACCAATTTACACAATGGACCAGCATACTTTAACTGTTTTCCAAATTATACAATAAGACTACAAGATACAGAGACTGAAGGATGTCTAAGTTTAGACATAAGTCAGGCAAATAGACAAGTAAGACAGGGAGTCTCTACAATAAACATATTGTATAGAATTTGTTTCAAAATTACAAAAACAAATCAGAATATCTTAGCACTAAGGGAATCTCCTAGGACAGAAACAATAATATTTGAAGCAAACTCTAGACAAGCAAATATTACAACACCTAGAAGATTACAACATAATGAAATAACCTTCCCAGAAATGTGGAGAATACCAGATGCGGAATCTCCCGCATCAATAGATACAACTACAATAGATTATACGTATGTAACCAGAGATGGTGAAGCGTATTTAAGACCTTTAAGAAGAAGTAGTTCAGTTAGGATAACAGAACTATCTACTCCAAATACAAGAACAGAATTCGAATCAGCTAGAGCCTCTTTTGACTCTAGAAGAACCCCAATTCCCGTTCAAAACACAAATCTAAGAGGAGTAGATTTTAGATCTACAATACCTAGACCATTGTATGAGGTAGAACAATTACAAATCCCTAGATCATTATATGAAACAAATCAAATACCAATACAAATACCTAGAGAAAATATACAAGACAATAGGTCAATAGAATCTCTAGAAGAAACAC